>CM068829.1:91255443-91888777 GCA_028554795.2 Sinohyriopsis cumingii | reverse complement strand
CATTACATAATATAGCAACTGCTATTCTGCAGTACATACTGTAGCAACTGTTATTCGGCACTACAGACTTTATGAACTGCTATTCTGCAGTGGAAATATGTACAAGGCTGCTTTTCAGCAGCTGCGTCGGCTTTTTAGAAATCCGAAAAATTTCTACGCATACGATATGTTATTATGAGATCCATTATAAATTTTATTTACTATTCAGTGAAATGAAACATCTGATATTATATTATTAACATCAAGCACGAAAATAAATTATAACCGAGAATGAGAGGATTGAATAATTAATAAACTGGGACAAAATTCATTCTGGAAGTTGTCAGTTTGCCTAAAACTGTACGATTTTCACGCCCAAAGACACCAGTTTTAACTTAAACTTTTCTTACTGGAAAATTCTACATTATTTTATAGAATAATTCCCATCTCGTTCCTCAACTACCTCTTTCATCTGATGTGGCTATATGCATTGACTTTATAACACCATAATGGAAATCACAGTTCGAGACCATTCGTGACATCTTATCTATGAAGAGTGTATGTTGCTACAGAGTGACGCCCAGCAGTTTTTATAGTAGAGCTTGTAGAAACAAAATATTTCATTCAGTAGCCTTCATAAATAATCAACTAATTCCCTATTTCATTTCAAAAGTTTATTTTAAACTGTCCAAAGTTCAAGACTTTATGTGGTATTAATGCAGGCTATAATCATGCTCCTGCAACATAATATTGTACGGGCTTTTCATATTTTGGACAGATGTGCAAACATGAGAGATGTTTCGTACTCTCGTGATACATAATACTAATGCATTTGGGTGAAATATCACTACAGTACTTCCCGTTAAAAAAGTACATTCATAAAACATTAAAAATTAACCCCATAAAATTAAAGTTCAATACTTATATTCCACTAGTTTTAAGTGATCTCTTTTGCAAGTATAAACTACTTATCAGAGAAAGGATGTTTGTTTTTGTTTGGTTTGATTTGGTTGTTGTTTAGTTTTATTCATTTTTGGTTTGCTTTGATTTGGCTTTTGTTTGTTTGCTTGTCTCCCTGTTACAAGAGAGACACCAACAAAAACAAAGAAAAACACACAAAAAATCACGTCTTACTCGATGCATTATATTTATGATATGTACTACCACATAAGTTTAACATACTTTTAACTTAGCTGAAGGCAGAGATTCTTTTACATTACTGGATATATTACACACATCTAGTTTTTTCTTCAATTAACGTTCCTTTACGTGTCCTTATAATTTTACAAATTATGTCTTAATTTATAATATTTACCAACGTTGAACTCAATGTCATGTATCCTTTGGAACATTGCAGAATAAGAAATTCGTGTCAGAGACTTGATTCATTGCTAAATTAAATGATTTTTTGTATTGTTTCTATAAGTCGTTATAGTTACTTCAGCAAATTAAGGTACCCGTGATTTGTCCAAGATCGGGAAAAGGGTGTCTTGAGTGTAACATTTTTGCTGTATACTAAAACATTTTAATTTTACATCAGATTTTCAATGCTGGTTAATCTCATTTGAAATTGGCATCGGATTTTCAAGGCTGGTTAATCTCATTTGAAATTGGCATCGGATTTTCAAGGCTGGTTAATCTCATTTGAAATTGGCAGCTGATTTTCAAGGCTGGTTAATCTCATTTGAAATTGGCATCTGATTATCAAGATTTGTTGATCTCATTCCATGTGAACTTTGTATCGCGGACATTCCATTAGCAGATACTTCTAACGCACTACTAAGTTTACCAACTTGTACACGTGTAGTCTGCCTGTCAAATATAAACCCATAATTGACTTTCGCTATTATATGGAGGATATTTGCCCGTTTCGAGTGAATAATTTGATATATATTTTCAAGCGGGTCAAAATACAACGAGTTGTTTACCCACGAGATGAAATATATCCTTTATTCATTCAAAACAAGCGGGTTTTCTTTGTATTGTATGTTCAAACGTATTGGCCAGCTAAAGCGTGTAGCGCGCGCACACACAGAGACACACACACACATATATATATATATATATATATATATATATATATATATATATATATATATATATATATAGAGAGAGAGAGAGAGAGAGAGAGAGAGAGAGAGAGAGAGAGAGAGAGAGAGAGAGGGAGAGAGAGAGATGTGAAAGAGATAGAGAGAGAAGAGCATTACCAACATCTTAGTCATTCACGACCTTTAACCTTTAACCACGTCATGTATCGGTGACTGAATTTGTTTCAATTATCCACCTATATAAATGTGTCCTTATGCAAGTGATCTTAAATTACTTGCCTCGGTATGATGCGACTTTATGAATGTTGTTTCATTAGTCACCCCAAACTTAGTTTTTTATTTAGAAAAAAAAAGACGACGTTTATTGTGAAAAGTAACTGATTTAAGGTCTCATGGGAACCTAACTATCCATTTAGCATGAGTAGTAATAAGTTTTAAAAAATGGCCGCTGTGACAAATATCCTGCAAGTCAGAGAGGCGTCATTTTCATTTAGGACCAATTGCATATTGTATGAAGCGTTGTATTGAACGTCCAGTGTTATGACTGTTGGCAATAAGGGACATCGCAACCGCTCCGTTGGCCTAGTGGTTAAAGCGTCCGCCTCGGATGCGGGATGTCGTGGGTTCGATCCCCGGCCGAGTCATACCAAAGACTTACAAAAATGGTACTAGCAGCTGCTTCGCTTGGCGCTCAGCATTAAGAGGTTAGTGTTAGGACTGGTCGGCCTGGTGACAGGATAATGTGACTGGGTGGGACATCATGCTACATGTCTGCGGCATGATGCTCCAGTTCTAGACATCGTTATAAACTGCCACACTGCAGACATCGTAGCGATATGACTGAAAAATTTTAAAGCTATGTTTAAAATCCAAATCACACACACGCACACACACACACACATAAAAAGGAGAATCGCTATAATTTAGGTCCAACTTGACCTCAGGATCAAACCATGTGCCAGGTTTCACCACAGACAGACGACAGTCACGGGACCAGCATACAAATTCTTCGGGTCTTCAAACGATAGAACGTTTTTAGTTTGTGTGTGCATCCAACTCAGGAGTTTCATGAATACGGGGCCATGTGGGGATTCTTTTTCTCTTTTTACCTTGAAAAGATGTCTCCGATATATCTCCGACGTAGTTTATGCCTCTGTATTTTCTTGTAAAATTAGCATATGCTTTGTGGCTTGAACTGATATCATTAGATCATCACTATCACCTTACTTGTAACCTTTTTGTTTCATGTCTTGGACTCCCTATGTGATTGGACATAATATGATTTCTGCTACATACTGAATAATGGAAAATTAAATTCTAATTAGTCTTAACGAGCTAATAGTACCCTGAAAGAAAGAAAAAGAGATTCAACCATTTGGGTGTTTGTGTTTTATGCCACAGCCACATTATATAGATGTATCAAGCCGAGGAAAGCAAGGTATAAAGCCATACCCAGGGACACACCCATGGCAGCTGACAGATTGAACAAAAAGTACGGGACACATTGTGAAATAAAAAGCAATTTCCAACCTGCCTTAAATTTGATGCGCAGGCCGTTTAAAAAAGCCAGTGATCTCAATAACTGCATTACAATGAGAAAAAAAATCTCTGCTTGTTTGATAAAATGAATGCATCACCTTCAACCTGTACAAATATGAAGAATTTTAAAATACATATTAAACTATCATTTTACAGATATTTGGTGCCAGTGGTGTGGTGACAGGTGTAAAGCAGGCAGTGACATATGCATTACCAGGTAGTGTCATGTGCATTAGCAGGTAGTGTCATGTGCATTAGAAGGTAGGGACACATGCATTAGCAGGTAAGGCCATGTGCATTAACATGTAGGGCCATATGCATTAGCAGATAGGGCCATGTGCATTAGCAGGTAAGGCCATGTGCATTAGCAGGTAGGGTCATATGCATTAGCAGATAGGACTGTGCATTAGCAGGTAGGGCCATATGCATTAGCAGATAGGACTATGTGCATTAGCAGGTAAGGCCATGTGCATTAGCAAGTATGTCCACATGCATTAGCAGATAGGACTATGTGCATTAGCAGGTAAGGCCATGTGCATTAGCAAGTATGGCCACATGCATTAGCAGATAGGACTATGTGCATTAGCAGGTAGTGCCATATGCATTACCAGGTAGTGACATGTGCATTAGCAGATAGGGATATGTGCATTTGCACATAGGGCCATGTGCATTAGCAGGTAAGGTCATGTGCAGTAGCAGGTAGTGTCATGTGCATTAGCAGATAGGGCCATCTGCATTAGCAGGTAGTGTCATGTGCATTAGAAGGTAGGGCCACATGCATTAGCAGGTAAGGCCATCTGCATTAGGAGATATGACTATGTGCATTAGCAGGTAGGGTCATGTGCATTAGAATATAGGTACACATGCATTAGCAGGTATGGCCATGTGCATTAACAGGTAGGGCCATATGCATTAGCAGATAGGACCATGTGCATTAGCATGTAGGTTCATGTGCATTAGCAGGTAGGGTCATATGCATTAGCAGATAGGACTATGTGCACTAGCAGGTAGGGCCATATGCATTAGCAGATAGGACTATGTGCATTAGGAGGTACGGTTATATGCATTAGCAGGTAGAGCCATGTGTATTAGCAGGTAAGACCATATGCATTAGCAGATAGGGTCATGTGCATTAGCATGTAGGATCATGTGCATTAGCAGGTAGGGTCATATGCATTAGCAGATAGGACTATGTGCACTAGCAGGTAGGGCCATATGCATTAGCAGATAGGACTATGTGCATTAGGAGGTAGGGTCATATGCATTAGCAGGTAGAGCCATGTGTATTAGCAGGTAGTGCCATATGCATTAGCAGATAGGACTATATGCATTAGCAGGTAAGACCATGTGCATTGGCAAGTATGGCCATATGCATTAGCAGACAGGACTATGTGCATTAGCAGGTAGGTTTATATGCATTAGCAGACAGGACTGTGCATTAGCAGGTAGAGCCATATGCATTAGCAGATAGGACTATGTGCATTAGCAGGTAGGGTCATGTGCATTAGCAGGTAGGGTCATGTGTATTAGCAGGTAGAGCCATATGCATTAGCAGATAGGACTATGTGCATTAGCAGGTAGGGCCATCTACATTAGTAGGTAGGGCCATGTGTATTAGCAGGTAGGGCCATCTGCATTACCAAACAGCCATGTGCATTAGCAAGTAGGGCCATATGCATTAGCAGATAGGACTATGTGTATTAGCAGGTAGGGATATATGCATTAGCAGGTAGGGCCATGTGCATTAGCAGGTAACATCGTGTGCATTAGCTGGTAGGGCCATGTGCATTAGCAGGTAGGGCCATCTGCATGAGCAGGTAAGGCCATGTGCATTAGCAGGTAGCATCATGTGCATAAGCAGATAGGGCCATCTGCATTAGCAAACAGCCATGTTCCCTAACTAGTGGAGCCAATGTGCATTAGCAGGTAGTGTCATGTGCATTAGCAGGTAGGGTCATGTGCATTAGCAGATAGGGCCATGTGCATTAGCAGGTAAGGCCATGTGCATTAACAGGTAGGGCCAATGTGCACTAACAGGTAGGGCCATTGTGCATTAGCAGATAGGACAGTGTGCATTAGCAGGTAGGGCCACCTGCATTAGCAAATGGCCATGTTCATTAACAGGTAGGGCCAGTGTGCATTAGCAGACAGGATGATGTGCATTAGCAGGAAGCATAATGTGCATTAGCAGGTAGGGCCATCTGGATTAGCAAACAGCTATGTTCATTAACAGGTAGGGCCAATGTACATTAACAGGTAGGGCCAATGTGCATTATCAGGTAGGGCCAATGTGCATTAGCAGATAGAACTATGTGCATTAGCAGGTAGCATCATGTGCATTAGCAGATAGGGCCATCTGCATTAGCAAACAGCCATGTTCATTAACAGGTAAGGCCAATGTGCATTAGCTGATAGGACTATGTGCATTAGCAGGCAGCATCATATGCATTAGCAGGTAGGGCCATGTGCAGACATATCACTACAATGTCTGCAATGTGGCAGTTTATAGTCATGTCTAGCACTGTGGCATCATGCCGCAAACATGTAGCATGATGTCCCTCCCAGTCACATTATCCTGACACCAGGCCGACCAGTCCTAACACTAACCTCTTAATGCTGAGCACCAAGCTAGCAGCTGTTAGTACCATTTTAGTAAGTCTCTGGTATGACTCGGCCGGGGATTGAACCCATGGCCTTCCGCATCCAAGGCGGACACTCTAACCACTAGGACACCAGAGTGGTGTCACTACAACTTGACATAAATGTCCTAAATAAAACAGCTTTGAAAGTTCATCCCAATATTTATAAATATTGATAAATTTTATAACTTTGGGGCATTGGACTGATTATGTTTTTTTCCCTACCCCAAATTAAGAGGCTAATATTTGAAGAAAAACACCATTCCATGTTTATTCAACAACACTGCATTAGTACAGAAAACATACAAATATAACCTGGACCGAAAAACATTTCATTAATTCAAATAAAACACTGCCACCAAAACAGAAATCTGAGTTTTCTACACATTTAACAACTATAATAAATGTTTTGGTCATAAAACACAGATATGGCCTAAATTTTTGGTATTATAATACAGTATCTTCCCATGTACAACAATTATACTGAATCATAAACAGCATGGACCCTATCATCACAATGTATAATATCAAAACAAACATACGATGAATAAACAGTGCAGTCACCGATCCCTTGGCTGATCATGCAAAAACCAATTTGGGTCTACAATAAGTCTCGGCTTGCCCAAACTGTATATGCTTTGAGAATCTGCTGATAATGGACTCTAGAATAAAGAAGAAGAAAAAAAAACACCAAAAAATGACAACCTTTGGCAGTTTGTTTACATCAATGGGATATGTTTTGATCTCATCCTTTTAGAAAGTGTTAACATTGGCATTATGATGTCAAAATTTACATGACATCAAAAAGATGCATACAAAGAAACTGTTTTTGCAAGAATCTTCCCAACAGATATAAATTTTGTTTTTCTTTATCTTAAAAGTGTGAAGAATAATCATGGATTTCTTTAATAATTTAATTTGCCTGAATATACATTTACAGCATGGTCTAACACCTCAAAAGTTTCCCCTTATCTTGGTTTGGCTATCCACTACATAGTAATGAAAACCAAAGTAGGTCAGGTAACCCAGGCTAGGTCTACAATGTATATATGAAAGCCAAAGTGGGCCAGGCAACACAAGCTGTCTACAATGTATATATGAAGGCCAAAGTGAGCTGGGCAACCCAAGCTGTCTACAATGTATATATAAAGGCCAAAGTGGGCTGGGCAACCCAAGCTGTCTACAATGTATATATGAAGGCCAAAGTGGGCCAGGCAACACAAGCTGTCTACAATGTATATATGAAGGCCAAAGTGGGCTGGGCAACCCAAGCTGTCTACAATGTATACATGAAGGCCAAAGTGGGCCGGGCAACCCAAGCTGTCTACAATGTATATATGAAGGCCAAAGTGGGCCGGGCAACCCAAGCTGTCTACAATGTTTGCAGTTAATACATTATACAGAAGACAATACTGTAATACAATCCTTTGGTATGACTAACTTCACTACTGTAGATAAGCTGTTTTATCTATGCTCTCCTTTTTAGAAGAAGCATATTAATAAATAAATTATATATATATATATATCATTTTCATCCAGTGAAACCTGTCTTAGCAGACTCATGCATATAAATTATATTTATTCATAAAGGACAACACCATCTTCAAATTTACTCACTGACTTCTAAATAAAGGACACTGGTCTAGAGAGAATAAACAGAAACTTTCTTTTAATGTAGAACAGGAAAATTCCATTCTTGGATCTGAATTCTGCATCAAACGCAGAGTTTTTTATGCCAAATTCTAATCTCATGGGTGAAATTTCATAAACAACACTGTTGACTTATGAAGGGATATTTTTTTATTTTTGTCACATTCCTGATATGTTATGTGATAAAAAAAAGAAATATAGGTTTGCCGTTTTGTGTGTGCTATAAGCTTGGTAGAGGGTTATGTAATACAAAACAGAAATCAAATGATAAAAGATAGTGATATTCCCCTTTGTTCTTCACATAAAAATACAATGATATACATGTAGAAATGTGACAAATTATTTTACTGGTTTTTCAAGCATTCTCTGTAGGCTGGTTTTACTTTCTTGTTTCTCATGTGTCCCTTTTAACTGGTTCCACTTTACTTTTCCAGTTTTCTTTATAGACAGGTTTCACTGAACTAAAGATAAGATTGCACTTTATTTCTTTTTCAAGCTGGCTATAACAGAATAATCTGGATCAATGATACAGTGGGCCATCATGATGATGCTCCTCAATACAACACCCCTCACTATACCACTGTCTCTCATATTATGCAGGCATGGAGACATGGTCGTGCACTTTATTAAATTCACTAAACTGAGTTTGACCACTATTTCAAGGTTTATTTCACTTTATTTCTAGTTCTTAGCTGCCAAAATTCATTCATAAAGTATTTACATACTCTTTTTGTGATTCTGTATTTAAAACACCCCATTATGACAAAATTTTCCAGATGACTTCACTTAAAATTCTATACACATTTATGACTGGCATAATTGTGACAGTTGTATATGAAAATATGATGCAGTATTTTTTTTTTAAATGATGTTATATTTTCCCATTCAATGGAAGTAACATTCATTTTATATTAATTTTGAATATTTACAACTGATTCTACCATGAACAGATCTCTAGTTTTTGCATCTTTATCCATATCTGACTGCACACCATCATCATTTGAGCAATACTGAAAGACATCTATGTGTGATGGTAGAATTCTGTTCAGCATGCCATTTTTGATACTTTTTTAAAATAAAATCTGAAAAGCATTCAAAGATATAACAATTTTGTCTTTAAATTGGCAGAATTTTCTTTAAGTACTTATTTAGAAGACTTTATTACAGGTTTATCTCATTTTAGTACAAGCAGTCATATATGGTGGCAGATTGGCATCATTTGCACAAACTGAAAAGTCTTCATGTCAGCATGCATTCTGTCAAGTTTGTAGAAATTTGGCTTGGTGTTTTACGGTACAGCATTACAAGCAGGTTATTAAGTGCCAAGGTAATCTGAGTAAAGTATCTTGCCCAAGGATACACCATGGCAGCCAACCAAAGTTAATCCAGTTGTAGGATTTTACATTTAGGATTAGGTGTCCTAGCCACTAAGTGATCATGGCTGCAAGAAATTATTTGAAGGTTTTTCTACAAACAGTGGTAGTATTTGACGGTCAATCAGTATCATTTGATATGTTTAAACGTTTTCAAGAAGAGATGCTTTTTGTCTATTTTGGTTGAATTCTATTCAGTGGCTCTGCAGAATGAGCCATTTAAAGGTCTTCTTTTTTTGTGGTATTGGCAGTTATATTTGACGGCGGATCATTTGTAAAAATTGTAAAGGTCTTCATGACATGATGATTTCTGTCCAATTGGATCACATTTTGTTCAAGACAGGACATTCAGTGGTTTATCTATTATTAGCAACAGCACCCATATTTAATGGTGGTCTGACATCATTTGAACAAATATAAACGTTTTTATGTCAGGGAGCATTCTGTCAAGTTTGGTTGAATTCTCCTCAGTGATTCTGGAGAAGCCATCGAATGGCTCCTGACATGTTTAGTAATAGCAGCAGTCATATTTAATGGTAGATCAGCACCATTTGCACAATCTGAAAGTTCTTCATGCCAGGATGCTGTCAAATTAGATTCATCTGCTAGCAGTTTTTGAAAAGTCATTTAAAAGTGTATCTATTTTTGGTAACAGTGGCCATATCTGGTGATGGACCATCATCAACTGTGTTACCCAAAATCTCTTCTTGCCAGAATGTTTTCAGTCAAATTTTATTCAGCAGTTTGGGAGCAAAGTCATTTAAATGCTTTTTATATTTTATGCCAAGATGCTCCATGTTAAATTTGGTTGAAATTAGTCTGTCATTGTTTGATAAGTTGAAAATAGCAATTACTGACCAGATGGATAATTATGATGCAAGACATGCCATACAATAAGCTCATTTGTCCTTTTGGCCAGCTGACCTAAAAACTGGTTTCATTTCTGATAAGTCTGTGGAATACATAACTATATGCAAACAAGCAAAAATATTCTTTAGTTATAGAGTGGAGATGACAGTGTTATGGAAAACATAAAATGCTGAGCCATGACCTTGAACTTGATGATAAGACGACCCCCAGTGCAGTGTGCCACACATCTTCTAGTGATGATGTACACATCATCTAATCTCAGATTTAGAGTATTAAAGCAAATGGGGAAGTGTGATGTAAACATAAAATACTGAGCCATGACCTTGAAGATAAGACCCCCAATGCAGTATGCAAGACATCTTCTAGTGATGACGTACATATATACCAAGTTTCATCCCCTAATCTCAATTAGATTTAGAGTTATAAAGCAAATGGGAAAGTGTGATGTAAACATCAAATTTTGATATGTGACCTTGACTGTGAATACAACACCCCCAATGTGGTGCATGATGAACAATTATACCATATTTCATCCCTTATTCTAAAAGGCCTTTATTTTCTCAAGCGCAAATTAAAGTGGGATGGAAAACAAAATAGAGTTGTGACCTTAACCTTGAAGATGGTAACCTCAATCTGGTACATAACATACATTCTGATTATGATGTATAAACAATCAAAATGTTATCCTTTAATCTCAAATGGTTTAAAGTTAAAGCGCTAAGCAGGGATGTGTCATAGACAGATGGGCATCTAGAGTGATGGATAGGAATAAAAAGTCATTTACAAAAATACAAATGCACATTACATGTGCACGATAAATTTTATAGCATTCTGTGCACATGTGATGCAGTATAATGCAATACAGCATGGAGAAATACTGCACAGTTCTGACAATGCTAAATTTAGAACAAATGAATTTATAACAAAGCAGCTTAAAGTGACAGTCTACTGTGTTTTTAAAGCCATTTTTTAAAGAAAACAATAAATACAAATTTCCATTAATGCATGCAATAATACATATTTTTTCTCTATGCCAAGGAAAATATATTATTCCAACTTTGGCAAAAAATTAAATAACAGTTATCCAGTGAGAAAAACAAAACAACTGAATATAAATCACCCTCAACTTCTTTATCTTTGGCAAGAATGTCATAACAGAGACCCATGAGGGTCTTTTTCACTCACATATAGGAAAATATGGTTGCTAGTTTTAAGCTCATCTGAGACATCAATGAACATGCCTATCAATGAAAAAAGGTAAATGGGCATTGATAAGGGTCAGATTAGACCACTGACTGTCATTTTTTAATACCACTGACTGTGTTATTTTTTAATGCCACTGACTAAAAATAATCATACTGTACTTGAAAATTCTCCCAACCCCCCCCAAAAAAAAAAGAGTGATGGAATGTCAAAACTAAAAACTTCCACCATATCAGCCTTGATTATGTGATGTGAAGCAGCAAATTATGAACAGTATTACCCGTTTTCAAACAAACAAAACACTCAATACATACATACATCAGAGATAAAGATTAACATAAAATCTGGTTAAAAATCTGACAGGCATTACTGCAACAGTGTTAATTCTAAACTCCAAAGGGAAAAAGTTATGAACTCTTCATTAAAAAGGGCAAAGAACTGTGTTTTTTATGCATGGCATTATCAATTTCTGTTGAATTTTATCATTCAACCTTATCTTTACATCACCTAACACATTAAGCCAACTTTTGGTGGTACCCAAGAATATATTAAAATCAATTGTGTAAATGAATACACATAAATAGTTAAAAATGTATGAGATATTATCGATTTTGTAGCTCTATAAAAAAAAAAATTGTAAACTTTTTGATTGCAAATGTTACAGCTAGAAAGTGTAAAATTTTCATTAAATATGGAACACATTTCCTACTGATCTCATTATTCTGAAAATTTTCACATGCATATTTTCACATGCATTTCTTGGATTTAGCAGGTAAGATGAAGTTATCTTTTTCTTTTTAAAATGTTAATGACTGCAAATACCTTGACTATACAATGAATTTATAAAAAATTTATGTGACAAATATGCTGCACATATTATTTCAAAATCTGGAAAACATGGAAATATTATGATCTAAAGTACTGTATAAATTAAACATACATGTTGGCATCTCAAGGTATCTCATTAATATATCCTATATCTGATGTCGGATCTAAAACAGATTTTAAAAAAAACAACAAGCTCAGCCAATCAGATGCAAGATCACCTCATCAATATGTGTGGATCCTGTTCACTTTCAGTAGCATCCAAGATCTTGATGATATAAACCCTTGTTCCAAGTTTGATCAAAACTAGGTAAAAATTAAGACTTCTAGAGTGGCAATAAGCTTGGTCAATTATATATTACCTAATTAATATGCATAGATCATGCTCATTACTGAAATTGTCTAAGCTCTTGATAATACAAGTGCATAGTCCAAATTTGATTTTTAAAAAAGATCAGAAAAACAACCTCCAGGCGATCTAAAAGTTAAATCATTTCAAGAAGATTTCAAGATTATGAGTGTATCTGAATCCTTGATGCAAGCTGAGTGTTCAGTTAAAACTTCTTTTATTGCAAACCTCAAATGAGAAGAAGCATGGAGTACATTAGTAAAATATGTGAAAGTCATGGCATATTGTACAAGAATGAACTGTTTGGATCCATCAGAAGGTCTCAGAAAATAGAACAAATTCTTTAAAACAATTGAGAATTTTCTCAAATGCACTAATCTTTACACAGTATACTGGCAACAAATTCTGCACCTACACAAATGCTAAAAAATTTTACATATATATTTTATAGAGACAGAAATTTTCTTTCTTTAAAAACATGAATCTTTCAAGTAATGAAATGTTGTTCCACTCATGTCAAAATAAGTGTACCATTTTCTCAGCATTATTAAATATCATTGCACAACAATCTACACACATTTAAAAACAGTTTCAATGACTAGTTTTGCCTTAAAAATTGGAGTTATTTTCATTTCTATATAAGGGTTGATCCAAATGTTCATGCACACAGCATATTATAATAATTAAACCAAAATATATAAGTGAAACTTGAGCATATTGGACATGTATATAAACACATACCACTTTGTAAATATCTGAGAAAGTTTCATAAAATTATTATACTGAATTTATAAAGCAATCCAAATTCTTTATGACCTGTAAAGGGTTGTGTTGGTGTTTTATAACACAGCAACATTTTGAAGAGTACACCATGTCAAGGCAAGTAAAGTGCCTTGGCCCAAGGACACACCATGACAGCCAATCCAGACTGATGCAAGGAATCAGGAATCCAATCCCTTAACTACTAAACCACCATGGCTGTCACAGAGAACTGGAACAGCTATAAACATAATGAGTGATTCAAGATAACACCATGCTATAAAACTATCCAACAGTCACTAGATCATTGTTCCACTCTACTTATTTTCATTTTCGTTTTTAGGTTCTCTGGACTGCACCACACCCAAGGTCAAAATCTTCCAAACATAGGCACATTCAGTAATGCAAGGAATTCTTTTTCTCTTCATATGATATATTGCTTTGACCATCATGAAATTGCCAGAGCGACTTGCGCTATGAGCAAACACAATACAAATGTTCCTTGCTGATACAATTTTAAACATTTCCTTTGCTTTTATTGGTAATTTCCCAAAATGTATTTTTTTAAAAATTGCACAGTGCGTGTGATATCATCTTTTTACGCATGCACAGTTTATACATTGCTTTAAGTGTTATTAGAATGTTTTGTCAGGTGAAATTACAGCATTTTTTAATAGAATGGTGTCACAATTCCAGTATATCATTCTAATATGCAATTTTGCAAATTCTGCAGCAATTTCATCTCCTAAACCATGAGAATAATCTTTTAATTTAACCTGTACTGTCTCCCTATGTTACCTAAATCACATTAATAAATTTAGATCCAACATTGTTTAATTCTTTTGAAATTGCTGATTTTACATATGACAAAGTTTGACTTATGTACCTCTGTTTAATTATTATCCCAAGTGTCCATGTACTGTTAGATCAACCCTCATACATTAAAGTCTGGTTTTAACAAATAATATATTGAATCATATTGCATCTCTGATACTACATAACTTGACATCTACTTTAAAAATGTTTCATGCACCCCAACAATTGCTAATCAGGTTTTAGAATCATTAAAATTTGCATCTTTGGTTAATGTGGATTACAACTTTTGCACATCACAGAATTTATATACTATATATATTATATACTATATATATATATATATATATATATATATATATATATATATATATATATATATATATATATATATATATATTACTTTGTACAGAGTATCTTAGATTTAAAAATATCTTCACGAATTCAGTTTCTTCACCACTGATAAAACTGCATTCAAATAAAAACAAGAAATGAACCAGTCAGTAGATGCCAAAACTTGCCAGCAAATACGCTGACTTAAATATAAAAGGCGTATATCTTCTAATACTGTCACAGCCAACACTGATGACTATAAGACCGGGACAAGCTCTTCTGCACTTAATGCTGGTGAGCTAAACATTATGTGACGTATGACAATTGGATTAACAGATTGATAATATGGGTGAGCAGTTCTGTATGCAGCTGTACATAACTTTGAAGAAATAAATGTTGTTTTACTGACAATGCATATTTCAGTGATGATTGTAAATAAGATATTTGCGTGATATAGAAGCATCCTTAACATACTCAAAAACTGAAAGATCGTTTTCCCAATTCAAACAAACACTTAAAGATGTTTTTGAAAATGCAGTTTTCTATTGCACCAATAAACCAAAGTGGATCTTTACACCACAAGGTGTCAAATGTTCTAACTGTATTTCCAACTGCTGCAATTCATGATGTTCTATTCGTCAGTAGGCATGCAACAATGACAGCCGCATACTAAACTGCAACACAAACAAACATGCTAGGTGGGTGTTTCTCCTCCAATGTCATCTCTGATTTGCTTGAATCAAGTGGACCTGAAATAAAATAGCAAAAATGTTGCATCAATAATTAAACAAAATGCCAGAAAATAGAACCATTACTTAGCACAAGATGAAATTAGTTAAAGTAATGAAATTCTAAATAAATGTTATCAAGTAAGGTGTTAATATTAATATGGGAAGTCTACCATTGAACAAACATATTTATTCCTATTTAAGACTGTACTGGTCCGAAAGGGTAATCAATGCATCCTAGAATGTAAATAATATTGAAAGATCTGTGTGGCCAAGAGCTAAATACAAATACTTATGTTACTAAAGTACAAAAAGTAGGTCACAGTAACCCTTTTTGTTTGTAGTTCTAGCAGATGCATCCATTCTCAAATTTCTTGAGTCAAACAATAATAGTACCCAATAAATGAATTTTTTAAAAAGTTCAACAAATTCACTAAAGAATGAAATATTGGTCACAGAGACCTCTATTCCAAATAAGGATGTAGTTGTTATCAATATGCATCCCCTCACTGTATTTCACGATTCAAGGTAGGATGCTATCTATAGAATGAGCCAAATGATGTAGTGGGCATATGAACTCAACACAAACCCTAACCAAAGAAACTAAAAGATTAAATATAGGTCACAATGAGTTTCTTGGACTGTAAAGATGAAAATCGTAAATAGTTTAATAATTCTAGAATGAGATTTGTCGGAAAAAAGAGCATCAAATATAAACTGTAACCCCAGTCAGTGAGCTGTAAGGTATGGGCCATAATAACTTACTTCAATAAAGTTCATCAAGGTAACCATATTTCATTACTCTAGATATCACAATATATACATAATAATTGGTGGGACGTGTTAAATGGCAACATGGCAAATGGAAACAAACAAAATATGAAAAGATTCCTCAAAGGCATATGCATTTGTAGAAGACAGCATTCACATAAAAATTGGTAGAATCAAAATATGTATGATACAATAATTACACAGAATACTATGTTATACCTGTTTATCAGCTAAAATAGTCACTCATGCAAGAAAAGAAAATCACAATGACCACGTTTTAAAAATTGTGAATGTTAATCTTCAAAATGAGGACACCTATTAAGTTTGATCACTGCATGCAACAGTTTTTGTAAAATGGAGTTTGTTTTGCATTCTTAAAAGCACACAATGCCTAAATGGGTTTGTTTTGTATTACTTAATGGCACACAATGCCTGAAAGGGTTTGTTTTGTATTACTTAATGGCACACAATGCCTAAATAGGTTTGTTTTGTATTACTTAATGGCACACAATGCCTGAAAGGGTTTGTTTTGTATTACTTAATGGCACACAATGCCTGAAAGGGTTTGTTTTGTATTACTCAGGGTTGCATCTATGGCACGCAATAGTGCAAATCACCCCATTTAAGATTTCCTGCAAGATTTTTAATCTTATGCAGGCAAAATTGTGCAAAAAGTAAGAATTGTGTGCATTTTTTGGTGTAGAATGTGTTATTTTATTATTTTTTTGCTGTAAAATTCCCAGTTGTCACTCTCGGTGAATATGTTGTACTTGTATGGCAGTAAATGTATCATGTATTTCTGTGTGTCATGTGCTCAATTCTGATTGGTTAATAACAAAGATCAAAAGAGCACGTTTGATACAGAGGCTGGCTTGGTGGGACGTGTTAAATGGCAAAATCAGTTAAAACATGGACAATTTTTCATTTTTTTAGCAGTAACACTTATAATAACAGTCAAGGTGCAGAAGTTTCTGTTGAAAGGCAAAATGACAGCAAACAAACACTTCCTCAGGTTAGTCCTTTATCAGACAATGCTAGTGATGATGTGCTTAAAGATGGCGGCGATGAAGCTGAGGGTCCATCTAACGCCAAGAAGAAAAGTACTCTTTCAATTCAGGCTGGAAATAAAATTTACCATGGCTCGAAATGAATGAAAAAAAAAAGAGATGCTTTGCAGATGGTGTGTAAACACTGGCCAAATAAACATTCTTTCACACCTGGAGATGCTAATTTCTGGACATCAACCCTTGATGACATGTTGAATTACCAGCTCACAAACAGGCAATTCAGGATTTGAAACTAAGTGAAAATCTTAAAACTACATGCATGACACCTATCAGCAAGAAATCTGAATCAATTATTCATGCTATGTCAGTTGCCTATTACTTGGCGAAGGATAATATTGCTTCTCTAAAATACGGCTCATTGTTGGATTTTGTTGACTTTCTGGGTGTTGGTTTTGGCAACATGAGAGTTGGAGGGAACACGACATATTCGTCAAGGGCTTCTGTAGATGAATTTCAGGTAAGTTCTTTTATTTTATTTACATTTTTTCTATTGAAATTTAGATGGAAAATTGGTAATACTATAAGCAACCAAAACATGATCATTTAGGTTTCGATCAGTGCATATCTTGAGGAATCCCTGTGTTACTGAAAAGAGCACCAAGCATCATGATCGGCCAATGAAACTGCATTTGGTGACTCGTCTTAACTTCCTGTCAATGTTTAATGGTGGATAACGTTTTTCTTTTTTAATCAATCTGGACTATTGGTACCTGTTTCTTTTGTCATGAAATTCTTTCCAGTCTAGACAGGTTACATTTCAGTATCAGTGTAATGGGTTTTTATGTGTTCATTTAGCATCAGTGGCTATGGTTATGCCATACCAAACCATTGACTGTGAGAGAGGATTCAGCAATCAAAATTGAACCAAAACTGCAGGAAGCATCTAGCCAATGCACTTATTATACTTGCTATTGGTCTTTTTGAATACATTGAGGTTTTTTGACACCATACTGGAAGCCCCCCACCCCACCCCACCCCCTTATGGCTATGTTGCCCCTCCCCTCTTTTTCAGATTCAGTGGGGGCAAGTACCCACATTTATCAAATCCTAGATGCAACTCTGTATTAGTGCACACAATGCCTAAATGTGTTTGTTTTGTATTACTTAATGGCACACAATGCCTAAATGTGTTTGTTTTGTATTACTTAATGGTACACAATGCCTAAATGGGTTTGTTTTGTATTACTTAATGGCACACAATGCCTAAATGGGTTTGTTTTGTATTACTTAATGGTACACAATGCCTAAATGGGTTTGTTTTGTATTACTTAATGGCACACAATGCCTAAATGGATTTGTTTTGTATTACTTAATGGCACACAATGCCTAAATGGGTTTGTTTTGCATTACTTAATGACACACAATGCCTAAATGGGTTTGTTTTGTAATACTTAATGGCACACAATGCCTAAATGGGTTTGTTTTGTAATACTTAATGGCACACAATGCCTAAATGTGTTTGTTTTGTATTACTTAATGGCACACAATGCCTAAATGTGTTTGTTTTGTATTACTAATGGCACACAATGCCTAAATGGGTTTGTTTTGTATTTCTTAATGGTACACAATGCCTAAATGTGTTTGTTTTGTATTACTTAATGGCACACAATGCCTAAATGGGTTTGTTTTGTATTACTTAATGGCACACAATGCCTGAAAGATCATACTGCAACACAGCACATGGGGGAAAAGTGCCCTAGGACCTATCTGGCAGTATACCCAGTCTCATCTGGGTACAATTTGAACCCACAGCTTTCTGACTGACATTCAGCATGTTAACATTAAGCAGTGCTGGCTTCTCCTTAACGTAAATGCCGCTTTGATACATCTGTTCACAATAAGGAGTCTCTGTGACCTAGATTTGTTAGCAAAAACCTGTTCATAAAATTATTTCAAAGAAACTGAGCAAAATGTAAAACTTAAAACTGATGCATATAGGAACAACAATATAAAACAATGCAATCAGAGAAGTGACACCTTTGCATGGTCTATGTTTCAGAGTGGTAAAAAAGTTAAACCAACAGCACATAAAACCTACCTCATTAAGAAGAACCCAACTCTGACTATTCTGGAGAACTCTTAATTGAATGCTCTGAATTTTACCATACAAGGGATCTATATCACCTTTGGCAACACCAGCTTTGTTAAACTCTCCAACAACTACATAGGTTGCTTCCTTATTGGCCACAGTTTGATCTGTATCACTTAAAACAAACTCTGGCAGAATCTCAACTGTTGTGTTGACAAATTTATCCTCTGGATGCTGCATACTTCCACTTCTGAATAGAAACCTGAGAATGAAAACAGGAATAAGTAGTGAAAACCTGTCTATAAAGGACAATGAAAAAAATGATGTAACTTTGTCCTTTTTTGAACATTGTATGGAGGTTTAAGATGCAAGATAAATCATTTAAGAGGTTCATGAATATTTCAACATTTTCTAAGCAGGTATCCTTTCTATGGCTCACCCTATAGATATGGAATACTGACTTGGTATAATGTGCTCTCCTGCAAGTCTTAAGAATCAACTAACTTGAGTAACCTATTGGCACTGGGATGCATCCTGTAATGATGTTCCAACCATAAAAGTTTTGGACTGAAGTTTAAAAAATAAAATCTCTGAATGTGTAATTTACAGACTTTTCTTTTTGTACCCAACTTATGTCTCTGTTTTGTATGTTATTTGTGAGTTTTTGCAACATCTGACTTTTGTCTGTTTGTATGCATTTTTTTTTGTTGCAACACCTGACTTAT
The DNA here is from genome assembly GCA_028554795.2 of Sinohyriopsis cumingii. Lineage (NCBI taxonomy): Eukaryota > Metazoa > Mollusca > Bivalvia > Unionida > Unionidae > Sinohyriopsis > Sinohyriopsis cumingii. The sequence goes on along the minus strand of CM068829.1, from coordinate 91,869,077 downwards.
GTCTCTGTTTTGCATGCTTTTTAGAGAGTTTTTGTAATATTTGTACTTTTTTATTTGTCTCCAGGTTGATATTTGCTTTTGGTGGGAGGGGATGGTCATCCTGTAGAGTTTAGTTAGGAATCTGACTGCCATTTTGCTAACAAGCTTTTGGTAAGCACTATACAGCCTGGATTATGCTGATGTGCCATGAAATCACATACATACATCCATACATTACTGTTGCTTTGATAGGATTCATTCAAAAGTGTTTCATTTGTGATATCATGTTTATCCACATCAGCTCTATACAGAAAAGGAAAGTAGCAGATAGCACCAATGGTTGGCAGATGATCAATTTCAAATATAATAAATTAACTCTCCATATACACACTTTAAAAAATTCCTCTTACACCAATAAAACAAAATTAAGAAAAAAAGTTATTTCTCTCTTTATATTGGTATCCAAGGGAAGTAAATCTTGCTGGAATTAATCTAACAGAAATTCCATATAAAAGCAAATACGGCACGGCCATAATAATTTTATTCTTTTTGAGAGAATGAGATATATATAGGCTGAGAGACATTTTTCTTATCTCACTGAAAGGTCTATGTGAATCTTTCAATTTCATCTTATCAATAGCAAACAGGATTTGGTGGCCAGTGCACCCTGTTGTGATGAATGTAGAGAGGATGTGTCTAAAAATGACTAGAACAAAATAATCTGTTCAAGGCTTTTTGACCAGCTGACAAAAACTACACAAAGTTTATTTCAATCACTTTAATAATGACTTACCCCTGTAACTGAATAAATGGATTGAATATAATCTCAACTATGTCACCAGCAACAGGGGATATACCCCAGAAAATATCTTCTCCTATGTATGCTTTCTGTAGGGTAAACTTCTGGTATGTTTTTATTGATGTCCGCAGGCTTGCAGGTGGGTTGACATGAGCACGATGTATGGCTTGCTTCCCAAAGTCCTTGTCCTATCAAACAAACAGCAACACTCTACTTTATTTTACATACAAAACTTAAACACTTTCACAAAGTAAAAAAAATTAAAACTATTTTGAATAACACTAGAAATATAGAACTTCAACGATTTTCCAAACTTTTATCCCACTATCTCCAAATATGCATTTTTCCACTTCTCATTAACTATACCTTCTCATATTTTTGGGTTTCTATCTGTAACTATGTTAGAAGAGTAATAAGTCATTATGCATGCAAACTAGGATAGATACATAGTCAAAAGTTTTGTCTGATGAGTGCACGACAATAATCTCAGTGAGAAACCAATTTTTTCCAGTAAAATATGTTTCTTTGATAATTATTACCCAACCATAATACCTTAGGAGAACTACTACCACCTCACAAATCCAGTCCTCCCAAGCTAAAATGTATCTGCCAACCTGGGTGACAGTTAGAGTAATTATCCCCTTGATAACCGGGATTGGTGCTGAATCCTGTGAAATCACCAGTCACTACTGGAGTGAAAGGCATGCTTTCTATATGGATGTAACTGTAGGGAGGCTGGGCGAGTGTACATATATTATGATTTGGCAAGTATTATCAAAGAAACATGTTTTACCTGAAAAAATTGGTATCTTCTTCCAATACATTACCCAATCATAATACCTTAGTGGAATAGGTAATAGGTGGATGGAGATACCTTCCCTTACACCAGAGAGATTATCTAGTCCTCTAAAGTAAGTCAAACACCTTCTATACAACCCTACTGGAAAATAGATTCCATATGTTTGGGAGTGGCTTCAAAAAGGTACAAAATTTCTCTTTTGCAAATCCAGCAGAAGTTGTGAAGCTACATCTTTATGAAGATGTCGAATGACCCAGAAAGGTAACCTTTTACACCATGGGTAAAGGTTACAACAGATCAAAATGAACCTTTAAGGATGAAAGATCTCTGATAAAAGCTGGAGAAGTGTACTCAGATCTGCATCCCACAGAATGGATAATTACAGTTAGAGAACAGTTTTACTCGTAAGCAATCTTTGTGGTAATTGTCCTAACTTTGTTAGCCAATAGGTGAAACAAATTTATTGTGTGGGTTAAATCCGATATATGGAACAGATATCCCACTATATTCAGGATGAAAGTATCCATGTTGATATATCATCCTTTCCCCTCTTTTGATGCTAAAATAAGGCATGATCTTCATTGATGGAACAGATCAGTATTCCTGTACTACCACTTCAGAGCTTGCACTGGGTCCTGTAGATGACCATGAGATGAAGTTTGTACTAAATAGACAGGAATTATCACCAATATCTGATTACTCATGAACAGTAGCATGTTCTTCACAATGAAAGCAGGGGGCTTCTTGAACGATCCATCTTATATGAACAGCATGTAAATAGGCCCACCAATAGGAAGTGTATTTGCTCATTTTGACTGCCAATCACCAAATCAGTGAGGAGGCTGGACTTATGATAAGTGAACCAATTAAGCTCTTGAGAGCAGTTCAAATGCTTGTCTACTTCAGCCAGGTTAGTACCCATGAAAAATTCCACTTGGACAAGGATCCAGTATCATTGGCCAGGTGAAATCCAAAATGAACATAAGATCAGAAAGTCTTTGGTTTGTCTGATGTGCTCCCTTCCATGATAGGACAATGTGCTAGTGATCATGGAACAGTAGATTTAATTGAGACAGGTGATGTGCTAACTGTTCTGATTGAAGAGCCACAGGCAGTTTGCTACAGAGTTATGGATGACTACATTGGTATAAAGTGCACTTGTGTGTTCCACTTAGAATATGTTCAAATGTATTCATATGTCTTTAAGGTGGAATGCCATCTCACTTGTGGGATTCTCCACCACTTGTAATGAGAACTGTTTGCGCCTAAGGGCATATTTTAATATTATCCAGATGTGCAGGTTCACTAACTCTGGGTTGGGATGAACACCTGCCATTGTAATTGCTCAACACAGATGACAGAATATCTTGATTCCTTGTGATTCTGTTGCACACCTGATGTGGTTGTTTCAAAATTTCCCAGTTTGAGTGGATTCTTTTGATTCCTGTATCACCTTCAGAACTTGAGGTGTTGAAAAGTGTATACATTGGCCATTCCAATCTATAGAAAGAGCATCTATTATCTAGGCCTTATGGATCTGAGACAGGTTGAAATTTTGGCATTCCACATTGTCATCTATAGGGCAATCCTATCAAGCATCTATTGTGTGAAAACTTAGGAATGAAGAGATCATTCTGTTTGTGTTAGTTCCTTCTTGCAGGACAAAGAGTCCACCAATACATTAGCTAGCCTTTTATTTGGCATAGATATTAGATACAACATTAATCCTATGGTCACGATGTTATGAATCAACCCATATGTATCAAAATGGAAAACTGATGGAAGGTACTGTGTGAAAAAAATGTCTGTAGGCTCTTGGAACTTGTAACTGATGGTGTAAGCAGTCCCCAATTTTTAGTCTCTTTGTCAGATTGTGGAAAAAATTGAAAGTAGATTCTTCTGTATAAAATGATCAATAAATATCAGAACTGTAGACTGGCAGGTGATGTAGCAGAAAGAGGACAGAACACCAATGAGAGTGGGCAATAAACTTCTTCAGTCCAAGCCTGTAAGGCAGAGTTTCACTCATCATATAGTAAGATCTAATAATGAACTTGAGGTCCAGTGTTCATCATTTTTTGAATATGTTAGTAAACTGGATGTCTGTGTGTGTGATTAGGATTTTTAATGTAGCTTTAACAATTTTTCAGTCATATCACTAAGATGTCTGCAGTGTGGCAGTTTATAGTGATGTTTAGCACTGGGGCATCATGCTGCAGACATGTAGCATCATGTCCCACCCAGTCACATTATCCTGACAACAGGCCGACCAGTCCTAAAACTAACTTCTTAATGCTGAGCGCCTAATGAGGCAGCTGTTAGTACCATTTTTGTAAGTCTCTAATATGACTCGGCCAGGGTTCGAACCCATGACCTCCTGCTTCCAAGGCAGACACTCTAACCACTAGGCCACCGGAGCGGTCTTGGATGTCTCTTATGCTACTGGGAAAGTAAATATAGAAGAATGTCAATGACCGGCTCACTATGCCTGCAGCACATTATGAGTCTGAGCCTGTTACTTCCAGGTTGTTGCTAAGTAGAGGCTCCTTTTGGGTGGCAGAGTCCTGAGGACTACAGAGAGGTAAAAAAAAACCAAACAGCCAAATGGATGCAAATCCCCTCATCAAAATAGTAAACAGAGAAGTAAAAATACATGCAACTGGATGTAAACCTCCTCATCAAAACAGTCAATAGAGATATATATACAAAACCAAGGCCAACTGGATGCAAACCCATTCCTCAATATAATCAACAGAAGTTTTAAAAAAATCACAGCCAAGTGGATGCAGATCCCCTCATCAAAATAGTCTATAGAGATCAAACAAACACAACCAATTAGAGTCCCCCTACAATATGTGCATATCTCACTGATACAGAAGCTATTTAAAACCAAGCTTACTTACAAAGCTGAAGCAAACTGATCAAAATCAGGATTGATCAGTGAATCAGATTTATTATTACCTCTTAAATATGTATACATCTTGCTCATAATCAGTCATCCAACATCTTGGGGATACAAGACCACTTACCAACTCTGATCAAAACTAAATCAGAAGCAGAAATACATGAATGCTGACAAGCTCATCTAACTAGATGCAAAATCATCTAATATGCATGGATCTCACTCATAATAACACTCATGTGAGATCTTGATGAGTATTAGCCTACTTACCATGTTGTATCAAAATCCTATAAAAAATACAGTCTCTAGAGAGGTGAAAAAAACTCAGCCAATCAGATGCAAAATCACCTTATTAATATGTACAGGTCAATCAAATGCAGGATCACCTCATTAATATGTGTGGTCTCTCTCATTATCAGGCTCATCCAAGATCATTAAAATATAATTATATTCCAAGTCTTATAAAAATTTGGATCAGAAATATTACTCCACAGTTGTAACATGCACAGCCAATCAAATGCAAGATCACTTAATTTAAATAAAAAGATCTCATTCATAACCAAACTTATCCATGATCTTGATCATTCAAGTTCATGTTACAAGTTTGATGAAAATGAGATCAGAGATATGACCTCCAGAGTGGTAAAAAGCAGTTTGTTGACAGATGCAAGAAATTCGTATATGAAGGATGATAGATGAGACATACAGCAGAGCTATAGAATGAACTCACAGGGAATTATGGCAAGGGGAGGCAATCAATTATGTAAAACATGTGAGAAAATCTTTGAATGTAATATACCAGTGATGTTCTGATGAAAAATGTCAGTGTCATACATCACTGGAGGAAAATAAAATGTGCAGGAGATGTATCAAATCACAATCTCATTTTAAACTTTTCTTGCCCTCATGTCCAGGCAGCAACAGTATGGCAGTGTTTTCTCACTGAATGCAAGCACTGACCTTCAGTTTCTGAATTTTTCCTTTCAGAGATGACTGCATTCCTACATGCTGGAACAAAGATGGCCGAAATCTCTTCTTAGCTTCTGCTTTCATCCTGGCACAGTGTTTCTGTAGTCAGAAATGTATATCTTTCACAAATGTATTTAAGGCAAAATGAATGATTATATTATCAGCCAAGCCAAGCCTAGTCTTTCACCCCTTGAAATTATCATATATTTAATCTCTATAACGAAGTTACCACATACAATTTTCATAAAATGTTTGGCAGTAGTGAGAGTTTTCTTGTAATAATTATATGCCTATTTCACTTACAACAGAGTTGTGTAACATTATAATACTGATGAAAATTTAACACCATTTCTGTTTGGATGAGAGTCAAATAAATAAACCTTAAGTACCAGACAAAAGTCATCTTTTATCTGTTACCATAGAAACTCAAAACAACCCAAACACTTCAACAACATGGCTATAGCCTGCATGTTCAGCCTACATCAAGATATCACTAAAGTACTTGAACCACAACCTTAAAGCTGATGATGACAATGATGCCACAACCAGAAAAGTGATTGCTAAGCATTGCTTCCACTAATGCAGGCTCAACAATAATAATTTGAGGTCACCACACTTCGAGTTTTCAAAGTCCTACTTGTTTATCAAATATCATTAATTTTAATAATGTATACACTGTTAAACATTAAAATTTATAATACTCACATCATCCTTTTCTGGACTGCACACCTTGACCCACAGTAGATGGTCCAATAACCAGTCTATTGGTTTATCTTTATAGAACATGAGGAAAAATTCTACAACAACAGGAAGATCTGAAGATTTGAAGAGCTTGCCTGAAATAAAATGCATTAAGATGTAAAACGCAATAAAAATCTCAAATATGAAGTATTCTTTTGAGTTAATTAATAAAACCATTTTTGCATGGCTAACCTGTACTGTTTGATACAAATTTTAAGACCATTATGCAGATCTACAAAACTGCCTTCAATCATATTGTGTTGCTTGAAGTCTCTGTCTTATGTTTCAAGTGTGTGTGTGTTTGTGATTTGGATTTTTAACATAGCTTTTAACAATGTTTTAGTCATATCGCTAAGATGTCCGCAGTGTGACAGTTTATAGTGATGTCTAGCACAGGGGCATCATGCCGCAAACATGTAGTGAATGTATAATTTGTGAAATGTTAGGCATCTATGCACACATACACATATATGCATACACCCACACATGCGTGTACATAAAAGCAAAATCAATCAAGTTTTGCTAATTTAAGTGTACATTGTTGGCAAAAGGATAGAATATGACTTGAAAAGAACTTGCAAGAGTCTATCAAAAATAAAATACAATGACACTGTAAGTCAAGCATAATGAATAACATAGTTAGAAAATGCAGTAAAATTAATGAAATACTGGAGAGGAATAATGAAGTAATGGCTTGAATACAGTTCTCACATTCTCTTTCAAAAACATCTTTGTCATGATGAAACACATCGGATGTCTTGATGATACAAGTTTATACATCTACACTGAAACCCTAACACACTTTGATGCTATAATACCATACATCTACACTGAAACCCTAACACACTTTGATGCTATAATACTATATATCTACACTGAAACCCTAACACACTTTGATGCTATAATACTATATATCTACACTGAAACCCTAACACACTTTGATGCTATATTACTATATATCTACACTGAAACCCTAACACACTTTGATGCTATAATACCATACATCTACACTGAAACCCTAACACACTTTGATGCTATAATACTATATATCTACACTGAAACCCTAACACACTTTGATGCTATAATACTATATATCTACACTGAAACCCTAACACACTTTGATGCTATAATACTATTTATTTACAGTGAAACCCTAACACACTTTGATGCTATAATACTATATATGTACAGTGAAACCTTAATAGATTTTGATATGTCTATATGTACAGTGAAACCCTAACACGCTTTAATGCTATAATACTATATATGTACAGTGAAACCTGTATATACTTTGATGATACAAGTCTATATGTACACTGAAACCCTAATAGACTTTGATGCTATAATACTATATATGTACAGTGAAACCCTAACACACTCTGATGCTATAACACTATATATGTACAGTGAAACCTGTATATACTTTGATAATACAAGTCTATATGTACAGTGAAACCCTAATAGACTTTGATATGTCTATATATGTACAGTGAAATGCTAACACACTTTGATGATACAAGTCTACACCTGTACAGTGAAACCCTAACAACAACTGATGATATAAGTGAACAGTGAAACCTAACACACTCTAATGATATAAATCAATATATCTACAGTGAACCCTAATATACTTTGATAACATAAGTCTACACATGTACAGTGAAACCCTATTACACTTTGTTAATACAACAATTCAGACACAGCATGGCCGTGGCATTTTACAATAATCTCACCAATCTAATGAAGCTTTACCACCCAAATAAAAAAAAAAGTTTGATTTAAAAACCAGGACATTTCAGAGAGAAAAAAAATCATTGCTTCTTGTTTATTTTTGAATGATGCAAGCTACTTATTAAAAACCTGATAATTGTTAATCTTATTATTATCCAAGCATTAGCAATAAAGACATTAATGCTTTGTGGTTAAAAGCAATGCATCAAGTGTACAATGGTTGCTCAGTCCAGGGTACACAAATGCCAACAGATGTTTGCTCAGTCATCTGACATACTGTACACATCCATGCACCAAACAATCTAGAGATCAGAAAAACTTTCTCACCCTGAATTTATATAAATCAATTAATGTACCTACTCATTTACGAGATGACAATAGACAATTAATGCGTGCTCAATCACCAATCATACAAACCCACTGAACCAAGTCTACTGCCCAAACTGTCAATTTAAGTCACTGTTAAAAATAGGTCACATTACTGAATGAACATACTAGTGGCCAGAGCAGGTGAAGTCATTCAGGTGTCCTACTTAATGTGAAGCAACTGTAATGAACAAGAAAAATACCATCAGAAAGTACCCATACGACCTTCCTGGTCTGCAATATTATACAATGACCAAAATACATCACATAAACTTGCAAAGAAGTGGATGCTCATGAAGAAATAAAATGTCTACAGAAATTATGATTATATTATCCAGTCAATGGCTGCAAACCTATAATAGGTCAACTGATTGTGATTTTGGGGTTTTAACATAGCATATGAATGGCCATATATGAAGAACGCCTGAGCCTCAGAAAACTACTGGCATGTTTTCTCACCAATCCACATTGTTCAAACCAAGACTATAACTCACATGGACAGAGGTGAGTGATCTGTACAAATAAGTTTGACCACTCAGCCACCTGGTTCACCATTTAGGTCAAGTACACACTGAACGAACATACTTGCAACCATGACAGGTATAACAAAAGGGAACTGACATGTATATCTTATGACAACATTATTTTATATTTTATGACAATATTTTTGTTTTAATAAAGTGAGGCAATTTTGTCTCAGAAAAGAATGAAAATTAGTTTAATTAACGATGTCTTCTTGATTATAACACCTAGCAAATCCCATTTTAAATTAATTGCTCTTGGACCAAAATGTAGCTGTCAGAGTTATCTGCCCTGATATAGGGACTGATGCCAAATCCTGTGTGCATTCATGTTACTACTGGAGCAGAATGCACCCTCTCCTAGGCCATCTCACCTCTGTCTGCGTGGGTTCGAGTCTCAGATTCAACCAATGTGGGTATGTGAGAAAGCTTGCCAGTAGCTTCTCGTGGGTCGGTGGTTCTTTCCGGGGTTTTCCTGGGTTCTTCCTCCACCATTAATACTGGCCGCCATAAAAGCCTATCGTGTGCTGAAAAATGGCGTTAAACCCCTACAACAACAACAACCCTCTCCTAGTGGAATGTAATTGCAGGGAGTGTGGGAAGGAATATCCTTATTATGATTTGGTAAGAATTATCAAAGGAACATATTTTGTTAGAACAACTGGTTTCTTCTTCAAATACGTTACCTGATCATAACACCTTAGGAAGAAAGGTAAGTGGTGGAGATTCCACCTGCTGAGACACAGCACCGTAGCCTGTTACATTGTGGCAATAGGTCCAACCAGGTCTAATGGAGTCTTCTGGGATAAAAGATTCATGAAGCAAAAAGCTATGGAAAGTTTACTCCGACCTTGGTTCCATGGCTTGCATAATGTCATCTAAGGAACTGTTTCACTCAAATGCAACACTTGTTGCAATTGCCTTAAATTCAGTAGCAGAAATGCATAACAAATTCTTTATGATTTTTGGTTACAGTAATTCTCCAAATGCAGAATGCAAAACCCAGCTTGATCATGATGATACAGGCTGTACTGAGATATGATTCTTTCCCTCTCAGAGGTAAGAATAAATGGAATCTCCCTTGTCGCACTGGCTACATAAATTTTAAGTAACATCTTAAAGCTCTAATCATGTACTGTAGATGATCTTGAGTTGAAGGGTCCAGGATAAAAAAATGGTTTTCACCTAAGAAAAACGACTGAATGCCCATGAGCTGAAGCCTGTTCTTAGCAACAAAGGAGTGACACTGACCCATCTCATCAGAACTGTAAGTAGGTTGGGTCAATCAACACACCATGTATTTTTCTGAATCCTGCAGCCATAGCTGATTTGAGGAATTTGGTTTTATACAAGTGAAGCAGTGAAGCTCTCAAGTGCACTTACAACAGTGCATTATGCAGCCAAGTTAAAACCCATGACAGATTCCTCTTTGGGCACAGCAGCACCTTTGGGCATAGAAAATTTGAAGATTGGAAAGGTCCTTATTTTGTTCTATACACTCTCTTCCATTTTGTTGCAGCATGTCAGAGATTGTGGAATGGTAACCTTCTTTTATGACTGAAGGTAACTCTTTTTCTTCACAGAGCCAAAGTAGGTAGTTAACTATTTGAGACATTAATGCCTTCAGCAAAAAAATGTGTTCATGCTCACACTATCGTGAGAAAATTCTCTACTTCCCATCATAGCTTTCAAAGAGGAGAGCCTTCTCGTCTGAGTGATTTGCTTCACCACTTGTTGTGAGAACTGTTCATTTCTGAAAGCTTGTTCAATATGATCCAGAAGTGCAGGAACAACAGCTCTGAATATGGGTGAAGGGCCTGCTATCATAGTTGCTTGAGCTGATGAGGAACTATCTTCATTTCTTTGGGATTTCAATGGAGTTGCTGGATAAGATGAGAATGTCCTTCCTTCTCATGACACCAATGAAATGCTTTCAGTATGGCTTTTATCTCTAAGACACTGATATGCAACAGATTAGATGATCATGGATGAGTTATCACTTGGTGTTCTGAAATGATGGCACCCCAGCAGACTGTGCTCATATCTTTACAAACTAGCAACATCAGGGGTTGTACCTGCAAGGGAACACTCAATGTAAACCAACTGTGGTAATTCCACTCCTGAGAAGGGACCTCATTTGTTCCAAATGGCCAAGTTTAGGATTCCATTGAAACAACAGTATAATTTGTGATCATAAATAGGTTACCTAGGAAAATTCGGTCTACTGCTACATTGAGTAATCCCAGTAGGCAAAGAATTTCTCTGGCTGAAAGACAATTCTGTCAGAAGTGAGCTACCAATGTACTGAATTTCAATTAATGTTCCTGTGGAAGACATACTCTGTTGAGATGTGTTTTGGACTCCATACCCAAGTGAGTAAAATGCTATGACAGTATGATATTGGATTTCTCCTTGTTGGCAGAGAATCCAGGGCAAACAAGGTGTAAAAAGGGATTTCATGTCTTAAAATAAGACCTGCCAGCTGTCACAGAAATGGAGATTGACCTAAAGTGACCCATTGCTCTGTCAATAATACATGTGGAGACACATGGATTGATATCGAGTCCAAAGGTGCATGTGTGAACTGGTCAAGTATCTACCTGAAGGTAAACCACAGGAACTCTTTGTATATTTGCAAATTGGGACAAGCAGATCTGCTTTATGTAGATCTACAATAAAGGCAATGTATCCCTCTGAAATGGCATTTAAAACCCAACTAGGTGTTTCCAATTTGAACCATGGTGCGTGGATGAAACAATTGAGAGTGCTTCAGTTGAAGAGTGCCATTAGCTTTTGGGACCAGGCACAGTCTTGAATAAAAATTTGGTGATTTATTATTGGGAATGATCTCTACCACACTTTTCTTGACACTTGATTTCTCGCTGCAGTACATCTAGATTAAATGGATCTTTGGGAATGTCTGTAGCTGAAGAGATCATGGAGAAATGACGAGGGGCACTGAATGTGATATGGATCACTACTGAAACCAGTTGCCGAAATCTATTCATTGACCAAGCAAATTCTGTGCCATTCAATGACAAAAAATAGGAATCCCCCCCCACTGGGATATATGGCAAAGGCAGCTGAGAATGTTGTCATTTCCTCTTGTAAGTAGGCTTATGAAGAGAAACTTGGAAAAGGATAATCCCCTTCTGTTTCTTGCTTATTTGTTCTTCAGAACTGTGACCTTCCACGTGTATAGGATCAGTAACTGCTTCCCTGCCTGTTAAGTCCTAGGGGTATCATTTTTATCTTTTTTATTATTTTCTTCAAAATATCTCCTTGGTTTCAGAGACTGTCTGTGGGAGATCTGTTTTCTTTGTGGCTTGCTTACAAATTTTCTCTACCTGGCCATTGGAAAGGTGGTTAGAAGAGAATGGCTGTGATCTTAGCTTGGTTTTATGGTGGTCCTTTAAAAAGGTGGAAGTGGAGAGAACTGTATCTCTTCAGTAAGCTGAAAGTCTGTCTCTGCTGTTATGACACTGGCCAGTGTCTCTAGAAGATTGTGACAACACTGATACCTGACAGTCTTAGATGGCACTGGTAAAGACTGTTTAAAGTGGTGGCTAACCATGCTAGCAGAACATCCCAATTGGGATATGGTAACTTCATGGTGATCACTAAGCATGGTGACATATAGCTGAGTTTATCTAGCCATCAAGCTCCTGTGATAACAGTTCTTAGGTTCAGCCAAGAATAATTTGTTGGGTTGAGGTGACAAAGGTGGAGATTGGGTTATTTCTGTCACCCAAAGGGTTTTCCTGGATCAGTTCTTGGCCAGTGTGTCCTCTGAACTGTGACATTCATCCAACAGAAAATCATTGATCAAGGTGACATCTGCATGAATACTAATGTATCCTCATCCTTCTGTGCACTTCTACATTTTCTCTTTCTGTTTTGCCATGTTCCAAGTACAATGGCCCACTGACTTTCTGCCCAGCCATGTATATATTACATATTTTCCCCAAAGTGGCCAGCCACAGCACAACACAAGAAAGTTATTAATTACACGAATGCCCCAAACTGAGAGGCCACACCAGCAGCCCATAAGTACAGAAGGGCACCTATGTTTATGATACAGTTGTGCTTCTACAACATACACAAAAAAATTGTAAATGGAGTATACTTCCTTGAAAAGAGAAACTTGTCTAACTTTCTTTAATGCTAATATCTTCCAAAATTGTTGAATACAGTTTGTGAGGTCCCTCAATATGGAGAATATACTACTCTGCATGAGCAGATATAGTGACTGAGGTACTCAAGGAAATTGGCACCAATCTTTATCTCAATGGGAGATCACTCTGACTGCCACATGTGATGAGTCATCATTTAGCTCCTGCAGTTAAACAGTTTATCTGGTAGCACTGGATTTGCAAAGCAGTGCATGAACAACTAAGGTATTACGATTGAGTAACATATCTAAGAATAAACTGGTCCAACTTGCTCAACAGTGTGGAAAATATCAATTAAGACAGGATTTTTGGGAGGTCTCAAATATTCTGCTCTACAGTTTTCTACTTTGCATAGGGTTTGGTTTAATGAAAAGAATTTCCAAGGATTTCCTCACTGGTTATCCTGGTCATAAAAAAAGACCTTATATGTATTTCATATTGTTAAAATCACTTTCAATTGCATTTATTCTGGTGTTTGATTGATGGGTTTAATGTGGGTTGAAGACAACAGCTTGGCCTTAATTCAGATGTGCACCTCACAAAATACTAGCTCCATTTTTCACTTTTAAACTTCAAAGATAAATTGGAAAAGAAAATAAAAGATAAATTTTTATTTACTTGTTATATATTTTATAAATGATTCGTTGCAATTTCCAAAACTGGTATTGTCTAATTGAAAAAATTAAGCTTCCTTAATTTAATAACTGCTAAAGTTAGTGTACTTTGGTCTAATTCAGGCTCTTTTTTCAAGCATATGGTAGCTTCCATTTGTATTTGATGTCTGTTTTAGACAGTGCATAGTTTCCATAATTACCACCTATAATTCTGTCTCAGTATCAGAGGAGGAAAGCACCAATGAGGTATGCCAACATTCTCTCCAAGATGCATGTGGTGAATGTAAACAACCTTAGATTATACTGGTCCTTCTTTCTTTAGTAAATAACAATTGTAGAACAGAATCCAAATAACAATTGTAGAGCAGAATCCAAATAACATGCTGTTTATCACAAGTGAAGTAATAACCAAAGTATGACTAGGATTTGGTGTCAATCCCTCTATCCAAGGCAGATCATTCGTGTCCAGCTTTCACTTTTCAGGCAACTTTTCATACTTTTATTTATAATAATTGAGTGAAGTATTTGAAGAAGAAATGGCATCACAACTGCTAATGATGTGAATTACACTTCAACCTAAACAAGGTTCTCACCTATGAATCCTAGGGTTGAAAATTCTAATAGAATCCACTCATAAACCCGCTGCTGGTCTGCATAGGTCTTCATTATCGAAAAATAGCCTGGCTTGGCTACTATATCATCTTCTAACTGGTGAGCAAGTGAAGAAAAATGAAACACATACATGAGCAAATGAGCACTCTGGTGCATTCAAGTTCAGCAAACAGTAAGATGCATATTTTATGAATGATAATGACTATGTCTATTGCAATTCTACTTGAAAACAAATTATCATTTAACTTATAAACATGTGAAAAAAGCAGTAAGTCAACAAAACTTTTAAAAAAACATGAACCACCTCATGCACCTTAAGGTCATTGTCATCTACGCTTCTGACTTTTAATCCAAAGCAGTAAATGTTTTCTATAACCATATATACCTGTCTATAAGCCGAATAATTTAGGACAAAATAAAAGCCTCGAAGAAATAAGGTTAGCTTATCCATGGGACAAGTCTAAACTTGAAAATGTTTAGGTTTTCTTTCAGACTACAGGTCAGGTACTTAACCTGAACCCCCAGGACCTCCTGTAATCAGGGTTGCTACCACAAATTTAAAGACTCCTGACCTTTCCAGACTAAAAATTATAAAAATTTCCAGACCTAACAATAACTCCCAAAGAGGCTGGAATCTGTAAACTAAAATTTCTCCCAAATGCAAAAGAAGAATCACGTTAATGGACTTGAACTAAAATGGTTGCAATTAATAACTAGATTTTTCAATATGACTGGACATATGTTACAGCTTATGCATGGGTCATGTAGTTTTTAAAGTTTTACCTATTCAGATTGAGGGGGTTGGCTTATATATGACTAGACTTAAACACAATAATATACAGTTCTTAAATGCAAATCAATCTTAAAATTTTGTGTGAGGTTTTATATGATATACAAAATATCATGTGATGCCTTCACAGACAGATAGATGAATAGACAAATGGACAGATATCAATATGATGATGTCTTTCTTGTATATTTATAAAATCTCCAGATCACTTCAATCAACACAATCAGGTCCCAGTTAAATATTATCTATGTCACACAGCACTGTATACATCTAGTAAATAGAAAAATGTGACTGTTTGTCTATAATTTTTGTAACCAGTGAACACTTGGATAAATTTGCCAGATTGAATAATGCTTGAACAAGGATGACATTCTGTGTTGACTTTGCTAAAACTATTTGCCTTCCCTTTCAATAGGACAACATTGTCTTGTCTTGCTACAACCACCTGTCTTCCCTTTCAATTGGACAACATTGTCTTGTCTTGCTACAACCATCTGTCTTTCCCTTCAATAGGACAAACTTGTCTTGTCTTGTTACAAACATCTGTCTTCCCTTTCAGTTGGACAACAGTGTCTTGTCTTGCTACAACCATCTGTCTTCCCTTTCAATAGGACAAACTTGTCTTGTCTTGTTACAAACATCTGTCTTCCCTTTCAATTGGACAACAGTGTCTTGTCTTGCTACAACCATTTCTCTTCCCTTTCAATAGGACAACAGTGTCTTGTCTTGCTACAACCATTTGCCTTCCCTTTCAATGCTCCACTTCTAACTTTATTATTCATCTTTACAGTACTGACTAATATTACTGTAATAATTGACTTCATACATGTGACTACATACTTAAAAATAAATGGGTAGATTTCCAGATATAAAGTTCATCACAATAAGCATACACTATTGATGTCATAAACATGGTTCCCTTCATGTGTAACTGAATATACCTCCCACAATATCCAGGTGGCATTTAACCACCAAATCTGTAGTACTGTGGCAGCAGCATTATACTTCCAAAGGGAGGTAACCCACTAAGAGCAGTATAGCATTATGATGCATTTACATCATGTATGCATGGATATAAGTTACCAGGATACATGATGCTCAAGACAAATGTTCAGCATGTGATGAGACAACTGTATGTGCTGGGACTACAGTTGTGCTGGGACTGCAGGATGTGCTGGGACTACAGCATGTGCTGAGACAACTGTATGTGCTGGGACTGCAGGATGTGCTGGGACTACAGGATGTGCTTATGGTAATCAACATTTGAATACAAGTATCAACCTAAAAG
Source organism: Sinohyriopsis cumingii (assembly GCA_028554795.2). Lineage (NCBI taxonomy): Eukaryota > Metazoa > Mollusca > Bivalvia > Unionida > Unionidae > Sinohyriopsis > Sinohyriopsis cumingii. The sequence goes on along the minus strand of CM068829.1, from coordinate 91,852,794 downwards.
CAGGATGTGTACTTATTATGGCTCAATGAATATGGCAAATGTATCTACTTACTTGCACATAATAAATACCCCTAGTTCTGGCATAAAGCATGAGAAAGCAAAAGTCTAGATTCTGTTTGGTTCTCCATCTGTAAAAGAAAGTTTTAAATCTAAAGATAAATTACTAGTAGAGAATCTTAAACAGGATTAGAAAGTGTCCATAACAACCCTGTATATTCTGTTACATTAAATCCAACAATTATAAACTCTGAGAATATTTACAGAATGTCACAATGGCTAGACAATCAAAACTGGGCCTGCCAAATAAAACAACAATTTCATGTTTCAAAGAAATTGACACCTGCAATACATCAAGTCTAGTGTATTTTCAAATGCTTGTAGATATTCTGAATTCATTTTATTTTTGTGGTTTTGTTGCCATTGATGTTTTTGCGCCAATTTTCAGCACATGATAGGCAGTGCATAGTGGAGGAGGAACACAGGAAATCCCTGGTAAGAATCACCAACCCAGGGGATGCTATGGGCATGCTTTCTCACATACCCATACTGACAGAGCACCAGACCATAACCCACACAGACACAGGCAGTGATTAGTAAAGATGAGTGCTTTAGACCACATGGTCTTTGTGGTTTTGAGAAAAATTACAGTATTGTTGATACCTGAATGCCTGCATTTAGAAAGGAGTCCTACTGTTTTCGAAGATAATTTTGTTGTGTATCTAAATATGTGGTTTGTACTAACCATGAAATCCATAAAAATTTGTACTCCACTTATCATGTAGAACCCACAATGACAACTTTAGTTTCAATGGCCTATACCTTTAATCAACGGGCCTTAGAATCAATCTGGAGTGCCCATATCCAAGTGTTGATTACCAATGAAGTTTAATGAAAATTGAATCCAGGAAACTGGACTTATCAAGCAGAAATAAAAAACTGCAATTTCAGCATCAGTGACCTTGATCTTTTACCTCTCAGCCTCATAATCAACTGGGAGTTGCTCATGTGTTGCCTATGTATGAAGTCTGATGAAAATTCAGACCATGGAAACTCTTCTTATCATACCAAAAAAAACACATTTTCATCTCTAGTGACCATGAATTTGGTCCTAGAAGCCAAAATCAATAGGCTTCTGTCTCTAACCATGGGTAAGGAACATATAAGGTTTCAGTTAGAAGACTAAAGCAAATTAAATTATGTTGGGGAAACCACACTGCCAATGGGGGGGGGGGATGGACTGATGGTCAATGGGATAAAAATCTCAGATAGGATTCATAGGATTCAACAAGCGTACTATGAACAGCACATTTTATACCTGCCCGTATCCAATATTCTTCCATGTAGATAAATTAAATTTCTATGCTAAAACCATTTTTTGTTCTTTTAGTCACAGTGGCCATGACCTCTAACATTTTGACCCCAAAACTGCTCTTCCTTACCCTAAATACAAGTCATATACAAAATTCAGATCTTGGTCTCTGACAAAGAACTCATGTTATTATGCAGAAACAATTTTTCTTATTTTCAGTGGCAGTTGCCCTGACCTTCCACCTTTCAGCATCAAAATGAATAGGTTTCGTATTTCCTAAGTGGAAACCTTGAATAAAGTTCTGTCTGAGTCTGTTACACAGAACTATTTTTATTGTGCAGAACCATTATTCTTTTTTCAACCATTGTGAATCTGACCTTTCACCTTTTGACCTCCAAATCAATAAAGTTCTTACTTACCCCAAGTTTGACTGAGGTAACTGATATAAAACTGTAAAACTAATGCTATTATGCAATCACTTTTATTCTTTTATCAGAGAGACAATGACCTTTGATCTTTCAACTCCAAATCAATAAGGTTCCTTCTTAACACACACAAGCCACCCACAAAGTTTAATACTGAACTGGGGGCCCCTAGTGGCCGAATGGTCTAAAGCGCTTTTCGTTACAGATCACTGCCATCTCACCTCTGTCTGCGGCGGTTCGAGTCCAAGATACAGCCAATGTGGTTATGTGAGAAAGCTTGCCAGTAGCTTCTCGTGGGTCGGTGGTTCTTTCCAGGGTTTTCCTGGGTTCTTCCTCCACCATTAATACTGGCCGCCATGTATAGACTATCGTGTGCTGAAAAATGGCATTTAACCCCACAACAACAACAACAACATAATACTGAACTCATTATTTTTTCAGCCACAGATGACCGTTACTTTTGACCTTTTAGGAAATGAAATCAATAGGTTTGTTCTTTATCTCAAGTGCAAGATATCTACAAAGTCTGATAACTGTAAATGATGGACAACTCAAGTAACTGTGCTGAAACAAAACTGGTAAAAGACTGACATCATCATATAATATTTTCTGCCTTATGGCAGACATAATAAAAACTCAAATTAGATTTGTAAGTGAGTCAAAAAACATAAAACACTCCTGGCTCTATGGCATAATTATATATTTTAGCACTACTGGAATAAACCCTGAAAAGTTCATCATAATATTCCACTTTTGTGCAGGACATAAGTTTATCCCAAAATGCACACACTTTGTAACTTGGTAACAATAGGCAAAAAAGAACTGGAATTCAGGTCTTGGACAAGATTTTTTAGCAGTGTCAAAAAAAAAACATGAAAATTAGGTCACATCAACTTGCCCTATATGTGTGATACATTTCAACTGAGGACAAATCCACACAACAAGTTTTGTTACAACAGAATTAAGTCCATACAGAATGATGACAGACTGGCTAAATGATAAAAGTAAAAATCATATGCACCAATTGCTTCTCAAAGCATCTCAAAACAGTCTAAATTTTCAAAAATTGTTCACAAATATATTGCATCTTCTTCGTATCAAAACAAAAATCTTTGTCAAAAAGTTTAATAACTAAAATACTAACTGGATAAATACACTGTAAAACCTTTGACATACAACACATACAAGTAGAATATGATGACTTTACAGTATTTGTGATACTAATCAGTTAACCTTGGACATGCAAGAAGTACAATATGACTTTACAGTATAAGTCAAATTATCTGATAAACACGCCATAGAACCTTTGAAACACAACACATAGAAATAGTTAGAATGTGATGACTTTACTGTATGAGTGATACTAATCAGATAAACACGCCGTAAAACCTTTGACATACAACACATAGAAATAGTTAGAATATGATGACTTCACTGTATGAGTGATCCTAATTAGATAAACACGCTGTAAAACCTGACATACAACACACAGAAATAGAATGTGATGACTTCACTGTATGAGTGATACTAATTTGATAAACATGCTGTAAAACCTGACATACAACACATAGAAATAGAATGTGATGACTTCACTGTATGAGTGATACTAATTTGATAAACACGCCGTAAAACCTTTGACATACAACACACAGAAATAGATTATGATGACTCTATATATAAGTGATACTAATTTGATAAACATGCTGCAAAACCTTTGACATACAACATATCACAATGGTTAGAATATGATGACTTTACAGTATGAGTGACACTAATATGAATCCAAAATAATCAAATCCATTAATGTATTAACCTGGACTGCAATAAGCTGCTGTTGTTGTAGGGTTTAACGCCATTTTTCAGCACATGATAGCTATATATGGCTGCCAGTATTAATGGTGGAAGAAGAACCCGGGAAAACCCCAGAAAGAACCACTGACCCATGAGAAGCTACTGGCAGGCTTTCTCACATACCCACATTGGCCGATTCCTAGACTCGAACCCACGCAGTGATCCGTAACGGAGAGCACTTTAGACCGCTCAGCCACTCGGGGCTCTGGACTGCAATAAGTCTTGAAACAGCATGATTTGATGGGTTTTGACAGCTGCATTACAGGATCATTTAACTTCATTCCAAAACACACCCTTAATACAAATGCACTTGCAATGTTAATACTGTGGGTCAAACTTTCATAAGTTGCAACGTTTACCCCTACTTTGTTGAATGATTTACAACCACAACACTAAAAGTTTCCTCCAGCACTAATAATTTAAGTAAACTGGCAGGCAATGTGAGTGCGAAAATTCTCTGAAAAAGCCATTACTTTACTCTCTCTCGTGTGTCTCCAAATGTAATCTTCAGGTTATTCATATCGGGATAAAACTCCGCAGGTGGTCCCACTACTTCAACTAGGCCCTTGTTGACACTGTCAGGAAACCTTTAACATGAAAACAAATGAATTAACTTAAAGACAGGTTATACCACAGAAATAGTGTAACGATATAACCAGATCTCCAAGAATGTTAACAGGATATTATATAATTTTTATGAAGCAAATATAATTTTAAATTAATAAAATAAGAAAGTCAGGGCCTACATGTCAACCCCAATCAAAGCATTGCTACAAAACCATTAACATCAATTGCTGAAACAGACTGGCAGAAAAAGTAACTGCAATGACTTGCTTTCCACTGATGGCAGGCCCTTCACTAGGCTTCACATTTGTCACCAAATGTTAAAGAATTTTGAAAGTGGCGCTATTTTTTACTGACTGGCGAAAGTTGGTGGCAACAAAAATTTTATAAAGTAAATTTTTAATTTTTCGTTGATAAAAGTGACTCAGGCCACTTAATACCTGTTTTCACTATCTGCAGAAGTCAGTGGATCATGTCAGTAAATGATGAATAAGACGTTAATCAAACAAGATTGCAGATAACTGCAAGCTGTCAGTTGATTCTGAGAAGCAATTAAATGTGATTAGTAGGAAATAATGAATGGCGTGTGGATATACTCCATTGCTGAACAGGTAGGAAAAAGGATTCTGTGTCATTTGTACGTGTTATTAATTTATGTTTGTTGCAAACTGTGAGTGTGAAATGCACTTGGGACTTCTTAGTGTTTTAGGGATTATTTACTTAGACAACAAGTTTTTGTGGTCTGAACTTAACTGAGTAACACAGGATTCTGCTACAAGGATACCAGCTGTCGACTGTAATGGGCCACAGTCACTTATATCAATGAAAAATTATAAATTAACTTGATAAAACAAGTCTTTATCGAGCACAAAGATTGTGGCTAATCTGGCTATGAAATACAAAGATTTATATCCAGCTGCATCTGATGCAGCTACCAGGTTACTTGTTGCCCCTATTTCGACTGCAGACTGTGAGAGGGTGTTCAGTCACCACAATCTATCAAAACAAACTTAAAAATTCTATGGGTATATCCACTCTGGAATTTTTTATGAGAATTTCAATTGATGTGCCAAGTGTTAAGAATTTTGATTTCAGAAAGGCATTTAAGAAATGGTCTTGGGAAAAAAAATGAGGCAGATATTGATGAAGTGTCAGTGACATTGTTTATAAAGTCTAAGCAGTATTTTGTATTATCAGTTATAAAAAAAACATTCTTATTCATTCTTGCTTTTCATATGTTAAATGTTGAACTTCACATGTAAATAATGGTTTTGTTACATTTATTAATAATTATTCTTGTGCTTTGAAATGTAATAAAAACAAGTCAAAACTGTTTTATTGTCATGTTCATATGGATTAAAAATAGGGCCAATATAATATTATGCATATCTTTAAGTCCATGCATCATGGCAAAAAATGGCTCCTTTTGCTGAACAGTGGCTCCAAATTTTTTAATTTTGGCGAATTTCATGGCACAAAGAAAAAATATTTTCAAGGGAGGCTCTGAATGGGGGCTCAACAAAGGCCATCAGAAAGTACATTTACCTGTTACAATTTCACCAAAACCTTTCCCAACAAGAGGTACATAATTCTTGAAGGCTCAGAAAGTAATAATAATAAGTAAGAACTAAAAACTAAAAATATTTAATACAATTAATAACTTTAGGTTCATTCAGCAATGATCGTGGAGTTTATATTTTTGTCAGATGACTATTTTTTAACTGAGCAGAATACCAGTGTCAAAAAAAGGAATCAGATACCGTACTTAATACTTAAAGATCAAAATGTCAGTTCTAATATCGGCATTTATTAAAAACATTTCTCAAACCTTTTATTAGTTATATAAATTTCTGTATGGATTATGTCTATGCACTTACATGATTTTTATTTTTATTTGGCAAGCCAAATTTATCATGTGCATACTAGTGCTTTATCGTTGATTAAGGTACCTTCTACTGGTACACTGCTTTAGGGACATTTAATACTGTTGACTAAGGTAATTTCTACTGGTACACCGTTTTAGGGACATTTAATACTGTTGGAAAGGTAATGTCTACTGGTGCACTGCTTTAAGAACATTTAACACTGTTGTAAAAGTAATTTCTACTGGTACACTGCTTTAGGGACATGTAATATCATTGATTAAGGTACCTTCTACTGGTACACTGCTTTAGTGACATTAAATACAATTAAGGTACCTTCTACTGGTACACTGCATTAGGGACATTAAAAACCATTTATTACAGTACTTTCTACCAGTACATTGCTTTTGAGACATTAAGTACTGTAGATTAACGTACATTTTACTGGTACGATACTTTAAGGAAATTTATCCTGAAAAAAATGACACGATGCACTCCATTCTGATTGTTCAGCAAGTTTGCACACACTTCAGTCAAGAAGAAAAGGTATTGTTTATAGTGCCACACAAAATAGTTTTATGTTCTCAGATTTTAATATCGATATCGACTGAAAATGAATTAGTGGATTGAGCTCTAAAATGGACATCAATATTTTTTCCTTTGGCTTAATTCTTATAATTAAGTATAGTCATATTCTTACATAAACAGTCCAATTATCTTTTGTGACTGCTCCGGTGGTCTAGTGGTTAGAGCGTCTGCCTCGGATGCAGGAGGTGGTGGGTTCGATCCCGGCCAAGTCATACCAAAGACATTTAAAAAATGGCGCTCAGCATTAAGAGGTTAGTGTTAGGACTGGTTGGCCTGGTGTCAGGATAATGTGACTAAGTGGGACATCATGCCACATGTCTGTGGCATGATGCTCCAGTGCTAGACATCACTATAAACTGTCACACTGCAGACATCATAGCAATATGACTGAAAAATTGTTAAAGCTATGTTAAAAATCCAAATCACACACACACACATATCCTTTGTGCTTATATGCTAAATACAAAAAATTATGTTTTACATAGTTCATTCCATGTTGGTGAAAAGAACAATTTTAATATTGTGTAAAGATATGTCAAAACCATCAGACCAAGATATAACCCATATCAAATGAGTTCTTTCACCAGACTCAGAAAAAAAAAACACAAAATAAAAAATCTATGTCATTTTCTATTAATGATTACATACCCCTCTTTCCTAAATAATTTTAGCTTCATGGTGTGAATAAAATTCAAAGGATTTTATACAATTTTCATTCTGTGCAACCAAGTATATAGATGCTTGTACATCAGTAAAAACACCAAAATGGTTCCAACTTGGGTGTGTGATACAGAAATACAGACTGAACATTCTTGTTAAATACCAGATCCACCATAGTTTATGATTAAATGGTTATATCGTATTAAGTTATATTTAACAACAAAATCATCCGAATTTAAATCAATACTTACTGTGACTGAATAGTATCACCTACTTCCTGTATGTATTTCTTGTCCCATGGCTGAAATTATATGCATACAAAGTTACAACACATATTAGTAATGTACATGCCTTTTCTCAACTGATACTACGTCAACTAAATATTAAAATTAAAAAAACTTGAACCTAAAAGATATACAGGAAAACAAGAGTCCCAAAACAGTCTGCAGTGCTCTTCTTTTTTGAGTGGGTAATAGTTAAAGTAATTAAATCTATAAATTTTATTTAACAATACTGCAGTACATTTGTAATAATGCTTAATACCAACTCTCATTTAACAATACTGCAGTACATTTGTAATAATGCTTAATACCAACTCACATTTAACAACACTATACTATTTTGTAATAATGCTTAATACCAACTCTCATTTGGCAATACAGCATTACATTGTAATAACACTTAATACCAATTCTCATTTAACAACACTACAATACATTTGTAATAATGCTTAATACCAACTCTCATTTAACAATACTGCAGTAAAGTTGTAATAATGCTTAATACCAACTCTCATTTAGCAATACTGCAGTACATTCGTAATAATGCTTAATACCAACTCTCATTTAATAACCCTGCAGTACATTTGTAATAATGTTTAATACCAACTCTCATTTAACAACCCTGCAGTACATTTGTAATAATGCTTAATACCAACTTTCATGTAACAACTCTGCAGTACATTTGTAATAATGCTTAATACCTACTCTCATTTAGCAATACTGCAGTACACTGTAATAATGCTTAATACCAACTCTCATTTAACAACACTGCAGTATATTGTAATAATGCTTAATACCAACTCACATTTAACAACACTATACTATATTGTAATAATGCTTAATACCAACTCTCATTTGGCAATACAGCAGGACACTGTAATAACACTTAATACCAATTCTCATTTAACAACACTACAATACATTTGTAATAATGCTTAATACCAACTCTCATTTAACAATACTGCAGTAAAGTTGTAATAATGCTTAATACCAACTCACATTTAACAACACTGCATTGCAATGTAATAATGCTTAATACCAACTCTTATTTAACAACACTGCAGTACATTGTAATAATGCTTAATACCAACTCACATTTAACAACACTATAATACATTGTAATAATGCTTAATACCAACTCTCATTCAGCAATACTACAGTACATTTGTAATAATGCTTAATACCAAGTCTCATTTAACAACACTGCAGTACAGTGTAATAATGTTTAATACCAACTCTCATTTTTTTAAATGCAGTGAATTATAACTATGCTTACCATAAGACCAACTCTCATTTAACAACACTGCACTCAGATGCAACAATGCTTAAGACCAACTATTCTATCAACATTGCATTACATTGTGATAATGTTAAACTAAATGGTTTTCAACTTGGAGGCATCATGCTGTAATGATATCAGGGTTGACAGTCACAAGCTCTAAGTTTGCCTTGGACACCAATGTATGCATTCAATCATGGCATTTAACCGCGATGATTTTGCTTCCCATGGGTTAATTGACCTCCAACAGACTGGTATCATGTCAAAGAAGAGTCATGCCATTTTATGCACTATTAATCAGGAAAAATTCAGATGACTTCCACCCTTTAATATCATATCCATTCAAGTAACATACACTCATCAAAATGAATTATACAAAACAAGATCAGCTTTTAAACAACATTCTGTCTGAATAAGATCTATGCAGCTTGTTCTCCTTATCATTCTCCAGCAAGTAACATAATAGACCCTGATCTGTCATATCATTATAAGATAGCAGATTTGGGTCAATGCTGTTCACTGCATGATTGCAGGTCTTAGTCTATACTAACACCATGAGATGACTAACATGTGTCTATGATGTTCAAAATAATAATGGCAGATTTGAGTCTATGCTGTTCACTGTATGGCTGAAATTCTTTGTCTAAGCTATTCACCGTTTGAAGGAAGAGCTGGGAATGTCTACAGTAGCAGCATTCACTCTCACTTTCCATCAGCTACACTACCCCAAATCTTGCTATCTCAGGTTCTTTAGAATAAGTCCTTGTATTTGGAGCGATACCCCAGGAGTGATACCCTGCTGTATCTGTCTGAGGACTGGCACTCCAGAGTGCAACAGATTTCTACCCCAGCTGAGTACCATCTTATTCCTGGCTTCTTGTCACTGACTGAGTCGCTGAGTTGTCTACCGGGTTGTCCTCCTGGGTCATCCTTGGGGTCACTGACTGTGTCATTGACTGATTCCCTGAGACATCGACTGGGTCATCCTCCTGGGTCACTGACTGTGTCATTGACTGATTCCCTGAGACATCGACTGGGTCATCCTTGGGTTGCTGACAGTCATCAATAGATTCGCAGAGTTGTCGTTCTGGGTCACCAACTGGGTGGTTGAGTTGTTGACTGGGTTGTCTTTCTGGGATGCTGACTGGGTTGTTGAGTCACTGACTGGGTCGCTGGCTGTGTCATCAATTGTGTCACTGTGTCATCAACTGAGTCATCCTTCTGGGTCGCCAACTGTGTCGCTGAGTCATCAACTGTGTCATCCTCTCTGCAGCCGACTGGGCTGTTCATCAGGTTGTGGTTGAGAGTTGTTACTCGCTCAAGATCAACAGAGAGACTAACATCAAGAAATGATGAGAGAAGTGAGATCTTCAGTTAAAAGGTGTACTGTCACAAGGTCATGATGCCATGATTTTCGTGCTTCTTGAATGAGCCTTGCAGTCCATGTATTCTGGTTGGCAAAAGACCAAGTCCCAACTCATTTTAGATTCCCTGGCCTGGCCTTTTCCTGTTCAGTGAACTACAACCAAATGTGCTTGCTAAGACTGCATGGTTATACTGCTTCACTTGAAAAGGGGATGTCTTCACACAACACCATTTCATAACACACCACCATTGCAACTAAAGTTGGCACACACACACACACACACACACACACACATATATATATATATATATATATATATATATATATATATATATACCAAACAGGTGGAATCACATGATCAAAAACTAAAATGCTAGATGGTGCTACAAAGCCCACTAACAATTAAAATCAAACATAAACTTCACCAAAAAGAAAATTAGTTTATATGAAATGAAAACTATTGTTCTTGGGTTTTCTCATTACAATAAACTGTTCAAATTATCTGATAGCATATTTGTCTATGCTGTCCACGTTCACTGCTGGATGGCATATTTGTCTATGCTGTTCACATTTTCTGATGGCATATTTGTCTATGCTGTTCACATTTTCTGATGGCATATTTGTCTATGCTGTCCATGTTCACTGTTGGATGGCATATTTGTCTATGCTGTTCACGTTCACTGTTGGATGGCATATTTGTCTATGCTGTCCACGTTCACTGTTGGATGGCATATTTGTCTATGCTGTTCATGTTCACTGTTGGATGGCATATTCAAATCTATTTTGTTCACCGATGGATGACATATATGAATCTATTCTGTTCACAATACCTGATGGAAGATCTAAGTCTATTATGTTCATATTATCTGATGTCAGACCCGAGTCTATGATGTTCACTGTGTGATGGCAGACCTGAGTATGTCGTTCACTGTAGGATGGCAGATCTGAATCTATGATGTGCACTGTGGGATGTCAGGTCTGAGTGTATGACGTTCACTGTGGGATGGCAGATCTGAGTGTATGACGTGCACTGTGGGATGGCAGATCTGAGTGTATGACGTGCACTGTGTGATGGCAGATCTGAGTGTATGATGTGCACTGTGGGATGTCAGGTCTGAGTGTATGACATTAATTGTGGGATGGCAGATCTGAGTGTATGATGTGCACTATGGGATGGCATATCTGAGTGTATGATGTTAATTGTGGGATGGCAGATCTGAGTGTATGATGTTCACTGTAGGATGGCAGATTTGAGTGTATGACATGCACTATGGGATGGCAGATCTGAGTGTATGACGTGCACTGTGGGATGGCAGATCTGACTGTATTATGTGCACTGTGGGATGGCAGATCTGAGTTGATGCTATTAACATTATCTGATGGCATATCCAAGTATGCTGTTCATTCTGGGATTGCATATCTGAGACTACCATGTTGGCAGTATTATGACAGATGATGAGTCTATACTGTCAGCAATGGGTCTATGATATTCACTGTAAACACATTTGGGTCTGCTGTTCAAAAATGTGTGGCAGCTTTTAGTCAATACCTTTTTCTGTGTGATTACAGATCTGGGTCAATACAGTTCAAAATGTGTGGTGGTTCTTAGTCAATACCTTTTTCTGTGTGATTACAGATCTGGGTCAATACAGTTCAAAATGTGTGGTGGTTCTTAGTCAATAGCTTTTACTGTGTGATTACAGATCTGGGTCAATAAAGTTCAAAATGTGTGGTGGTTCTTAGTCCATACCTTTTTCTATGTGATTACAGATATGGGTCAATACAGTTCAAAATGTGTGGTGGTTCTTTGTCTATACCTTTTTCTATGTGATTACAGTCTGGGTCAATACAAATTAAAAATGCAGCAGATTTTAGTCTATAACTTTTTTCAGTGTGTATACAGATCTGGGTCTGGGTCAATACAGTTCAAAATGTGTGGTGGTTCTTAGTCCATACCTTTTTCTATGTGATTACAGACCTGAGTCAATACAGTTCAAAATGTGTGGTGGTTCTTTGTCTATACCTTTTTCTATGTGATTACAGTCTGGGTCAATACAATTTAAAAATGCAGCAGATTTTAGTCTATAACTTTTTTCAGTGTGTATACAGATCTGGGTCTGGGTCAATACAGTTCAAAATGTGTGGTGGTTCTTAGTCTATACCTTTTTCTACGTGATTACAGATATGGGTCAATACAGTTCAAAATGTGTGGTGGTTCTTTGTCTATACCTTTTTCTATGTGATTACAGTCTGGGTCAATACAATTTAAAAATGCAGCAGATTTTAGTCTATAACTTTTTTCAGTGTGTATACAGATCTGAGTCTGGGTCAATACAGTTCAAAATGTGTGGTGGTTCTTAGTCTATACCTTTTTCTATGTGATTACATATCTGGGTCAATACAGTTCAAAATGTGTGATGGTTCTTAGTCTATACTTTTTTCAGTGTGATTACATATCTGGGTCAATACAGTTCAAAATGTGTGGTGGTTCTTAGTCTATACCTTTTTCTATGTGATTACAGACCTGAGTCAATACAGTTCAAAATGTGTGGCAGATCTGGATTTGTGCTTTTCAATGAGATGGCACATTTGGGCAAATACAGTCTGAGCTATTATGGCAGAGAATTCATTAAAAGATGGATCATTTGGACAAATACAGTCTGATTTATGATGGCAGAGAATTCATCAAAACATGATCATATTCTATCACTGAAATCTGAACTATTGTCAAACAACAAAAGACTGATGGTTCATGTTGATTTTAATCCTCACACTTTATTTGATACAAGCAATCTTCAAAAAGACCAGAAAAACAAAAACACAAAAGACCCACTGTCTGGGCAGTAAAAGCATTAGAAGACTTGTATCATGCTCAAAAAACAAAATCTTGATCCACAGATTCATTTTTCTAAAAGCTTGTTTAAAGTAGGTATATCTTATTTATTTATTTTTTTATTTATCAGTTTATATATGAAACATTATATATCACATAAAATTTCTCAGTGAGATACAAAATCATTACAATCATTTTAAAAAATAACAAATCATCAAGTTATTAAGTCTTTCATTTACCCACTCAATTTGTCCATCAATGGATGGGCCAGCACTGATTCAAACCAGTTCAATTATATATGTATTTATCCATTTATTCTGAGGTTTATTTGCACATTTTAGTGAGCCTTACATATTTTGTTTCATAAGCAAGACAAAAACAAAGTGAGTAACATAAAAAATTTCAAACATACAATAGCACCAGGGACAGTAATATTCTGTTACCTCAGCAACAAAGACAACAATAAGGCACTGGATTCGTTCCTCCTCCGTCATTCCATCAATAAGTGACTGCACAGTCTGACAAAGATAGGAAACTCCTTCTCGCCTGATGGTGGGTATACCAAGGACAATAGAAGCTTAAAAGCAAGACAACAGTAACAGGTCAGTTCCTTACCTTTATATTACAATATGAACCTATTATATAATATTATGTAATATATATATACAATTTTAATTTTATCATTAAGTTCTAACAATTTTATTAATTATTATATTAAACTGAAACATGTTTATTAAATACATTCAAGTGACCACAAAATTCTGTGTGCTTTGGTCAGAGTCCTTTGTAACAGGTAAAGCTGTAATTAAAAAAACAGAGACTTTATAAATTTGTACATTTAGGTTTAATGGCACATCAGCAAGATCCTGGCTATATAGTGCCAAGTGACCTTATGTGTTGCCAAAAAGGCATCGAAAAGGAAACTTAAGTAACAAGGATAAAATCCACCAAAATTCCATTATAACACCTGCTAAATGTTATGTCATCCATGAAGTAAGATATTATGAGTCAGACTAATTTGTGAACAAAAGTAAAAGCTGATGCAAATATATGCCTTGTCAATGTGCCAATAGTGGCTTATTCAATGTTCTCATAGAGAATTCCTTCTTTTTAGGAGATTATGGTAAATGATCATTTTAAATGGATTAGATATAATTAAAATTTACTTGTTTATCAATGGTATTCTTATGAGATTATGTTATCCATGCAGCTCAGGATACATGTTAGCATGGCGTAATGAACATAAAGCATTCCGTTTCTCACTTAGGTGACTTTGTATAAATTGATTATTTATTTATTGTAACTATAATATATGTAAATTATTAACTGTATAGAAAAACTGTTTTATTCTAATATGACAATTATACATGAACAATGTAAATTTAATAGGTGCAAGTACATGACAAAAGATTTATTTCAAAAAATTTAAAACAAATACAGAAACTGTACTTGAAATTCGATAGTTGATAAGTATGCCTAACTGCAAGAAAGAAAGAGTTTGCTATTTTGTCCTCTTCTAGCAAAATGTTATCTTGAAGTTTGTATGTTAGTTTTTCCTCATAGATCACCAGCAATATGATGCAACTTTGATGTGATTTTCACCATTAAAAATCCTAATTTCATGAAAACATCCTTGTGTGTAGTAGTAGTTCCAGAAAGTTCCAGAAATAAAGTCAAGAATGTTTTCCAGTAAAATCAGTTGCTGATTCTACTAGATCACCATTTTTATGAGAGCTTGTGAGCCAGAGCAACAGTAACTAAGTGGGTGGAGCTAATCTTTAGATATCAAAACTACCCAATGAACCCAAACCTTAAAATTTTCCTGTCCTATATATGCATGCCCACCTCAAAATATGACAGGGTCATACAGTGCTAAACTTGTCCATCCTTTTGTATCTACAGTAGTCCCCCTCTTGAATGCCCCCCACCCTCCCCTGGACCAGTGGCCACTCACTTACAGCCAGAATCCCTTGGCACCGGCAAGTTTTTATTCAAAAGTACCCCTCAAGAACAACCACCCCTCTAATGCAACCAGTGGCCAGCATATTAGTACAAAAATGTAAAATGTTCCCCTCACAAGCTGCTACTTTTTTCCCCAAATGTATCCAGAACCAATATTCTTGACCAAAGTACATGTAAGATTAATATTATATCACTGTCTATAAAAGCCAATGTTTATAGGAAATGGGCTCAACAATGTTATGATAGAGTTTTGGGCTTCACACATCTGTCAAGTTTTTCTCTTTGATAATTACAACCGGATGTAATTGTCAAGATCATAACAGGGCCAGCATAGGCTAAAAATTGATTTTGTGCATTAACACACACACACATCACTTACATCAATGCACTCCTGGAAAAAAAATTCATGGAAATCGGAGAGTCACCTGGGAACCTCTGGGTGATTTGGCATGGAATGACACAGATACTACTGAAATGAACCTGCAAGTTCTTCCAGGAAAGCAACTGCAGGTAGGACATGTGCCTGTATTATGATCATGTCGTATTAGCAAAGAAACATTTTACTTAAAAATTAGCACTGTGCTAGTGGAAACCACCTTAACACTGGGTCAATATGCATATCAGCACTTCATCTGGCCATGGGTTATTTCCTAATTGGCTGAATGGTTAACCCAAATGTATCCAGAATGAAAGCACCTTAGTGGAAAATGTGTGCATTCCTTATACAATTGGCAAGAACAAGTGAGATCTCCTTCACTGATCAACTTACTTCTGAACCCTTGAGGGGGTCCTACAGACATCCCTCTCATGAAAGATTGGCCATCAAATTTGGGCTGTTATGAGATACATCTGACCACAGTGACAGAAATGCAGACAGTTCTGTTCAGCCATAAAGTGTGTATCCTCACTGATTCTGCTTGGTGTTGCTAATGTAACAAGGCAGATGTTCTGAATGAGGTAAGTCACAGAGCTTTTGACAGTGGGTCAAAGGGTGTCATATTATAGCCACAGAGATTTAGACAATGGGTCAAAGAATTTCTTATTCTAGTCATGGAGCCTTAGTCACTGGGTCAAAGAGTGTCATATTATAGTTACAGAGATTTAGACTGTGGGTCAAAAAGTGTCATATTAAAGTCAGAGATTTAGACAATGGGTCAAAGAAAGTCTTATTCTAGTCACAGAGCTTTAGTCATTGGGTCATAAAGTGTCATATGATAGTCACAGTGATTCAGACAGTGGATCAAAGAGGTTTTTTTTCTGCTATGTCAAAACCACGTAAGATTCCATTTTCAAAAAGTGACAAATCAAAGTTCATAAGAAGGTCTGGTATGCATTTGTTCTTGCCTATATCCTCCATTTAATAATGGTAACAAGCATCCAAAATCATGAAAAGTAGACCTCAATTGTGATGGGGTTTAAATTATTCTCCTCAAAGAAGCATAGGGAATAGGAAGAAGAGATGAAAGTAAGATGCTTGGAATCCCACTTCAACAGAAATTGGTTCATGTGATATAAACCCCATTAAAGCATATCTGATTGAAGACCTTGGGATGAATGAACTATTCAGTGTGAATCAACTGATTCTGTTACTACTGTGAGTCTGCTACACCACAGTCTGCCTGGGATGTGTTGCACTTGAATATGGATTAGTTATTGATGACACAATCTGAGAAAATCCCAGATCATACAACAGAAGTCTGGGGACTTTATTCCACCTTGCTTTCTGATACAATTAACAGTTGAGTTGTCAGAATGAATGAGAATGTCCTTCCCCACCACATGAGTAATCCTAGATCAGAAGATAAAGGTCAGGAGACTTTGTTTCATCTTGTGCTCTGATTTAATTGAGAACAGATGAATTATCAGAGTGAATGAGAATGCCCTTCCCAGACATACTGAAAGGCATGTTGACCTCTCCCTCCATGAGACTGGTCAGCAATCAGCACTCCTGAAGAAGTCACAGCCTGCTAACTTATTGGAAGGTGGACAGGAGGTGTGCTTCCTAGCCTGTTGTGCTGAACCACAGTGTCCTAATAAACAGGATGGGAGAGTTGAATTATGTAACTAAAGATCTGTAATGGTTTTTCAGGAGGGTTGATGTAGATAGTACCACATCTTTTTCTACAAGCTGAAGAATAGCATCACAGTTATGGGGAGCTTAAAAAGCATGACTATCTGCAGGGTCTTAGAGCTGCCTTTCAAAAGCAAAGGTAGGATGTCAGCACCTCAACCAGACTGTGGTGGTTGTTTCAATGGTGGCTGGTCTTTCTTGACTAAGAGATGAACAGATGCAGGAAATTTATAAAGGCCACAGATGGTGAAGGCAGAGGTAGACATAACTATGGTGGCAAAAGCCAGAAATCCTGAATGAAGAGTGATGTTGTTCTTGTAGGGTTTAACGCCATTTCTCAGCACAAGATAGGCTATACATGGCGGCCAGTATAACTGGTGGAGGAAGAACCCTGGAAAACCCAGGGAAGAACCACCGACCCACGAGAAGCTACTGGCAGGCTTTCCCACGTACCCACACTAGCCGAGCCTTGGACTCGAACCCACGCAGACAGAGGTGAGATGGCAGTGATCCGGAACGGTGAGCGCTTTAGACCACTCGGGGCCCCTTGAAGAGTGATGTAGGAACTTCCTGAGAAATGTGCAATGACTGAATTGACAAAGCAGAATGTGCAGGATAGTGATCAAGGGTATGGTGAACAAAGCTAGGGGTCCATCTTGACTTGGTTATCACTGGGCATTTACTGCATGTATTGTTTATAGTTCAGAATTGGTATCAGGCATACTGGAACATGACATCACCAGAGCTGGTACTTCGTCATCATAGAGCTGGGACTGGGCCCAATTATGGAACTGTCTGGAGCCAGTCCACACTATTTCCATTCATTGAATGAGTCACTTCAGATGGTTCAATAATGCCAATTATAATGGGCATTTAGGTCAAAGCCTAGGCTAGAACTGACATAGCTAGCTGCCTCTTGCTGCCAGGACTGAGTGTACTGAGAATATAAATCACCATACAATGTCCTGAATAGCTGTAGGTTGAGGCTATACTAGAGCTAGTATGGTCCATAGGATGATAGATTCTGGTGCTGAAGTCTGATACTAGCTGTCCCAGGAAAGAGGTACATCTGTGCTGATGTTATATTTGCTAATGGTTCAGATGGGCCATCATATCATGTCAGGCACTGGCCAAATAGGAAGTGATGTGAATCTGCTAATGGCTCAGATGGGCCTTCATACCATGTCAGGCACTGGCCAAATAGGAAGTGATGTGAATCTGCTAATGGTTGAGATGGGCCATCATACCATGTCAGGCACTGGCCAAATAGGAAGTGATGTGAATCTGCTAATGGTTCAGATGGGCCATCATACCATGTCAGGCACTGGCCAAATAGGAGGTGACGTGAATCTGCTAATGGCTCAGATGGGCCATCATACCATGTCAGGTACTGGCCAAATAGGAAGTGATGTGAATCTGCTAATGGTTGAGATGGGCCATCATACCATGTCAGGCACTGGCCAAACAGGAAGTGATGTGAATCTGCTAATGGCTCAGATGGGCCTTCATACCATGTCAGGCACTGGCCAAATAGGAAGTGATGTAAATCTGCTAATGGTTCAGATGGGCCATCATACCATGTCAGGCACTGGCCAAATAGGAAGTGATGTGAATCTTCTAATGGCTCAGATGGGCCTTCATACCATGTCAGGCACTGGCCAAATAGAAAGTGATGTGAATCTGCTAATGGCTCAGAGGGGCCTAAATACCATGTCAGGTTAAGGCCAAATAGGAAGTGATGTGAATCTACCATGTTAGGCACTGGTCAAATAGGAAGTTTTGTAAAAATTTGATCTGCCTGCAGCTGCATGGGTGATGGCAAGGGTAGTGCTAGTGATAGCCAGGATTTTATTCGGAATGGATCAACTCTGCAACCTCAGGGATTCTGTCAAAAGAAAATTTGCAATGGAAACAGCAGCAGTGGCAAGACTGATGGCATCTGCATCCTGGACCACAATTTTGTTAGCTCTCTCATTTTCCTGAGAAAACTGTTTGGAAAGTGATGGTCACCAACATATCCTCACCAGTGAGAACACACATCAGCTGTATGGCCTAACCATACAATAAATACACAAGAGATGGTTATCTGCAGCCAGCTTAAACCGATTGAACCCTAATCACTTAATCCTGTCCACTGTATTAACACCTGTAAATAGAGACAACATAATAATGGCAGATACTGGTGAAAACAGAATTAACACAAAACACATAATCAATCAGAAATGCATTGAGAAGACTCAAAAATGGGATAAAGTACTATAGAGGATTAGGCAGCCATCTTGTGATGAAGTTAGAAAAACATTAGGAAAAAGGCACAAACGAGTTTGCAATAACTCTGAAAATAGCATGCTGGCAAGGCATGAGGGGAAGTAATAATGGACAACCAAATGGATTTTGGTATCATTCCCTCTATCAAAGTGGAAACTACTCAAGACTGGCTCCATCAAAGTGGAAACTACTCTAGACTGGCTTCATCAAAGTGGAAACTACTCTAGACTGGCTCCATCAAAGTGGAAACTACTCTAGACTGGCTCCATCTAAACAAGCATATAACCATTTAGCACATTTGCTGCAAAATAAACCAAATTATGTAATGAATGTCTCTTTTAGCTTCTGAGGCCTAGAACTGTTAAGTACTGAAATTACTAATACTGTATTTTGATCGGGTTTCAGATCTGAAAAATGAAGGTAACTGAATGATAGAAAACCTGAATTAATAATCCATGACCTTGACCTTGAAGATAGGACCCCTAATATAATAAGCAACACACCTTCTAATGATGGCATATAATTATATTAACTTTGATCATTTAACATCAGATGGATCTACTGTTACAGTGTATTAAGAAAAGTATGTGTGTGTGTGTGTGTGTGTGTGTATGTTTTGGATTTTTAACAGCTTTAACAATTTTTCAGTCATATCGCTATGATGTCTGCAGCATGGCAATTTATAGTGATATCTACCACTGGGGCATCATGCTGCAGACATGTAGCATCATGTCCCAACCTGTCACATTATCCTGACACCAGTCTGACCAGTCCTAACACTAACCTCTTAATGCTGAGCGCCTAGCAAGGCAGCTGTTAGTACCATTTTATATGTTTTTGACCACCAGAGTGGTTAAAAGTCTGACAGAAAACTAAAAATACTGACATATGATTTTGACCCTGAAGATAGGCCCACCGATGTGGTCCACAAGACATATCTAATGATGCTGAATATATACCAAAAAAATTGCATCATTGAATCTAAAAATGACTTTAAAATTTCATCCCTTTACAACAGAAATTCAGAAATTAAAAAATGCAAATACTGCAATAATTAAACACCAACAATTAAAGTATATCAATACAGGTATCAAGATGCCCATCAACAGAGTATGCAAAAGCCACCCACTGTGTTCAAAAAACATCCAAAAAAAAAGCATCAAAAATATTGTTGTTGTTGTTGTTGTAGGGTTTAACGCCATTTTTCAGCACAAGATAGGCTATACATGGCGGCCAGTATAATTGGTGGAGGAAGAACCCTGGAAAACCCCGGGAAGAACCACCAACTCACGATAAGCTACTGGCAGGCTTTCTCACGTACCAACGTTAGCCGAGGCTGAGACTCAAACTCACGCAGACAGAGGTGAGATGGCAGTGATCCGTAACGGTGAGCGCTTTAGACCACTCGGGGCCCCATCAAAAATATTAAGTGCTGCAGTGTATATAGAGACTCAGTGACATATAATAGACATGAACATCCGGTCCAGATTAAAACTGTTATTTTTCATGTCTTTACACAGAAAAATCACACCAAAGCATTCCTTGTCTGCCTGTAATGAAACAATAGTACAAATAAGTACAGTTTCTTACTCTCCAATGCATGACCCCAGACAATTTTTTTAACAAAAGTATTGGAAATATTGTATTATTATATGCTCATTTTTTCCCCCCATTAGCTTTACATTGCCAGAATCGTTCAGTATTCCCCGAGACTGAACGCGCGCGACAATACACATATAGCATTCACGTGCATAAAGGAACTACCTTCTATTGTAAACAAACAATGGATGCAGACACCAGCACTTTTGATTTGTACACAAATCATGTACACTTTTGTAAGAGGCTCTTTACGTTGTGGTTGTTTAAATTTGTTTCTGAATGAACTAAAACAGATGTTTCGTGGACTGCCACAAACCAGCTGCGTTGATACAATGTTACAGATTTAGGCTAGCTACATTATATAACAGACGCAACATAATGTCCTTACAAATATCATACAAGTGACAGGTCATATACTCTCTTCTTTAGCTGGTGATAAGAATGGCAAAATAAAATATACTTACAGTTTTATATCCTGGATTTTCTCAAAATGTATTTTCTTAATTCTGCAAATCCGAATTACATGTGCCATGTCATAGGTTTTCAATCTGGATAACACATTTCGAAATTGTGTTGTAATTTTGATGATAAGTGCAACTGCATCCTCCTTACTGCACTCAAAATGAAATAAGCATTAAATTCCATAGCGTCTTTTTGATAATTGCAATTGAAAGACTTCATATTTTTCCCACATTATGATTTCAAACATTCAATGACAGAAACAGAAACACATTTGCAGATGTCAACATGTTTCTCCCGCGCCACTTCAATCCGATGTATTTTATGTATAATTTGCACAGATGAATCCAGTCCAAAATCACAAACTTTATCAAATCGAAACAAAATACTAAAATATATTCATTCCAGATCAAATGGAACAGTTGTTGCAATGCGCATTCATTCACAATATGACTGCAAATTTCAATTTTAACAAGACACGCCATTTTCTTTTGAAAGTTATGTTGAGTGTGCAACTAAGTTCAAATTTATCTGGGCAGAGTTATGTGTGCATTAATAATGATGTCATTGTGTAATGACAAATCTGCACTTGTGTATTTAGTATGGAATATGGCATTCATTCATTTACGTTGTTTCTTGTAGTGTATTTTGTTTATATAATTAAACCTTAGGTAGAATAAAAAAATGAGCATATAATAAAAAGGTTACTGCATTTGTATGGGAAAATATGAACCCATTTTGTCAGAAGAATATACTGCAGTCCCAAGGTCATGCAGTATTCCATCCCAAATCTCGTTCATATTTTCCCATATAAATGCAGTAACCTATAAATACAGTGTTGGTCAACAGTTACCAAACTGCCTTCTATTAAACCAAAAGGGAATTGACTACATTTGGTTGACATCTTGCCTACATGGTTCCCATGTTCAATGCAGGTATTATTTTTAACTCCCTGACCTGCTAACAGCAGTAGTGATGGTGATGTGAGGGTCAAAGACCAAATTTAAAATATGTAAATAACAGTCTGACATTTTCAAAGAGTTTCCAACCAAACATTAAATATGCAGATACAGAAGGGAAACACCACATATTGTATGTACTGGACTTGGACCAGTGGTAGTTGAGGTGGTGGAGGAGGGGTTACTAAGGAATAAAAAGCATGGGAATCTGCTACGGAAAGCAATGGAAGTAGTACTAATTTGCTTTCAGTTAAGTATTTTTGTAAAAGAAGAAGCTAAAAGTTAACAGAAAATTCACTGGAACTTCAAAATTTTACCCTATCTAACAGTCACCCACTAGCCCTTACTCCCCATGAGTGAATCCAAAATGTTTAAGATTGTTGTGCACTCCTAACCAGATCTGAAAACTATGTCCATTTCATAATGATGTCTGTACCTAAGATTCCACAGCAGGAGCTGTGCATCGTGAATTAACTGGTAACACATAAAATAGCATGCACGCATGTTTACTGCTTTGTGCAATTTTCACATTAAATCTCACCTCCAAATCTATTCCTGGAGAGTCTGTATGCTGGCTTTAGACTATCTGGATGCTGCAGTAGATGAGGTAGATATGTAAAGATGCTGGGTAGATGAAGCAATCCACGACTGTCACTCAAATTGCTGTTCTTCTCTACATCTAGAAAACTGGACAGAATCTCAACATCAGACCTGCAAAGAGTTGTTGTTGCTGTTGTTGTTTTGGGTTTAACACCATTTTTTCAGTGCATGATAGGCTATACATGGCAGCCAGCATAACTGGTGGAAGAAGAAGCCAGGAAAACCATGTTAAGAACCACCAACCTACAGGAAGCTACTGGCAAGTTTTCCCACATGCCCACATTTGGCAGAGATTGGTAGAGACGAGTGTTTTAGACCACTTGGCAACCTGAGGCCCCCACCCACCCCGTAAATATGTATTAAAAAATATGTACAGTACAATGTCTAAACTTGAATTATTTTAAAGCAGTCCCCTCGTATAAGATCACATATTCTGCAGCAGAAAAGTGACCTCCAAAAAGGGGTGGCCATTCGAGAGGGGATTCACACTGATGCAAGTAATAATAACATATCAGCTATGTAAGGCATAACTAACTTTCAAGTATAAAATATCATTTTAAAAAGTTCATAAGCCTATTATCAAATCAAAGTGAAAAAAAAATATTTATAAACAATTATGAATAATCATCAATTGTGGTGCAAAACCACCGTGTCAGTAAAAATCAGGAACAGACATCTGCTTGTAACAATCATTGTCCATCAATTCCATTTTCCACTTCTGCCACATGTTTAACTATGACGTGTGTTTGAATCTTTCTGACACTGAATTTCCTAGTAAAGCTGGGATAGAATGGTATATGATTCGCCCTTTCTGACAAAGAATCCAAAATGAAACATGAGTATAACATGGGATTTGTGTCTGGTGAAAAATGGCTTCTAACCTTGTGTGTTTTTCCCCCACAAATGGCAATGTGGACTGAGGTATCTGTCTGAACACAGGTACCTGAAGGTATTGTTTGTGGCAGCTTATATTTTTGGAAATGTCTGGATTAAGATCTTGGTGGGGTTGTTCTAAGAGTGAACCTGGCCATTCTTTCATGAAAAGAAAATAGCAAACATTGATGGACACTTGAGGAATGATCTATGATGCACAACAGATGAAAAGTTATACTTGCCTAGTGACCAACACCCAACCAACAAAACACTAAAACCAAAACTCAACCAACAAAACAAACCAACAACCAAAACCCAACCAACAAAACAAGCAAAAACAATTACAAAACCCAACAAAACAAAAACTGAAACAAACAAAAATCAAAAACCCAACCAAGAAAACAAACAAAAAATTCCAACCAAAAAATAAAACAAAAAATTCCAACCAAAAAATCACACAAAAAACAAAACCTAACCAACAAAACAAACCAACAACAACCAAAACCCAACCAACAAAATGAACAAAAACAAAAACAAGCAAAGGTTGTTATCTTACCCATTTGCTGCACTGTTCTGCTTATGAGAAATAATCTGAAGGAGTGAAGTAAACTGACTACTAAGCATCTGTAAGTCATTCTCACGCTGATGACTCAGTAGTTCCACTCCACGCATTCGCTCCTGAAGGTCCACCAATCGGCTTTCCAATATTTCCCGGTACATGCTACCATCTGAAATACATTATAATTTACCTGGTATAAAAATGCAAAATCAATCTTGCCATCCTACATGTATGTTGTCAGTATTTGGACTTTGGGCTTTTTCATTGGTTTTTAATCTAAGCTGATTAAAACAATTGGTCAAGGTGTTTGACAAATTCAGCCTCTTAGACAAGGAAACCAGTGGTGATAAATAACTGCAACTTCAGTATCTTTGGTGCACTATATTGATTTGTAAGAAAATATTGCTTTATTGCTTATAACAAAATTAGAGGCAGAATATTCCCTCAAACTGAACATGCTTTTCAAGAGTGTCCAATTCAAAGCAAGTTATTTTCCATTATTGAATGATGTTCTGCACCAAAGACACTCACGTAGTGGCTATTTATCATAATTTTTCTTCTAGGAACAGTTCACTGATGCAAATGAATAAAACATAATGCCATACAAAGTCATTGCTAAAAAGCCTTAAGTGAAATAAGATAGTGAGAATAAAAATGCAGGGATGGACTTAATTCAGATTATTCCCTGGGCAAGATTGGCTAGCTCATATGGAAATAACTGGCACTGCAGGAATCAACTAAACAAAATTTCATTGACATAGAAGGAAGTTTTTACTGGCCATGCAGGCCTGCCAATGTCAGTACTAACAGGTTCTCATCAAACTCCACAGACCTTGGGCAAGCAGTTATATCAACCCTTGCTATGCCTTTCCTGTTCCTTGTCACATAATAAGGCAAGAAATAATTTGGTTTCGAATTAGAACAGTTTGATCATATTCGTTGTACCATGCATACAACATTACTTAGGGTGCATAATTGTTCTACTAGGTAAGCAACTGAACTAGCATGTATCTCGTCGTAGATTGCTTGTGGCAAGAAGTACTAAAAGCACGGTATGCCCGCGTATTTTACCTTTACCAATACTCACTCTCCTGTAGATTTAAGGCAAGTTTGTTTTCTAACTGACACACTGGTCTTTGGATCTTGTCAAGGAGTGAACATTCTCCATTTTTGTTCTCCAGCTATAGGAGTAAGTGTTACATTTGTATTTTATTTGATACCTGAAGCATATTTAGCTTTTAATGTTGTATCGTGAAATGATGCCTTTACTCCTACGCGGATCTGAAACATTATGAACTTTTGAATTGTTACAAATTGCTATTAGGGGTTTAATTTCGTAGCATGTATCCATAGATTTTAATTCTGTACCCGTTATTATGACCTTTGGTTTCATTGTAGCTCTCTGTACCTGTCGGTACCTGTCCGTATGTCTATAAGTAAGTCTGTGCGCATGGTTGATCCAAGAAGGGTGGGCATGGCCAATACAAGTGGGCCAACCCAATTTAGGAGAACTTTGTGCTGTCGGTGTGTATGTGTGTGCAGGTATCTCAGGCTATCTGTCTGGCAGTCTGTGTCGATATGGAAGATGATGTAACCATCAAGGCCATATGAAGACGAAAGAGCTAATTTGTAAACTTGTGTGCATGATGGAGCCTGTCTGTGGCTGATACAAGTGTGGGCCACCCAAGAATTCAGGAGAACTGTATTGTTTGTTGGTGGACACATTTGCAAGTTTTTACAAATATTTTTAAATCATATGGCTGCACAAATGACTGAGTCATATGTTTGTTTCAGTTGATTGTTTCAACTGAGTACAATTGGGTCATTTGATTCCATGAGATTATTTGAATCTTATTTTCATTCCATGAAATTATTTGAATCTTATTTTCTTTCCATGAGATTATTTGAATCTCACTTTCATTACATGACATTACATGAGATTATTTGAACCTTATTTTCATTCCATGAGATTATTTGAATCTTATTTACATTCCATGAGATTATTTGAATCTCACTTTCTTTACATGAGATTATTTGAACCATATTTTCATTCCATGAGATTATTTGAATCTTATTTACATTCCATGAGATTATTTGAATCTCACCTTCATTACATGAGATTATTTGAACCTTATTTTCATTCCATGAGATTATTTGAATCTCACTTTCATTACATGAAATTACATGTACATGAGATTATGTGAATCTCACTTCCATTATGCGAGATTATACGAATCTTACCATCATACATTTTAATATATGAATGACTTTTTGTTTTCCTATTTGTGAAAGTCTGGATAAAGTAACTGAATGAGATGCGTGTTTAGAGCTTGAAAGAATCACTGTATTTGTAGTATACATATTTTTATTAATTCATATCATAAACTTCCATCTTTCATCACAATGTGTTGTGCTGTCATTGATCCAGGCATCCATTCAGGTCTATCAACTTCTAAGACCAGTTGTAAGTAACTTCAAACTAACACCAGTCAGATATTCCTCTGGTAAGCTTTTGTTAGTACTGATTAGTAAGCACAAAGTAACCAAAACAAAATGAAAACAAACTTTCCAGACTTTCAATGAACAAAGTCAGCAATATTATTTTAAAAAATAATTGTCGTTTTGGAGAAGCAAGGTCAGCCCTGAATTTGCACTCACCTTATCAGGTTAAATGACTGGGAAATTCACCCCACCTTTAACATGCCTTTCAAGCTGGCTGAGTGAATTGTCAAATTCGCTCTGTATGAATTGTTCATAGAAATGTACATGTACCAATATCCAGATTGCCAAACCATGTTGGCTTCATATGCTCAAGATTTTCCTGTACATACACTCATACATATTAACACATGTGCACACGGACAAGTATGCACAAAGCTAAACCTATTTACTCAAATATATTCACTCAAGAACGGACCAGACTTCAGTTTATATCAAGAAGGAATATGTCCACGTTGGGATAGTTGTGTTGATGAAGGTCGTTATAACTGGTACAATATTTTTACGATCAATTACAGAATATTTAAAATTTGTTAGACTGTTTGCTTAAACCAAGGACAGAAATGAACATGGATAAACAAATCTTATCAATTCAAATATATTTTTAGGTAAATAATTTGCTTTGTCTAATTAGTAAGTGTTAACGGCTTTAAGCTGCACGTGTAACAACTAAACTTTCACAAATATTAATGAAATTATTCACTATTAATTAAATAAACAAATCACTGAAAATTCATCAAAAGTATGTTATAAATTCACTCCTGTTATTCCTAGTAACATTAAGTTAAGTAGGTCTGCATCATAAAAAATTACTCTGTATACATGTACAGTACAAGTTACAGAAAAACTAGTCATCTTACCTTCACTTTTCTTATACAGCCATGTTTCTATGCTCCACAACCACAAAAGACATCAAATTCTAGTCAACTCTCAAAAGAATTACTTTATTGTTTATTGTTACCTGAAAACTCCTCCTGTCATGATGTTCTCTGCCAAATTTACTCCAAACTGGTTCACTTTTATTTTTTAGAAGTTAACAAATTGCATTAGTCGACAAACACATGATGCATGCAGGACCACATTATAACCTCACTTGGCCTTACATAATGGGTGAACTAAAAAAAATGATAATTTTGTATTTTCAACTGACCATTTGATTGACAAATAAAATAAAGCACAGTTACATTGTGATTTGAACTACCTTCTCTTGAAATGGCTATGATCCAAAAGAATGTGAGTACACACAAAAAGATCCCTGTAAAAATAACATCCTTTATTCGAGGTGCTTGCATTGATCTCTTTGGACATTAGCCTGTTGTTGCTGTTGTTGTTGTTGCTGCAGTCGATGCTGATGTAATCAATTTTAACCAATCGAACTGTTTCAAGGATTCACAGGTCTTCACCACACTAGAGAGGGCCTGAACAGGGCACATGGCTCACAAGGTTGACGTCATCTGCATTCTCCAATTATCTCCTGCAGAATACAAAAGAAATTGGGACATCATGTAACACTAGAACAATCATGATAACCCTGCTGTAATTTGCTATAATTCTCTTATCTATAGTTTCTGTTATACTACCATATACATAGGTGAAATAGTTCTGACTGAAAAACAGGTAAATGAAGCTTATATTGTCTTTGATGTCTGACTAAATGCAAGAATTCTTGTTGTTCTTACTGCCTCTGTAATAGGTTGACCATTGGGTCAAGGAACCATTGCAAGGTCACTTTACAATCAAACATAATCCATGGGAAATAAATGTAGTGTAGAAAGACTCCCCCCACACATACACATTCAAGCACCCATGCATATACAGCATCAAGGGGATACAGAATTTGTGATAGTATAGTCCTATAGTCCTTTATTTTGTTTACCATCAAATCAGACCCAAATAAATATACATGTTTGTGTGTGATGATTTTAGCCTATATTACCAACATATTACAAACTGTCAGATGATGCTATAAAACAAGCATCTGAATTATAACATACCTTTCTCAGTTACTGGTGAAATAATGGTTCCCCCGTTCCCAAATGAAAATACATGCTTCTTTCTTTTCAGATTTGATTGCAATATGTTTTTCCAGTTTATAGTGGTCTTTAAGAAAATCTTTCAACCCATCTAATCTAGGCCTATTTCACTTTACATACAGAGTTGTAGTACTTGGCTACAAGAAAACAAAAATAAAAAGGTTGCTCATATATTCCATTTCTACTTGTATCTCTCAATATAACAATTTATGCACTCGGCATAATATACGTTCACTTTATTCTGAATCCAGTGGGACACATCATTCCACAGCCTGATTATCACATTACATTTCCAAAACAAATGCATTATTGTTCCCAGGAACTTTTTACAAAAAGTAAATTTATCAGTGTCAGACAATATTTTTAAAATCTTATACAGAAATGATTTTATTGGTAAAATTCAAAGAGTAACATGGCATTTAAACCAATCTAATTTTTAGTTTCTTGTTATTGTAAAATCTTCAGGTATATTAGTCCATGTATCCATATTCAACTTGAAAATTTCATTAATTTTTTTCACTAGTTGATTTAACATCCTTCTTCAAAAGTGATTTGTAATATTTTTTACATCCTTTATGGTTATAAGAGACAATACTTAAATGAAGAAGGATAAATGGTCTGACCAGTATCATTATATTCAGCAGTAACTTTTTACATAAGAACTTTACACATTGAACAATAACTTGAAATACAAGGAAATTTGTGTTGAGACCGTATTTAGCATTCAAGGTATCAAAGTCATTAATAGTTCCATGATCTGTAAGCATATCATCAACATAGATTATATTATGTTCAAACCATTTCCTTAGAAAATGGGTACGTTGTTCACCTTACAAGGGAGTTCATCCAGAAACTTGTTTTCATAACATCTTTTCCTGTCCTGTGTATATTCTTCTGTATAACAGTTTTCAAGCCAGTAAAACATAATGCCAAAAATCACTTTTTGTCTTTTTGGTTAATGTCATCACATTTTTATCTCCTGACCAGAACAGGTACATAACCATGCATATTTCACATCAAAACAAAATGACCAATTTTCTATTAGGTAGAAGAACTCTATGAATCCATGTTATTTTCAAACCTAATATAAATTTATCAATATCTATCACTGCAGCCTTTAAAAAGTTTTAATCATAACCACTTTTTTAACTTTGATTCCCAGATAAGACTTTGCAGAGGATTTGGTAACGAGATCAATAAATGATTAGACTTTGGAACAATTTAACTTTTAAAAACTGTTACCAATTGATGTTAAGGATATCTTTTCCAAATGTTTAAAACAATGTTTTTAACATTTTTATTTTTATTTCAAAATTCAACTATATTATTTTATACAAATCCACCAAAAACTGTATGCCCAGTGATGTAAATTCAGTCACTCACTGTAATTTTAATCTGGGATTAAATGTTTCTGCATTTGACTCAATGTCAACACTGCTCTCATTTTTGGAAATTTTAAGTTTCAGTCATGAAATCCTTGCAAACAAGTTTAAAACTTCTGTAGAGAATAACAGGGATATATTTTATATTTGTATTATTCTTTGATAGTATAAACAATATCTGCACATAATAAGAAGAAAAATGGTGATTTTGTCAAAAACCTCTGGAAATTTTGAAAAACTCTTAAAGAAAGCTAATCAGATATTACAATAAAAAGTTTAGGCCCAGTGCCTTAATACTGGTTCTAAAAGTAAAAAACGTCATAACATTATAAATAAATCTCCATGAAAAATAATATAAATTGAATAATAATAGTACACCTGGAATATTTAACTCTTCTGTAATGTGCATAATATCATATATAATCCTTGTATTTTCACCAATGTATGTAGCGTTCCTTTACAAAAACAATTTGATCCTCAGATAGTATTTCATTAGAACTGACCTAATTCATTCAGCAATACATTAAGTACATGGTTCCCACGCTTTTCTACAGATAAATTTTCCAGGTCATTTCCAGGGTTTTTCCAGGATGAAATTACATTTTTCAAGGTTCAAATATGACCATTACTGAATGGAATTAAAGAACATTTTAGATTATAAAACATGCATTTTCTAAATCTAAAGATGTTTCTCTTTCAAGACTCTCCAAAAGCATCAAAGTCAGAAAAGATGATCATGTACAAAACAATAAAATGTATCACATGAAACAAGTTAGATTATATTCCTATAAATTTGCGAGTAAAGTCATTTCAATGTATAGAATAAAAATTCTAACTTTATTTTGCTGCAATATGTTGCTAGGAGGGAATAACATAATGAAAATAAATTGTTTTTTTTCTCCTTTCAAACCTTAAGCTATATATATATATATATATATATATATATATATATATATATATATATATATATATATATATATATATATATATATATATGTATGTGTGCATCTTATAGTAAGTAAACAGGTCCTATTAAAGTATAAAATTTAAAAAAATAAACGCAAATAATTAGAATCTTGCCTTGTAACGAAAAGAGTTTAACCCTGAATTTATCAGCACCAATAAAATCCCAAACATGATTTTTCAAACAACCTAATCTCCTTCAAGCGATCTGGTTAAAAATCCATCATTTAAAAAACATTTTCAAAAGGGTTGATTTAAATTTTGACAAAAGACCTTCAAAATTATATACTATTGTCTAAACAAAGACTGGATTTTCTGTATAATCAACTTGTCTTCTTGTAATTCGTTAACCCAGTTCTCAAACCCACATTGATACAGGGGCTCATAATTTGGTATCGAAAGAAAGATTAGAATGTGTATTTTGTAACAATATATTGAAAATTTAAATATAATGTTTGTGAGTTGAAAAAATTTAGAGATACTTTAGGGATTATTTTCTCAGCACAAGGTCATCATATGCAAATTTTCAAACCACCATCGGAAACGTGATTCATTCCCCATTCAATGATGAACACCTCATTAGTATTCATTAGGTTTTTGTGACCCACATTTGCAAATCAAACACACTGGTGTCAACGCACGCTCACAGGAAATAGCAATTAACTGAGCCGTCAATTTTGATAAATGATTACATGACCATATGGTTATACAATAAAAAGTACATATTAATGAAATTTATATGCTTTTGTAGATAATTCAAAGCCTTTTTAAATAAAGTTTATTTCATAAAAATGTTATTACATGTATCAGTATTGATTTTAATACAAATTCTGTGCACACAGTGCAAGAAAAAGTTGATTTCAATCTTCGCCCAGTTTACCGATAAGGAGTAGGCACTATCTGGGGTTGCTACTCATATCGTTTTTTAATATATAATACAAGGGATGACAATTTCTCATTTCAGCTCTGAGATTCAACAATTAGGACTACAAATTTGGCTTAAAACAAATAGCAGTCTATTTTCTAATCCGCATTTTCTCCGATATTTCCACACAATTTTTCATACTTGGACATTTAGGTTGGGTCCTAGGGTCATTGCAACTGCATATCAAAACATTTGAATTTGCGTGCGGTAGCGACATATGGTAGACACTTACCAGTGGGCACAGAAAATGTAAACTTATGTTATATCAACTCATACCTGCATGAAATCGACAGGAAAATCATTTATTTTCTCAGAAATGGCAAGTATTACAATCACTGTTGTTACTCCGCTGACAGACAAGACGAAACTACGGAGTAGATGAAACCTGACCCAGTACTCGCCATTTACACTACTAGTCATATGACTTCACAAACCTCAAATGACAAGATCGGAAGTCCAACAATCATGTAATATCAACAACAAACTCTTTTATAATGTTGTTGTACAGATTTTCAATTATATTAAATGAAAGTCAGTTACTTTTTGTAAAAACCAGCAATTTGGCCGGTCTGATTTATCAAGCAGAGATCACATGTCAATGTGGAAGTCACAAGATACAACAAAACTCCAGAAGTTGTTCTTGGAATATATAAATATGGAGATTTTTGTGTTCTTTCGTTTTTGTATTTTTATTACAACCAGTATATAACTTTCACTTATTTTTATTTTTTCTCTACAACATTTGCTAATGCAGGTTGTTAGATTGGTGTACTCATGCGACTAGCAATGCAAATTGCAAGTACCAGGTCACATTTTATCAATGATGTAGTTTTTTCTTGTTTTTCAGCAGATTAAAGACATAATGATTTTAATACTCACAATTTCTGACAAAATAAGTAGTTTTTATATCGATTTCATTCATGTATCACTCAATCTAACAATGTTTAAAGTTTGCTAGGCCATCCGGTAAATGGCAATGCTGGCCTCTTGTGATGCTAGAATGGTTTTCATACCTAACATGTAAGGAAAGATATGGATATTGTGCTGCCTTTGAAAATAAAAGTCAACTAGACGAATCTAATCCACTGGGCATTTGGATTGACTCAGGATATATGTTTATTGCAAGCAACCAAATTATCCATACTGCACCCTCCCAATATTCTGGTTAGAACTCTATATATTTAACTCATGATCAGTTTAGTTACGACTCAATTATGTGACTGTTTCAAGCATCAAGTGGTGGTGGAAAATTCCTGGGGTTTTCCTGACTTTCATCAATATTTGCAAAATTCAAGGACTTTTCACGCATCTGGAGAAAAAATCATTTCTCTCGACTTTTTCCCAATTTCCCGGTAGTGTGGGAACCCTGGAAGTAGAGATATTGGATGCCAGTTCCTCAGGAATACCTTTGTTTATCATCCTTGTGAATGCAATTTGTAATGCCTTGACTCACTCAAACACAGCTGAAAATGATCCAGCTTCATATCCTTCAATACTTGTTCTAACTACAAATTCCTTAATGTCAATCCAAAAGACTTCAAAAATTCATCTGATCCTGGTCTTTTTTGAAACAAAACCAATCAAACAATGAAGCTAATGCAATGCAAAGGCTGTCAACACTCAGCTTAACATCTCTGTGGTACAAAACATAGCCCAGCACGAATATTATTTTCCATATAGAACATCATAGGACATTTGCAAAAACGTTGAGAAATTACTAGATGAAAATGTGATTATTGATTCTTTTCTCTATTAAAACACATCATTGCTTGATATAGTTGGTTTTATGGCACAGCAACACTAGTAGACTATTTTGTGCTTAGGTATATGGGGAATGAGTCCGGCATGCTAACCACTGAGCTTGCACAATTTCCTAAGAAACCAAAGAAAATGATGAAAATAGAGCTTTTTCCATTTATGAAATGGTGTTTTTGTACAATGTTTTTGTTACATATATATATATATATATATATATATATATATATATATATATATATATATATATATATAAACATAGCTCTTTTATAAAGGTCAGAACCTTCTTCATGTGAACATCATCACAGATTGCATCCCAAGACAAAAAAGGTCACATCCATTAATCACCTCTTATGACCAGCAGCAGAGGCACTGTACATATTCTACATCAATGAGCATGCTGGAGAAACTACAGTCCATTTAGGACATCCAAAACATCAAAGTACTGAAAACACTAATGGCTTAGAGGACTTTGGTGATGCTAATTTACATGCAATCAAAGTTAAGAACATGACTCAAAATAAAATGCAATTCATGGTTCTTTAACTATCATTAATACAGAGCTAAAATAATCTTTATATTATTATTCTAAATTTTCTTTTCTTTATGTGCCACTAGAGAATTTCTACTACTATTGAGGAATTACTGTCATGATTTCCTTTGAAAATCATTTTCTTCTATTGTTTCAAGTACCATCACCAGCGGAAAAATGTCCAAGGGAGGTAACTTATATAATAATCAATTACATAAAACTAAAATTACCTCCCGTGCAATTTAAGAATGACACAAAAGTTCGGTGGATCTATACTGTACTACTCACTTTAATAAGAACATATAGGTTGTTACTTTCATTAGTAATGCAAACTATATAAACATGGAGGGATTGACATCATTCCAAGCCCAAGATCAGAGTCCCTTAATGGGAATGATGTTCTAATGGCAAAATGAATTTCCAAGAATTCAAGACAGGACCACTTCTTCCTTATAAATGCTGAGTTAAAAGCATCTCTGACATCTCTGGGTGCATGCGACATAAATCCAATCAATCGATTACTGCTGATGGTATAACTACAATACAAGAACAGGTCATCACAAGGAACAAGGTCTGAGACTGAGTTTTTTCCCCGCACAATCAAAAGGACAGGTATTTCTTATACTATCCACTATCACACAAACAACATTAGCGTTTTGCAAGACAGTACAATAAAATATTTTAACTATAACCGTGGTTTTAAATATATCATTTTCTCAATAAAGCCCTTTTTAGAGCTACTAAACCCCAACAGAAAATGGCAACCAATATAACACCAAACGTAAGCGGAGAGGCTTTTCCTAAGCAATTCTTTAAAACTGACGTAGAGGAAATTGAACAAGGCCGTCTAATCAAAGCATATCATGACCAATGGGCACAAACTATTGACTTTTCCAAAATAAACAGCACAGATAGACCTTCCACAAATGGAAGTTTTAGCGGCACTGGCTGCTAGAAGTATCAGCTCCCAAAATATGGACACACTGTCCAATATAGGAAGAGAGATATTCATAATTTATCCCAAAAAGAAAGAATTAATGCTGCCAAAAGGCAATATAATTCTTTGTGAGAGGGCAGTCAAAGTTACCCCCCTCCACCTATTACCAAGCTAATCCAGAGAAAGTACACAGACGTTTACATCTCAAGATTTCCTACGGAAATCCCTCTATCAGTCTTCCAAGAGGGATTTGAAAAAAGGACAGGTGTACAGATAAACAGCACCAAATATGATACCTACAAAGCAATTTCTGGACTATGTACTGGAAAAATCATAGTAAGAGTTAATCACCAAGACGATGTAAAAATACCAGAACTTTGAAAATGCTAACCATCAATGTTGCCATCAAGGTGGGTATCTTGAAAATGTTTCCTATCTCTGCTCCTTCCAAATGAATGTCATTTTTATTTAAGACCAAGTAGTCACCATAAGAACTCTACTGAAGAAACCCCATGACAAAATGACTTTCCATTGAAGAGTAGCGGAAACAAAAGTTTGAAGATGACTACATATTGGACATTTTGTCAACATGATTTCAATTTGGGATGCACATCACAAGAACTTTTGGTGAAGACCCCCTGTCAATATGACTTCACATTTTGGAGGAGTAGCAACATTTCAAGATGGTTGTTGTAGTGGCCATACTGGATGATAATAATAATAATGAGGACTTTGTATAGCGCCTAATCTTTAGAAGCTCTAAGCGCTTTACAACATTAGACAACACCTATATAATAAAAACATAAAATGATATGATTACAAAAACAAACACCATGAAATTAGAAAACATAAAAAAAACATGCTAAAAATATTAAGGTAGGAAACATTATTAGGTCTATTAAGTTTGTTTTTGCAGTCGAAATAAGTGAGTTTTAAGAGATCTCTTGAATGGGATCACTGTGTCTTTGCATCTAAGTTCAGTGGACAATTCATTTCACGTTGCTGGGCCCTGGTATGCAAAAGAACCCTGTCCATATAAGTTTGTTTTCATAGTGGGAATAATAGCGCCATTTTTATTCTGGACTAACTAGATAATAGGGTGAATGTGTGTGTAAAGTTTCATGCCAATCCTCCAGTTAAAGTTGCTGTTGTTCTAGGGTTTAACACCATTTTTCAGCACAGATAGGCTATACATGGCGGCCAGTATAGCTGGTGGAGGAAGAACCCTGGAAAACCCAGGGAAGACCCACCGACCCACAAGAAGCTACTGGCAGGCTTTCCCACGTACCCACGCTAGCCGAGCCTTGGACTCGAATCCATGCAGACAGAGGTGAGATGGCAGTGATCTGGACTGGTGAGCACTTTAGACCACTCAGCCACTCGGGGCCCCATTTAGTTAAAGAGGAGGAGCAATAACAATGTTGAGCTACTGGATGAATGGATGGATGGATGGATGGATGAAAGACCATCCCATCCCATTCTGGTCCTGAAGAACTACAACACATCTGATACAGTTTTAAACTCATTCAAAAAAGTTTCCAAATAAAGTGAATGACTTAAAAATTTATTTGAAAAACATTTTAAAACAAATCTGATTGAGTTGTATATCATTCAAACTACCTTAAATCACATGTCAACAAGTTTAGAATGCATCACATACAGTTTAAAAGGCTTTTCAGCAATACCTAAATCATGTTTAATTGATATTTTAAAGTTGTTGGAATGGTATCATAACTTAGAATGATATTATAACTTATTTAAAATTTAAACTCTTTTATCTAGTTTTTAAGTCATCCGAATGACTTTTAATTTTGCTTTGCAATGACTTTTAAATTTGCTTTGCACAATATCATAACTGATCAGAATCATATTTAACTCATCTGAACAAGTTTTTTAATCTGCTTGAACAAGTCCAAACCTTGTCTAAAAAAATTAAAAACAGTCACTGGAATGAATTTTAAAACTCCTTTATTAACAAATCATTCATATGAATTACCAACTCATCCAAACACATAAGACTGTCTTCTAAATGGGATTCAGAGATGCACAAATGAGTTGCAATCTCATTTGATTGATTTTTACAAGCTTGTTAAAATAAAACAACTTTTTCAAACAAGATTTAAAGACACTCTATTTAGTTTTAAACACATTCAAACAAATTTTAACACTCGTTAAAATTAAAATTTAACGCTCATCTTCATTAAAAACACATTCAAACAAATTTTAACACTCATTGAAATTATATTTTTCATATGTCCCAAATAGGAAATTATATGGGGAAAGATTGAAATATGACGGATGAAACCTAATGTCAATAATGTTAAATGGCACAACAGAAATAGTTAAAGTGCAACCCTTTTATGGTAAACAAACAACTGAACATGTCTATGCTTATATGGAGAATGATTTGTTGACTACACCAGTATGATGGAAATTCTAGTGCCAATCTAGACTATGTATTAATCCAGTGATAATTCTAAAAGAACTGATACTTTTATATCCTTCTACATGATAATGTGAAATGGTTGAAATTAAACAAATCTCAAGGTCTCATCAAGCTAAAAACATGTGCCAAATCTGGTTGAAATCAAACAATCCTTGATAATGTAATGCAGCAGACACACAAGAAAGGGCAATTAAGGACCTTAACTTTTCCAAATGGTAATGAGAACTAAGTCACTCATAGTCTAATACAAATTTGGATTAAGTGTAATGATCATTGGTACAGTAATGATGGAACAATCAGGGGCAATAACTTATGTAACAATAATAATAATACTTTATTCAGTAATTTAGGCCACCAGCCCATATTACAAAATACAAATAAATATACTGAGTTCCATTGTGTATAGTAATTAAATGTGGTGTTCAGCATGAGAATACATACATAATTTCCCATAAATAGTGCATAAAATTATAAATGTATGTCATGAGTTGTCAAAGACTGTCTTAGATGAAAGGCCAAATTATATTAAGAAAGATTTCTTATAATGAATATATTACAGTGACTCCTAAGGGTTAAAAGTTTTTCGACAAGTGAATGGAAACAATAAAATTCGTCCGAAATAATTGTTTCTTAAATGGTCACAAGCTGGAAAAACTAAAACAAGATGGAATTCATCTTTTACCAAATAAACATTATTTTTCCAGCATAATTCACAGAACTATTATTTCTCTCTATCCTACTATGCCTACCTGTCTCTATTTTCAGCATATGTGCTGAGCACCTATATTCAGCACATAACTAACTAAAAAAATATGCTAATCAACATGATAGTTATTTTGTCCAGTTCTAATCCAGTTTTATACAGGTAATAATACACACATTTACATGAATTGTTAATATCATTATGCCAGTTTTGGAATACTGTTTCCCTAATTCCTTGCAAAAATAGTGAGATCAATTGTTTTTTGTCTCCAACATCTTGAGTTAGCCAGATATACCCAAAGCCAAAGCGAAATAACTTTGGTGGTCCAGGCTGGTTTCATCTAATCTCTTCAACATTTATTTTTTTATTTTATTGCAAATACATCAGTAGAGTTTTTGCATTGAGTAATTATAAACAAAAGCATACTTAGACCCAGATGATGGCATCATAATATGCTCAATCTAATTTTGTTATATATACTGTTTTCTTAAGATAATGCTCGGCCCATGTGGGTACGGGAAAAAGCTTGCCAGTAACTTCTCATGGGTTGGTGGTTCTTTCCAGGGGTTTCCCGGGTTCTTCCTCCACCATTTATACTGGCTGCCATGTATAGCCTATCTTCTGCTGAACAATGGTGTTAAACCCTACAACAACAACTTCTTAAAGCAATGTAGCACACCAAAGATAGTTAAGTAGCAGTCTCAACTGGCCTTCCCATCTGAGTAACTCTAATTTTTTTTAATACTTTGACCAATTAGTAAAAATGGCTATTGATTTAAAGCTAATGGTGGCGCTCTACAGTTTTGTATTTTGCATAGGGTTAGAATTTTAAAGAAAAAGAATTTCCCCAGCTTTACTCACTGGTTATACTCGCTATTTAAAACAGACTTTGTATATCTTAGGTATAATTCAAAGAACCTTTAATTCCCATTATTTTGGTATATGATTGATGGGTGTAATATGGGTTATAGAGTATACAGCTTGGCCTTACTCCAGATGTGCACCTTTCAAAAAAGTGCTAGCTTCACTTGGACATTTTCACTTCCTGAACTTCAGACGTAAATTGTGTAAAAAAGAGCGAATAACTTTTTTTTACATTTTATATATTTGGTAATTCCTTCTTTGCACTTTCAGAAGCTGGTATTGTTTAGTCTGGCAAAATTCATTTTCCCTATATTAACAGCTGCTACGGTTAGTGTACTTTAGACTAATTCAGGCTGATTTTTTAGCACAAGGGAGCAGTCATTTTAGTTAACAGTGTGCTTACATCATGTACAATTTCCAAAAGTACAATATCCAAAGAAATATCATCCACATTACATCACTGTAGCATAGAGGTATGCCAACATTCTCTCCATTGTGCATGTTTTAAATGCAAACACCTTCACCATACATACGTCACTCCCTCAAAAGTACATAATAATTGGTGAGCACCCTCTTAAAGAGAACATAGGTATTATTACTGTATGATTAAATTTTGATTGTATGGCTGAAACATTTAAGTTGCAAGCATCAAAACAGTCCTTTTGAATAATTCTCCTGTATTTTCTCGCCACAGAACAGTATTTGTGAGTGTCAGAGTCTCTAACAAGTCTAGCCTCCACCCCATGATAAAAAATGAGCTATTTTAAAAATGCACAGTAAACATAGCAACCAATGTTATGCTGAATGACAGGAACATGAAACTAGGCAGAATTATTTCTGAGATATCAACAATGAATTTTACGTCTGAAAAGTAATGGAACAGATCTGTTCATACAGATCAAAGGTCAAAGTGTAAAATATTTGCCTATTGTTTAATATGAAGAAGTGAATGTGATTTCTCATCATTTTTTTTTATTTCATTGCAAATAAATAAAAAGAAACATTTTCACAATATATTTCTTTTATTTATTGCAACTGGTTTAAATTTAAGTTGACCTTATTCCTGTATTCTAAGACTTCTAATTTCCCCATAATTAAGGTCACTACTCACACAAACATGCCTCATGGCAAATTATGTAAGCAAGAGCAAAATGAGCATAATTAGATTATTTTCATGCTTAACATCAATATGAATGTACCATTTTATTCAGAACATCATACATAATGATATGAAAATTTAAAAAAATAAGTGCATATATTTTTATATTTGCTTTAAGGTGGCGCTCTACAGTTTCATATTTTGCATAGGGTTCAAATTTTAAAGAAAAAGAATTTCCCCAGCTTTACTCACTGGTTATACTCGCTATTTAAAAAAGACCTTGTATCTCTTAGGTATAATTCAAAGAACCTTCAATTCCCTTTACTTTGGTATATGATTGATGGGTGTAATATGGGTTATAGAGTATACAGCTTCAGGCCTTACTCCAGATGTGCACCTTTCAAAAAAGTGCAAGCTCCACTTGGTCATTTTCACTTCCTGAATATCAAAGGTAAATTGTGTAAAAAAGAGCTGATAACTTTTTTTACATTTTATGTATTTGGTAATTCCTTCTTTGCACTTTCAGAAGCTGGTATTGTTTAGTCGGGCAAAATTCATTTTCCCTATTTTAATAGCTGCAATGGATAGTGTACTTTAGACTAATTCAGGCTGATGTTTTAGCACAAGGAAGCAGTCATTTTAGTTAGCAGTGTGCTTAGATCATGTACAATTTCCAAAAGTACAATATCCAAAGAAAGATCATCCACATTATATTAATGTAGCATAGAGGTATGCCAACGTTCTCTCCATTGTGCATGTTTTAAATGCAAACACCTTCACCTTACAAATGTCACTCTCTCAAAAGTACATAACTGGTGAGTGCCCCCCCCCCCAAATACATGTACAGAGAAGTCCTAAAAACAAATGGCTGTTGATTTCAATCTAATGCATTTA
Organism: Sinohyriopsis cumingii; assembly: GCA_028554795.2. Classification (NCBI taxonomy): domain Eukaryota; kingdom Metazoa; phylum Mollusca; class Bivalvia; order Unionida; family Unionidae; genus Sinohyriopsis; species Sinohyriopsis cumingii. The sequence continues at coordinate 91,811,394 of CM068829.1, read as the reverse complement.
CAGAAAAGCCCCAAGTTATCTAAATATACATTAAACAGGATGTTGAGATAATCATTGATTTAATTAAAATCTCACAAGAAGTAGATAGAAGAGAATAAAACTCATCTCAGCAAGATAAAGATGCACAACAAATTTTAAATAATATCAAGCATTCATAAATAGGTAAACTTAAGCTGCGGAAACACATCTAGTAGACAGGAAATCAAGAGTCGTTAACTCCTCTACAACAGGATGTAGAAATCTTTATAAGGAACTCGTCCAAGGATCTCATTATAAGTAATAATAATCACACATACAGCTAAGTTCATTAAGTTTGGCAGCTACATGTACAGTACTTGGGAAATTCAACAATAACCAACAAATAAAATTTCTAAGACAATGAAAATGTTTTTCTTAAATATTTGCATTATCTTGTTTACTTTTCACATCAACAGAAAATACACAGATCTGGTTATGTATGAGTTAATGTACAATACAATTTAATACATGTTGTGGAATGAATGAAGTTAATGTACAATACAATTTAATTCATGTTGTGGAATGAATGAAGTTAATGTACAATACAATTTAATACATATTGTGGAATGAATGAAGTTAATGTACAATACAATTTAATTCATGTTGTGGAATGAATGAAGTAAATGTACAATACAATTTAATTCATTATTGTGGAATGAATGAAGTTAATGTACAATACAATTTAATACATATTGTGGAATGAATGAAGTTAATGTACAATACAATTTAATTCATGTTGTGGAATGAATGGAGTTAATGTACAATACAATTTAATACATGTTGTGGAATGAATGAAGTTAATGTACAATACAATTTAATTCATGTTGTGGAATGAATGAAGTTAATGTACAATACAATTTAATTCATGTTGTGGTATGAATGAGTTCATATTATAGTGTTTGCAGCATTGCAAATGCATTTCCTAGCTGGGTGGGTTTTCTGACTAATGGATTTTTGTTAAAAATACACATGAACAGTTTGTAGCCAGTCTACAGGTACACTAGATATTTCCATAAAATGCTGTATGACAGAGTAAACCAAAGTACATGTTTTCTTTTGCGAACATTAAATTCACTCCATGGCTTTGAGAGGGTTTAAAAATTATGACAAGCAGTAGAGCAGAAAGAAATAATTTGAAAAATGTGTAAAACATTAATGAATTAAATCACTTTCAGCCAATCATTAACAGTATTCCATTCAGATTCTGAAATGAGGAAGGTGACTATTATCCCCTTCCAAAATAAAAGATACAGAGCATGTTAAATTCTTGCAACTTCATTCTGTGTCGGTACATAGGTGACAATATATATGTGTGTGATTTGGATTCTTAACATAGCATTAATAATTTTTCAGTGTGGCAGTTTATAGTTATGTCTAGTACTGGGGCATCAATCATGCCGTAGACTTGTAGCACAATGTCCCACCCAGTCACATTATCCTGACACCAGGCTGACCAGTCCTAACACTAACCTCATAATGCTGAGCACCTAGCAAGGCAGCTATTAGAAGCATTTTTAGGAATCTTTGGTATGACATGGCTGGAGTTCAAACCCATGACCTCCCGCATCTGGTGACAATACTGATATCCAGCACTAAAAATTTACCAACTGAAAAATATGTCATAAAGCTGCTTTCAATTAACTTCATAACAGTCAACTTTCACAAAAAAAACTGTAGAACCTTATCTGCATTTGCTGCCTACAGATTCAAGAGCGTTTGACTAATTTATGCATTGCATCACAAGTAAGACAGCTTACATGCACTCTGGACTGTTTATATTCCTTAAAACACTGAAAGTACTTTGACATGAACATTTTTAGTACATGAAATTTTTCAAAAATCAGGTCCAGTTCTGACTTGTCTCTATCAGATTGTTTAGAACTGAATTACCCATCTACTTTGTTGTTTGCATAAAACTAAGCTGACTAGTAGGTAAACCCTTTCAGTTTTCTTGAAAAAACAGATACCAAATTATAAATAGTAACTACAAACATTGAAGTTCAGCTACTTTGAGCATCAAAATGAATTTCAATGTCAGTTAAATGTTTGACCTGTCACAGATGATGGCACACAGAAAACCTTCTACAAATACTGTATACTTAATCTTTATTCAGTTTTAAGTGACTGCAGGGCAGCTTTGACTCCTTTATCTGCCCTCTCACTACCCTATCTACCATTGTGACTACATTAACCAACAGTACAGAATACTTTTCCAAGATTGTACGAGCACATCATGTCTCAGTAATATCTGAGATGTTAATGGGTTGTGAGATTTAAGGTTTTGTTAGGCTTTCAAAATGGAACAAGAATTGAAAATATGATGAAATTTGATTTACAAGATATGGTATTTCCAAGCTGTGAGTAGACCTATAATTTCTGCATCAAAAGTTGAGGCTTTTTATAAGGTAGCTGGCTCAAGATGGTGCCATGGCATGTTGCCATCACAGAACTAACATTGTCTTCAGCTTTCAAATGATCTATATGCATGGTCATATGGCTACAATATCATTCTCAAGAGCTTTCTTTGCCATAGCTCTAGTAATTGCACTAGCTGGTTATAAATCAGGGAATTCTTTTTCAATAGGATCGACTTTCTGATCCAAACAAGGCTTGTCAGTAACAAGTGGATTAACTACAACCTCATCTCCAGGTAGGTTGTTGCCTAGTAATAAATGAATGCCCTCAATGGGTAAAGTATACACTGTTCCAACTGTCACAGGTCCTGAGACTAAGTCTGAGGACACATTTACACAATGGAGAGGAATATTAACAAAACCATACTCTAGTCCCTGAATAAGAACACTCTCATTAGAAGAAGACCTATCAGAAAAAGGCAAAGTACCTGATAATAAAAGACTCTGAGAAGCTCCTGTGTACCATAACATTTCTGAATAGGGATAGGATTGGCTGAATCACTCATGTGTGATATAGAACTCTTCTATATGGATGGTTCATAATTCTCCATAATAAGATCAGACGGTGGTTTACTACACCCAACAAATGTATTGCTTTCAATACATGACTGTGACCTTGACCTCTTAGAAATAAGAGCATTTGGAATAGGCCTGTCTGATTCTGTTGCTTTTTTTCTTCAATTTGTAGCAATCAGAAATAATGTGTCCTTTTCTCTTGCAATAGGTACACATAGGAAGAGACAAGGTTCTTGAATCAAGCTTATCAGAACCTTCAGTTTTAGAAGTTGTTCCAGTCTGAGATTTAGAAGGGCTGGTATTAAGCTGAAACACTTTTCCACCAAAAGACTGTTGAGTAGAAGTCTTATTTACAAAAGGAACTTTATGAGCTAAAGCATAAGTGTCAGCAGCACAAGCAGCATTTTCCAAGATTTCGATCTTATGCTCAAGATAAACCCTAATGTCACTATGGACACAGTTCCTAAACTCTTCAACCAATATGAGCTGTCTGAGACTTTTGTAATTTTTATTAACCTTTCTAGAAGAGCACCACCTATCAAACTGTCATGCTTTTTCCCATGCAAATTCAACATAGGACTGGTCAGCTTCTTTTTTATAGTTTCTGAATTTTTGCAGATAAGCCTCAGGGACTAACTCATAACCCATCAAGATATAGTCCTTAACTATATCATAGTCAGTGCTCTGCTCTAGTGACAGTGAAATGTAAATATCACGAGCTCTACCAGTGAGTACCATTGCAATAATAGAGTCCAGTACTCTCTTGGCCACTTAAAACTCTCAGCAATTCTTTCAAAATGAAGAAAATATCTGTCTACTTCTTCTTCCACAAAAGGAGGTACTAACTTGATATTTCTTAAAACATCAAAAGTAGGAGTGTTTTCCTTTTGATAGCTCTAATTCTTTTAAACGAATTTGAAATTCCCTTTCATCCTTTTCCTTTTGCATTACATACATCTCTTTCTGTTAACTGTATTTGTTCTTTTTTTAACGGCACATCTTTCTTTCTCTTTTTCTTCCTTTAGTAACTGCATGACTTTCTCTCCTCACTCTCTTTTTGCAACTCCATCCATTTTATTTCCATCTCTTTCTGAAACTGCATTTGTCTTTCATCTCTCTCTTTCTGAAACTGCATTCATCTTACTTCTGTCTCTCTTTCAATTTGTATCTTTTCGATCTGAAACTAAACCTGTCTTATCTCTCTAATTCCCCATTTTCAAAATTTCCAACCACTCCTGAGTAAAATTCAAATAAATTCTCTACTTTTGATGATAATTTAGAAAAAGCTTGCCGAATTCACTACAGATTTAAAAAACTTGGGGAATTCAATTTTCAAAAATATGAAATATTTCATCCAAAATTCAAAATTCTGGACGAGTAACCAATTCTTATGTTACATGTTTAGGTTCAACTAAACACCTGAAAGAGTGAAAACAACAAGCTTTGAAAAAATATAACAAATTATTTATTTCCCTGTAAAATTACTGCAAAATGAAAAAAATAAAAACTTACTGTTTCAAGAATCAAATCCAAAAATAATCCACGAATAAAATCTTAGAAGTCCTAATACTGAAATGTTCTAATGATTTCAAGTTCGAGTCCCAACAAAGAATCAAAGATGGAAGGCAATGACGTATGTTGTATCTTGTTCAATGTTGTTATCTACAGTTCCTTATAGAAACACAACAAATAATCCTCCGGTTTTGGAAATCCAAATAATTTTTTCAAGAAATGTCTTTGTTCAAGAATTCTGAATGAACACAAAAATATTTCCAGTGAAACGAATTAATCTTTTGGAATCCAAATAATCTGAAGAAAAATTAACATATAACTCGAAAACTGGCTTCAGCAGAAGGAAACAACTTGACATCAAGCGTTTTTAAGGCCAAATGAGATCATTTCTCTAAAAAAAATGGTTATACAGTAATTTTGAGACACAGAATGCATACGAGTATGAGTGTCACATGATCATGTTTACATCACATACTCTCAGTATGACCCTGACAAAAACCAATCATTTTACTCTAAGAATAAAAGTTGTTTACTTCACTAAAACTATTTACATGCCTAGGGTCACATATCCAATACAGCTTTGATCTGACCCTGATTATTTCCACAACAAAAATAATTATTTAAAAAAAACTTGCTAACATGGCTATTACTAAATTTGAATTAAGGTCGTAAATATTATGTATTTATAGAAATGAACAGTCAAGGTCAAACTATTTTCTGGAAAAAGTATGAGTTTCAAGTAAACAGAACTATATTATTTTGACATATGATGAAAAAAAAACATAGAAAGGTTTTAAAACTTACAAACAATTAAAGATATACTATATATATATATATATATATACACACACACTTGTCTAAATTAATGCCTATAGTTAAACTGTACAGGTTTTAAGACATTTAACAATAATAATAGACTAGTGGGAAACTGAAATCCTTAATAGTTCTACCAAAACTTAAAAACTTCAAATTAAGTTTTCTCCATTAAAATGGAAATAAATTAAAAACTAAATGTTTTTAAAAATACCTTAAAAATCATACCATTTATAAATTATATACACATACCATCATGTTGACCTATTCTGTGCATCAAGTAATTCTGCACAACAATGATGCATAAATATTACATAAGAAACACTAGGGTAGTGTGAAAAATCACAGGGGCTCATATTGCCTGTCATACATGTACAATAATAACTACAAGGGAGGACACTTGTCTCCTTGCTTGCACGACAACGTGCTGAATGGAATACCACCTTCTCAACGGCCAAATGAAAATAAGTTATAAATACATGTAAATACAGGACATAATTTTCTTTCAACCAATGACAGGACAGTATACCATTTAGTGGGATCTCACTTGCATATTAAGCAGGTGTGATCACGGCCATGTATAGCTACGATGTCGTAGCCTCAACTTGATTTGTTGTGGTTGTCCTGTCCACGAGGAACGAGTAAGGGTACTAATATTAGTACTAGGCCGTGTAGAGCAGTAGCGTGGGAAAATGATTTGACATTCCTTAACAGTATGATATTATGTCAAACATTTTATAGGGATACACAGTCGAATGCTTGAAATATCTGCATTTATTCTTAAATAGGTCGAGCGAGCAAGGAGACATGTGTCCTCCCCTGTAGTTATTATATAGTACATGTATGACAGGTCAATTGTAAGCAACGATACAAGCCCCTGTGCGAAAAATCAGTATTATTTTCTGCAGAATGTTCGGTGATAATTGCCGCTTTCAAATGGTAAGCATTGCAGTATTTTCTTTTGGTCAGTGGATCGAATTTCGTATCTGTTTTGTGCCAATATTGGTGACGGAAACCTTAGATGCCCAGAAAAGCCCGACAGCGGTGTTTGTGGATTATGGGGGGGGGGGGGGGCTTGAAAAAATTAATGTTGCTACTCATCTTAATCTCTCATTTTCGGTTATGACCTAAGTAGCACGTCCCAGTTATAATCAGAAGTGACTTTTTTGGGAATAACAAGCTAAATCAGAATTTAAGCAGGAACACGTCAATCACAGTAAGTTATTTAAGTATACATGTGGCAACAACAACAAAAAAAACATAGTCCACGAAAATAGGTGATTATCGAAACCAGATCCTTCTTATCATGAGAAAATGTATCATCGCTGACATGCATAAGAAAAAGGCACGTACCTTTCTTTTCAAAAATAATGCGTGTGTGCGTAAAATCCAATTTTTTTCTATGCAAAGGCCAGCTGGTTCGATTAGAGAACACCTGGCAAACACTAGCAGACTGCACCCCTATTGTTCATTTTACTTGTTTAACCGGAACACCAGGTAAATTATTTCCACAATCATTTCATCCCAGGATAGTTTCTAACCGTTTTATACCGTATCTTTTCGTCAGGTGCGTTTAGTCGCATAAACGTGTTACTTTTGCATCTGAATGTGTGGGTTTTTTTTAAATTATCGAATTTTACTTTTGGCTTCTTCAATCTATCAAGCAGACTCTGGTGATGTGTTAATTAAAGGCCACCGTTGAAGGGACATTGCACTCAATCACACGTGCTGCAGACAGTTTTGATATTGCAAAATCTCTATGGAGACACGTTCCATCATGAGACTTTATAGGTCTGCAATATAAAAATTATGAAAGTTACAACGATGTTTAAGCATATTTTTTTAAAAATATTTGTTACAAGTGTCATTCCTTGTGTTTAAAACCAGATTAGATGTTAGATGTGAAGCAGCGGGGGGGGGGGGGGGGGGCGAATCCGACATTTTGTCCAATCGTTATTTGGCTTAATTAATATTTCTGCACTCAGCGGATCCGGTGTAGTCAGCGCCTGGTAAAAAAAAAAAACGACGTCGGTCCATCCTACACGACGGTGACGTCATTTGTTTTAATACACTTTTCTGCGCGCCGATCCCAGCGTCGTCAGCGTCCGGTAAACACAGCGACGACCGCGTCGATGTCATTTCCCCCCCCCCCCCCTGCTGCTAAGAAGTTATTTACAATGATCTTACAAACAGAGTGATTACTAACTCCTCCTCTTGTAGATCAGTTAGGTTATTTGACTGATCAGTAAGTCTGAAATTAATTCTCGTTAAAAACCGATTATGGCATCGCATATAGACCGGATTAATCGGGCTCTCAACGATTAAGAATCCGGGAGGGGCTGTTGGCGAAAATGAATAAAGGATATACCCCTGTTGAGCTTGATTTGATTGCTTGGTATCTACCTGGTAACTCCCTTCGATAACATCACACACTAGATTGATTGCTATCACCGATGCGATATTTACGTTGTATGGAGCAATATGCCTACCACCATCTCCGTTATCGTGTCTGAGGATAATTGATGGACCGAGAAAATCATTAAGAGACTTTCTTAGTTCTGGCGCGTTGTATCCTGGAAACTTGAAATCGGGTAAATCGGCTTCTGTGATATTATACTCGGTTAGGAATTTTTGTTTATTATCATCGCTGTTATCGGATATTATTTTAACGATTCGTTCATTGATATATTCCATGTCTGATATAAGTTGATTTAACATCTCAATGTGTTTTCGTGCTTTTGTTTTCCGTAGTTGTTCTAGTTGCAATTGGTAATTACGATTAATCTCGATAAAAAAACTATCGATATCATTTAAAATAACTGTTAATATGACGATCGATTCAGGAGTTTTGTCATACCGAAAATACCACTGCATGGCATTCCTGTTTTGAAATATAAACCAACTGGGTAATAACGTGTTTTTCATAATAGACAATTTATCTTGATAACCGGGATTAATTTCATGATACGATTGCGCATTCGTGTGCAAGTCCGCGATATCATATTTGTTTGTACCGGAGTGGTGTTCTCCGCGATCCGTTGAAGTAATTGCAACCCTTCGGGGTTCAGCGACATTATTATTATTCGTCGTTTCTATTGTTTAATTTCAACACCGAATATTAACAACCTGCTTGTTTTCAGGAGGATGTTATAAGCTCATTGAAGTGGTTTCAGGAGAGTGTTTTAAGCCCATTGAAGTGGTTTCAGGAGAGTGTTTTAAGCCCATTGAAGTGGTTTCAGCCACGTGGTTTCCAGCTTCCAGTTGAAAATCCTCGATTTTTGACATCGCGGAGTCATGCTACTGGACCATCGTGGAGAATTCAGCATCGGATATAAACGAATTATCTATCGCCAACGAGATCAACCCGGATAATTTCGAGTACGCGTCGCAATTGGTTGCAATTACTTCAACGGATCGCGGAGAACACCACTCCGGTACAAACAAATATGATATCGATAACATCAACGAAGCCAGAATTCAGTGTAAACTTCCCTTCTCCGATTCCAGTGAAGGAAATAGCGCTGGCAAAATTGCGAATATATCACAGTTGGCCTAATATCCGAGCGGAAGCATTTAACGGACAACAACCTAATAACTCGCTGGTTTTTGCATGGACAAATAAACCCGATGGGACCCCAGACTGGAAGGAGGTTACAATACCAACTGGGTCATACCAAGTAGAACAAATCAATAAAGAATTTCAACGCAGGATAAAATCGATCACAGGAAAAGAATCAAAAATCGCTCTTACGGTTCATGAACCGACGTTATCGTCGACGATTGAAATAAGCACACCGGGGTATATGGTTGATATTTATAAAAGTTCAATAAGAACCATACTAGGTTGGCCCGAGAATCCACCTAATGAAATCCCCGCGGACTTGCACACGAATGCGCAATCGTATCATGAAATTAATCCCGGTTATCAAGATAAATTGTCTATTATGAAAAACACGTTATTATTCTCAGCGAAACATCCCTGACTCCTAATTGATCAAATATCATATGACTGTGTTCTTGATTATTCAATCGATCCCTATTCTGTAACGCAACAAATATATGACGCGGGGCTGAAACGCCTTGTTTTGATGCCAGGTGCCATGTAAATGTATCGGCGACATTATCCTCTTTAGCATCAGTTGTTACCGCTAGCCAACTCAACAACGATTTTCCCCCCTGTTCCATAAATGATAACAATCGTGCTTCCGTGGTAACTGATGGAGTTAACACCGGCATCCACAATGCTATTTTAGTTAAAACGACTTTACCGGCAGCGACACCAGCAGCATGCCATATTGCACTGTTATCATCACCCCTTCGCGTTAGAGCGATTGTGTGCTTAGCCCCATAGATAACTTTTCTAACATTTCTGCAAAATCCGAATATGTGATGGAGTGCAATCGCGCATGAAAACTGTCGGCGTTGTCCTTGTAATGTTGCTACTCGTGTTGCAAACCCTAGATTGAAATTATCGTTAGTACTTTTTATAATAGTAAATTCAGCGCCTGGTCTTGCCCTGCGGTCTGGGTTGGCTGCTTCAGCTTGATTAGGAACTGAAGTATCTCTTTCCGCCAGCACATTAATGTACTGAATATGATCAGCGTTATCAGTGTTATCCTTCGCGAACATCATAGATGGGCCCGCCGATCTTGTATAATCATCTGAGTATCTTGCCAGCCCAATTATCGTCGTTGCAACATCAACCTCGCGTTCTATTGATTCAATTTCTCGTCCGTCAATAAGATATCTGGCGCTCTCAAATAACGCCATGATACCGTTGTTGACAAAACCAACTCGAACACGACCGTCATTTGCGTATGGTGTATTATCGGCAGCATTTGTTACAAGTTCTCCCTCAATTTCGATAAACGCTTCACACGGCAAAAAATATTTACTGGTATCTTGGACTTGAAGTTCAATTCGCGATCGTAGATTCGGTTGCATTGCATGATAAGAATAATATTGATAATCACGGACAGAATCATCCCTGCGCACTGGGGTGTCCATATCAAACGCGGGATCAGCGGTTTGCGCAAACATTTTATTATTTATCATGTTGATGTTTAATTCATCAACGTCGTTTTCGTCGTAGGCCACTTCCGGCTATCGCGTTCATGAGCGCGTTGGTTGTTGCATCGGTGGATGACTGAGCCGCCAACGACTCTAGTTTTTCTTCCACGGCGTTGTTTATTACTTTACTGACATTTGCAGGCATCACTGTCGTTGATGGCATCACCGGTGGTTTCTGTTTTCTTTTTCTCACCAACGACATTAGTTTATCTCGTGCTGCAGAAAACGCCTTTCCGGCAACATCTCCAATAGCACTAATACCCCTATCACGAATAACATCAATGGCCTTCATTCCTAATTGTTTAGCTAACGGCGCCACTTTTGGAGCCATTCTTGTAAATAACCCCGCAATGGTGCTACCGAGACCGTCTCCGTACCACGCGCGGTATACGGGCAATCGTGAGTTTACCACGTAGACGCTGACTGGTTTATCATGGTTGTAGTGTATAATCATCTTTATTATAAAAAACACCAGTGTTTTCCAATTAGTGATTGATCACCTCCCCCTCCCCACCACCGAATCATAAATTTTGTCAAAAACATCGATTTTCTCTAAATGATTTCCTGGGGTTTTCATCGGCGGTAAAAATCCACAGTTTTTGTCAATTTTTGTCAATTTTTGTCGTTTTTTGTCGTTTTTTTGTCGTTTTTGGTTGGTTTTTGCCGGTTTTTGGTAAAAAACATCGATTTTCTCTAAATGATTTCCTGGGGTTTTCACCCGTAAAAACCGACCAAAAACGACAAAAAAAACGACCAAAAACGACCAAAAAACGACAAAAAACGACCAAAAACCAACCAAAACGACAATTTTATAATTTTATAATTTTTTTAATCATCCACTAACTCGTCAATGAGCGTTCGATATGCATTAATGTCCATGATACCACCGGCAAATAACCGCCTGCAAATATCAGCGGCCTCATTGATTATTTCCGGAGAGTTATTTCCGGCTCGTTTTCCTCCGATTAGTATTTCTAGCCGTGATATATCACTGAGAACACTACCAGGACAAGTAACGTCTTTACCAACAGAGTATCCTTTTCCGTGCTTTGGTCTTTCACTTTTTACTTTATTGTGGAACATTATATAAATATTATCACGCGGTGGTAATTCATTTTTATATTTACTTGCCAAATACACTATTCTTGTCCAGTCCTTTAACGACCTTATATTTTTCTCGTAGCCGCTATTGATATGCTCATCTCGTGTGCCCTTATCAAAATTTGAAACAGTAAAATTAACTAATTCTTCGTAGCCGAGATTTCTAATTGTGTCTAATGTGCTCTTTTTAAGCACATTACGGGGTATATTCCCCTCTTTCTCTATTTCTTCCGGTATTTCTTCCGGTATTTCTTCTTCTGGTTCTCTTGCGGTGGCGCCTAGTTCTTCTTCATCGGCTATTGTAACATAAGGTTCTTGTGGGTCCGTTATAGCGAGTGGTGGCGGCCTCCGTGTTGTAGCAACCGCTATTTTCGCAGGGAGTGTTTCCAGAGACTTTTTTGTTTGCTCGGTCTGAGCCGCTATCTTTTCAAGCGCACCGAGGACGGGCACAGTTGCCGCCGTAACATCTTTGGTCGCTTTAGTTACCGGAGCAAAGAGCTGTTCGCTTCCAACAGCAAAATCAGTTTGTAGTTGTTGCCGCGTTTGAAGTTGTTTTCGGACCCTGTCTCGTAACGGTGTGAACTTTTTAAGCGCTACTAGCCGCTCTCTGGCTAGCCGAGTAGTAAGTGATTCGCCTACCATTATTGCAATTGCTCCGTAATTTCTAATTTCCCGCCGAGTGTGGCGGGGATATGTCCCAGGGGCTCCAGGGAGTTTTCGTCTATAATCCTTCTAATGTTTTTAATTTTATTAGAGATTTCTCGACGTCGTTCAAAAGCCTGTCCGAGTTTTTTTCGTACTGTCTCAACGGCAGTAAATAGTCCAATAAATGCATTTACGTCATTGCCATACAAGTTTTCATTGATCGTATATTGTAATCGCTTTATAAAAGAATACTCGCGTGGCAAGGTATATCGACCTTTCTTTGATTGCTCGTTAATAATTTCATAATCGGACAATATTTTTTGGTTATCAAGCTTATCAGATAATACAATTCCTTGATTTTTTAATTTTGAAATCTCGGTTAATATATTATTGATGTCTTCGATATTCATATTCTTATAAAACATCTTATTTCTAATATCAAAAAAAAATTATTTTACAAAATGAACCCCGCGTATCAATCCCGAGGTGTGTTAACATTCGATGAAACATAAAACAGAATATTACAGTTGTTTGTAAAGACAATTTATTCCATCAGTTTTCTTCCGGAAGAAACAATTTATTAATTGTAATAGACTGTAGCGTTCACACTGTCGGTAACTTTGTCACTCGGTGATATACCATCACGAGTTATTCCCCTTTGATGTTACATATGAAAATCGAATTCTGCGCCCGGTCTTTTTTTGAGATCGCTGAATTTTGTATTCCTTCTGCAACAAATTGTACTGCGGGCACACAAATATCAAAATATCTACTGGCTTCATTCATCGACTGAAAAGTTTTTTCTTCGTGCGTTATTGTATCAAATGACTTTACGGGTTTTGCTTTTTTTGAGTATTTACCGGTTCCGCCTTTTTTGGTATTCTGACTTTGCGAGATAGCTTGCAAGTTTATAAGAGAATTATCAGTCTTATTATTATTAATATGATCAATCACAAACCCATTCTCGATTAATCCGTTAAATACTTCAAATACAATCCTGTGAACATAATAGCTTTTTCCTCCCGCAGTAAACATCAAATACCCGCGATTATTTACGGTACTAACCGGCTTCTTCAGTCTGCGGTTTCTAACAACGCCGTCGCGAGATGCCTCGTAATTAACAAGCACGGGATGCGGCTGAAATTCTTGGTTCATTTGTATAATAATACTACTTGTCTAATTCATTATTTGGTTTAATTATAAACCTTGCAATGTAGTCCTGAGGAGTTTTGATGACGGAGTCAGCGGTGGGGTCAATGACGGCGTTTTTTATTCGTTTGTCATAATAGCGTTTTAACTCTCTGTATCGCTTTCCGCCACAATTGATACACAACTGCGATTTTCCTCTTACACCAACGTGGCAAACCAAGCACGGTAGGGGGCCAAGAGAACCATTACGAACGCTTTGTAAATGATACCCGCAGAATTCACCTCTACATGATTTATTGCACGGGGTTATCGACCCAATCATCAACCATTTGCATTTATTCATTATACTATATTCTTTTATTTAAATACTTGTTTTAATTATATGGAGGAGTTCGAGAGATTAGCAGCAATTAAGCCCTGGAAAAATATTAAGTTCAATCTCGATAGAGCCCTCAAGGACGCACCAAAAGCGTCAATAAACGATAGAACCCTGTTAAATAAAATACGCGATTGTATCAATGAATTCAAGCGTGATGGTGCATCTCATAGTTGGTCAACATTTCGAATTGATGGTGTTGTTGATGCTACCATGAACGACAAACGCGCGGCAACGATAATATCACAACTTGGCTCCAGCAAGTATTTCTTCAGAGTAAAATTTATTGTCCGGGTGGAATCAGGCAATTGGATCATACGTGATAAATTTGAACCGGTTCTCAGCGACAAGAAATTAGTCATTGTTAGCCGCGACTCCAAGCCAGGACTGTTAGCCGGAGTTGACAGACCATACTATGAACGAGCGTATCCTGAAACAGCAGTTGTCTATGGAATATACCCGTTAAATAAGAAACCTGATATCGGAAAACTAGCGCCGATGAAACAGTCAACGGGGATAAATTGTGTAGCAGAACGAGTAATAGAGCATTTTACAAATGCGTGTCGAGGAAATAAACTGACCGATTTACGACGTAGCAAAATAAACCAATGGGAGGAGACAGTGCGCGAGCGAGGAGCAACCATCAGCGACATAGCGAAATTAGAAACGTCGCTGAGATTTCCAATAACCGTTACAACAATAACCGGTGAAGTATTATATGAATCAAAGTATAAATCAAATGGAGCCCCAATCAAAATTATTCATCATAACGAACACGCGTGGACGTTCGCGGTCACAATATTTCCACGGGATAGAACAGTAAAGTATATCCCCGGGGAATTCCTGGGAGAGGATGGTTTTCTCGCGGAGAGGAAACTATTTGATGATATTGCCTGCTTGTGTAAAAACGACCCTGTATCAGTGTGGTTACTTCGCAGCGCTGAAAACGATGTGGATACCTTTGATCAGTTTGTAAGACCAAACGGTGAATTATATCGCACTGAAGCGTTTCACAACAAAATGAAAAAAATCGCCATGGAATTTGAAGAGCATGATGAACAACTGCTAACAAATTGTTTTACGATTCCATCGGTTGCGGCTCATGTTGCAGCAAGGAAAAATGCGTGGAGACCAACGCGCAAGGAATTTCTACCGGATGTACAATCCAGTTGTTTGGAATATTATCACGGTGGACTATGGAACACTGAATACAACCGCGACGCTATGATTTCGGTTGATACGGTTGCCTGTTATCCAGCGAGTTTTCTCGGGTATGGATCCGCCGCTGTGTACTTCAAACGATTTGGACACCCCAGACATGAAATGACTCGTGTTGCTATTAATGGACCACTGCCTGATTTTGATTTAACCGGATTCGCTCGCATAGTATCATTTGAATTCGCGGCAGGACTTCATCGCTGTTGTTATATTTGGATCGGTAGACACATGGCTGAAAAGAAGTGGCTGCCAATAGCGCTGCTACGGTATATGATTGATTATAGCATGCTAGTTTCGTTGATTGTCAGTGACGCGATTATATCATACCGGGCGCAGACTGAAGTCTGGTTACCAGAACCAGAGCGTCTAGATAGCATAATTGACAAGTCCAGAGCACACATTGATGCCGACGAGGAATATATCATCGAATGGTCCAAAAAGATATTCAACCAACGAAACCGCGAGGCAAAAGATCTCGGTAGAAGAATAATCGGTAAGTTCACACAAGGTGGAAAAAACTGTGACTACAAACGATATTGCTCACGGCTGATTATAGATGACGCAGAATATGATTTCGTAATCAAGGACGCAGTGGCAAAAAATAAATACGTGAACTGCAAAACAGCTTTCTTGTCCAATGGAACAAAGTTGGGTACAGTTGTTACCTACAGCGATGGAGACAGCCCCGCGTATCCACATTTGAGGGCGTCTATGTTGGGTTACGCCGCTATCAATTTATTCTCGATGATAAATAGATTCCCCGACACCGCGGTTAGAGTTGCGATTGATTCATTTTACATAGACGTAAAGTACAAGGGAAACTTAGCCGAGTTTACTAGTCCGGACGAGAGTTGGGGTATATGGAGAATTAAAAATGAAATACGACGCGATTATTCCCCGTCAGCAGATGTCACCGTTGAAAATAATTACTTACGCGGTGATAAATTATCAGAATGGTCTAATGCACCACCGTGTTCTGATCCAATTTGTAGATACAAAACAGTTTATTTAAGCGGCTGTGGCGGGTCAGGAAAGACGACTCGGGCAATTGAATTATTTCGAACGCGGGCAAGTATAATCGTGCTTACACCGACCCATAGACTAGCGCTAGAGATAAAACAACGAAATGTTGACGCCGTTACTTATCACAGCTTTTTTCGATACAGCGGCGGTGAGTGGACTCCTGATCGAATGGGGGAAAAATTTATTCCTGAGGTTATCATCTGGGATGAGATATGTACTGTTTCGTTAGATACTTTACAAATGTTTCTTGAGTGGTTGCTGCGCGCGAATAGAGCGGTAATCATGTGTGGCGACCATGGCCAACCACCACCATTTGTCGGCGAGGGTCCACATGATTGGTTAAAGGGTTTTGTGAACTATTATGAAGAAACCGATACTGATTACCGAACACTTGATGAACAACTGCGCGAGGTTAAAAAATTAATCAGATTACAGCCGGATAGAGTTCAATGTGAAATAATCCGCGAGGTGATTCCGGAAACGCCGTTAAATGAATTCTGGGAAACATGGAGACCAAACGATTTGATTGTAGCGAGTAG
Organism: Sinohyriopsis cumingii; assembly: GCA_028554795.2. Taxonomy (NCBI): domain Eukaryota; kingdom Metazoa; phylum Mollusca; class Bivalvia; order Unionida; family Unionidae; genus Sinohyriopsis; species Sinohyriopsis cumingii. The sequence continues at coordinate 91,795,000 of CM068829.1, read as the reverse complement.
AAAGATAGTCAGAGACACACTTCAGCGGAAGTTGTTTACGTTGCATAAGGAAAAGTTTCCAACGCGCCCAGTGCCGTTATGTTATAGACCCGCGGACACACGGCGGCAGAACATTGAAGTTGAAATCCCGGGCCCGACAGCGTCAGGGACAAAAAAACAAATTCTTGTGCTGAATGATATCGTGCTCGTTGATATCAGCGTCGTCGAGGACGCGCTACGTGCTGATAAATCCCCGTGGACTCTAGGATACACAACGACAATACATTCCTCGCAGGGACTAACCATCACGGATACAATTGTTTGGATAGTTGATAATCGCATCGAATGGTCAAATCTAGTCTATCTTGCAGTGTCCAGAGTACGGAGAATGAATCAGCTTCGAAGAATTGTTATTGACGAAGCCAGTGACAACGATGACATTATTGATGCTAGCGTCATTGATAGAAAACTCTCGGGTTACCGCCAACAGGATAAAAAAAAAACAGCGGCGTTTTGATATTGATGCCGAATTAATAACTGCGTTACGACAACAACAGAATAATCACTGCGCGAGTTGCAATTGTGTAATGCGCTGGCGTTATTCGGTATAAAGACGCTCGCCAATTTACCGTGGACAGGATCGATAACAGTCTCGGTCATGTCAAAAACAATGTAAGGTTGACCTGTCTTGAGTGCAATAGACGCAACGGCGCTAGTTAAGACCACGCGGGGGCAATTGAGTATCATCAGGTATCACTTGTAGTTGCTCGCGAGTAAATCCGCGCTGAGGAGCAGTTGAATCCAGTCTATAGATCGGTGGTCTACCAGTTGATCGTGTTATCGTTGATATGTTATGTGTGGTAACACTCCAAATAGGATCAGTAGCTCTTTTTTTACCGCCTTCAAGCTCTCCTGGTTCATACAGATATCTAACAGTGACATCGCCGAGAATCGGCTTGGAAACGCTATCTATTTTTGATCTTCCGGGTATATACTTTTTTTTAATCGCGTCGCTGGGCTTCATGTTGATTGCTCGGGTAATCTCGTTATTTAACGCTGCAATTACGCCTGGCAACCTTTTGACCCATTCACGAGATCGTTTTTCTTGGATGAATTCCTTCGCGTATTGATACCCAAATAACCGTTCAGCAAGAGTCCGATTGAATCGTTCAACAATTGCCTGATCACGATGTAGCGCAGTATGACCTCGTCGTATCGCGACGCTATGATGTTTCAGCGTTGATAAAACAGCGCCGCGAAATTCACTACCAGGATCAACTTGTAATAGATTTGGCCAGCGCAGAGGACCCCTTCGGTAAATCCGCTCAAACGCATCGGCTACTTCAGTTGCCGACTTTGTTTTTAACGGCTCCGCTTGTTTGTATCGACTCGCAACATCAACTACGGTTAGCGCGTATTTGTAACCGTTGTCATGCGGCAGAAATAGTATATCAGCTTGATGAACTTCATTGGGTACGGTAACATCAAAGTGTGAGAAGTTGATTTGTTTAGGTGGTGGTAGATAGATTTGCCATATAGCCTGTTTGGATAACCAATTAGCCGCAACGGCCTTTGTTACCTTTGCAGCGCTTGCGAGTTTACCAATTGCGGCCTTCCCCTTCCAGTATCCTCTCGGAGAATAATAGATGGATTCCATGTTGTTATTATAAACGCTAGCGTTTTCAATTACCAGCGCGAGAAGCTCCGCTTCCAATCATTAATTTACCTTTCATAGCCGATATTTCCAACCATGAAGCCAATTTTTCTTTGAATGATTTATCAGGAATAGCATTTAACGCGTGAATTAATTTTACATCCGCGATATGACGCTGTTGCAGATCGCTACTTTTGTAGTAAGCAACATCATGAGCATGACACGCCTTATCGATAGCGTTTATTGGATACTCACCGGGTTTGGGCTGATTTTGATCATCGAGTCTGATATCTAATCGTGTTCCGGGGCCACAGTAGCTATATCCTGGGAGGTGCTTTTCTCCTGGATACTTTGCCCACGGTGTTCCGGTGAGTTTTGATAACTTGGCTGCAATATCACCTCCTCGCTTTTTTTTAAAGCATCCCCGGGTCTAGCAGAAATAAATCTAAATTTCTTTGTACCGCATTGTACACACTTACCAGTAAGCGCTGATCTGTTATTTCTTGTTGTAACGGTTGTCATATCATTTGTGCCAGTACGCACTCTACACTTCACACAATATAGATCCATAATTTATGTATAGAGATATGAATATAATTGATTTTTCGGCGACTAAAACAAGAGAACCAGTTAAGCATGTTGCAGCGTTACCAAACTCGATCCGGATGATTATCATCGGACCATCTGGATCCGGCAAGACGCAATTGTTACTCAATTTAATAATGAGATGGATGAAGTGGGATAAGTTGTATTTAATCGCCCCTAGCGTGGATGATCAACGATGCTACGAGGTGTTGAAAGATTTTAACGAGAATGCATCAGCGATCGCTGAAAAAAATGTTATTGAGTTTATTACAGATATCAATGATGCACCAGGTATTGATGATATTGATGGCGACGTTAACAATCTAGTCGTGTACGATGATGTTATGTTAGACAATCAAAAAAACCCAGCTAGGATATTTTCCAGAGGCAGGCATAAAAACACCGACGTGATATATGTCACTCAACGATACGCTCAGATTCCAAAAGTAATCAGAGACAACTGTAATATTCTTGCTGTATTCAACGGCGTTGATACACACACGCTACGAAATATTTGGCAGACATGGTGCGGCGGTGACATGGACTTTAATGGTTTTCGAAACTTTTTTAGTCATGCTCAGTCGACCCCACATGGATTTGTAACGATAAATTTACATGATCCTCGGACACGATATCGTATCGGACTTGACCAAATATTCGGTTAGTTGTAAATAATTTTCATTGTAAATAACTTCTTAGCAGCAGGGGGGGAAATGACATCGACGCGGTCGTCGCTGTGTTTACCGGACGCTGACGACGCTGGGATCGGCGCGCAGAAAAGTGTATTAAAACAAATGACGTCACCGTCGTGTAGGATGGACCGACGTCGTTTTTTTTTTACCAGGCGCTGACTACACCGGATCCGCTGAGTGCAGAAATATTAATTAAGCCAAATAACGATTGGACAAAATGTCGGATTCGCCCCCCCCCCCCCCGGCTGCTTGTGAGCCAACAGTACTGAACACACCAACAAACTGACATATAGGCAGTGGTATAGCTAAGACATTTTTTTGCTCCTATGCATGGGAACTTATGCAAAGCTTATCAATGGCCCCTACAATGTTAATGGCAATTTTGCGGGTTCAAATGTACGGTATAGCCCCCCCCCCCCCCGCATTCGTGGACCCTGGTAGCTACGCTCTAGTCCAATAAATCAGCCCCCACCCCTCAAATACTGATTGACAATATGTAGGTATGATGTCACCTGTTCATTAAAATGTGCAATTTTGCTGCTAGCAAATCTTTCCGGAACAAATATGTGTACACTTTAGAACTGACCAGTATTTGGCAACAGCCATATCTAGCGCGAAATTCAAAATAACCATAGGACAGAGGGTTGTGCTATTCCACGTTGATTTACAAGTCACCAAACATGGCATTTGCTCCCAAAAATATAATGCACATATCACAAAAAAAAAAACTTTAAGCTCCACGGCAACGAGAAATACTGTAAAGTGTAGAATATACACTCCGATATGTGCAAACAAAATTCGCTGCAATTTTTTGCAGGTTTTAATGATGGGCGATGTCATCCCCAAAACCACTAATCAATATCATCACAGATGAGGGGCTGATTTATCGGCCTAGCTATACCCCTGCATATATGAAACAATTATATCGTTCACGAATATTCTTTCTTTTGATATTTTCAAATCGTGCGATATTTCGTTTTTTTTTTTTAAAAATATCTTGAAATAAAGTACATACATTTGCAGTTTTATATTTTGCTACGATGTTAATATAATTGATTTTCCTTATTTGAAATATGTTGTTACGTTTGTCAGTCGTGCACTTTCCATTTTGGACAAAGCTATTCGCACGGTCACCTTGCATCGTAACCAGGAAAGTCTGTTCACACGGCCGCCGCGAATAGACACTTCCTTCTTCATTCAAACTGGATTCATATTTTCTACAAATACTTATCAAGAGAGGGGTCTGTTTTGTTTGGTTTTTTCTTCTTCATTCGTTCAATAATTTTATATATAAAAGATTATAACACTCCTGGGGAAAAAAAAATGTGAGGCTCCTTATATTTGGATCAAATTATTCACACACGCTTACTCCATTTGACTAGAACTGTTATTTCTAAGGAGTACACGTAATACGTTGAAGTTTTTAATTGTCTGACACATTACACTGAATCCAGCGGATATGTTTAATGGAAGAATCCATGGTCATCAAGAACACAGCGAGATGAGTAATAATATGGTGCGGTATGGAAACAACGCGAATTAACAGTATGCACTTTCATTTTCACATATCATTCTCTGTAAGTACCAACGGAAAGTGTAATAGTAAAAACGTTTTTAACAAGTGTGGGTATTTAATGTGGGACAAACGGGAATTTAGCATCAGACCCTATGTTGGAAAACTTATAGTGACACAAACGGGAAATGCAATGCTGAAAATATCCGTACGTTTAACTTTCATGGTTTCCAAAGAGACAAACGGGAATTTAACATTACATCTCTATGTTGAAAAATATAAACGGATTAAGGGAGAATATAATGTTTAAACGTGCATAGGTTTAACATTACATGCGTATTGGTCTCTATTGGGACAAGCAGAAAACGTAACGTTAAAATGTCCATCGGTTCAACATGATAGCTCTTTATAACGCCAGGATTAAAAATTATATACTATCCAGCACCTAGTCATTCAAAATTCATCCCCTAATTATCTACTATCCAACACCTATTTAACTACTATCCAACACTGCACACAAAATATCCAACACATATTGATTCAACATGCCGTTTGTGGTGACCAACACCCCATATATACAACCCGAAACGTAACACATATTATCCAACACTTGACTATCTGCTATCCAACAACTCAGATATACTATTCAACATGGCGTTTTAAATGCCCAACACTCAGTAATTTACTATACAACACCCATAATTTTTATATCCGATATTTCGTTGTAGTGACCATTATATAACGCTTACTAATCATGGGTATGATGTAAAAGAAGGTGGATGACATCACACGCAATGACACACAAAAAGGATAGTAGTGTTTATACTATACTTGCATACATGTTTATACACGAGCTATTCCGTCGAACATATTTATATACTATCACGCTGGGGCAAGGGTTTAAGTTTGAGTGTGGTGGATGACAAAGATACAAACAAATATAAAACACTTAGATTTGCAATGATTGTATAGTGTTTTTGTTTCTAAGAGAACTGGGTAGCCCTGGAAAGGATCATTGAAGCGCTTAACTAAAGCAAGGTCGCACAAGTGGCAAGCTTATTGCCGGTCCAACAACCAAGACCCTCTTTAAATGAAAAGATTATTCGCAATACGTTTTAAAACCCTATGGAATAGTCACGTCGGCCATCGGTAAGTTGAACAAAGTTGACAGCGTGATAAGTAAAGCAATCACTGACAACAAGATCAGTCATGAGGAATTTGTATTTATTGTCAACCATTTCAAATAGTACAGAGACACACACCCAAAAAAGTCATAAAAGAATTGAAGGGAAGAAAATTATATAAGAAAAGCTTTTATGAAAGTGACTTCAAAAGAAAATACCTATACAAATGATCCATTAAAATCGTCGGGCTATATCATTACCTGCTCACTTCCTGAAAACTAGATATATTTGCCCCCAATTAATTGAAAAAAATGGCAAACAATCCATTTCGTTTCGGAAATAAGACGAATTAGTTTTGGGACTACAACATGTCTAACAAACTCTTAAGGAATATATTCGCTTAAATCAATGATGATATTGAAGCAAAAGCTCTTTTTATACATTATGGTTACTATTACTAAGAAACGTACCCAATACAAGCAAAGAAAGAATAATTGTAAATGGTAATAATGAAAAAGCATTGATGTCATATGTTTAAAATACAACTCAAAAGTTAACATTAGTACAAGTAAGAATTACATTGTGTCAATCACAGTTTAAAGTAATTGGTTGCGAGAATTCAATAGACAACAAACTAAACTCGCATCTACTTAACGCGATACAGTCTGTGGATTATGTAAAAGCCTCCCCACCCCCAAATGGGTATTCCCCGCCCACCCTGCCCCAAAATATGCATTTTCCTAACAAAATCAATAGCACCAAAAATTGGATCAATAGCTGTTTTTGATTTTTACCTGTCCCTTTGCCCGTATAGTTTTCACAGATACTTTGTTCTTTATCATAATAATTTTTAAATTCAATTACATAGGGGTACAGTTAACATATTGAGACCAGATATGAAGATATAAAAGTCATATATTGTTATGGTATGCCTATTACCAATGCTTTCCATCTTAAGTAAATGACATGATTCGATAGATACTGCCTGGATAACCTTTAAACATCTGAGACATATAAACAGATGAAAAGATATAACAATGATCTGAGCTTGAACAATAGGAGTATCACACATTTTTTACATTACCATAACAAAGTAAATTTTGCAGCAAATACATTATTAGTTTTCATAAGAGTGTACATCCAGATACTAAGCACGTTTAGTCGGAGAGATTTGAAAAACACCAGGACGTGGATGGAACTAGCTGGCAAATAAATTACCTATATTAAACACAATGGCAGATAAAGTGTCAGAAAAAATCTCATATGTAAAGACACGGATTGATGTTGAATAGGAAAAAATAAATTTTATAAACTCGAGACATGTTCATTCAGTCAGCGAGTCAAATCTTTATTTTTTTGTCAAGCCTTTCGATAATGTACACACCAGATAGAACTGAGGACAAATAGCCGGACAGGTGCACTTATGATTGAAATGGAGAATATTAAAACATCTCTGCAAAAATATGACACTCAAGAAACTTAACTTAAACAGAGATATTTGAATAACGAAATCAAACAGAATGATAAAGAGATTCTAACACTGAGGATTTGTTTTCTCTCACAAATGACCAACCTGTAAAAACAAGATCATGGCTAAATCTTTAATACCGCCAGTATTGCTAAAAAAAAAGAATGATTTGCCGGATTTAACCATCAAGTTAGATGGCATTGAATGTGAAATGAATAAAAGCAGTATTAGATCGATTAGAAAGCAATCTACGATCTAGCCATTTCAGATTAAAGTGGTATAGTCTATATTCATCCAGTGTTGGAACACATCACACGCTGCAGTAGAGCAATCCAAACTAGATGCAAAGAATACGCTGTTTACGAAGTGCGTCGCGAGATAGAATTGTTATGTATATTTTAATTAATTATATCTGATTTAATATATATTTATTTCAATTTAATTGTTTGTCAGTTTTAATTTTTTTAATTTTTTTAAAATTATTTTTAATTGCATGTTATTGTAATGTAAATGTATTCACTGGAGATGATACCTTTTTCCGAAAATAATTTGATCCTGACTATTAGTTTGTAAACAACCAGGTCTTGGTCTATATCCTGATCTTGATTTAAAATTAGTAGCAACCACGTAAACAAGTTCTAATTTTATTTTAAAATGGTTGGTTGTTGTCGGGGTCATGATGTGACTACGTGTTTAAGATGTGACCAATTGTTTTTTAATTTTTTATTTCTGAGAATAAAATGATTGGTTTTCGTCAGGGCCACACTAGGTGGACGTGATCTTTAACAAGTACCTAATTTCTACTTCTTCTAGAACATGATCACGTGACCCGCTTTAGGCCTTTTAGAGTACGATATAACCTTTGTTTAGGAGAATTATTCTCAGTAGAAGTTGGGCTGTTACACTGGAAGTTGTATGTTGTGCTGTTTGGAGTTATTTCAAATTACTTGGATTGGAGTTATTTCAAATTATTTGGATTCAAAAGGATTATTCCTGTTAATTTTATTTATAATACGTGTCCTCATGTGAAATTGTTGAACAAGGGCAATTTTTATAAAAATTAGTTCAAATTTTCAAAACCGGAGTGATAATTCTTGTTTCTACAAGAAACCGTAGAATTTAATCGTGGATTATTCTTGGATTATTTTTAGATTTGATTCTTAAAACTGTAAGTTCTTCTTTTTAAATTTGTATAGATTTTTTCCAGGAAAATATTTTTTTACTCGAGCCTAAATACGTGACATAAGAGAATGAATGGAATTAATTAATGAAATAAATAAGAAAAAGAATGAAAGAAATGAGACCAATTTGGAGCAAAACGTCTGCAAAAGATATAGATGCATTAAAAACTAAAATGAACAAAAATAATGAAGTGATTGCATTGATAGTAAACATTGAACACTGAAATAAATGAATACACCGAGACATTCAAAACCGATTAAAACACTGGTATGAATATCAAAAGTATTCCTCAGAGAGGTAGACTCGATGCATTAAAAAGAGAAATCGATAAAAGTAATTAGAATTTAACGGACAAAACGAAAGAGTTGCCTGGTTGTATATTGCTTTCAAATGTTTACATTTTATTGAGTGATGCGCATCCTGATGGCGTTGTTGATCTAAATGGGAAAAATAAGGCTATGCAAAGAGATGCATACATCTAATTAACAAAAAAATTTGATTACTCAGAAACGAGGAGTTTGTTGGAATTTTTAAGTGAAAAATATCACCAAACAAAAGAAATCAAAGTTCATGTAATATATGCCACGTGCTCTCTCTCTCTCTCTCTCTCTCTCTCTCTCTCTCTCTCTATATATATATATATATATATATATATATATATATATATAGAGAGAGAGAGAGAGAGAGAGAGAGAGAGAGAGAGAGAGAGAGCACGATGTCTGGCATATATTACATGAACTTCGATTTTTAAAAATTCCAACATATGTATATGTATATGCCAGAACTATATATTGAACAAATACTTTATTTCCCTAGAATTTAAAGTGAAAAATAAAAGTTACGGTGTTGCGAATTCAATCCAAAAATAATCCAAGAATTATAAACACAAGTTCTATCAGTTGTTGCAGTTGGTCCAGATCATTAATAATGTTTGAATTCCGAAGCTTTTTTACTCCAACATGAATAGAGTCTCCCTCGCGTCTTCAATCCGAAGTATTTCATGTGGAATTTTCACATATAAATCCAGTCCATAATCACGAAATTTCGTAGAATCGACAAAAATACCAAATTCTATTCATTCCAGATCAGATGGAAAAGTTGTTGCAATGCGCATTCATTCACAATATGACTCCAAATTTCAATTTTAAATAGACACACTATTGTCTTTCTAAAGTTATGTCTAGCGCGCGACTAAGCTCAAATTTATATGGGCGGAGTTATGTGCGCAGTAACAACGTTGTTGTGTAATGATGAATCTGCGCTTGTGTATTTAGTTTGGACTACGGCATACATTCAGTTACTTTGTTCCTTGTAGTGTATTTTGTTAACATAATTAAGCATTAGGTAGAATAAGAAAATGAGCTTATAATAAAAAGGTTACTGCATTTGTATGGGAAAATATGGACTCGATTTGTCGGATAGATATACTGCACTACCAAGGTCGTGCATTATTCCATCCGAAAACTCGTTCATATTTTCCCATGCAAATGCAGTAACCTATAAATTATCAAAGACGTTATGAATGTAATCCCTTTTCGTATGCACATTTTTACGGCTTCTGGAACACACATCTATGAGTTCAGTAGCAAGGAAAGTGGTCCAACAGTAAAGTCATAAGACATGGCAGTGTCTTTGTAATTATACAGTAGTAAAGAAAGTGGTCCGGCAATGTTCTCATATAGGCGTACGATGGTGGAACTATTGTTACTTATTATTTACGTAGAAGTAAGCAATGTAGTCCGGCAGTGAGTAGGTAGCAAATTGGAAAGGTTAAATTAGAAATAATATGTTAATCATGTTTTGTTTCATTTTTTGTACGTGGGCAAGGCCAATGACTAAATTATCTTGAGTATTTTGATATTTCAGAAGCGGTCCAGAAAAATCATTACCAATCGACTGCTAATTATGGCGAAGAAATATTTTGGGGAATGTTTTAAAGAATATAACTGCATACTGTTACATAACATCAAAGTCTCCTATCTCGTCATTATATATTCATAGCTTAGCAGCTAAGGTCGGTGCATGGATAATTAATTGTAAAAACTAAAATAATTTCAAAAGTACAATATCTCAAAATGTAAATGTATTTTAAAAGGTTCCTATCTAAATCACTCCATGCATATTATAGCAAATCAAGCTTTAAAAACAAAGACCCGAATACAGGCTGAAATGCATTTACAAATCAAAAGATGGTGATATAATGGGGTGTTTAGGACAAAAATATCTCATATCCATCGATATTAAATTTATTAGAGGTACAAAAGTTTCTTGTGAGTTGAGATTGTTTAATAATTACATCAGATTTCTACAGATCAAGAATTATATTCGGACAACAGCAGTGTTTATCCCGTATGAGATAATGTGTTTACACTTCATGAACTTTTAAATGCATCCTCCCAGTCAAACAAGGGAACCAGTCCTAACACTTACCTCTTAATGCTGAGCGTCTAGCAAAACAGTTGTTAGTACAACTTTTATAAGTCTTTTGTATGACTCAGCCGGGTTCGAACCCGCGACTTCCCACATCCGAGGCGGACGCTTTTACCACTAGACCACTGCTGGTAAACTATTTCAACTTTTGTGCAAAAGTATAATTATACCTGTTTTTAAAAGTCTTCAAACTAAAATGAATAAACTGTGTGTAACGCATGCTGATTACACGGTTGTTAAAAATTACAAGAAGTATTTAGTTCCTTATCAATATATATTGATTGATGGAATTTAATGGTTAAGACATAGAAAACAAAGATCGTGGTATTTAGAGATGGTTGTGAACTAAATCCAAGGGAAAACTTGTAGCCAAGAGAAAACTTGTATCACAAATAGGATATTATCGAAATTCTCGATAAATTTTCTTTTTTAAACCTGACTGTATGCTATTATTGTAAGACTGGTGTAGCTATAATGATTTCGCATTGCAATGAAATGAGTTATCGTATTATGTTCGCAACAACAAAAAATTAAACGACACTGAAACCAAATGTCATTCCGTGATACTTGTTCTGGAACATGCTTGCGAAGTTTGGAGTTTTAATCATCTTCCAGATATTGTCAGATAAACTTTGTTGATTCTTTGTGACCATAAAATGTCCACAAATAAAACTGGACGTTTGTCATTTTTTTAATAAACAGAAAACGAGAATGTTTGATTCACACTTATTGTTACTAATATCTGTGATATTTGTATTATACTCGCAGTGTTAAAATTAGTTACTATACATCAGTTGACAAAAGTCGTAACGAACAATATTTGGCTAAAAAATAAAATGAACTTTTGTTACAGTTTTGTCAAGAAATGCATCGACAGATTTTTGCGAGATATGAGTAAACTTTTCTCTTTTGCATCAAAATTATTTTTGCATTAATCTCACACTGACATTTTGGTAATAATTATTATTTAATGAAACCCAAGGAACTGGATTTTAAAGGCTTCAGTGTACAGTGCGTATTTCACCAAATGGCCTACTAACAAAACATGGTTGCTGCAACAGTATTCCATTAGAAAATAAGCCTTGTGAGGATAATAGGTTGTTCAATTTGAAGACGAATATGATTTCATTCTAGAAAGCAGAAAGTATATGGAATTAAGAGAATAATAGATGAAACCATGCTTCTGGAAACAGTCAGGTGGTTATAAACTTGAAAAATTTATAAATTTATAAAATATTATGGATTTACCATACTGACTGATAAAAAAAATGTCTGTAAAAGAATTTACAAAATATTCATTTGTCATAATCAGGAGCCAGCCTATATAGCAAAATGGAATAAAGAATTTAAGAATTTAAATAATAACAGATGGTATACGATGTTTTTGCTTGCCTTACATGATAAGCATATGTTCAAGGAATGAAAATACAATATGACACCGTTTTTTGTCAGCTAATAATGTTTTCAAGCATCTGGAAAAGTCTCGAGTTATTGTCTTATATCAGGACATTCGAGAATACTGGAATTCATTCACAACAGTCTATATTATTATATTTTAATATGACATTTAGAATCATTTTTGATTTGATTCACAAAACTGTAAGTGTCTTTTGAATTTTCATTTTGTATTGCAGCGAGAGAAATAATTAGTTGAGTTTGCTTAAACTGTTGGTCTCACATCATTTTGTTATATATTTTATGACCCATTGTAGTAACAGAAATTGGGGCTTGTCCGGGTTATGAGTTTTGTAAAACCTTTCAAAATAATAAAACGCGTTTTTAACATTTGAAATGTACTCATTTCAGATATGTCCCGGGTAAAGAATCTAATTTTAGTTGAGAAATCTTTAGTAAAACCAGAGAACATTTACAATGTCGTCTAAAGTCGACACCTTTGCTGCAAATAATACCAGGATATGATAGAGTTGCAAGAGCTTCCCAGAAATTATGATATTTTTGAAGGGCAAGCATCATTAACAAAGCAAAAGATAATAAATATTTTGATTCAGTATTTGTTGGGAAAGGAAACTTTGGATAATAGTTGTTTTGGTTTTATTGGAAAAAATGAAGTCAGATTTAAAATCCCCAAACTGTAATAAAGAAAGCTTCAGAATGAATTGATGTAAATGCAAAGTCAGGGAGAAGAAGACAAGAATGGAGAATGAAATGCAGATTATGGCTTTGAGAGAGAGAGAGAGAGAGAGAGAGAGAGAGCATTTCCACTTCTTTCACCTGCATCTTTATTCCCCTCTCTCTCCAAAACCTTTGGACACATTTATTCTTGTGCTTAAGCCTGTAACTTTGACCCATAGCCTATCAATACGTCACACATAAACTAACTCATGAATTCTTAGCGGTGAGGACAATGTTCCCATCCTTTGCACCGTAAATGTGTCCAAGGTAATAAACCAACAAACAAAAATATTAAGGTTGGTCTTACACTTAGTGACAGAAAAGATGGACAACCAACAATGTTTTCCCCCATTTTTTAAATATAAAAATCAACATATAATTTCCTTAGAATACAAAGTAAAAAGTAGTACGAAGAATTTATCGATGTGTTAAAAATTCCAGTTCAGTATCGGGTGACCGTTTACATCTAATCAGTCTGTAGAAAACGTAGTATATTCATAACAATTGGAATTATTATAGGATACCTATTATATAATGGCTAATTGTATCATCCAATCAGATGAAGACTTACACGTTGTCATTTGGGAGACTGGGCAGTATGGCAGAAGAGCATCAATGTGTGCCGAACGATGTGATTCACTTTCAAATTTTTGAAAGGTGTATTTCCATTGGTTACTTCAAATGTCACATGACCCTTAAGCGATCACTGTCATATCTTCACGTAGAATAGTGGAGATCTGATTTTAACCAGATTGCATTTAGAGGAGTCCTTTCCTGATCAACATCATTTTCTGGAGCTTTCTTTGCTATGGCTCTGATAACTGCACAAGCTGGTTATAAATCAAGAATTTAATTTTCAATCGGATCTATTTTCTGATGCAAAAAAGGCTTATAAGTTACAAGTGGATTAACCACAACCTTATCTCCAGTTAGATCATTGCCTAGTAATAACTGAATATCGTAGATGGGTAAATATGTCACTGGAACGGGTACTAAGACTAAGTCTGATGACACATTTACATGATGGAGAGGAATATTAGCAAAGACTTCTCAGAAAAATGCAAAGTACCTTATAATAATATATTCTGTGACGCTCTTGTGTCCCTTAATTTTTTAATAGGGATAAGATTGGCAGAATCATTAATAAGTGACCTATAATCTTTCGACATGAATGATTCGTAATTCTCCACAATAAAATCAAACTTGTGTTCAATACTTTACCATGACCTTGACCTCTATAAAATAAGAACATTTGGGAAATCTCTATCCTGATTCTGTTGCTTATTTTTCAGTCTGTTATAATGAGAAATAAGGTGCGTTTTTTCTCGCAATAGGTGCATGTAGGAAGAGATATGGATTTCTGATCACTCTTATCAAAAACCTGATTCCCATTAGTTGTGTCAGATTGAGATGTAAAAGTCTCGCACGAGCCTGAAGTATCATTTTTACCAAAAGACTGCGAAATGGAAAACTTACTGACAAAGTAAACTATGTGAGTCAATGAATAATCAGTATCTGTACGAGCAGCATTATCTAAAGTTTCGACCTTTTGCTCATCTACGTAAATCTTAACGTCACTGTGGACGCAGTTCTTGAACTCTTAAATTAATATTCATTATCTGAGGTTATCATTGCCTTGACCAACCTTCGTGGATGAGCACCAAATAATTATTATTTTTCTCTTGCATATTAGACATGGGTCTGTCCAGTGTTTTTGACAGTTCTTAAATCTTTGTCTAGTGGCTTCAAAACTTTATTGCCTGAAATCACTACAATTCTAATTTAATGTTCCAGTCCAATACTAGTATTGATAAGCAATGTGTATTTCCAGTGAATAATAATTCGAATAAACACCCAAAATGTAAAACTGAGCACAACATATAAAACTGATTCTGCTTCAATATGTTAATGCAAGAATGAATAATCCCAAAGTAAACAAGATCATATACCCCTCTACTTGGGCCAGTCGCTATTTCCCTTATCTGACAATACCGTCCTTAATGGAAACTTGCATTCCAGACGTTTCTAGGGTCAGAATCAAGACAATAAACATGTTCGCCATTAATAATGCTCTGACTGGTTAATCAATAATCATAGAGAAATGACTATAGTTTGAATATAATTTCCCATTTATTTGTACCCCACTAAAGATTTAAAGACGAAAATTACAAATGAGATAAAAGATGCACTGAACTTAGTTCATTTATTGATTTATTATTTAAAATCTGTTTATGCATTGATGGGACCCTAACACCGTTATCGTCTTCGCGTTTAATTCCAAACTGAAGTTTTCAATGTAAAAGACGACCCTGTTCGCCAGTATTTTCATGTTCCTGAACAAGTCCATTTTCAGCGAAGTGGTGTATGCGCGACTAGACATGTATGCACGTAGAAGTAAAATACTATGTCGTCTGCTTCCTATATTTACAACGTCGAATCGAGCAAAGAAGAAGAATGACAATCACAAATTTGTCTTTCACGTGGAATTTACTAGCGGTGTAATTCCTAAGTACATATGTACAAAGGATATAACTCTAAACTCTCAACATTATGGTAATTTACAGAATTATTCGGCAGTACCGAATAAGATATTGTCTGAAAAAATCAATTTGCCCATAGTGTACGCAACATAGTATGAAAATTCCGTTAAACACGAAAGGCGCAGAGAATGCCAGTGTTAGAACCACTCTAGTCACATTCAGGTTAGAAATTATAAATCAACGAATTGATCAAGTCCTGCGTACTTTTAATCACATTAAAGATATCTGTTATGGGAAGGGGGAGGGGTTTACAAACAAGCTGGGAGGTATAGTCAGATTATAGCTATGTATTATGTTGTTTGCAAAATAAATGTCAATGGTCAGGAACACCATGAACTTGACTTTGGACAAGGCCAAGTACAAAATACTGGTATGTATAAGATACATTCATTAAGAAAACCTAACAAATAATACAAATTAAACATACATAACATTATCGACACAAGTAGTAGTTTGCTTTTACAAACACATACAACATATATGGAGCCTACGTGTACTTACTGCCCTTTGCATATCCCTTTCTTTCATTTTGCATTTGCTAATGAGCTGTGTGAAAACTATAGTGTGTTACCTGTGTTGGTTTTGCTATGTGACATATACACATTCATACCGTTATAAAAAATAATAACTTTACCACTTTCATCCATTTTTCTCAATGCGTACTCAACAATGTTCTTTGATAAAGCGCTAAATGTTCGGACAAATATATTTTATTTTGAAGAAAATGATATGCTATGCTAATTAGTCGGCTTGATTCTAAAATTTCAGCAGCAACAGGACATACCATGTAGATTAGCAGCTGCAGACTGTGAACCCAGATGCTGTGCAATCGATGAAAAACAAAGTAAACAAATTCCAGCAGTATTTTTCTTTTCATGTAAATTCATCACTATACAAGAGATTGAAATCGTTCAATGGCCTTCCACTTTTTCTTTACAGAGGTGAGAACTGTATATATGTATTCAGTGAGATGTGTTTTGCAGTTAACCATAAGTGTTATTATACATACATATATGTATCCATGTCAATACAGCAGAGTGCTGAATATGATCTCGTTAAGGAATGCATCTTAAAGGGTAATGACATAGTCCCCGAGGCTTATTGACAGAAATTCAGGAACTATAAAAGAAGAAGCTGGACAAACTCATGTCGAATTTGCCATAGACAAAGAGCAGTTATTTGATAGGTGGTGCCAAGAAAGTTGATCAAGGTTACGAAAATATCGGATAACTCGTATTCCTTGAAGAGTTCAAGAACTGGGTCCATAGTGACATTAAGACTTGTCTTCATGAGCATCAGGTTGAAAACTTGGAAAATGCTGCTCGTTCTGTTGATGAAGTACTTTTAGCTCATAAAGATTCTTATTTAACGGAAGTCTTCCAGTCGGCAGTCTTCTGGTAGGAAAGTATTTCAGCCTAATGCAAGCCCTTCCAAAATTCAATCTGATTTAGAAATCACGTTTTTGCTAAGAATGATCAGAAATCCTTATCTCTTCCCACGTGCACCTATTGAAAGAAGTAAGAGCACGTTATTTCTGATTGCTACAAATTGAAAAATAAGCAACAGAATCAGACAGGCCTATCCAAATGCTCTTATTTCTAAGAGGTCAAGGTCACAGTCATGTATTGAAAGCAATACATTCGTTGGGTCTAATAAACCCCAGTCTGATTTTATTATGAAGAATTATGAACAATTCATGTCGAAGGGTTCTATATCACTCATGAGTGATTCAGCCAGTCCCGTCCCTATTCAAATTGTAAGGTACACGGGAGCTTCTCAGAGTCGTTTATTATCAGGTACTTTGCCTTTTTCACATAGGTCTTCTTCTAATGAGAGTGTTCTTATTCTAGGAGTAGAGTACGGCTTTGTTAATGTTCCTCTCCATTGTGTAAATTTGTCATCAGACTTAGTCTCAGGACTCGTGACAGTCTGACTAGTGTCTGTTTTACGGGTTGAGGGCATTCATTTATTACTAGGCAACGACCTAGCTGGATATAAGGTTGTGGTTAATCCACTTGTGACTGACAATCACTGCTTGGGTCAAAAAGTCGATCCCATTGAAAAATAATTCCCTGATTTATAACCAGCTTATGCAGTTACTAGAGCTATGGCAAAGAAAGCTCTTGAGAATGATGTTGATCAGGAAAGTATTCCTTTAGCTGACACATGTATTGGTCAGGCTTTTGATAAGGTCACTCTCACTCCTTGTTTCAATCAGTCAGAAGGTATTGATCACAGAGATCCTCTTTTAACTACTCATTCTCTTTATTCTAATCAGGCTGACAAACAACAATCACTTGTCGTCAAAGAGGAAAAAGACCCAGAGATCTCCTCTTTGTTTCAAAGAGCCATCAGTGAAGCTGAAGCAACATAAGTATATGTCTGTTATTTCATTAAAAATAGGATTCTTATGAGATAATGGAGACCTATTGAGGTACCTGCTGGTGATGAGTGGTCAGTAAACTATCAAATTGAAGTTCCAAAAGCATACAGACAGGATATTCTTAGTCTGGTCCATGATTTTCTTTTGGCTGGTCATTTAGGGATTAATAAGACATCACAATATCTTTACTCACTTCTATAGTCCAAAAATTAAGTGATGTTTGTAAATACTGTAGATCTTGTCATACTTGTCAAATGGTAGGAAAACTCAGTCAGAAGATACTCAAGGCTCATCTTCAACCTATTCCTGCATTTGACGAACCATTTAGCATAATAATGGTAGATTATGTTGGTCCCTTATCTAAGACCAATTCAGGTAACCAATACTTGTTTGACCATAATATGTGTGTCAACAAGATTCCCAGAGGCAATTCCTTTCTGGAATATTAAAACTAAAACAATAGTAAACGCTTTGATAAAGTTTTTTAAATTCATTTTGGCCTTCCTAAATCTGTCCAATCTGATCTACGGTCAAATTTTATGTCTGGAATATTCCAGCAAGCCATGTACGAATTAGGCATCCAACAATTAAAATCTTCTGCCTATCGCCTGAGAGCCTAGGGGCTTTAGAAAGCTTTTATCAAACTTTGAAAAATATGATTCTGTCATATTGTTTCGATACAGGCAAAGATTGGGATGAAGGCGTTCATTTACTTTTGTTTGCTGTTATGGAATCAGTTCAAGAATCTTTAGGAGCCAGTCAATTTGATCTAGTTTTTGGACATGCGGTCACTAAAACAGATTCATTTCCATTACCAAGAATCGAAGACTGCATTGATAAAATCGGAAATGACAAGTATGCCACCAAATTTGACCTACTGAAAGGATTTATCAACTTCCACTGACGGAAAGGGCAAAGGAAATTTCGGCATTCCTGACTCCAGATGGACTTATTAATATAGAGTGATGCTGTTTGGGATGAAGGGTTCACCAAGTACTTTTCAACGTTTAATAAACATGATTGCTTCGGGTCTAGATAATTCTGATGCTTACATCAATGATGTCATCATGTACAACGACACCTGGAAGAACATTTAGCAACAATTAAGAAATTCTATGACAGACTCACTGATGCAAGTTTGACAATCAGTTTATCCAAAAGTGAGGTCTGCCCTGCTTGTGCAACATTTCTAGGACATAACATGGAACATATACAGATTAAACCTATAGATGTTAAGGTCAAAGCTATTTCTGAATCCGCTGTACCTATCAGTAAAAAGCAACTGATGCGACTTTTAGTTGTGGCTGGATAATATCGGAAATTTTGTTCCAATTTTTCCATAATTGCTGAATCCCTGACAATTTTATTGAGCAAGAAAACCAAGTTTCATTGGACTGAAAACTGTCAGAAGGCCTTTGATAAGTTAAAAGCCATACTTAAGAGTGCACCGGTTCTTAAAGCCCCAAAATTTAGCCAGTCATTTAGTTAAAAGCCATGCTTAAGAGTGTACCGGTTCTTAGAGCTCCAAATTACAGCCAATCATTTAAACTGTCTGTCGATGCAAGTGATGTAGTGGTTGGAGCAGTATGAATTCCAGAAGATAAAAATAGTGTTGATCATCCAGTGTGCTATTTTTTTAAGAAACTAAATAAGCACCAGTTAAATTATTCTACAATCGAGAAAGAATGTTTGGCTTTGATATTGGCATTACAACACTTTGAAGTTTACATTAGTTCGGCTCCTTCTCAGATTATTGTGTTTAGTGATCACAACCACCTTAGTTTTATTGGCAAGATGAAGAACAAAAACCTGAAATTGTTGCGTCATGTTTTTTGTTACAGGAATATAATATTAACCTCGGGCACATCAAGGGAAAGGACAACTTAAACATATGCATTTTCCTGTGTATAGAAACATATTATTTCATGTATACTTTGTATGATTCATAAGATTTCTTATTATGTTATTTTCTATATGAACCACATGCATAATTAACCTATGGTAAAAAAAAGAGCTTTATCATATAAATCTTTCTTTTTCTTTTATGTGGGAAAGTGTTATGTATATTTAATTTAACTGCTTGTCTGTTAGCAATAATTTTTTTATTCCATTACTTGCTATTACTGGATTTGACATTGTCCAGAATAGAAACTTTGTATCTAGTTCCTGACCTTGTTCCAAAATCAGTGACAGTTTTTGGTAAATAACTTTGTTCTTTCTCAGAGTAAGAATCATTAAGTTGAGTCAAAATCATACCTGGACTACGTAATATTTATCAAGTAACAAACTTCTATTTTTTTCCCAGAAGAATGAACTCTTGACCTCTATTCGGGAATCTGTTTTGAGTTTTATTTAGACTTACAACTGGTGTTATGATAAAGGATTGCCAGTCGGACTTAAAACATTTGACACATTACGCTTTATTATGTTGTGACCAGTTCTTGCTGAATTTTTATTTTCTTCAAATTATTGAATTCAAGTGATTATTTTCTCTGGAAATACAAAGTGCTTTGAGATAATTCTTGGATAAAGACATTTATTGGAATTTATAAAGAATTCAAAACTGGAATAATTTTTTCTGTGATTCAACAAGAGACTGTTGACTTATTAATACAACGCTGACTATTACTGACGTCATCCCATTCCATCTTGAATTTCATCGGGATTTGAACTGAGATTCACTTAGAACTATTCATTGATAGGACTTGTGTTTTTGTTAACTCTTGGATTATTTTTGGATTTAACGGTAAGTTCTTTTTTTCATTTTTCACTTTGTATTCTAGGGAAATACATTTTTTTTTTTAATTTTACAAAGCTAGTTTGTCTTCGCTGTTTTTCTGTTACTTATTTTAAGAGCACATGCTCGTAACAAGAGAAGAACATAAATTTATTCCGAGTTTTGTTACAACCTTTCATAACACTCTGTTCAAGCATGAATATTAACGTTCTCATACTTTTGAGTAAAGTAATTTTAATCTTTTCACTCTTGTCTGGAAATACACATTTTGAACCGGATATTTTTCTGTCTTTCGATCGTTTTTGGTGATTTAGTTTGGTACAACGCAGAAAAGTCAATGATGGCTTGATGAATAAAAAAAAATATCTCAGGAGTAAAACAGGCCATATAATATGGTCGTGTGCCTTTAAAGACGGAAATAGCAGAAGGAAATCGAGGGTAATGGATGGAACGAAGTATTTGGAAGTTACGTACCTTCTCTCTTATATAGTATGATAGAGAGGGTCCTATTTCAGAACGGGTCATGGGGGTAATCTTAGGTAGTTCTGTCACTCTGTATGATTTTTTTTCCTTCAGATTATTGTTGTGTTTTTTTTCTCAACATCATGCTCGCGTCGAGCACCTGTGCAAATTTGTTTATTTTTTATGGCACAGATTTTTGTTATCAGGTATAAATTTGATAAAAGAAAATGAAATTGAAAAACAATCTTTAAGTTGATTTTGGATTCGTTTCATGCTCCGGTAAACTATGTTAAATCATTTTCACATATTTTCTCTCTTGTGTACTTGTCTATGAGTACCAATGTTTCTTCTTGGATGTGTTCGGATCCTTTTGGCATTGATCGCTGTTCAAGAAAATTGGTATCCAGATAAGAATAAAATATGAGAAGAAAGAAAAAAAAAAAGAAATGGCCATCCACAAGAGAATATCTGGCAACTATTTTTTTAGTTTGGTCGGTCTTTACTTAGGGGAAAAAAAACCCCCACAACAACAACAACAGCAACAACCGCCGTCAAGTTCTTATGTTCATCCATCAATAGTTTTATAAAGTATTTTGATGGATACCTGTCATTTCGAACAAGCGAGGCTACCAGTCGAACATATACATATACTTTACCGGAAGTTAGATGATCGTCGTGTCAGCATGGAAGGTTATACAGAGAGTGATAACAAACTTCGACATATATTGTCGACTGTTTTTAAACACAACGACTTTAAATCAGACATACAAAGAGAAGCAATTGAAACCATCAGTAGAGGTAAATATATTGATAGATATATATGGGATATATTTATAATAATGACACGGCATGACTGCTCGCCAAGAACGATTACATACCAATTTGAGTAGCTTTATAGTCCTAGAATGTAAGACATCGACCTTGATATTTATGTTTTGGGGTCGACCCACGAAACATAAATATCAGGGTCTTACATTGTGGGACTAGTAATTCGTTTAAAAAAAAAAAGGCAGTGGCAAACGTGAAAAGTGTCAGTTACTATTGCATGCACTCTGTTGTTGGTCAGATTGATACATAATTGTTGCCACATGGGTTCGTTACAAAGAAAATTAGGAGTATCCGTCATTGAATCAAGGGATGGGGCGTCTAACCTGTAGCAACCGCTCCGGTAGCTTAGTGGTTAGAGCGCCCGCCTCGGATGCGGGAGATTGTGGGTTTGATCCCCGGCCGAGTCATACCAAAGACATAAAAATGGTAATAAACAGCTGCTTCGCTTGATGCTCAGTATTAAGAGGTTAGTGTTAGGACTGGTCGGCCTGGTGTCAGGATAATGTGACTGGGTGGGACATCATGCTACATGTCTGTGGCATGATGCCCCAGTGCTAGACATTACTATAAACTGCCACACTGCAGACATCGTAGCGATATGACTGAAAAATTGTTAAAGCTTCGTTAAAAATCCAAATCACATACACACACACACTAACCTGTAGCAATATTGTTACAGGTTAGACACCCCCCACCCATCCCTTGAGTCATTGACGGATACTCCTGATTTTCTTTGTAACGAATCCTGGTGATTGTTGCTATATATTAATAGATTTTTATCCAGCTATATTAACTGCTCATCAGATTTTTGCTGTGACTCATCTTTTATAGTTTGACCCATGATTTTGGGGTGTAGGCTTATTCAGGTATGGCTGGACCAGTGTGTTCATTAATTTTACAAGTATTAGGTTTGTCCACAAATATACGATGTGCTTTTATATATTTTTGTCCGCAAAAATGCTTATTGAGTTACTGAATATAGGCAGGTGCTAATGGCAAAGTTGCGGGGTAAATTCATGGACCCAGGCACCTAAATGACAATACTATCAACATAAGATCATTTAAGTTTGCTGGGTCCTCTAGGCATCGAGCTATCAGAATTTTATGACTTCGCTATCTGGAATGGATCTTCATGCCAAAATGCTTTTGTTCTATTTTCCACTTGCTAGTAATTAATAATTTTATTTTTTGACTGACGGTTGTATGAAGATAGTTAGTGAAATCCTGCTTCTTTTGACCCATAGCATTAAATCCTTCAGAACACATACTTTCTTTGGTAATAATCCCTATCAGAAATGAACACGTGTGTCCATCAGCTGTTGGCCCTTTTTTGAATGGCTGATGTATGCGTGGATTTCAGCATCATCCCAAGGTAAGAGTAATGTGTGCCAACCATCTAGTGAGGACTATATCACTAGGAACTACTTGAGTTACTGTTACCTTAGGGCAATGCTGCCTTCCATGTATGCCTCAGCACTCTACATTTTGGCTGTATGCATGTGTTTTATATTTGGCAGCATGCATTTTATATTTGGCAGCATACATGTGTTTAATATTTGTCACTATACATGTGTTTTACATTTTGGCAGTATGTGTGTATTTTACATTTTGGCAACATGCATGGGTTTTACATTTTGGCAGTATACATGTGTTTTATATTTAGCAGTATGCATGTATTTTACATTTTGGCAGTATGCATGTATTTTACATTTTGGCAATATGTGTGTATTTTACATTTTGGCAGTATGCATGTGTTTTACATTTTGGCAGCATGCATGTGTTCTATATTTGGCAGTATGTTTGTATTTTACATTTTGGCAGCATGCATGTAGTTTACATTTGGCAGTATGTGTGTATTTACATTTTGGCAGTATGCATGTGTTTTACATGTTGTCAATATGTCTTTCACATGTTGGCAGTTTGTCTGTTTTTCATTTAAGCAGAATGTGTTTTACATTTTGGCTGTATGTGTTTTTTTACATTTTGCCAGTATGTTTGTTTATGTTTGGGCAATATGTGTGCTTTATGTTTTGGCAGTATGTTTGTTCTTTGTTTTGGCAGCATGTGTGTTTTATGTTTTGGCAGTATGTGTTTTTTATGTTTTGGCAGTATGTGTGCTTTATGTTTTGGCAGCATGTATGTTTTGTGCTTTGGCAGTATGTGTGTTTTGTTTTGGCAATATGTGTGTTTTATGTTTTGGCAGCATGTATGTTTTGTGTTTTGGCAGTATGTATGTTTTATGTTTTGGCAGCATGTGTGTTTTATGTTTTGGGAATATGTGTGCTTTATGTTTTGGCAGCATGTTTGTTTTGTGTTTTGGCAGTATGTGTGTTTTATGTTTTGGCAATATGTGTGTTTTATGTTTTGGCAGTATGTGTGTTTTATGTTTTGGCAGTATGTGTGTTTTATGTTTTGACAATATGTGTGGTTTATGTTTTGGCAGCATGTATGTTTTGTGTTTTGGCAGCATGTGTTTTATGTTTTGGCAATATGTGTGCTTTATGTTTTGACAGAATGTATGTTTTGTGTTTTGGCAGTATGTGTGTTTTATGTTTTGGCAATATGTGTGGTTTATGTTTTGGCAGCATGTATGTTTTGTGTTTTGGCAGTATGAGTGTTTTATGTTTTGGCAGTATGTGTGTTTTATATTTTGGCAGTATGTGTGTTTTATGTTTTGGCAGTATGTGTGTTTTATGTTTTGACAATATGTGTGGTTTATGTTTTGGCAGCATGTATGTTTTGTGTTTTGGCAGCATGTGTTTTATGTTTTGGCAATATGTGTGCTTTATGTTTTGACAGCATGTATGTTTTGTGTTTTGGCAGTATGTGTGTTTTATGTTTTGGCAATATGTGTAGTTTATGTTTTGGCAGCATGTATGTTTTGTGTTTTGCAGTATGAGTGTTTTATGTTTTGGCAGTATGTGTGTTTTATGTTTTGGCAGTATGTGTGTTTTATGTTTTGGCAGCATGTGTGTTTTATGTTTTGGCAATATGTGTTTCATGTTTTGGCAGTATGTGTGTTCTATGTTTTGGCTATGTGTGTGTTTTATGTTTTGGCAGTGTGTATGTTTTATGTTTTGGCAGTGTGTGTATTTTATGTTTTGGCAGTATGGATGCATTTTGTGATAAAATACTTTAAGTGCTTTTTATACATATTACTGATGCTTTGCTATAACATCACTGGAAAATTTAACACTTAAAAAATGATGCAGGAGCAATAAAATATTGAACATGCATTTTGCAAGTGTTAATTTCAAGACCTAACAGCAACTTGGAAATCCTTGGACATATTCAGCATAATATCATACCTTCTTATAAAAGACTTCATTTGTAGAATTGTATGAAACACGGGGAACATCTGAGCAGCTTCACATACTGTTATGCCTCTAAGTGTGAGAAAACTATCTGACAGAATTTGTTACCAGCTCTGTCTCACTCCTTGAAATGAGTGCCACAGAATATGTTGCAATCACACAGACTTGCTTCTAGAAATCAGTGTAAAACAGAATTTGTTACAATCTCAGACTCCTGGAGATGAGTGTTTCATAGGTTTTGTTTCAATCTCACAAACTCCAACCTTGAGATCAATATGATAAAGAATTTTGTACAATCTAACAGCCTCTCTCCTTGAGATCAGTATGACACTGCATTTCTTATAATCTCACAGAATCACTCTTGAGATCAGTGTAACACAGAATCATATTTGTTATGCAAAGATCTATTCTTCCATGTAATCTTTTAAACCAAAAGAAAATCATTTTCACATTAAGATAATGTTGCTATTTTGACACTAAGATACAAGTTTGAGTAAAACCTGTTATGATTGTGTTGTTCCACCAAATCTAAATTACTAACAAAATACATATTAGGGAATTCAATGGCCAAGTTTTGTGCATTTAGTGTCAGTGCCAATACAGTGCATGACTTCTAAAAAACATCCATATCTCACATAATTTCATGATCTCAAAAGTCAAAAATTAAATCTGAATAAACATTGGTTTTCGATCACCATGACCTCATTGCTGGGGTTGTTCGTTGAGCAAACAGTTTTTCATATGTTGTGTTGAATAAAGAGAAACATGTACATCTTTTTGTAAGAGACACAAAAGTAGACATTGATGCAGATTTGCCCATTGTTAATTTTTATACAAGCATTTCTCTTTCTAATCAGGTATGGCTGTGTTTATATTTTGTATATTCAGTAGGAAAAATAATTATTTTATACTATAGTTTTGAAGATTAGACCTGCCTTTTGTGGCCAATGGGTTTGGTTTTTTGGCATCCTTGCACCAGTCATCTTTCATAACAGTTTGAACCCACAGCAATTCGTGAGACATTTTTCCACTGTTACTTAATTTTCCTTACAACTTGAAGAGATGTATTCTCCATCTCCTTACAATTTGTTACCTACTTTCTGTTGCTTTTTAGTGTGAGAGCCAGAATGATCATCACTGGCAGGTCATTTCTGAGACTGAGACAGTAAAGAAAGTATATTCTTATTTGAGTATTTATGATTTAACTGTTCACAAATATATCTAATATTAAACAATTCCATCTCCTCATTCAGAGGGGCCCCGAGTGGCAGAGTGGTCTAAATTGCTCTCTGTTACGGATCACTGCCATCTCACCTCTGTCTGCATGGGTTCGAGTCTAGGATTCGGCCAATGTGGGTGTTTGAGAAAGCTTGCCAGTAGCTTCTCGTGGGTTGGTGGTTCTTCCCGGGGTTTTCCCGGGTTCTTCCTCCAGCATTAATACTGGCTGCCATGCATAGCCTATCATGTGCTGAAAATGGCATTAAACCCCACAACAACAAAAACAACTCCTCATTCAGTTTTTTGTACTTCCAAATCACAAAATAAATCATGTTAGTATAATATGATGTCTGTTAAATTCTTATTGAATGATACACGTACATGAATCAAAAGACCCAAGTATTTAAACATTTCACCAGTTGAAGCAAGTTAATAACCAATAAATCACAGTTTTAGCTTGTCCATTTACCTTTGATATCTGGTTTTGTGAGTGGCCATATTTTTCAGTTTTTTCTAATTGACTATGATTTATGGGCAATTTAACAAATGCTGATATTTAATCAATAGTTAATATAGTCAAGTCATGTAATTAATTCCCTATTCCTCTATCATAGACATCAAAGATAATCTCAAAATAATCTAACCTTGATTCAGTTATGCCCACCTAAGCATGAAACTAGTGATCTGTTATCTTAGCCCAGTTCGTATTGGCTATACATAGGTGCATTATTATTGGCTGATAAGATGTAGTCTAGCAAATGTCCATCATTAGCACAATCATTAAATTTGTCGTGAACATTGTGCACTCGGTAAGAAATTATGCCTGAGATGAATCAAAGGAAATGAAAACTGATACTCAGGCTAGAATCAACTTGTGTCAGAAAATGTACGGGTTGGATTTGCTGTTTATCAGAAATGGGTTACATTTAAATTTGAAGTGTCAAAACAGAATTGAGAACCATGTGAGAGATTAATTTTTAGTAATTATATTTTATTTCATTGATGACTCTAACAATCAGTGGGACGTGACCTCATATTGGTGCCGGTCAGATCTATTTATAGATAAGAAGATGTTGATTTTAATCAGACTGTAAACACAACATATTTTTATCATACAAATTAGAGTTATTTATTGACGCGTGTTCTTCGACCCAGAAGCTGTCTGTTAAGCACTTACTATTTCCAAAGGCACTCTCTTGCCGGTAAAATAGTATTTATACAGTATACAAGAAGGGAATATATATGATATTGAAACTTGTGCCAAAAGAAATAAAAACTAATAAATAGTATAATTTCTCTATTGATCTTTCTTACAGGGAAGCAAGATGTCTTTGTTTCCATGCCAACAGGAGCAGGCAAATCCTTGTGCTATCAGCTGCCAGCAGTTGCAGCAAGAGGACTTACTTTGGTTGTCTCCCCATTGATAGCTCTTATGCAAGACCAGCTTGATCATTTACATTCCCTTGGCATTCCAGCAGAGACCCTAAATTCTAAACTGTCTGCCACTGATAGAAAACAGATTCTTTCCGATCTTGAAAGTGACAAACCTAAAACCATTCTGCTTTATGTTACCCCAGAGCTTATTGCAACAGATCATTTTAAAAGTCTGACTGAATCATTGATGAAAAAGAAGATTTTGAAATATTTCGTGGTTGATGAGGCTCATTGTGTCTCACAATGGGGTCATGATTTTCGACCTGATTATCTAAAACTGGGGAAGTACCGAAGAAAATATTTGAAGCAAGTGCCATGTATTGCGTTGACCGCTACTGCAACTGCACAGGTTGTTACAGATATTGTTCAGCAACTTGGTCTTCAGCAGCCACTAGCAAAGTTCAAGATAGGCAGCTTTCGTCCTAACCTATATTATGACATTAAGATGAAAGAACTCCTCGAAGACCCATATGAGGACCTGAGGAGTTTTGCAGTAAAGGCATTGGGTGGAGTGGTGGAAGACAAAGGTGACAACTGGGTGAGCTTTGCTTTTGCATTGTTGATGATATAGTTAGGACCATGCATGATAACTAAGTCTGTAACAAGAAAGATAGGGAACTATTGTTTGGTTGGAAAATATTTTAACTCTCATGTTTTTGATACATGGCTATCAGAAGCAGTGTTGTACCTTGAGGGATTCTGAAGAAAATTTTTCTACTAAATTTATCAAATTCATATATCATAATCATTATATGGTAACCAAGGTACATAAACTGTCTCCTGGCAACAAAGGCAAGGTGCAACACCGCAGAACATCAATCTAGTGAGGAATGAGGATAATTCTGTTTTATTTTTTAAATGAGTTAATCATCATCTGTCTCCTTGGCTGTCAAGATTGTGCCATTTTAAGGTTGTATAAATCTTTGTATCTAAAATTGGAATTCTAGATTAAAGATTATTCACTGTGAGATACTGCTTTTGTATCAAAATTGTTTCAGTACATTGTTATGTTTATTTAATTCATGTTGTTTGTTAGTTATTTTTTATTTTTTTTTATGATCTGTGTGGGTTATGTAGAATTGTAATTTTTATAGCTGACCTTGTTCAAAATCAGTGACAGTTTTGTTAATAATTTTGTTTACATTTTTTGGACTGTAGGGTAAGTATTTGGATTATTTTCTGTACCATGTTCTTTAATTTCAATAAAATACCTTCTTATTTTAACTAAGATTTTATCTTGTAAACATTTGGAACCTTTGAGAAGTTTCTATTAGGTAATAGTTTATTTTTTAAATGTTTATTGTGACCTAGGTCAGGTAGAGGAGAATAAAATCTTGTTTATTGGAAAAAATTATTAATTCTGCAATAACATGCAGAAATAACTCATTGTTGTGTTCGGTCTTTCATTTGGGCTGGAATTTATTTATTTAAAAATTATTTATTCACTGGAAATTAATGGGCTTATCTAAAATAATCTTGGAAATAGAGACTTGGATTTATAGTGAAATTCAAATAAGGATATATTCTTGGATATTTTTATTGCAATTCAACAAGGGACTATTGGCACATTGTTACTATTCAGGCCATCACAGGTACATCAAATCTTTCAGCATTGCATTATATTGGAATACAACTAAAGTTTATTCAGAACTTCATTCATTAAGACTTGAGTTAATAATCAAGGATTATTTGGGATTTCATTCACAATACCATAAGTTCATTTTTTCTTACATTTTCACTTTGTTTTCTAGGGAAATAAATTATTTGTTGAATTTTACAAAACTTGTTGGTTTTCTGTCATTTCTTAACTTTGTATAAGACCACAGAGTTATAACAACATGAAGAAATAAGTTTGTGTCTCAAAAAGCATTCTGTGTGTAGATTCCTTGGTGGGTGTATTGTGAACTAATGAAATGAATAATTGAATACATCCTAATACCATTTAAAACAAGATAGGAAGACAAATATTATTGTAGGACAAATTGGAATTAAGTCACTAGATGGTACTTGGTGTATGTATTTGCACATACCTGACATAATTTTTAGCTCACATGGCCAGGTGAGTTTATGGCATGGCCGTGTATCCCAACAACTTGTAAACATTTACTGAACAAAATTTTACCATATATGATTAAAAGCATTCTGGCATAGCTAAGATAAATTTCAGATTTGTACAAGTTAAGCCAAATTGCTGTCAGTAATGGCTACTGTTACTAAAAAAGGAAAATCCCATTGGCAGGAACTTGGCAAAAACCACTCAGCAGAATGTGATCTAATTTGACAGCATACTAGCTTGAAAGCTTTTCACTTTACACATAATATGTTAATCTGTCATCGAGATATAAGGTCACTGTTATTACAAATTGAAAAGCATTTAGACAACACTATTGAAAGAGAAACAAACAGAACACATTTCAACCAGCTTTGATAAAATCATCATGGCTTAAAAGCCTTTTGAAAATGGACAGATACTGTTGATGTACCTTCAAATATGGGTGAAGATACTCTTTAATTTCACTATTAGGCAGAAGTGGGACATGCTGTACAACTTAAAAGGTCGCTTCCTTGCACTGGATATTCATGATCATTACTAATTTACCATAATTCATGATCATTACTAATTTCCCATAATTCATGATCATTACTAATTTCCTATACTCAGAGCATAAATATCTTATGAATTCAAAATTTTCAGCAATGAGGTTAAACAGCTATCCAAACTTCCAGCAAAGCCAGAAAACCCCACCACATAACCAGGATTAGCATAAATAGAATCAACATTGGTCTGCCATATACCCATGGTATATCAGAAGTCCTATGCCATATACCCATGGTATATCAGAAGTCTTATGCCACATACCCATGGTATATCAGAAGTCCTATGCCATATACCCATGGTATATCAGAAGTCATATGCCATATACCCATGGTATATCAGAAGTCATATGCCATATACCTATGGTATATCAGAAGTCATATGCCATATACCCATGGTATATCAGAAGTCCTATCTAGAGTAGTCAGAGAAAATGTATGACACAAACCATACAACTCTTTTAAGACAACTTTTACATGTGAAGGACAAAACAGAAAATTTTTAAAAAAATGGGGTGTCATTTAGTATATCAGCTGTAATGATTTTGAGAATGATTACATTGGGGAAACAGGTAGTGGTTTAGAAACAAGGATTAAGGAACATATCAGTTAAGAGAGTTATCGGTTATGTGATATTCCATTGTTCCTGATCAGACCAAAGTCATCACATTAAATGACACCATAGGAAAAGGAAGGTGAAGGATGTGATTGAAGCCAACACTAAACAGATACAAGTGACTTGAGTAACCAACCATCTACACCAGTCTCGTATCACATGACCATTATAAGTCATGTGATCAACATTAGCTGCTGATGTAGGCAGTATGATATTGCCAACAAATTTAAATTTTTAAGATATTTATGCTCTGAGTATGGAAAATTACCAATGATCATGAGGCATGTTGTGGGTTTTTTCTTTAAATCGATCAGTTGCACTCAGTCTTTTTTTAACTCTTAGAACAAACATGGTTGTGGCATCGTGTACTGTCGGACACGTGATGGATGTGGTGAGATGGCCAACCAACTGAGTCAAAAAGGGCTGCCTGCCAAGGCTTACCATGCAGGTCTGAAGACTGACATACGAGAGCAGGTTCAATTGGAGTGGATGGAAGGAAAGTTTCCAGTCATATGTGCCACCATCAGTTTTGGGATGGGTGTTGATAAGCCCAATGTTAGGTTTGTGATGAAATTATTATCCTCTAATAGGATCTAATTGTTTAACAGATATTTGCTCTTTGAATATCCCTGTAGATAATTAGCAGTGGGAATAGTATGCCGTGAGATATGTGAGAATGCTGGAAAATATATCAAATTAGGGATACCAGTCTTGAATTTGGGTATTTGATGACATTGTTGGTAGTCTTTCTGTCACAAATTGAGGTTGCCTGCAGCATATCAGCAGAGCAGGTGAAATGGATTGTAACAGAAATGTCCACAATCTCAAACCTTTCAGTCCAGTGTTGTTATCTCCATTCTAGGAATCATGCTGGACTTCAGACTGAGTAAAATGACTTCTCTAGTTGAAATAGAGTGATGTGAAAATAGGAGAAGAGGGTTAAGGCTGGATATTTTTAAATGGCACAATAAGTTCTTAAAAAGAGCTGGTGTTTTACTGGCTCTGCAAGTTGCAGTGATACCCCACTATAACACAGTAAACAGGGTCCACACAGAGCTATAACACAATGATCAGGGCCCACTTAGTGCTATAACAAAGTGGTCAGGGTCCACTGAGCACCACTGTGCAATTTAACACATTGTAGTAGCACAAGTCATTTAGCAGAAGAAAATTATGCTTGTGTATCCCATAGCCCCAACAAATAGGAGGGGGTGGGGATATGGGGGGGGACCAAATATATATGCTTTCATTGTTTATTATGGGCTGCATCCAATAAAACAAATGTAAAATATCACTACATTTAATTATAGACTGAAATGTGTGCATCTCAAGCATACTAAATAGAGTGCAGTCATTTAAGAGTTTAATGTTGCTTTTAATGATTTTATCATGGTATAAACCGTCAGTTGCCAAATCACAGAGCAAATAATGCTCGAAGGCATTATGTAAGTTGTGTGAGTTGGCAGTTGCCAGTTTTACAATGATAAACTCAGAATGTTAAACTCTTATAATTGCAATTCTGTATCATTTTATTTATTTTTTATTGTTATTTTCATTTTTTAAAGATATTTCCTGTCAGTTTTAGAGCATTGTTTAAGCATATCAATTGTTGTTGAGGGCCTTAGCTGCATACTATTTATAGAACAGGGGATTCTCCATCTGCAATGTATTAGCTACATCAACATGAAACAAATAATTCTACCAGTGGTTGGTGATCCACGGTTTTGAACATTGCACAGCAGGGCCATAATCTTTTAGCTAAATTGGCATATGTGATCCAAGTTCAATATTAAAAGTAAAGGATATGTTCTTTTGCTTGACATATGAATAACTCATGGATTTGATGCTCTCATGAGTTCATTGTGACTTGGCCAAACTTTTTTTGACCAGACACATGAGTAATTTTGTATTCTTTAAAATTTATCTTCGTGTTCATTGCAGTGTAGGCAACCTACAGGGGCTACTTCCAAAGAAGTAATTATCTTCAGAAAATTTATAAAGATTTGTTATTAGATTCTGTCAAATCAGTTTATTAAATTTTCTAAATAAAATATAAACCCACCATTTTTATTTCATTTCAAAGGCACACAGTGTGTATGCCTTCCGATTCAGTGTTTACATTTGTTACTTTGCACATGACTCTTTTTATAGAAGTATAAAGTTATAAAGTAGTTCCCTGTACAGTTTATACAGAAATAAATGCAGTTGGGTCTGATCACATGGTTATGTTTTGACCAATGGAAGTCTTTCCTACATTTATCAACTGATGCAACTGCAGTTATTACCACAAGCATGTCAGGCATTCAGTTTCATTGACTGACAGAAATATCTCCCAGAACTTGCTTAATTTGGACACAAATCAAGATCAAATGGTTGTTGGTTATTGATAGAAAATGTAAAAGGAAAAGTTGATACCTTCAGCAAACACATGTCTGCAATTTTTTCCAGTTTAGCTTAGAGGGAGGAAAAAAATGCAGACTCAGATGGCCAAAAATAGATTCTAGAAGGAAATTTATTAACCATTACTCACTCATGAGGACTTTCAATCTGTATATAGATTGCTCATGACAGGGGAGTCTGATAGTGATCACATGCAGTCAGGTTGTGTATTTATTTATTAGTTTCTGCAATAAATATTCATGTTTCCAGCATTCTATATACTGAATATGTTGTTTGATCAGACATTTGCATGATTTGCTAATATATCATTGTCTGCTAAAATAACCATGACTTCACCAGTGGACATGGTTATTTTAGCAGACATGAAAAATGTCGAAAATTATGCTGTCTGACTCTATAATAACTTCTTCAAAACATATAACATTTATTGCATTAATTAATAAATTCACCATACAGTTGCCTGTGCTAATGATATTTATTGGAAATTCTTGAAATTAACAAGACAGATACATGTGTCTCTGTCATATGGATCATTGAATTCGTTAAGTCCATTTCCAGCAGGACATTGATTTCAATGAGAGAGTTCATGAAACTCCATGTGACCCAATGCAGCAGGATATCTGATCCCGCTGGGCCACCTTTATGTGTGCCCCATACAGATGACTTTGCTGAATCGATGGTGCCCTTTTTACAGTCTACTTGAGCGTAAAGTCAATATCATGAAGAAGGTGCAATCATTCTTGTGTCAGTGGTGCAACCACTGTTGGCCAACCAGGAATTCCTCTGGAGAAACTCTAGCTGGAAATGGCAGTATATGCAGATGCATTAATTACAGTTGGGGAGCCCAGTTGTTGCCAGACTTTGATAGGGACCAAGGAACTGCATCTTCACATCAACCTTTTAGAAATGAAAGCTGTCGTAAACTCCTTTTAGCTCGGGAAGTACCAACTCTGCAGGAAGTTAGTCCTGATTATGCCTGACAGTTCAGTAGTGGTGACTTACCTCCTCAAACTGGAGTACCAAATTTCCCAACCTGTGCATGCTGGCTTGGCAATATTTTCCCTGGTGTTATTTGTTATGACTGTATGGTCATAAGCTAAGTAACAGGAAGGTGCGAAAACCAACAAGTTTTCTAAACTTGAACAATTTATTTATTTCCCTAACATAGAAGTGAAAGATTAAAAATGACTTTGAGCATGGTTAATGAAATATTAAATAGTCTTAAAGCTTTCATCATAAGTTCAGAAGTATCAGTTATTCCAGATAAATTCCAGAGTGCTGATGTGCCAATAGTCTTGATGTGTCACAGTGATATAATTCAAAATGTCTTTACATTAACCAATCAGAAATTAGGTAACATGGTTTTCCAAGGGAAAATCCCATCAAATTTGTCATCAAGATTTCTTTTACACCTTCCTTGGTCAAAAGGCTACAGTAACATGTTTACCAATTGAAATGACCTCATCAGAACGAACACGGCCACTATCTTAAAGCTATGTAATGTGCTTACTGAAATGACCTCATCTTAAAATACAAACTCACAACCATAAAGAAAATTAATATTTAATAGATTATTTACTAAGTGACCCTTATAATCTATTATTGTAAAAATTAATACACATAAGGTAGATATACATATTTCAGATCAACATGCAAATCAGATACATTTTTGGTAGATTCATTGTTCTGTGGGATGTTCTGTACAGACAGTGTGACAAGGTGTAACTACTAGCTTTATGGAAAGTGGCTTGTTTTCAGGGCTGGTGTAGAGTCAGTAGCATCATCCCTTTGAGTAGCTTGACACCTCATTTGGCTGACTTTTTTATTTGGCTCTATGAGGAGAAAAAGTTAATCTTTAGCAGGGACAAAATCTGGTGGGTCATGTGACTGTGTCCCAGAGGACCACCATACCTAATTACTGTGTCCCAGAGGACCACCAGGCATAATTAAATGAACACAGCCTCTTAGCTTTGCTGGATTTTCCAGTTAATTTTGATAGGATGATTTCATTATTAATCTGATAATGCTATCACAGATCACATAACCATAGGTGTGTTACTTTAAGCAGGAGACCAGGTTATTGCTCACGTAGGGAATCCAATCTTTCTTCCCTAGATGGATACCCAAGGTGTAGGTTGGATGCTTAGCATTCCCTGCTCCCATTGCCTATTTTCCTAATGTTAATGTGATTGGGGAATGTATTCAAAGGACAAAGCAAATTTTATATTAAGTTATGAATTACTTGAGCACATGGAAAAACATTTATTATAATAATTTGTGTCCCAAGAAAATATGATAGTAGAGTGCAGACAGCAATGTTAAGGATGGCAAAATTATCGGAACAAAATAGGTTGTCTCTTTTATTTAATTGCTACTATAGTGCATTGAGTACTTCTATTTTCCTTGCCTTGTCCCTTTAAAATGTTTTCTGAGGGTGTGTGACACTGTCCCTTACCTTTAGTATTCTAGGTGCAACAGTCTATGTACATACACTAATCACACGTAAGCTCGTACTTCATTGATTTTTTGACAAAATCACTGTCAATCAAGTCTCTTTATACACAAATACGTTTATCGTGTAAATAATCCTGAAACTTAAAAATTACACAAGCCCAGCTTTCTCAGTGTTGCAGATCTTTCAGATAATTTTTCACAAGTTATGATTGTCTTTTTTGCATGAATTGGCTTGAGTGTTGATATTTTAATGTCCACTGATAAAATGCATTGATCTTTTTTTTCTTCTGCTTTCTCTTGTGGTCTCCATGACCTTTCTTACATATCAGTCATGGAAATTTAATTTCAGTTTTCATTATGCTTTCTGTCAGATCTAATAGTTGGAGTTTGTCCATTCCCAAAACATGCTCTTAGAAAGGAATAGTTCCATTGTTCTTGAGTTTTCCATGCTCAAAACATGCTCTTAGAAAGGAATAGTTCCATTGTCCTTGAGTTGTCCATACACAAAACAAGCTCAAAGAAAGGAATAGTTACATTGTCTTTGAGTTGTCCATACTCAAAACATGCTCTTAGAAAGGAATAGTTCCATTGTCCTTGAGTTGTCCATAGTCAAAACAAGCTCAAAGAAAGGAATATTTACATTGTCTTTGAGTTGTCCATACTCAAAACAAGCTCAAAGAAAGGAATAGTTACATTGACTTTGAGTTGTCCATACACAAAACATGCTCTTAGAAAGGAATAGTTTCATTGTCCTTGAGTTGTCCATACACAAAACATGCTCTTAGAAAGGAATAGTTTCATTGTCCTTGAGTTGTCCATACACAGAATGTGCTCTTAGAACGCAATAGTTTCATTGTCTTGAGTTGTCCATACACAGAACGTGCTGTTAGAAAGGAACAGTTTCATTGTCCTTGAGTTGTCCAATAACAGAAAGTGCTGTTAGAAAGGAATAGTTACATTGTCTTTGAGTTGTCCATACACAGAACATGCTCTTAGAAAGGAATAGTTTCATTGTCCTTGAGTTGTCCATACTCAAAATATGCTCAAAGAAAGGAATAGTTACACTGTCTTTGAGATGTCCATACACAAAACATGCTCTTAGGAAGGAGTCCCTGAGTGGCCCATACTTGAAGCATGATCAGAGAAAGGATTAGTTCCATTGTCCATGAGTTTAGTTACACTTTCTTCACACTTTTATAGCTTTGTACACTGTAAAGACTGCCTAAGTCTGATGTGCATTAAACTGTTGGTCACATGTTCAGCTCATATATGGAATGATGACATTATCCACTTAATAAATTTTACCACTTTTAAGTAGATTTATTAATGTCATGATCATTGGATTGTACTGATGCTGCAGAAGTTTTAATTTTAAGATTGACTGGAGTCTCTCAGATGTTATTCTTGGTAAGAAAACTTGTACATTTTTCATTACCCACGTTTTGATGTCATGTGTTGCATGACTGTCAATTTTATTACCATTTTATCTTGAAGGATAACCATAGTAAAGGGAGGATGCTCAGCATTTCTTCCTATTTATTCTCTGGATGCTAATGTGATTGAGAAATATATTCAACAGAGAAGTCAATCTTTTAGTCCTGTATATACTCACTTATAATCCGAATAATTTAGGAAAAAATAAAGGCCTGGAAGAAGGAGGTTCAGCTTATCCGTGGGCCAATGTGTAAACTTGACAGTTTTTAGGTCTTTTTGTTGACTACTGTAATGGCTGTACATTTTGGGACACGAAACAATACTTTTTTCCTTGTTCTAAGACATAGGCATGTATAAAAAAGGTAATTTTCGGTGACCCGACAATGACTAAACTGTCATAAATTACTATGATTGATTTTGTTATTATTTTGCATGTGCATATTTTCTGATTTCTCCAACACGAAGTTAAATAAAGGTAAATACAGACTTCATAATTCGCGGGCCAGTTATTTTGCAGGGAGACCATGCTGAACTATAATGTATAGTACTTACACAGTGCAAAGCGTGCTTAGCATCACTTAAATCCATATATATTCCCAAACATAGATGCAGATTTTGCTTTATTCATTGCTTCGACCAAATTGCATTCTTCCAGATAACATTTCAGCTAGTCCTTAATAGCTGTTTTATTTACATTGAATCACGCACTCATGAGTTACTCATTTTCAATGATATAAGTGATCCTACAAACTGGGTAGTATTTTTAAAAATTTAATTTACATGTTCACGAAGAGTGGTCATAATAAAGGCTAAAATTCTCATATATATCAACAAAGATCAACATCAATCAGTTATTGTTTTGTGTTTTAGCTGAACAGACATAACTTTCCACACAATGGAAAGCTTGATGTTTCAGCGTCTCCTATGTTGATAGTCGGCAAATTTGTCTTTGTTTTGTGACAGCAGCACAGACCAGTCAATCAGTAAAACCCTGAATTATTTTGTGATAAGAGGGAATTTTGACCGGTAACTATACCAGTTCAACATTGGTAGTTAGGGTAAAATAAATGCCATGTGTTCACTCATGTAAGTTTCATTCATGGGAATGGAGCTATAACATATGGAGTTACAGCATTCGTAGTGATCATTCTTGGATTAAAACTAATTGTGGACAATTTTATTGTTCTTTTTTATTTTTTGTTCAGGTTTATTTTTTTATTTTGTATTATTATACATGTAGAGATAAAAAAAAATCATTAATTTACATGAATAATGTTTAAATGTAACATTTTATTTAGTGAAGAACCAAATTCTTTATACTAAAAGAATTATTTCGTCACAACAATAATTCACAGGTGATACAACAGAACATATAGGACTTTTCTTGTTTAGAAGAAATGAAAATCGATGACATAATGTAATAATCAGGAGTTCTCTGCAAAAATCAGAAAATATTATGAAATTGGGAGGTAGGTGTGGAGTGACCCCAAAAATCGAGAGTTTTTTTTCCTCTCACGGCATGAAAGTTGACAGGTATTGTGTAAGGTTGCTTACATCAAAGCAAACTACAACTCAGCTTTTATGGTATTAGCATAATTTTCGAAGCATTATTTCTGAAACTTTATTATTGTACTTTGGAGATATCATAAAAGTTGAGTGCAGTGGTACCCATGATTCGACTCCAAAGGATGTACTCAATTCAGAGCATAATCAAACCTACAATGTACATGAAGTGGAACCATTATGTAAATACGTTAAGTAGCCTAATTGCGAGCATTGAATCGAACCATATTGTTTGTTCATTGTGTTGTCATATTGGGATTACATTTTAATGAGTTTAGATATTTACAATTTCAAAGCAAAGTACATGTACAAATATAATTACCAATGCACTGATATAAAATGTCTAATGCAATAATGCATAAAAAACAATAGTTGAGTC
This sequence comes from Sinohyriopsis cumingii, assembly GCA_028554795.2. Lineage (NCBI taxonomy): Eukaryota > Metazoa > Mollusca > Bivalvia > Unionida > Unionidae > Sinohyriopsis > Sinohyriopsis cumingii. The sequence goes on along the minus strand of CM068829.1, from coordinate 91,755,883 downwards.
AAAAGAGATAGGTAGTGTTACAGGAACTCGTGATTGCTAAATTCTTGTCATCATTCAATTAAATTATACACAGATTTAAATTAGGCAGAAACAATAAGAAAATAGAAAATCAAATTACTTTTCAAACAAGTTTATACCATTTCTTTTTAATAATCCTGCACGCCAACTTCGAGATAATTATACTTGTAATTTTTTTCAATACAAGTTGCCTAAATAAATGCATTTAGAACTTACCTCGTGCATCTTAAGATGCCTCAAAGTTGTAAGTCAGCTAATACGCGGGTCATACACTTTTTAGTGTCTATGGCTGTTCATTTTGGGGGTTGGCTTATATGTGAACATGCCAGTAGCTTCTCGTGGGTTGGTGGTTCTTCCCTGAGTTTTCCAGGGTTCTTCCTTCACCAGTTATACTGGCCGCCATATATAGCCTATCTTGTGCTAAAAAATGGCGTTAAACCCTAGAACAACAACAACAACAACAACATGTGAACATGGCTTATACACGAGTATATACGGTAAATTAATTTTTGCAGAGAATACTTATCCTATCACTTTACTATAAGGACCTCCCACACCTCCTAGCAATGCAAGCATTAGGACCTCCCACACCTCCCAGCAATGCAAGCATTAGGCCCACCCACACCTCCCAGCAATGCAAACATCATCATTGATTTGTCATTCTTCTTTAACTGTTGAATATCTGGTATACAGGTCAATGCAGTAGAAATGCGAGGATTTTTAGAAGAGTTCTTCTCTCAGTCTCTTGAATATATAGACAGACAAGATGACATTTTCTTTCTGAGAGGGCAGGATTTGAGAGGTAGAGGAGTTAATTAATGTTAGTGTTAATGTCATTGGGTAAATATATATTGTTTTTATATTCGCAAAAAAACCATAGTTTACAATGTTTGCCTTACAAATGGTTTTGCATTGATTTTGATGATCATTCCTAACTGTTAATGACATTAATATAGCTTTTTATAACATTGATTCATCTTTAAATGAAAATATTAATAAATATTACCAATTTAAAATTTGTTAAGCCTTTCTTTCTTTTCATGTAATTGAAAAAGGGAGCTCTATAATATTTGATATTAGCTGTAATTTTAGCAGCTTCACTCTCACACTACGGTAAACTTGCCCTTGTTATGTTTCTCAACAACAGATTTGTTGCCCACTGGACTCTGCCAAAATCAATGGCAGGGTATTACCAGGAGTCGGGACGTGCAGGACGAGATGGTAATCCATCATACTGCCGACTGTACTACTCCAGACCGGACAAAGAAACAGTTGATTTTTTTATCCAAATGGAAACCAGCAGATACACTGTAAGTTACATATTGTGTATACATTTATTAGGGATTTATTTAGTCTTTTTATGGTGGGTCCATGAGCATTTGAAATTGAAATTTTTGTGTAACAAGTCTAAATTGAGACTTTTTTATTGATAAAAGAACTGAAAAATCATCAGGGTCTCTTACTTTTTTAATTGTTTTTGTAAAAAGATTTGTCTGCAGTTTATTAAACATTTCAAAATCATTGTCATAAATGTTTCTTTCCTCTTTTATGATGTCATATTTAGATGTTTCTTTCCTCTCTTCCGAGAACGTGCTGCACTTACCATACAAATCATCCCTAAAATATAATCCAGTTTTTAAGATTGAAAATGTAGGTCACTGATACTCATTTGTTTGAATATATGTGTCTGCACATATACTGAGCTCTAAGGTTTAAAATTTATGAACTTGATATATCTCTGGCAACAAAGAGATCATGAGTCATAAGTGACTTAGGATTGAGTCTGTTGTTGTAAAGTTCTTGTCACCAGGGGATACTGCAGTATTTTTCTGTCCATCCATCTGTCCATAGCTGTATCTTCTTCCAGATGATTACTTGGTAATTCACCACACTTTGTACATAGGTTGAACATGCGATAACCACCTGCATGGGGGGTATCGTTTGGTTGGCCCAATCCCAGGTGTCCCAATGAGTTTTTTAGAGGTCAAATACACAAAAACTCCAATAACTTTTACAGTTACATTTTCAGCTCTTTTGGTCATACACCAGAAGAGCTTTTGGTATGGCTGTTGTCCATCATCAGTATCAGATACCAGTCTGATCCAGAGCTCACTTGTAGCAACAGTAATCGGAATAATAGTGAACTTCATTGGATACATCAATTACATACTCTACGGCCAATAGGGATCAATATCTTTGTTTAAATGGGAGTCCAGGCATTTCAGACTTGGTCACCTTGTATAGCCTATCATGTGTTGAAACATGGCATTGCACAAAGCCACAAACCATTGTCTGTCATCCTTACAGCCTCTAGCACCAATTTGTCCTTGCTACATTTCCTAAACTACTTGGAGGATTGCAATTAAACTTTACACACACTTTCGGACCAAAGTCTAGTTGGCCGTAAACAAAGAAGGTGATGCTAAGACATTCAGTTTGGCTGACACAGTTATGATCTTGAAAATCTTATAGCTGATGCAGTTCCTGAAGGGACAGTCATATTAACATGCTCTATTACTAACCGAAAAGAATTTCCAGGAATGCAAGATGAAACCATCTCTCCTTTTTAACTGCTGGGTACTGAAACCATGTGTTATATTTTTAAACAATAACAAGATTTTCAAATTAGCCACTATGGCAGCCATACTGAATGGAAGATTAGCACTGTTTTCATTTATGATCAAATAGACTTCATTAATCAGAGTTACTGCCCTTTTTTAAGTAGAGTCAATCTTCATATTAACCTAATATTTTGGTCATATTGAGTTTGAAGATAGAGAGGAAAAGCCCCCGTAGTCTGAATCCAAAAAGAAAATTTACCCAGGATTATGATCACTGAGTTAAGAGTGTTTTCAATGTTGTTATAATTTTGAATTGATAGTTTTATAAATGTTGATGAATATTCAGATTGTAAATTGTGTTGAAATATTTGCAATAAAGTTGAAATAGGAAAATTTGGTATTTGTTTCAGCTCTAATTTTTATGTTCTAGAGGGATAAAAAGGTAGCAGAGATGAGAAAAAAGTCAGCCCAGGAGAGTTTTGAGGCCCTAGTCAAGTTCTGTGTAGATGTCAAGTAAGAATTTATCGGGAAACACCTATGACAAATACAATAGACTTTCTTTTTCTGACGTCTGACTTATGTACAACAGACGCTTGCATAAATTATAGTCATTTTAAAAGAATAATTATTCAGATTAGATACAATCCTTATTTCTTTGTTAGCTATGTTCTTTTCAAGGCTTTTGTTTTGATTGCAATGTCATGGACTCTTTCCTAATTACAAATTACCAGAGTCATTTAAAAAGAACAGTTTATCAAATGTTCCCATTTTTTTTTGTTAGCTATGTTCTTTTCAAGAACTTTGATCTGATTACCATGTGAGGGACTCTTTCCTATCTCGAAATTACCAGGGTTGTAATAGGTCAAGGCCAGCATGCTTTCAGACAGTTTTTGTTCAGATCGAGGAAAGCAATCTCCTATGCATCAGTTGCAGTGTTTGCGGTAGTGACAATATTTTCTTTAGGCTTTGGTTAAAGTCGTTCATTTCCTCTTAATAGAATCTTGTCATACTTGGCCTCAACATGAATATTGACAAAGCTAAGACAACTCATTCTATGACATGTTTGTTTACCTTGTGGTCAAGGTATCAGTCATACAAAAATTTGCATTCAGTTTTTGGTTATTTGCTTATAAACTCCTTGATAGATTGTTTTTCATATTAGTGATGAATTATAATAAAATTATTAGAAATTGAGACAATTAATTCTGACTGCTCTGGTGGTCCAGTGGTTAGAGCGCCCGCCTCGGAAGTGGGAGGTCATGGGTTCGAACCCTAGCCAAGTCATATCAAAGACTTACAAAATGGTACTGACAGCTGCCTTGCTTGGTGCTCAGCATTAAGAGGTTAGTGTTAGGACTGGTCGGCCTGGTGTCAGGATAATGTGACTGGGTGGGACATCATGCTACATGTCTGCGGCATGATGCCCCAGTGGTAGACATCACTATAAACTGCCACAATGCAGACATCATAGTGATATGACTGAAACATTGTTAAAGCTACGTTAAAAATTCTAATCCCACTAACAATCCCAATTAATTCTGCAACAGATACTCTTGCTTCTCTGATGGTAAGGTCAAATTCACAGTCAGAGAATTTGTTATGCTTTTGGTTAAAGCTTTCGGTGATTGTGTTTCCTTACGCCATGATAGATTTTCTCATGATACCTGCCAGGAATGATTTTATAGTTAAGATAATTCAGTTTATGACACACTTGTTTTCCCTATGATCATAGTCTTGTTCACTGTGATACAAATTTACATTAAGGGTTTGGGTTTTCACTTATGCTCTCCTTTATGGATTTTCTTCGCACTTGGGATAAATCATTATGATAATAAGGCAAATAATTCTGGTGCTTGTTCTCCCATCCCTTGGATCTTAAGGTCACAGTATAGAAAATTTGTGTTAGGGTCTTGGTTAAAGTTTTCTTCATTTGCTTTTGTTTTCTAGTCTCCTTGATGTAATTTCTTCATACTTTGAATTAATTATTATGAAGCTAAGACAATTCATTCTATGACATGCTTTCTTAACTTTTTGATTTTTAGGTCAAGGTCATATGTAGCAATGCTTTAATTATTGGGATCGATGTGCAGACCTGATCTGCCTTGTTCAAATAAACTGTGTTCAAAATGCTCATAACTTATCCCAGTCATAAGTTAGAATTAACACATTTAGAATGCTATAGAGGTTATAGAAAGTGTAGGGTAATGTTACCATGCATAACTTCTAAAATATTACCAAATACATAGGAAATAGAATTAATCACATTCGATGATAACCCTTTGCCCACTCCTCTTTACTTACCACATTGAGAATGAGTGACTGAAATCAAACTGCACTACAAAGACTGAATTCATTATTTTCTTTGGGTGGTTCCCATTTTGTATGAATGTCATGGTTGGTAAAAACCACACAAATACTGTGAATTGACTATTTTGTTGTGATACCAATTCTTTATGGTTATCATGGTTGATAAAAAGACCATACATTTAAAGCCCCAACAAACAGTGATTTTTATGTGGAAACAGTGGGATCCCCATTTCTAATCCATGAAATTAAGTACGAATGAAAGTGATATATTTTGTACAACCACAAAAATGATATCCATTAAAATAAGTGAATTTAACAGTTTGTGAAACTTGATAAATTCTTTTTTCCCATTGGTTAATATTAGAATATAAGAAACTGTGACAAAAATTATCAGCTAAAGTACTCTATTTTGAAAATAAGGTCATCACATAAACTGTGCACACTTTCCCAGATAAGTAAATAAAAGCAAGTAGCTAGAGGAAGTAATATTAGCTGCCATCAGAAAATTGATTACTGTTTATTTATTCATTATTTTATTATTGCCACTTCATTGGTAACTTTTAAAGGCAGAGTTTCAGCACTTCAGTGCCACTGTTTTCAAACAGGTTTAGCTTTAGCATATAGTATTTTACAGATACACATTTTCAGTTACGGATGGGGACAAAATCAAAGTGAAAGTAATGAATAAATAGAGGATATCTACATTATTTTAGAACATATAACAAATCATTATATTGTCGTGAGTGGCAAAATCCCAAGTCATAATACAAACTGTTTCCACTTCATGAACAAAATATTTTTTTATATATACTCAAAAAATTTACAGTCTCTTTCGATTATATATATTTTTTAAGGCAAAAACTGTTGATTTGCATAGATTATTTTCTCCATTGCACATAATGGCTGTATTGCTGCATTGATGGAAAGAAGTTTGAAAATAGCAATAATGTTAGAATAGCAACCTTGTACAAATTGAGCTTTTACAAATAATACTTCAAATTATGCATTTTGTCATATAATAACTGTTTTAAAATGAAAATAAAGAATGTTTTTCTTCTTTTTTTAAAAATTTTTGTTAACACATTTATTATGCAGATTGTTACAATGTGTGTGTGTGTGTGTGTGTGTGAGAGAGAGGTACTGTAGATTTATGTGTGAAAATTAGTGTTTTTCTGATACAGATGCCGACACTGGTGTATAGCAGAGTATTTTGGGGATCAGAAGCCAGACTGTGGATCCCAGTGTGATGCATGCAAAGAACCAAAAAGTGTTGAGAAAAACTTGATAGACCTTCAGAAGGGCTTATACACCTCCATGAGCCAGAGGAAAGGTGCAAGGATTCGCTGTGTGGAAGCTGGGGATGATGATGACATGTATGGAGGGGGACGCACTGGTGCTAAAAGGTAATACGGTACCCCATACTTAAAAGGTCACCTACTTACTTAACAGTATTTTGCGTTTAAGTCACTGATCTGTCATAGCCACAAAGTGTTGCAAAGAAACTGATAAACCTTTAGGAGGCCACATATACCTCCATCGGCAAGAGGAAAGGTGGAAGATATGGATGATGATGACATGAACAAAGGGGGACATATAGAGTTATAAAGGTCTATATAGGCCTAACACGAATGGAGGGTATTGTATAGATGCCTAAAGGTTATACCATAACACAGGCCTAAGATGTACAGAGGGGTGTATATAGATGCCTAAAGGTTATACCATAACACAGGCCTAACATGTACAGAGGGGCGTGTATAGATGCCTAAAGGTTATACATTAACACAGGCCTAACATGTACAGAGAGATGTGTGTAGATGCCTAAAGGTTATACATTAACACAGGCCTAACATGTACAGAGAGGTGTGTGTAGATGCCTAAAGGTTATACAATAACACAGCCTAACATGTACAGAGGGGGTGTATCAATGCCTAAAGGTTATACAGGAACACGGGTCTAGCATGTACAGAGGGGGGTGTATAGATGCCTAAAGGTTTTACTGTAACACGGGCCTAACATGTAAAGAGGAGGGGTGTATAGATGCTTAAATGTTTTTACAGTAACACAGGCCTAACATGCACAGGGGTGTGTATAGATGCTTAAAGGTTTTACTGTAACACGGGCCTAACATGTACAGAGGAAGGGTGTATAGATGCTTAAATGTTTTTACAGTAACACAGGCCTAACATGTAAAGAGGAGGGGTGTATAGATGCTTAAATCTTTTTACAGTAACACAGGCCTAACATGCACAGGGGTGTGTATAGATGCTTAAAGGTTTTACTGTAACACGGTCCTAACATGTACAGAGGAGGGGTGTATAGATGCTTAAATGTTTTTACAGTAACACAGGCCTAACATGTAAAGAGGAGGGGTGTATAGATGCTTAAATGTTTTTACAGTAACACAGGCCTAACATGCACAGGGGTGTGTATAGATGCCTAAAGGTTTTACTGTAACACGGGCCTAACATGTACAGAGGAGGGGTGTATAGATGCTTAAATGTTTTTACTGTAACACGGGCCTAACATGTAAAGAGGAGGGGTGTATAGATGCTTAAATGTTTTTACAGTAACACAGGCCTAACATGCACAGGGGTGTGTATAGATGCTTAAAGGTTTTACTGTAACACGGGCCTAACATGTAAAGAGGAGGGGTGTATAGATGCTTAAATGCTTTTACAGTAACACAGGCCTAACATGCACAGGGGCATGTATAGATGCTTAAAGGTTATACAGTAACACAGGCCTAACATGTACAGGGGCATGTATAGATGCTTAAAGGTTATACAGTAACACAGGCCTAACATGCACAGGGGCATGTATAGATGCTTAAAGGTTATACAGTAACACAGGCCTAACATGCACAGGGGTGTGTATAGATGCTTAAAGGTTTTACTGTAACACGGGCCTAACATGTAAAGAGGAGGGGTGTATAGATGCTTAAATGCTTTTACAGTAACACAGGCCTAACATGCACAGGGGCGTGTATAGATGCTTAAAGGTTATACAGTAACATGGGTCTAAAATGTCACCCATTTGGCAGTAATCTGTCCTAACAGCCAATTATTTACCAGTCACATTCACTTAAGACCATGTCTGTATTTTGCAGGTTTGCTACCTGACAATAATTTGATGCTAATTCCATGATCTATCATATCTTTAAAATATCCTAAACTAGCCAGAGGAACTGACTTATGAGGACATACGGTAGTCTGCTTGAATACGTTGTAGCTCTATAAAGATTTAACAAATAATGTTCTTTTCATATTCACAAGGACTTTTAGGTGTTCTCGTAGGTCAATAATCTGGGCCCCAATACAATTAAGAAATGTTTCAAGATCTTTTGGAATTCCCAGTTTTACTGATTTATTTTTGAAAGTTTTGTTTTGAAGTGGACTTTCTTAATCCAACTCAGAAAATTTATCGGCCCAAGTTCCTTTTCCATCATTTTAGAAACATTTCTGATTCATGAAAAACATGCAGTAGTGTTCATTGCCTTCTGATATTGATAATAATCTCCAGTGAAAATCCATTGCATAAAGACATCTCTTTAATGTGAAAAACAGTACTCGCTATAATGCTGTCCATGGGAGCCGTAGTGTCACAGGCAGATAACTGGTGGTCATATATTAAATGCCATATTTATAAGAAGGAAGGCTGTACATTGTCTGAAAATAAATACCTGTGAAAGTGATTATTTTTCCAGGAGAAGCCAATATATAGGTAAAATGGTTGCAATAGCAGGTTTGAGCCTACAACCATTTTCATTTTATCACTGTCATCACATGTACTACTGCATGTAAATGGTGAAATCTCACAGGCCAAATTTTTATAATGAACTGATACACTGGCATTTTTCTCAAATACAACAGCATACCAGTGGCATCATTTTAAAAGTTTCCTCTTAGATTGTGAATAGGCTGTAAGCATATTTTACCGGTCTTTCCATGAACGCATGGTAATTTGGGCAAATTTTAACACTGCTGTAACTTGGGCAAATAATAAAACTGCTATAACTTGGACAAATATTAACATTACAGTCTTTCCATGAAAGCTTGGTAATTTGGGCAGATATTCACATTACAGTCTTGCCATGAAAGTAATATGGGCAAATGTTAACATTACAGTCTTTGATTGAATGCAGGGTAATTTGGGCAGATATTAACATTACAGTCTTTGATTGAAAGCATGGTAATTTGGGCAAATATTAACATTGCAGTCTTTGATTGAATGCAGGGTAATTTGGCAAATATTAACATTATTTATTTAGTCTTTCCATAAAAGCATGGTAATTTGGGCAAATATTAATACTGCTATAACTTGGACAAATATTAACATTACAATCTTTCCATGAAAGCATGGTAATTTGGGCAGATATTCACATTACAGTCTTTGATCGAAAGCATGGTAATTTGGGCAAATATTAACATTGCAGTCTTTGATTGAATGCAGGGTAATTTGGGCAAATATTAACATTACAGTCTTTCCATGAAAGTAATTTGGGAAAATATAAATGTTACAGTATTTCCGTGAGAGCAGGGTAACTTAGGCAAATATTAATATTACACCCTTTCCATGAAAGCATGGTAATTTGGGCAAATATTAATATTACACCCTTTCCATGAAAGCATGGTAATTTGGGCAAATATTAATATTACACCCTTTCCATGAAAGCATGGTAATTTGGGCAAATATTAACATTACAGTCTTTCCATGAAAGCTGGGTAATTTGGGCAAATATGAACATTACAGTCTTTCCATTAAAGCGTGGTAATTTTGGCAAATATCAACACTACAGTCTTGCCATGAAAGTAATTTTGGCAAATATTAACACTACAGTCTTTAATTGAAAGCATGGTAATTGGGGCAGATGTTAAAATTACAGTCTGTGGGAATCCAAGTTGCTGTATGAGTCCATGACGCATACTGCCTTATAATGGAATATATGATACATATAATTTTAATATCGCTTAATGAACTTTAAATTTGTTCTTTTTTAGCAGCCACAAAATTTACTAAAACTTATACACTTTAAATAAGTATATATTTAAAGGTTATTATAGGTTGAGTCCAACTGCAAACTGCATGGACCCAGATCTGCCATTGCATAGTGTAAAGGCAGATCTGGGTCTTTGAAGTTTGTTATGAGCAATTGGTAGAACAAACAACACAAATACTGATCTGCCAGTGCATTATGTGACAGCAGATCAGGATCTGTGTTGTTGCAGTGGGACTTGACTTACAAGTTATATATATATATATATATATATATATATATATATATATATATATATATATATATATATATACTGATTGTTGCACTGTTCCATTGCCAAATGTTGTTTTTGTTAACAGGGAGTGGAATGATGGTCAGGGAGATGAAGATAGTGACGAGAGTGAATATTACACTCAACAAGCAAAAGAGAAGAAAGAAAAGCAGGAGAGACACAAGTTAATCATGGACGAATTCAAGAAGAGGAGAGGTGTATGTGAAATTGTGTCAAATATTTGTGCTTCTGTCTGGCTTATCTGAATTGCAATAACAATACGTTTTGCAGGGCATAACCCATCTGTTGTCTTACCAGCATAAGCATCGTGAGTTATTGGTGTCACTTTACTAACAGTAACATCAGTATGGTGATGCATAAGTATCACTTTTCTGACAGTGACATTAGTATGGTGAGACAATGGTATTATTTTTCTGACAGTGACAGCAGTATGGTGAGACACTGGTATCACTTTTCTGACAGTGACCGCAGTATGGTGAGAAACTGGTATCACTTTTCTGACAGTGACAGTAGTATGGTGAGACATTGGTATTAATTTTTTGACAGGGACAGCAGTATGTTGATACATTAGTATCACTTTTCTGACAGTGACAGTAGTATGGTGAGACATTGGTATTATTTTTTTGACAGGGACAGCAGTATGTTAATACATTAGTATCACTTTTCTGACAGTGACAGCAGTATGGTGAGATAGTTTATTGCTTTTCTCACAGTGACAGCAGGATGGTGAGACATTGGTATCATTTTTCTGACAGTGACAGCAGTATGGTGAGATATTTTATTGCTTTTCTGACAGTGAGAGCAGGATGGTGAGACATTGGTATCATTTTTCTGACAGTGACAGCAGGATGGTGAGACATTGGTATCATTTTTCTGACAGTGACAGTAGGATGGTGAGACATTTGTATCATTTTTCTGACAGTGACAGCAGGATGGTGAGATATTTTATTGCTTTTCTGACAGTGACAGCAGGATGGTGAGACATTGGTATCATTTTTCTGACAGTGACAGCAGCATTGTCACAGTTGTGATTATGTGTCAGAGTTTAACTATAAAGTATTTGTTAATCAGATCAAGAGGGAATATGTCATAGCTTGGTGTACAGATGACACACTGTTTTCCTACAGAGTTATTGTTTCTGATAAATCTTTGAATTTTAAACTTTCATAAAACCTATAATTTTTTTCTATGCCTGCACTGCAACAGTGGAAAGAGATATGTTGCTTTGCCACTGTCCATCCATACATGTGTTTGCAATGTTTCAAACTTATTGGACTTGGAGCCATCAAATTTGACACACTTTATCATGTGTAGATGACCTGATCATATTTTCAGGCCATGCCAACAATTTGTTTCAATTTTTGCACATATTTGAGACTTTTTTCCAAAAAATTCCATTGCACATTTTTATAGAATCCTTGTAAACACAATGAAACAAAGACCACTTGAGTTAGATAAATTAACTTTTGTAAACATATTTATATTCATATCTAACTAACCTTATTACATTGGCAAGTCATTACAGTAATTATAATATTTTAATTACTTTTTTGAACTTTTTGGAATTTTTATTTTAAAGCAAAATCTTTGGTATACATATTTGCATAAATTACACTTTTTATGGCAGTTTTTCAGATTTTGCTGCGTTTACATTTTTTAGATTTTTATTTATTTGTCTGCAATGTTTTACAAGCATTTGTTTTCATAGAACAGTTGGTGTGTGATTTAAGCATTGACAAGACAAAATTACAATATGAAATCCTTGTTTTTTATCAGACACACATGAATGGAATGTGAGACAGTCATTTATTGCACCCATGTTAATGGAAAGTGAGACAGTCATTTATTGCACCCATGTTAATTAAAAGTGAGACATATTCATTTATTGCCCCCCTGTTAATGGAAAGTGAGACAGTCATTTATTGGATCCATGTTAAAGGAAAGTGAGAGATAGTCATTTATTAGATGGATGTTAATGGAAAGTGAGACAGTCATTTATAGGACCCATGTTAATGGAAAGTGAGACAGTCATTTATTGCACCCATGTTAATTAAAAGTGAGACATATTCATTTATTGCCCCCATGTTAATGGAAAGTGAGACAGTCATTTATTGCACCCATGTTAATTAAAAGTGAGACATATTCATTTATTGCCCCCATGTTAATGGAAAGTGAGACAGTCATTTATTGGATCCATGTTAAAGGAAAGTGAGAGATAGTCATTTATTAGATGGATGTTAATGGAAAGTGAGACAGTTATTTATAGGACCCATGTTAATGGAAAGTGAGACAGTCATTTATTGCACCCATGTTAATTTAAAGTGAGACATATTCATTTATTGCCCCCCATGTTAATGGAAAGTGAGACAGTCATTTATTACACCCATGTTAATTTAAAGTGAGACATGGTCATATTTCCAGCAGCCATTGCATAATCTTTAACAGTTCATTAAGGTTATGGTTAAAGTTTAAAGTCATTTAATTTAAATAGCATTGCCTTCCATTCATTTCATGCAACTAGCATTGCCTTCCATTCATTTCTTGTAAGTAGCATTGCCTTCATTTCATTTTTATAACTAGTATTGCCATCTATTCATTTCTTGTAACCAGCATTGCCTTCCGTTCATTTCATGCAACTAGCATTGTCTTCCATTCATTTCATCTAACTAGCATTGCTGTCTTTTCATTTCTTGTAACTTGCATTGCCTTCCATTCATTTCATGTAACTAGCACTGCCTTCCATTCATTTTTGTAACTAGCATTGCCTTCCATTCATTTTTTGTAACTAGCATTGCTATCTATTCATTTCTTGTAAATAACATTGCCTTCCATTCATTCCTTTTGACTAGCATTGCCATCTATTCATTTATTGTAACTAGCATTGCCATCTATTAATTTCACATTACTTGCTATGCCTTCCATTCATTTCTTCTAACTAGAATTGCCATCTTTTAAATTGATACCATTTGCTGTTATGTTGACTATCTTATCACTGCTAGAAATCCCTGTTTTTTGGGAGAGTGACTCGAGGAAGAAAAGATGGGGTTATTGGGACCTCTGGTGAGTTGGGTCTAAAGATAAACTCACATTTCTTCTATAAAATTATTGCTGCAGCTATGAAAATAAGGTGAAAATGTGAAAATACTCATTTTCCATGTAATAAACATTTATTATTTTTGATTAAATTCCTTTTTCCTTTATAAGACCCTCTCACAGTGAATTTGTAAATTTAAAAATCTGCCTTCTCAGAACCAGTTTTGTATATCAAAGCATAACCACAGCTTTGTCTTTCCAGGGTATAGCAAAAATTTGCACACTTTTTTCACTTTCTTTATTTGTTTGCGTTTCAGGGGAAAATTAAACAACTTGTATAACCAGTTCTTCAGTGATTTTTCTTAGCTCAGTAATATATATCAATTAAAAGATTTTGTTATATATCATTAATTCATATTAATCATTGTCTTTTCTTAATGATTATATGTTATATACATCTGTACTTTGTACTTAACCTTGTCCAAAATCAAGTGCATATTTTACCTGACTAGTGACATTTGTTTGGGAAGCAATATCATACATAACTAATATTTCCCTTTGAGTGTGGATTAAGTATTCAATCATTAATTATCAGTAGAGGTAAGTATGTGGTTTTGAATCTGAGTCTGGGACATCTTTTTCTACTTGGAAATTCCTAAACTTGTTGATAACTTTGATTGTTTTATAGAGGAGACTATCCTACATCCTGGCTCTATTATTGTAACCTAGTTTTTTTTCTATAAAAATTATTCATTGTTGTCTTAATATCTGAAGTAGAATTGGTCTTATTGTTGTGTTCAGTTTTTAATTACTGTTGATTTATTTATTCAAATTATTATTCATTGGAATTATAAAGTGCTCATTAGTATTCTTGGACAGAGAAACATTAATTTGGAATTATAGTAAATTCAGACAAGGACATTTTGTATTATATTATTGTGATACATCAAAAGACTGTTTGCACATTGCCACAATCCAGGTCAATAGCACTTTAGCATATCTGAGACTATAGGCACATCAGCACATACAGTATTGGAATTTTTTTGGAATACCTCTGGAATTCAGTTGGAGCTTCTTACATTTAGACTTGTGATAGAACTTGTATGACCTTTTGGGATTTGATTCACAATACTGTAAATTCTTTTAAAATTTCACTTTGTATTCTAGATAAATAAATTATTTTTTCGATTTTAGAAAACATGCTGGTTTTTGCACTTGTATGTTACATAGTTTAAGACCATAGAGTCATAACAATGTGGAAGTCAACAATACTCTGCAGTTTTTCTTGGATTTGGCAATATGTATTTAGAAGCAGTTGTTGGATTAAGACCTTATGTATACAACAGTACCTCATGGTTGTTGGATTAGGCATATATATATATATATATATATATATATATATATATATATATATATATATATATATATACACACAACAGTATATCGTGGTTGTTGGATTAGGCCATATATATATACAATAGTACCTAATGGTTGTTGGATTAGGCCATCTGTATGCAAGAGTACTTCATGGCTGATTGATTTGGGAATATATTTATGCAACAGTTCATTGTTGGCTTGAATTGTATCATACATCACAATAAATAAGCAGAGTTGGTAACAAAGAAGAGTTGTAGCATCCGGAAGTGTGATTTACCTAAAATAATTACCAGTTTTTAATCAAGATGTTCCAGTAAAACATACTTGGGACCAAGGGAAAGCACTTTCAGTGCAGTGAATTAATCCAAAGATGAATTTTATTATCTGCAGCATTTTATTATTTTTTATCATTTTCATATGAATTATTTGAGTATTTTCTTAAATACTGCCTTCCCTGGGTATGTTGTTGTTGTTTTAAGGTTTAACGCCATTTTTCAGCGGATGATAGGCTATACATGGCGGCCAGTATTAATGGTGGAGGAAGAACCCAGGAAACCCCTGGAAATAACCACCGACCCTCGAGAAGCTACTGGCAAGCTTTCTCACATACCCACATTAGCCGAATCTGAGATTCGAACCCACGCAGACAGAGGTGAGATAGCAGTGATCCGTAATGGTGAGCGCTTTAGACCACTCGGCCACTCAGGGCCCCCTCCCTGGCTATCATCTATACCTTGATGGAACAGCCCATAAAAAATGTTTGAGCATAGAAAGTAGATTCATTTACTACAATGTATTTAGAAGTGATATGAAATAGGTAATCATTTTTACAATTTCGGACTTGCTCCTAATTAAGTTAATTACATTTTACCATTAATTTAATAATGAGGTAAGTTTTAATTAAAATATCTTTAAACCTGGATTAGAACATTTTTGTATGGTTGTTAGCTCATATAGCCATAAGGCAAAGTGAGCCTGTGGTATAGCCCTGCATACATCATGAGTCATCCATTACCAATCTAGATTCCATATTTCAGATCTAATTTGAATTCAGCTTAGAATATGGTTTTATGTATCAAAGTTTTGGACAAATTCAGTAATGAACTAGATCCATGAATATTTATAAGGTGATATTTCTTGTGATTGTCAAACTTTGTTTCCACACTGGAGGCTGTATTTCTGATTTCTGTTTTTATCAAACTTATATGCTTAATTAATACTTTGGTCAAGTTCATCAGTAAATGAGTTTAACACATACTAATGAGATATCTTGCATTTGATTGACTGAGCTTACCATTCTAAGGGTCGTATTTTTGATCCAATATTCATCACACTTGGAATACATGCTTATATAATTACAATCTTGTACAAGTTTGGATCATACTTGTAATACATGCTTTATGATTACAGTCTTGTACAAGTTGAGGTCATACTTGGAATACATGCTTTATGATTACAATCTTGTACTAGTTTGGAGACTTGGAATACATGCTTTATGATTACAATCTTGTATAAATTGAGATCATACTTGGAATACATGCTTTATGATTACATTCTTGTACAAGTTGAGATCATACTTGGAATACATGCTTTATGATTACAATCTTGTACAAGTTGAGATCATACTTGGAATACATGCTTTATGATTACAATCTTGTACAAGTTGAGATCATACTTGGAATACATGCTTTATGATTACAATCTTGTACAAGTTTGGATCAGACTTGGAATACATGCTCATATATTTATGATTTTGTACAAGATTGATAATAAGCTAGATCCACACTTATACATGAGTTGATCTTGTATCTGATAGGCTGAGATTATTAGAACTCTGGAAACCATAATTCTCATCCAGTTTTGATCAAACTTTGAATATGGGCTTATTTTAAAGATCTAGGATGAATCTTGTAACGGGCACAGTCTGTTCATATTAATGATGTGGTCTTTGCATCTGATTGTATGAGCTTGTTGCCATTCAGAAAGCAGTATTTTCGCTCCTGTTTACTTGGATATATGTGTCATCACTATCTGATTAGATAAGCTTCTTTCCCTTCATGAAGTCACATGTTTAATTTGATTTTGATCAAACTTTAAATATAGGCTTTTATGTGAAGATCTCGCTTGAGTTTGATAATGCCTGAGATTCATGCACATAAATAAGGTGATATTCTTGTGCTGAAACTCGTCCATTATCTTGGTGATTTAAGCCTATTTACCTTTACATGCAAGAGCCATGCATATTAATGAGGCAGTTTTGCATCTGATTGGTTGAGCTTGTCAGCTGTTTATTGACACTTTCCGGTATCATTTTATAAAATGTGATAGTCTTATATCTTTAATATATATCTATATATATATATATATATATATCTTATGTTTTATTGTAAGCTACATTTGTACATACTAATGAGGTCATCTATATGGTATTGAGAGGTAATCTTGTGTGTGGTTTTCTGTTCTTGTTACCACTCTGGAGATTGAATTCCAGTCAGCTTTACCCCACCTTGAGTTTATAGTGTCACTGACATAGATGAGTTTTATAATACGCAAGATCTGTGCATATTGGTGAGTGACCATATATTTGATTGAGTAAACTTGTTGCCTCATTAGATATAGATATAGAGATTATTTCTCATCTGCTTTCAGTCAAACTTGGCAAATGGATTTATATCACCAACATTGATTATGAGCATGAGATTTTGCATTTTAAGTATTAATTATGCATTTTAAATATTAATTATGCATTTGTATTAAAAAGGAATGTTTATCAGAATATACTAAAGTACATAAAATTAGCATTATAAAATTTGGGAGATGGTTTATACAGGTTGTGATTTATTCAAATTACATAAACCTGCCATATGAAATGTTCATCTGTTATGACTGTTATGTTATCTAAGCCAGGTAAGCAATATTTGGGCCTCTTGTTACCCAGAGGCAGTTGACTTATCTAGGAGAATATTCACCTAACTTATCTTTAAAATATCAAACTCTAGTGGCTTTAATGTGACAATTTATCATGGTTCTAGGACAAAATATGCCTTCCCAGGGCAATGGTTGAATTTTTTCTTTTTACAAGACCAGATATCGTTTTAGGATATTGCAAGTCACCAGAAGTTTGTTGACTCTTTCTAATGTCTATATTTCCTGTTTTTATTAGCAGATTACACACAGGTACAATATTTTCCAGGTATTGATGTGTAAGATCTGACAAATTATTCCATGACATCAGATATTTTTCTTTTAGATTTCTTCTTCCATGTGAATTGATCTAAAATCTGGGGTTTCACTTTAACCAGATGTGTAGAAGTTACAGATTGCCTGGTGTAGTTACCATGTAGTGAGACAAAGTGTGAATTTTCAATGCAACCTTCAGCTTTAAGTGCTTGCCAAAAAAATCTTTGAATCTGATTGTATTTTACTTCAGGGGACTGCAGACCAAGGTAAAGAGAGACGAGTGGAGGAAGAGAATGATGAGTTCATTCCCCCTGATCCAGATTGCCCATTGAGAGATGCTGGCAGTCAGCGTATTCCAAAATTAACAGTGAAGGTGAGATCAGGCATGTTGTATCTGTGATTTTTATATTTTTATATTTTCTTTCTCCTTTGACCTGAACTATCTTAAGTTCAGATCAGATGGTTCACTGATCCTCATGACACAACCAGGCTCCATGGCCTAGAACCAATTATTTTCTGGGGACAGTCTGAGAATCATCGTTAGGCTCCAGCATCTATAAGTCACGAATATTGACCATGTAAGATCCAGTCCACATCGTCAAGCGCTACCTGAAATGCACAGACTGTGGCAATCACAAAAAAAATCTTTCTGCCTTGGAAAGCAGGATATCATCTCTCAAGCCCTGTGTTCTTTCCTTAAGTGAGTTGTGCACAGGGTACTTGATGTGTCAAAATATCAAAGTTGCCTCATGAGGATTTCAGATTTGAAATCACCATAAACCTTGCAACATTTTGATCTGAGACATCATAGAAGATATTGGCTGGTATGCATATTAACACATTAACCCCTGGAGCTTTTTGCCATTTTTGCCTGAAAATCGAGTAGGAAACACATTTTGAAAGCTATTTCTGAATAGACTTGAAAACACCAAATCCCCAGTCATCTTTCAATAACATACTGCCTAGTTGTGTCAGAAACATCGCTTTTCATTGGCAATTTGACTCGCGCATGAGCAGAAAGGTAAAAGTTGGAGTTCTTTCTTTTTTTATTTCTTTTTTTTTTGGTGTTAAACGGAGCCATTATTTTTGTATGGAGACCACTCTATTCCAAATGCCCATCTTATCCTTCTTTTTGCAAAGGCTCATCTGTCTGTTTGCAGTTCATACCGGTTTGCCTTAGATCTGAGACCAAGAAATCTAAAATCCGGACACAAAATCGGATTCCGACCACGGGCGAATTTTGGGTTTAAAAAAGTCGGGTCCAAGAAATGAGGTTTTTCTATCTGTATTTTGTAGTGCAACTAGATATTCCAGATTATTTGGTATCATTGTAGAGCTACATCTGTCTACCTTTCTATAATGCCACCCACTTTAGTGTATCTTGCTTGACCATGACGCTACAGAGCTCAGCAGTAGGCTACTACCTCCTGCCCCGTAAAGTCGTCGCTAGGGGTTAATGTGTTAAATCAAGTTTTTATCTCAGGGATTTAGCTTTGCAGAGTCAAAATCTGAATATAGTTGGACCTGCATCTGCAACCCAGATGACCATTAGACCTAATTAAACCAGTGCAGCTTCACTGGATTCACCAGGGAATTTTGACAGTAAGGTGATTTTAGTAATCTTCTTAACCTTGTGTTGCTTTAAGCAGGAAAACTCAGCATTCCCTCCACCTGTTACCTATTTACTAAATGTTAATGTGATTGGGAATGCATTCAAAGAAAGCAAATTTTATAGTAAATTATGTTTCTCCAAGAATAAGTACCCAGTCACATTACTTGAGAGTCTCCCAACCTTATTACTATGCAAGTATCCTCATTGGTAGTTCGCTCAGCATAAAAACAAGTGACACCTTTTTTCTTCTTCCCCCCCCCCGCCCCGTTATCAGGGGAGATAATGTGCAAGAGTTGTTGCCCTTTAAATGTTAAAGACACAAAAGACAAAGTTTAGTTTTGTTATGGCAGGTTGATATTCCTTGTGTCAGTGTTAATGTGATCAGGTAAGTATTCTTAGAGAAGCACAATTTACTATAAAATGTGCTTTGTTTTCTCTAACTGAAGTAGTCAAGATTTTTGTGTACTATTTATGAATTTGTTTCCACTCTGATACATGGGATATCTACAAGATAATCACAATTCCAGCCATTAATTTTAGCAAAGATGGTGATAAAAACTCAACATCCTGCTAATACTAATCAGGAATTTCAGTATTGCCACAATATATACATTGGTCTTAAATAAATATCCCAGAAATGAACAACAAAACCCAGGGTCTATTTTACAATTCTAGAACTGAAAATATTTTAGGGAGAGGAATTTTCTGTATTATTTTGTAGAAAGTAGTATGAATACAACAATGTTTATCTTAGAATATACTCTGAAACCAACCATAAGGCTGTTAGAGAAGTGCAAATTGCATGCACTGATTAAACTTTGATTTATTTGATCAATTGAAATACGAACATGGATTTTTTATGTTAGACTTATTAGTAATAATCAATCAAAATATTATTAAGGAAAATTTATCACAAGCATAGCACATTTTGAACTTATGCATTGAAAAGCACTGTTCCTTATACCATTGCAATCATCCGTTTCAATATAAAGTCAATTTTAATACTAAATTGATATTTTAGTAATCTGTTAGTGTAACTGGTATGTACCTTTAGTTTATGTTGGAGCTATACTATTTAATTGCTTGGGGAATTTTACTTTTAGAGAAAGGAAATGACAAAAGAGCTTTTTGAAAGAAATTGTCAGGTATGGAGTCTTCATTTCTGTAAACACAAATTTAACACTGGAAATGTTGATATACAAATTCTTCATTCATTCTGCTACAAAATTTAAAATCTTTCTATGTTCCTTACATACTGTGATTAAAATTTTCCAGGCTCGAGAGCATTGCTTGGGAATGTTAGAATCAGTGCTAAAAGCCAACTTCATTCAGCAGCACCAGGACATACCACATAGATTAGCAGCTGCAGACTATGAACCCAGATGCTGTGCAATCGATCAAGAACATAGGATCTTTCATGCAAACCGATTTGCAAATACATACAAGGCTGGTATCATGAAGGTTGTCACTGAGATCAAGAAATGTACAGCAGCCCAGCAGCTCCATCCCTCTTTGACTCCATCCTGGCAGGAGAGTGGCAGAAGTACGGACTTGTCCACACCTCCAGAGACAAATGGTGTGGAAGAAAGTGAATTGGGTTGTCTAGCAGAGTCATCAGATTCTGAGATGACCAACTCATTGGGGTTACATGATGCCAAACAAAAATGGTCAGTTGTTACAGAAAGATTGTCCAATTCTGTCCCAAACAGTAATTCTGCTGACAAAAGATGTGACTTATCCACAAATGTCATCTCATTTTTAGGGGCAGGTGATGCAGATGACAGGTTTTCAGGTTGTGTAGAAGGAATATCCAAGTCAGATGTAGATAACAAAAACTCTATAACAGAAAATTCAACAACACCAGTTGGAGAAGTTTCTGTTAAAGCTGTTAAAGTAACAGAGAATTCAAACTTAAATGAAAAATTTGTGACAGCAAGGACTTTATTGGAAAATTTACATTCCAGTTCAGACAATTTCAGTTCTGAACCAGGCCCACTTGCTTCAGAATCGTTCATTCCAATAAATACAAATTTACTGAATCCTGATATAGACAGTTCTACGTCCTCTTCAAATGCTGCAATTGGATTTTATCGAGAGCATGAGTTACAGGAGGAAAAAGTAAATGTTAGTGTTATAAATAAAACAGAAATGAAAGATGTTCTAGAAGGTCAGCAAGTTCCAAGAATTAAATACTTCTTTGAGACTGAAGAATACAGAGCACAGCAAAAGCAACGAGGGCTTAAGCAGAGGGAAAAGAAGGAGGACAACAAAGGCAGAAAAAGACCAGCTGAGTTAACAAGGGTAATAAATGAATATTGTAATTATGTTATAAAAGGTAGAAAATTAAAAAATTAATGGTTCAAATGCTGTTAGAAAACCAGATATTACTCTCTTTTTTCAGCCAAATTTTAAACATATTTATGTCCAGCCTTAAAATGATGGTGAGATTAAAGCTGTAGTGGATTATTGTGTCTGCTGTGTGTATTCAAGTGTACATAAGGTTCAAATTGTGTGTATTCAGGCGTAAATAATGTTCATACTGTGTGCACTCAGGTGTACATAGAGTTCACACTGTGTACATTCAGGTTTACATAGAGTTCACACTGTACATTCAGGTGTACATAGAGTTCACACTGTGTACATTCAGGTTTACATAGAGTTCACACTGAGCCCATTCAGGTTTACATAGAGTTCACATTGTGTACATTCAGGTGTACATAGAGTTCACACTGTGTACATTCAGGTTTACATAGAGTTCACACTGAGCTCATTCAGGTTTACATAGAGTTCAGACTGTGTGCATTCAGGTGTACATAGAGTTCACACTGTACATTCAGGTTTACATAGAGTTCACACTGTGCTCATTCAGGTTTACATAGAGTTCACACCGTGCTCATTCAGGTTTACATAGAGATCACACTGTGTACATTCAGGTGTACATAGAGTAAATAGGGTTTACACTGTGTGCATTCAGGTGTACATATGGTTCACACTGCATTCAGGTGCACATAGGGTTCACACTATGTTCATTCAGGTTTACATAGAGTTCACACTGTACATTCAGGTGTACAAAGAGTAAATAGGGTTTACACTGTGCATTTAGGTGTACATAGGGTTCACACTGCATTCAGGTGCACATAGGGTTCACACTATGTTCATTCAGGTGTACATAGGGTTTGTACTGTATGCATTCAGGTGTATATAGAGTTCACACTGTGAATTCCAATCTACATAGGGTTCACACTGCATTCTTGTGTACATAATGTTAACTAAGGTTAACACTGCATTCAGGTGTACAAAGGGTTCACATTATATATTCATTTGTACATAGCGTTCACACTATATATTCAGGTGTAAATATGGTCACACTGTGCATTCAGGTGTACATATGGTTCACACTGTGTGTGTTCCAGTTTACATAGGGTTCACACTGTGCATTCTTGTTTACATAACATTAACTAAGGTTAACATTGCATTCAGGTGTACAAAGGGTTCACATTATATATTCATTTGTACATAGCGTTCACACTATATATGCAGGGGTAAATATGGTCACACTGTGCATTCAGGTTCACATAGGGTTCATCCTGTGTGCATTAAGGTCTACATAGGGTTCACACTGTGCATTCAGGTCTACATAAGGTTCACACTGTATGTATTCAGGTCTACATAGGGTTCATCCTGTGTGCATTCAGGTCTACATAGGGTTCATCCTGTGTGCATTCAGGTCTACACAGGGTTCACACTGAATGTATTCAGGTCTACATAAGGTTCACACTGTATGTTTTCAGGTCTACATAGGGTTCATCCTGTGTGCATTCAGGTCTACATAGGGTTCATCTTGTGTGCATTCAGGTCTACATAGGGTTCATCCTGTGTGCATTCAGGTCTGCATAGGGTCCATCCTGTGTGCATTCAGGTCTACATAGGGTTCATCCTGTGTGCATTCAGGTCTACATAGGGTTCATCCTGTGTGTATTTGGTCTACATAGGGTTCATCCTGTGTGCATTCAGGTCTACATAGGGTTCACACTATGTATTCAGGTCTACAGAAGGTTCACACTGTATGTATTCAGGTCTACGTAGGGTTCATCCTGTGTGCATTCAGGTCTACATATGGTTCATCCTGTGTGCATTCTGGTCTACATAGGGTTCATCCTGTGTGCATTCAGGTCTACATAGGGTTCATCCTGTGTGCATTCAGGTCTACATAGGGTCCATCCTGTGTGCATTCAGGTCTACATAGGGTTCATCCTGTGTGCATTCAGGTCTACATAGGGTTCATTCTGTGTGCATTCAGGTCTACATAGGGTTCATCCTCCGTGCATTCAGATATACATAGGGTTCATCCTGTGTGCATTCAGGTCTACATATGGTTCATCCTGTGTGCATTCAGGTCTACATAGGGTTCATCCTGTGTGCATTCAGGTCTACATAGGGTCCATCCTGTGTGCATTCAGGTCTACATAGGGTTCACACTGTATGTATTCAGGTCTACGTAGGGTTCATCCTGTGTGCATTCAGGTCTACATAGGGTTCATCCTGTGTGCATTCAGGTCTACATAGGGTTCATCCTGTGTGCATTCAGGTCTACATAGGGTTCATTCTGTGTGCATTCAGGTCTACATAGGGTTCATCCTCTGTGCATTCAGATCTACATAGGGTTCATCATGTGTGCATTCAGGTCTACATAGGGTTCATCCTCTGTGCATTCAGATCTACATAGGGTTCACACTGTGTGTATTCAGGTCTACATAAGGTTCATCCTGTGTGCATTCAGATCTACAAGTTCACACTGTGTTCATTAAGGTTCACTTAGAGCTCACAATATGACTGAAAAATTGTTAAAAGCTGCGTTAAAAATCCAAATCACACACTCTTCTGGATTTATAATAAATTAATTTCAGTAATTACTAATCATCAGTGTCAATCTCACTACTAAAATGTTATTACAGTTATGGGGCAGTGATATATACCCGCCACCCCACAATTAAAAACATGAGATAGCCACCAACACGTGTTCGTGGCCTTGTGGTGTTCTCAACCATCATCCAGTCAGTTGACCAGTGATTATTATTCTGCATTTCCTATAAAAATGATCAAATTGTTCCTTAACAGTTATTATTGCCGTAGTTCAAACAAATAGGGATCAAACTATTTATTAGTGCGTAGTCAAAACGGATAATAGGATACATAAATGAGAAGCCTGAATCCCCCATGTAGGATTAAATCGAGGTTAAAATACATGCAATTAGCTTTGAGATATAGTCTTCACAAGTCAGGCAAAGACTCTGCTGGTCTCAAAAAGCTTCTTAACTAGACTTATAAATCAGTTAATTTAGATAATAATAGATTATTGATGTCTGCTCAATCATCCATCATAAATACCCACTAAACAAGTTTATGGACTGAATTGTCAGCAGTTTTGGTCATTGCCACACACATGTGACACATCCAGCAAATATGAATGTTGCAACAGCGACAAAAAAAACCATTTCATAAATTTGTGTACATGTATTAGCAAGAATTTCAGTGGATTCAGATGTATCAGATGTCTTTATTATAGAAATTATGCTTTTTATGGACATTTTTGTTGGAATTACTATTATGGATAAAAACAGATTTGACTGGTGAGTACATGTACACAACTATTTAGGCTTGTGTTACAGATTTCATATACATAAAAATAAATATTAAACATGTAACAACTGTTTTAAGTACTTGTTTAATATAGAACACGTTGATATTTAATATGGATTGATTTTAGATGGTAAATGTGCCAGTGAAGCACATATTTTTGCACCCACTTTTATTACATCTCCCTGCCGATTTTTGGTAAATGCATTATTTTCTTCAGCTAACTGACTTCACTGGTTATAGCATGGTTCAATGCATAATATGGTCTCACCGTCTCATTTTATGGACCCAAACCATTGAGTTATCGACTGCTCTGGTGGCCTTGTGGTTAGAGCGTCCACCTCAGAAGTGGGAGGTTGTGGGTCCAATCCCCGGCCAAAGACGTACAAAAATGGTACTAGGACTGTTTGGCCTGGTGTCAGGATAATGTGACTGGGTGGGACATCATGCCCCAGTGCTAGACATCACTATAAACTGCCACACTGCAGACATCGTACCAGTATAACTGAAAAATCAAACACACACACATTGAGTTGTCATGCGGCCATGCTGTATTATGATCCTTGGAATCATGAAGTAGCAGTGCCTCATAGACATATTTTTGGAAGAATTATTGTGTTTCTGACAGAATGACAAGAAAATTAGCAATAATTGTTTTGTCATGTCAAGGTCAAACAAACTTCACAAATCCAGTAGATTAATGGGAAATTGACCTTCTAGCCCAGTCTCATTTCAGTAAGGTATTTTATGCATTCAGTATTGAAATTCATTTGAATTTAATACATTTGGACTTGTGATTTAACTTTTAAGGACTATTTGGGATTTAATTCACAATACTGTAACTTTATTTTAAATTTTCACTTTGTACCTTAAGGAACTAAATTACTTAATGAATTTGACAAAAGTTGTTGGTTTTTTGCTCTTTTCTTTTACGTAGTTTAAGACCAGATATTTGTAACAGTACTTGGACAGTAGAAGTAGTAAGCATTGCCCTTTCAACTCTATGAATCCCAGTCATCTTTTCCTCAGTCCCGGAAGTATAGTCATGCTCATTATTAATTAAAGCTTTTGGTTAAATATTTATGTATGATTACAAGTCCCAAACCCTCAGAAGGATAGATGTGACAGTTAAATTTGAAATCTGAAAGCTGTAAACTTTCATATTCATGTACTCTTTGGCAAGGTAATGGACATACAGTAAGTCCTAAACCCTGGAAGGGTTAGTTTTCAACGTGGCCATTATAATTACGGATCTGTGTGTCCTTTAATATCCATGTACCTCATCTCACCATTCTTATCCATGTACCTCAACTCTCTTCAGATCCATGTACTTCAGCTTTCCCTTCTTATCCATGTACTTCAACTCTCTCTCTTATCCATGTACCTCAACTCTTCCTTCATATCCATGTACCTCAGCTCTCCCATCATGTACTTCAACTCTCTCTTCATATCCATGTACCTCAACTCTCCTTTCATATCCATGTACCTCATCTCTCCCATCATGTACTTCAACTCTCTCTTCATATCCATGTACCTCATCTCTCCCATCATGCACTTAAACTCTCCCATCATATCCATGTACCTCAACTCTCCCTTCATCTCCATGTACCTCAACTCTTCCATCATGTACTTCAACTCTCTCTTCATATCCATGTACCTCATCTCTCCCATCATGTACTTAAACTCGCCCTTCATATCCATGTACCTCAACTCTTCCCTCATATCCATGTACCTCAACTCTCCCATCATGTACTTCAACTCTCCTTTCATATCCATGTACCTCATCTCTCCCATCATGTACTTCAACTCTCTCTTCATATCCATGTACCTCAACTCTCCCACTATTTACTTAAACTCTTCCTTCATATCCATGTACCTCAACTCTCCCTTCATATCCATGTACCTCAACTCTCTCATAGACTAAAGCAAAGTCATTTCATTTGAAATGATTAGCTGATCTTTTGGTTAAAGTTATTTTGCAAGGTCATTCAGTTAGGCGCAAACCCAGGAAGGGATGGCTATTATAATGTTGAATCTGTTAGCTCTTCCAATTCACTTGTACCCTGCCTTTGACCATCTAGCAAAGTAAAAATCATAGGAAATTGAAAACAGCAATATACATGTTACTGTATGAGGCAGGGAACAGTCAAAATATAAGTCTTATATTTTCTTGTTTTCACATTTCATATTCCTCACCACAATCTTAGATCTAGTAATTGAGTTCATTAATTCATTAATTGTATTCTAGAGTGAAGATAAAAGCAGCAAAAGACCCAAATTGAATGAAAACCAGAAGCCAGGATCTAGCAGTGATGTTAAAATTCAGCCCATCAACCTAAAAGAGTCTGCAGACCTAGTTGTGAAGTACCTCAGTCCATACTTTAAAGCTGGCAAGATTGCTTCAAAGGTAAATTTCTACTGTTCATGCAGGATCATACATGTGATAGTCTGTTGATCATAGTTTCTTACATATGATATTCTGCTGTTCATACAGGATCTTACATGTCATAATCTGTAGTTCATACAGGATCTTACATGTGATATTCTGTTGTTCATACAGGATCTTACATGTGATATTCTGTAGATAATATAGGATCATACATGTGATATTCTGTTGTTCATACCAGATCTTACATGTGATATTCTGTTGTTCATACAGGATCTTACATGTGATATTCTGTTGTTCATACCAGATCTTACATGTGATATTCTGTTGTTCATACCAGATCTTACATGTGATATTCTGTAGATAATATAAGATCATACATGTGATATTCTATTGTTCATACAAAATAATTCATGTGATATTCTGTTGAACAGTGCTTCTTACATGTGATATTCTGTAGTTCATACAGGATCTTACATTTGATATTCTGTTGTTCATACTGGATCTTACATGTGATATTCTGTAGATAATTCAGGATAATTCATGTGATTATCTGTTGTTCATACCGGATCTTACATGTGATATTCAGTTGTTCATACCGGATCTTACATGTGATATTCTGTTGTTCATACAGGATAATTCATGTGATATTATATTGTTCATACCGGATCTTACATGTGATATTCTGTAGATAATACAGGATCATGCATGTGATATTCTGTAGATAATACAGGATCATACATGTGATATTCTGTTGTTCATACAGGATCTTACATGTGATATTTTATTGTTCATACCGGATCTTACATGTGATATTCTGTAGATAATACAGGATCATGCATGTGATATTCTGTTGTTCATACAGGATCATACATGCGATACTCTGTAGTGTATACAGGATCTTACATGTGATACTCTGTTGTTCGTCTGAATCATATATACATAATATTCTGTTGATCATACAGGATATTACACATAATATTCAACTGTTCATACAGGTTCTTACATGTGATATTCTATTGTTCATACAGGAGCTTACTTGTGGTACTCTGTTTTTTAAATGGGACCACTCCAGTGGCCTAGTGGTTGGAGCATGCACATCAGATGTAGGAGGTTGCAGGTTTGAACCCCAGCCAAGTCATACCAGAGACTTATAAAAATGGTACTTACAGCTGCTTCATTTGGCACTATGCATTAAGAGGTTAGTGTTAGGACTGGTCAGACTTCTTAACAGTATATGGTAGATAATCAGAGTGGAGAAGCCAGATGTTATCCCTTATGAACATTTGATTCATCTAGGTATGGAGAGTCTGACTCAAGTCAACCTGATTCATCTAGGTATGGAGAGTCTAACTCAAGTCAGCCTGATTCATCTAGGTATGGAGAGTCTGACTGAAGTCAACCTGATTCATCTAGGTATGGAGAGTCTGACTCAAGTCAACCTGATTCATCTAGGAATGGAGAGTCTGGCTCAATTCAACCTGATTCATCTAGGTATGGAGAGTCTGACTCCAGTCAACCTGATTCATCTAGGTATGGAGAGTCTGACTCAAGTCAACCTGATTCATTTAGGTATGGAGAGTCTAACTCAAGTCAACCTAATTCATCTAGGTATGGAGAGTCTAACTCAAGTCAACCAGATTCATCTAGGTATGGAGAGTCTAACTCAAGTCAACCTGATTCATTTAGGTATGGAGAGTCTGACTCAAGTCAACCTGATTCATCTAGGTATGGAGAGTCTGACTCAAGTCAACCTGATTCATCTAGGTATGGAGAGTCTAACTCAAGTCAACCTGGTTATCTAGGTATGGAGAGTCTCTAATTCAAGTCAACCTGATTCATCTAGGTATGGAGAGTCTCTAGCTCAAGTCAACCTGATTCATCTAGGTATGGAGAGTCTAACTCAAGTCAACCTGATTCATCTTTCTCCCAAAGCATCAGTAGTATCATTCATGCATCAGAAAGGTGGAACAACAGAATGCCCTCCATGGTCTCTCCATTCCCAAACCCAGAAACATGGGCATTCAATCAGCTCAGAGGGAATATGGGTATATGTATTCCCTCCAGCTGTTCTAATGCTTAAACTTGTCCAGAAAGTAAAGGGTATTGCCTGCAAAATAGGGGTATTGCTTGCAAAATAGTTTTAATTGCCCATCTGATGTGACATCCAGAGACATGACAAAGAAAATTGTAGCAACCTCAACCCCGCTGAAGCAGTCAAGATTGCCATTATTCCATCTATGTCAGAAGAAACTCAATGATACCTGGCCCTGCATGAAAAGGAGTTCAGTTCTTTCATTGTGGAGAGAATTATAAAATCTAGACAGCCCTTCACTTTCAAGGCATACGAAGGGAAGTGGTACATTTTCAGTGTCTTGTGTACATTAACAACATCATGGCACTCACAGCCTCTATCCCTCATCCGACATAGTTCATTCTTTTCCTTGTTGAAGATAAGAACCTAGCCCCTGTCACAATCAAGCAATACCGTTCCATAATCTCAGACATGTTAGACATTATGAAATAGATGATATTGGCCACAAAAAGGACCTTTCTGACTTGTTGCCTGATTTCAACATATCCAGACTACACTTGCTAACCCTGTTCACAAATTAGAACCTCAGCTGGGTCATGACTTGACTCAACTCATCTAAATTCAATCCCCAGTCTTCCACATCTCTGAAACATTTATCTTAACACAACTTGCTTCCTGATAGCACTGTCTTCAAATTACAGGGTGAATGAGCTGCATGTACTTCCCATAGATCCAAATGCATTTAGTTCCATTCTGATGGCTCAGTTGTATTATTGACACAATCTGGTTTTGTTACCGTTGATAGGCAACCAACAAATAACTATTTGGTTTCTCACGATCTATCGAGAGAGGTGAAACTGCAAGACCTGGCGCATGCCATCAAATGGGGAGCACGGAGAATGTCTGCAGCAACCATCAATGGCCTTCCTACCGTTAAAGGGAGAGAAGCAAAACATAACCCCACAAGTGCTTGCTGCTTGGCTAAAGGGGGTTACATGATTTACATACAAGGAATTCACAAAGGATCAGGTACAATTGATGAGGATTTTGGCTACAAGATATAAGTGCTTTCCATGAGTCTGACGTTCAAACATAATGTCTCAATTCAAGGCGAAGTCAAGTCCATTGGCTGGCACACCATGTCTATTTTACTCAGCTTTTATTTGCATGACATAGCCTCACAAAGCAGAATCTTGTCTGGCCACTGGTAGCTGCCCAACAGTTACCATGCTTCATTCATGACAGCACAACCTTAGCACCAGGAATGCAGATCCTGCAGGGATCACTTTTGCACATGTACAAATGCATAATATTTGGTTGTGGTTAAGAGAGGTTCATCCTTTCCGAAGAGCAAACCTTGTTCTCTTAAAGATTGATGTGGCTAGAGGTTGGATGCTCAAGTATTTCCTCCTCTTACCTTTTATTCTAATGTTAATTTGATTGGGTAATGCATATGATGGAGAAAGGAATTATTTTTTGAGTAAATTGTATTTCTCCAAATATACTTACCCAATCATATTATTATCAATCCCTCCCACCATTCCCAGCAAATGTGAGCATCCTGTGTCACTTTCACTCAAGCTTAAACTGGTTAAATCCAGAATATAGGTGGCCACCAGAGAGTTAATATGTAAAAGT
Source organism: Sinohyriopsis cumingii (assembly GCA_028554795.2). NCBI lineage: Eukaryota > Metazoa > Mollusca > Bivalvia > Unionida > Unionidae > Sinohyriopsis > Sinohyriopsis cumingii. The sequence goes on along the minus strand of CM068829.1, from coordinate 91,724,814 downwards.
TACTTCCCTTTGTCCATATTATATATGTATAGATGGAAAGACATTTTTTCTTCTTTCAAGTAAGGTTGGATTAAGAGGTAGCAGATACGTATTTTCAGAGAAACTTAGTTTATTTTAAAATTTCCTATCCATTAATTAGTGTACAGATTAACTTATTTTGACAATGGGGAAGGGGTAAGAGGTCATGATGGGCTTGTACATTAAAAGAAATATATAGGAATTATAGCAAATCAAATCTGTGGGTTTTTATGATAAATTCTGATACAATTGAATGTCCAGCTACTGTATGAGATAATTACACATGTTCTTTGTTGTTGTGCAGATGAAGTTCCCAATGCACTGTAGTATCAAAAGGTGTAATTGTGGAGCATCAGGGAAGCTTTTTTTTAATTTTATAGTGATGTCTAGCACTGGGGCATCATGCTGCAGACATGTAGCATGATGTCCCACCCAGTCCCATTATCCTGACACCAGGCAGACCAGTCCTAACACTAACCTCTTAATGCTAAGCACCTAGCAAGGCTGCTGTTAGTGCCATTTTTTAATAAGTCTTTGGTATGACTAAGCCAGGGTTCAAACCCGTGACCTCCTGCATCCAAGGCAGATGCTCTAATCACTAGGTGCGGCAAGGGAAGCTTATTCATTGTATAGATTTTATTAACCACATAAATATTTCAGTATTAAGTTAAGAATAACCAGATGTTTGTAGAAGTGAGAAGATATAGATAAATTTTGAATTTGCACTGAAAATTTATATTATGTACTTACAGTTCATTGAAAAATGTATTGCCACTCATTGTACTTCAGTAATTCATTTAATTTACCCATTTCTGCCAAATTTTATACATTTTATACATTTTACCCATTTTATACATTTTTATGCATTTATAGCCATGTTTATATAGTTGTACCCATGTTTATACATTTATACAATTTAAATCTAAAAACAAGCTGAATATATGAGCATTAAAAAAGAAATGTTTTCACTGATGTCATCTTTGTCACTGTCTGTTATAAACTGACACAAAATGTATAAGAAAAGTTGATGTTTCTTTTGGTACTGATGCTTGCAAAATATTAAAACTTGATTTAAAATAAGGAGGGTAGAATAAAATAAGTTGCTTTCCATCAGAAATGTTTCAGCAAACTTCATCCTGTTACCTAGGAAAGTATTGGTAGGTTTCTAACGAAAAATTCACCCTATCTTGCTGAACAGACCACTGGAAATCTCATTTGCATAGCAATAGATGGATGATATCTGGCAGCTCTCAGAAGTTTTGAATCCCATTGCTATATGATGTAGGCATAGGGCGATGGGGGTATTTTAAAATTTCTGATCATTTTGTTATAACTTTTTTGTTTCTTTTAACATGTCAATAATGTTAACTTGCATTGATGAGCAGAATAACAGTCTTTAAAATTAAATGCAGCTGGGTACCCTCAGATTTATGCAGGTGACATTACATGCTGTCAAAGAACAATTCTGCTACTGTGCAAAGAACATACTATAAAATCCAGCCCCACCTATTGTACTCTCCAACTGGTATCAAAGCAGACTCCAGTGAAGTTTACAGGTGTAATTATATGTCATATCCTATAATTCTGAGGTAGTCTCATCATTTTATAATGGATGCTGTGACCTACATTCTGAATGTCTAGATTCGTCTGTGAACGATAAGTAAATAGTGGCCACTGTGAAGGATTGATGTAAATTCTTGATACACAGTGGAACATATTTCTTTTATCATGGGAATTAATTCAGCTGCCATTTTTTATTATATTGAAGAATCATTTGAGGTTCAGAAGGACTTGTGCAAGATGGGTCCCAAAAGTTGTGAAACATTAACTGAACCACCTAACCATGCTCTGAGGTATCCATCTACTTATTGACAACACAATGGTGCATGTATCTACCATCATTACAGACTTCCTGAAGGAGCACAGAATCCAAACTTTGCCAAAGCCTCTATACCACCCTGATTTAGCTCCAAGTGATTGTGGCTGAATCTTATCGTTAAAGATTCACAGAGGAGCAGACAATTAGAAAGCCACCATGCAGTTGGAAGTGCAGTTTTCCAGTGTATGAATGACATACCAAAAAGTGAATACAAAAATTACATGTAGTAATTTTAAAAAATCAGATGGAGTAAATATGTATAGGTGCATGCATGCGGAGTGCTTTGAGGGGACACATTGATCTTAAATAATACAAATCTTCATTGTGGAGTGCACTAATATTAAGAAAATTGTATGATTACCCTTTATATACTATCTCAGGTACTAATGCTGTTCTGTTAAATTGTTTTGGTGGAGCATTCATCACTTACATTGACATGACTGATTGACTTCGTGGAGCTTTGGTTACTTTCATTCAAATGTCCAGTTAATTAATTTGGTTGAGCACTGGTTACTTTTCGTTTAAATAACCAATTAATTAATTTGGTGGAGTGTTGGTTACTTTCATTCAGATGACAAATTAATTAATAATGAATAATTAATACATAAGAATAAATCTATGTCAGTAGCAAATGGCAGTAATGTGAATGGTTAAAACAATACTGAACCACTCCGGTGGTCTAGTGGGTAGAACGTCTGCCTCAGATGTGGGAGGTTGTGGGTTCGATCCCTGGCCAAGTCATATCAAAGACATACAAAAATGGTAATAACACTTGCCTCACTTGGCGCTCAGCATTAAGAGGTTAGTGTTAGGACTGGTTGGCCTGGTGTCAGGATAATGGGACTGGGTGGGACATCATGCTTCATGTCTGTAGCATTATGCCCCAGTGCTAAACATCACTATAAACTGCCACACTGCAGACATCACAGCGATATGACTGAAATTTTCTTAAAGCTACATTAAAAATCCAAATCACACACACACATGCAAATTAATTAATACTAGTTACTTTTAGTGAAATTACCAATTAATTATTTATAACTTCTGTGCTTGATTTTTCTCAAAATTTAGTTTGGGGTTTTGAACATTAGCTTCAGTTTTTGGCAAGACAACACATTGAAAAATTAATGGATTGTCAATCAGTCATTAGTCAGTTTGCAATGACTAAAGATCAGTGACAAAATTGTATCCAGTTAGAAACATTGGAAATCCATATATCTGAACCCTGAATATCCCAATAGCCCTCTGATCTGACGGATCACACATCTACCAACAGTATCACACTAAGGTCAGAACATATCCAAATGTATGCCTAATATACAAACTAACTAGGTGTTCCCTGGACTAAGATGTTAATGAAATCTTCTTTTCTTGCAGGATTTGTTCAAGGCTGTAGCACGACAACTCTCTCACAAGTTAGCAAAAGGTACCATTGGTCAGCCCACAAACAAAGGTATTTATAAATTTTTGCATGCTTTTTGTCCGTCTGTATGTACGCATGTGTGTGTATGTATGTAAGTATGTATGTATGTAATATAAAATGGTGCATCTAGGTGTTGCTGCATTGTTCAGAATTTTTTATCTTCTTTTGTTTTGGAAGAGTGGTAGAAGTCCCTTTTAGGCCAATTACGTTACGATATATTTAAACAGAGTTTGCATTTAGGGGTCTTGCATAAAAATAATTTCAGAAGCAGCTCTGGTGTACTCATTCAACTCAGGTATTTGACTAAAGTGCTGCAGATTTATTTTGATTTTCATGAGAATCAGTTGTTTATGGCATTACAAACATTTACTTATTTTAGAGCACTTCATTTTCCTGGTTTAGAGACGGGTTGGATTGTTTAATTAAAAATTCACTGCCTGTTGGGTCTTTAAATTTGTGGTTGCTGAAAACCTCCAAATCCTTAAAAAATGAATATCTCACAAAATAGTGACTCTCTATTCACAGTATTTGTCATGATTTCACCAGAAACACTCATTGGGAAATAGAGACTCCAGTCCTGGAGGAAATGTGTTTTCTTAAAGTACAATTAGTGCATATACCCACTTAGAAGTTAAGCCCAGTTGCAAACATCACATAATGCACCAGCAGATTACTCATAACCAACTGCATAGACCCAGATCTGTTGCTGCACTATGCAACGGAAGATTTGGGTCTGTGCAGTTTGCATTTGGACTCAACTTATAAGGAATTTTTTAAAAAGTTTTTATTGACCTAAAGATGGATAATACACACAAGTAAGAATACATGGTAATAATTCCGAGGCAGCTATTTTTTCAATATTCTGTTGATTTCATGCCTGAAATTATTTCTTTACAGTGAAAGATGAGGCCAAAAAGATGATCAAAGAAGTTTTCACAGGTCTCAAGGAGATCAAGTCAGAGGTTGATATTAAAATTCTCTGAAGACCAATATCATCCTATGCAATAACCTGCTAACAAATGGGTCTGTTAGCAAATGATAGTACCTTTTCTGTGCAAAGAACTTGTTGAGACAATTAGCATGACTTGATGTTCAGGTTTAATTACAAATGGTATCCTCTTGCATCTGAATCTGTACATTATGTGCCAGCCAACGAAAAGTTATTGTGAATAAATTTTTTGTTTATATTGTAAACTTTTTGTAGCTCTATCATTGTAGTGCTTTTCAGTTGTCCATATTTCTGCCAACAGTGTACACATTTGTTTGCTTTCCTCTTTTCCAACCAATTTTTAACAACTGCATTGTTCAGAAACCTAATTTACCCTAAACCTGATACCATTAGCAGCATTCAGCTCTCCAAGTGGCCGAGTATTCTAAAGCGCTCTCCATTACGGATCACTGCCATCTCACCTGTCTGCATGGGTTCGAGTCTCGGATTTGGCTAATGTGATTATGTGAGAAAGCTTACCAGTAGCTTCTCGTGGCTTGGTGGTTCTTTCGGGGGTTTTACCGGGTTCTTCCTCCACCATTAATACTGGCCGCCATGTATAGCCTATCGTGTGCTGAAAAATGGCATTAAAACCTACAACAACAACAACATTCAGCTCTCCAATAGTAGTGTATGTGAGAGAGAGAAAGAGAGAGAGAGCAAGGATTGTGTGATGTAATATTACATGACTTTTCAGAAACCTTTCAAAAGATAGACTTTGAATCTTTCCATATGATTGGGAATGTTCTGCAAATGTGTGAAACAGTTTTTGAATTAATTTATCTATCCCGAGAGGGTGGAGCCAGGGGATTGGGGATGTGGCCTTTAGGTCATCTTCAAAAACTGTAGAGAGCCCAACCCCATATATGTGTTTGTGTGTGTATATATATATATATATATATATATATATATATATATATAGTTGGCCTCTCTACAGATTTTGAGTGATTCTGAAATTCTGATGGCTCAGGCCAGACATTATTAATTGTGATATCGGGTATAAAAACATACAAATGAGATATAATGGCATGTCACAAAGAAGAAAACACTGATGTACATAATTATTAAATGTACCAGAAAATGTGTCATTTCAGTTCTGTTAGCCTACTGTGTCGACCTTTGTTAATGAAAGTATTTATATCAAAGAGGAGATTTATGCTTGCAAGTTTAGTATTGCAACAAAAGATTTGTCATTCATTACAAAATAAGCAAATTCTTATGAAGCACTGTTTGAGTGTTGTGTGTGCAAGTTTTTTTCCCATCAAAATTTAAATCCAGTTCAAGAAAAGTAAACTGTCACCAGAGTATTGATAGATTAGCCTACCCTGACCTGGTTTTGGAGCTAGCGGTATGTTGTGGAATGGTGATGCTTAACTACATTACCAGGTCTTGGAGCCGTGTGTAGCATCACTGTGACATTTAAGTACATTACAAGTTACTGGAGCCGTGTTTAGCAGCACTGTGATATTTAAGTACATTACAAGTTACTGGAGCCGTGTTTAGCAGCACTGTGATATTTAAGTACATTACAAGTTACTGGAGCCGTGTTTAGCAGCACTGTGACATTTAACTATGTCACAAGGTTCTGGAGCCGTGTTTTGCAGCACTGTGACATTTAAGTACATTACAAGTTACTGGAGCCGTGTTTAGCAGCACTGTGACATTTAACTATGTAACAAGGTTCTGGAGCCGTGTTTTGCAGCACTGTGACATTTAAGTACATTACAAGTTACTGGAGCCGTGTTTAGCAGCACTGTGACATTTAACTATGTCACAAGGTTCTGGAGCCGTGTTTTGCAGCACTGTGACATTTAAGTACATTACAAGTTACTGGAGCCGTGTTTAGCAGCACTGTGACATTTAACTATGTCACAAGGTTCTGGAGCCGTGTTTTGCAGCACTGTGACATTTAACTACATTACAAGTTACTGGAGCCGTGTTTAGCAGCATTGTGACATTTAACTATGTCACAAGGTTCTGGAGCCATGTTTAGCAGCACTGTGACATTTAACTACATTACAAGGTCCTAAAGCCATAATTTTGCAGCACTGTGACATTTAACTACATTACAAGGTCCTGGAGCCATGTTTAACAGCACTGTGACATTTAACTACATTGCAAGGTCCTGGAGCCATGTTTATCAGCACTGTGACATTTAACTACATTGCAAGGTCCTGGAGCCATGTATAGCAGCACTGTGACATTTAACTACATTACAAGATCCTGGAGCCGTGTTTAGCAGCACTGTGACATTTAAGTACATTACAAGGTCCTGGAGCCATGTTTAGCAGCACTGTGACATTTAAGTATATTACAAGGTCCTGGAGCCGTGTTAAGCATCACTGTGACATTTAACTACATCACAAGTTCCTGGAACCATATTTTGCAGCACTGTGACATTTAACTATATTACAAGGTCATGGAGCTGTGTTAAGCAGCACTGTGACATTTAACTATGTCACAAGGTTCTGGAGCCGTGTTTAGCAGCACTGTGACATTTAACTACATTACAAGGTCCTGGAACCGTATTTTGCAGCACTGTGACATTTAACTACATTACAAGGTCCTGGAGCTGTGTTTAGCAGCACTGTGACATTTAAGTACATTACAAGGTCCTTGAGGTGTTTTTTTGCAGCACTGTGACATTTAACTACATTGCAAGGTCCTTGAGCCATGTTTAGCAGCACTGTGACATATAAATACATTACAAAGTCATGGAGCTGTGTTTAGCAGCACTGTGACATTTAAGTACATTACAAGGTCCTGGAGCCATGTTTAGCAGCACTGTGACATTTAAGTATATTACAAGGTCCTGGAGCCGTGTTAAGCATCACTGTGACATTTAACTACATCACAAGTTCCTGGAACCATATTTTGCAGCACTGTGACATTTAACTATATTACAAGGTCATGGAGCTGTGTTAAGCAGCACTGTGACATTTAACTATGTCACAAGGTTCTGGAGCCGTGTTTAGCAGCACTGTGACATTTAACTACATTACAAGGTCCTGGAACCGTATTTTGCAGCACTGTGACATTTAACTACATTACAAGGTCCTGGAGCTGTGTTTAGCAGCACTGTGACATTTAAGTACATTACAAGGTCCTTGAGGTGTTTTTTTGCAGCACTGTGACATTTAACTACATTGCAAGGTCCTTGAGCCATGTTTAGCAGCACTGTGACATATAAATACATTACAAAGTCATGGAGCTGTGTTTAGCAGCACTGTGACATTTAAGTACATTACAAGGTCCTGGAGCCATGTTTTGCAGCACTGTGACATTTAAGTACATTACAAGGTCCTGGAGCCGTGTTTAGCAGCACTGTGACATTTAAGTACATTACAAGGTCCTGGAGCCATGTTTTGCAGCACTGTGACATTTAAGTACATTACAAGGTCCTGGAGCCGTGTTTAGCAGCACTGTGACATTTAAGTACATTACAAGGTCCTGGACCCATGTTTTGCAGCACTGTGACATTTAAGTACATTAAAAGGTCCTGGAACTGTGTTTAGCAGCACTGTGACATTTATCTACATTACAAGGTCATGGAGCCGTGTTTAGCAGCACTGTGACATTTAAGTACTTTACAAGGTCCTGGAGCCGTGTGTAGCAGCACTTTGACATTTAAGTATATTACAAGGTCCTGGAGCTGTGTTTAGCAGCACTGTGACATTTAAGTACATTACAAGGTCCTAAAGCCATAATTTTGCAGCATTTTTACACTTAACTACATTGCAAGGTCCTGGAGCCATGTTTAGCAGCACTGTGACATTTAAGTACATTACATGACCCACGAGTTGTATTTTGCAGCACTGTGACATTTAACTACATTACAAGATCCTGGAGCCATGTTTAGCATCATGGTGGCATTTAATTAAATTACAAAGTTCCCAAGCAGTGTTATGTAGCATGGCAGCACTTAACGACATTATAAAGACCCCAAGCAGTGTTTTGTAGCATGGCAGCACTTAACTACATTACAAGGTTCTGGAATGACACACTGTCATTAAAACAATTTACCTGATCCTAAATTAACAACATACTCTTAAAATATATTACTATATTATATAATATCAATTTTTTATCACCCTGTCCTTAAAATAAGCCATATGTGAAACCTACCATCTGGCACTTATTAATACGCTTATGTCAGGATAATGTGACTGGGTAGGACATTATGCTACATGTCTGTGGCATGATGCCCCAGTGCTAGGCATCACTATAAACTGCCACACTGCAGACATTATAGCGATATGACTGAAAAATGATTAAAGCTACGCTATGAAAAATCATTTACACAAACACAAACAAATCTATCAAGCACTCTAAGAAATCTCATAAACAGTTCAGTACCTTAACAGAAATTTCAAACACATTGGTTAAAACATTCTCTAAAAAGTCTTTACCAGAGTTCTGCTACGTAAAACAAACCTGAAATAAAATGTTCCTTTAAATCTGTGAAGAATGAAGATCAGAATAAACCATGAATTCTTTGTTGATCGAGGCCATGACTTTTCAGTAGGACCAGATGATATCCAGGATAAGTTTCTGAAACACTTCCATGATACAGCTATCACAGTGAGTGAGCCATGGTAACTCATTCTGGTAAAGCATCAGACTTGTAATCTGATGGCTGCCATGGTGTGTCCTTTGTAGATGGGTGGACTGTATATGCAGGGTAGTATGTAACAATTAATATTTAAATGAGCTATATTAAAAGACCTATGCAGACCTGTGGTCTACATATGCAGGTGGTCATTGTAGCAGGTCTGACTTATAGAAAGTCAGAATTAGATGTTGCCTTTATTAACTGAATAACCTGTCCTTGGTTGATAAAGCATCGGACTTCTAATCTAAGGGTTGTCGGCTTGATACATTTAGGAATTAGTGATGTTGTAAGTATTGTATCCCCAGCAACATCCTTGAGTATCTTAGTGACTATCCCCAGCAGCATCCTTGAGTATGCTAGTGAATGTACCCCTAGCAATGACCTTGAGTATGTTAGTAAATGTATCCCTAGCAACAATCCCTGAGTATGTTTGTGAATGCATCCCTAGCAACATCAGCGAGTATCTTAGTGAATGTATCCATTGCAACATCCTTGAGTATGTTAGTAAATGTAACACTAGCAACATCCTTGAGTATTTTTGTGAATGCATCCCTAGCAACATCTTTGAGTATGATAGTAAATTATCCCTAGCAATGACCTTGAGTGTGGTAGTAAATGCATCCCTAGCAACATCCTTGAGTATGGTAGTAAATGCATCCATAGCAACATCCAAGAGTATCTTAGTGAGTGTATCCCTAGCAACAACTTTGAATATTTTAGTGAATGTATCCCTACAATCATCCTTAAATATGTTAATGTATCCCTAACAACATCCTTGAGTATGTTAGTATATACATCCCTAGCAACATCCTTGAGTATGTTAGTGAATGTATCCCTAGCAACATCCTTGAGTATGTTAGTAAATATATCCCAAGCAACATGTGTGAGTATGTTAGAGTATGTATCCCTTGAAACATCCATGACTGTATTAGTACTGTTTTGAATATTTAATTTAATTGTTTGTTAGTTTTAAAAAAATGTATATTCCATGTTATTAAAATGTACTATTTACTGAACTTGATTTTTTTTAGAATTAAGTTCAGTTCTGTCTGACTCGAATGACTTTTTTATACTTATTTCATTGATTAAATATTTAACAATTGAAACATTGTATCTAGTTGCTGATCTTAAATTCAGTGACAGTTTTGGTTAACAACTTTTTTAATTTTTTTTTTTATTCTTTCTCAGAGTAAGAATCATTTAGTTGAGTCAAGGTCATACCTGGACTACCTGATGTGAGGCACATGTTAATTTGTAAACAAGCTTCTATTTTTTTCAGTAGGATGAACTCTTGACCCCCATCCGGGAATCTGTTTGACATTTTAGTTAGTCTTATAACTGATGTTATGATAAGAATTCTATCAGTCATGCCTTAACACTTGAGACATCAAGTTATTTTATGTTGTGTCCATTTTGGGGGTGAATTTTTATTTTCTTCAAATTTTTTAATTCAAGTGATTATTTTCCCTGGAAATACAATGCTCGAAATTAATTATTGGACAAAGACATTTTCGAGAATTTATACAGAATTAAAAAACTGGAATATTTTCTGTGATTCAACAAGAGACTGTTGACATATCAGTACAACACTGACTATTGCATACATCATTGCCTTCCATCTTGGATTTTCATTGGGATTGGAACTGTGATTCACTTAGAAGAACTTTTCATTGATAGGACTTGTGTTTTTTAATTCTTGGATTACAATTTGGATTTAATTCACAATTCCGTATGTTCTTTTTCTTATTTATTTTACTTTGTGGTCTAGGGAAATAAATTATTTGTTAAATTTTATAAAGCTTGTTGTCTTTACTCTTTTCTGTTGCTTATTTTAAGAGCATAGACTTGTAACAGTACATTAGAGTATCATCCACAATTTAAAAACAGTCAGCTGTCAGATTTGACCTGTTGAAGGACTGAAACATTATCAAACCTGACTTCATCATTTTCTATCACAGGCCTATAGCACTTGATGTTTGCTAGTATTTTTAATATATTGGAAAGTGGTCACTACCAAAGAGGTTGCCACCTGTGTCCATTGAGAAGTAAAGTTAAAGAGATGGATCACAGATGGGCAAGGATGAAAGGGATTTAGATACATATATGATGTAGCAACAAATAGGCAACAGCTGTGTCATTAAAAGGTTTTTCTTTTTCTTTTTTTCTACTCTTGTTGATTTCTTTGTATGGTGTATTATTATCATGGCCATTAAAGTCAGCAGGATAAACAAACTGGACTGGTAACTGTTCAGTAATATCTTCAAGATCAAACTGGACTGGTAACTGTTCAGTAATATCTTCAGGATCAAACTGGACTGGTAACTGTTCAGTAATATCTTCAGGATCAAACTGGACTGGTAACTGTTCAGTAATATCTTCAGGATCAAACTGGACTGGTAACTGTTCAGTAATATCTTCAAGATCAAACTGGACTGGTAACTGTTCAGTAATATCTTCAGGATCAAAATGGACTGGTAACTGTTCAGTAATATCTTCAGGATCAAAATGGACTGGTAATTGTTCAATAATATCTTCAGGATCAGATTAATTGAATGTAGAGCTGGGGGAAGATATATTGAGCCACGTGTACAGAGCTTTGTGTATGGATGATGAATGGCTACGGCCTGTAATGTAGTATTGTGATTAATTGGCTGTGAGGAGTTTATTATTTATGATCATGGACACACCTCCAGCAGCATTATCAGTATTTCTTGAAAACTTCTTTTAGGTTATCAAATTTTTCCAGTTACTCTGTATTTAGGTTTTTAAAAAATGGTTTCTAATAATTGGCAGCTTTTGGATTATGTACCTTAATTTATAAGACTTTTTCATGAATATTTGACTTGAAATCTGAGGAATTTTTTGTATTGGGCTTTAAGACATATTCATGGATGTGTTGGAAGTACAAGACTCTAAGGGTTCCATGGCATGGCTCCAAGACACTCTCCATTTTCGATACTTTCTAGACTTTGAAGCTTATAGATGATCCTGCTAGTACAGTATTGTCAGATCATTTCAGAAGTCTGCTCATTTTGTAGGCAGTAGCTCATAGGTAGAGCATTGGACTTATAATCCGAAGGTCTCAAGTTTGATACTCACCTAGGCCAGGCCAGTTCAGCTGCCTCACTGTATCCTTGGGAAAGGCACTTAACTCCCATTTCCACTGCATGATATAGCCACAAATATTAAAAGTGCTATTAAAACTTAACAACAAGAACTTTTTGGTTTGATCTAACTGGTAGCTGTGACAGGTTTCTTATTTGGCACTATGCTGCACTAACAACTGGGGTAATGTCAACTCTTTTTCTTTATCGAACCAGTTTCTTGCTAGTAGTGTTTCTTATTTGTCACAGTGTTTTGTCCGTTTTGACATCCATCAATCTATTATCCACACACGTTTTCAGGGCTTAACTCCACAACCATTTAGTATATATCTATAAAATGTTATACCTATATTAGACTATGGATGATGGTGTGCCTTTTGCATTCTACATTTCTTAAGTTTTAATTTTTTTATATAGAAAAAAAACAGTTTTGTCCATTTGTCTGTTTATCATCCATAGCCCGTTGACACTCTTATTTATAGAGCAAAGCTTATGATGCCAGTCACTTTTCTGTACTTTGTACTCGTGAACTTTCTATTCATGAAGTCTTTATGAAATCATTGTCACCTACCAGATATTTGGCACAATTGGTGGTGTAGATTGCTCCATTTTCCTTCAGTTTCTTTATCCTTCTTGTATGTTGTTTAGGAAGGTATAGTTGTTATGTCTGCCTGTTGTCTGTCTGTCTGTATCTGTCAATGAACATTTTCATTTCCAGAGCGTAAATTTCAAACTATTTCAGCTAGATGAATATATGGTACATATTTCAAGTAAGTTGCATGGTTTGGGACTGCTCTGCAATCTGGTACTATCATACGTAGTGTAGTTTGGGACTGCTCTGCAATCTGGTACTATCATACGTAGTGTAGTTTGGGACTGCTCTGCAATCTGGTACTATCATACGTAGTGTAGTTTGGGACTGCTCTGCAATCTGGTACTATCATACGTAGTGTAGTTTGGGACTGCTCTGCAATCTGGAACTATCATACGTAGTGTAGTTTGGGACTGCTCTGCAATCTGGTACTATCATACGTAGTGTAGTTTGGGACTGCTCTGCAATCTGGTACTATCATACGTAGTGTAGTTTGGGACTGCTCTGCAATCTGGTACTATCATACGTAGTGTAGTTTGGGACTGCTCTGCAATCTGGTACTATCATACGTAGTGTAGTTTGGGACTGCTCTGCAATCTGGAACTATCATACGTAGTGTAGTTTGGGACTGCTCTGCAATCTGGTATTATCATACGTAGTGTAGTTTGGGACTGCTCTGCAATCTGGTACTATCATACGTAGTGTAGTTTGGGACTGCTCTGCAATCTGGAACTATCATACGTAGTGTAGTTTGGGACTGCTCTGCAATCTGGAACTATCATACGTAGTGTAGTTTGGGACTGCTCTGCAATCTGGAACTATCATACGTAGTGTAGTTTGGGACTGCTCTGCAATCTGGTACTATCATACGTAGTGTAGTTTGGGACTGCTCTGCAATCTGGAACTATCATACGTAGTGTAGTTTGGGACTGCTCTGCAATCTGGTACTATCATACGTAGTGTAGTTTGGGACTGCTCTGCAATCTGGAACTATCATACGTAGTGTAGTTTGGGACTGCTCTGCAATCTGGAACTATCATACGTAGTGTAGTTTGGGACTGCTCTGCAATCTGGTACTATCATACGTAGTGTAGTTTGGGACTGCTCTGCAATCTGGAACTATCATACGTAGTGTAGTTTGGGACTGCTCTGCAATCTGGTACTATCATACGTAGTGTAGTTTGGGACTGCTCTGCAATCTGGTACTATCATACGTAGTGTAGTTTGGGACTGCTCTGCAATCTGGAACTATCATACGTAGTGTAGTTTGGGACTGCTCTGCAATCTGGAACTATCATACGTAGTGTAGTTTGGGACTGCTCTGCAATCTGGTACTATCATACGTAGTGTAGTTTGGGACTGCTCTGCAATCTGGAACTATCATACGTAGTGTAGTTTGGGACTGCTCTGCAATCTGGAACTATCATACGTAGTGTAGTTTGGGACTGCTCTGCAATCTGGAACTATCATACGTAGTGTAGTTTGGGACTGCTCTGCAATCTGGAACTATCATACGTAGTGTAGTTTGGGACTGCTCTGCAATCTGGAACTATCATACGTAGTGTAGTTTGGGACTGCTCTGCAATCTGGTACTATCATACGTAGTGTAGTTTGGGACTGCTCTGCAATCTGGTACTATCATACGTAGTGTAGTTTGGGACTGCTCTGCAATCTGGTACTATCATACGTAGTGTAGTTTGGGACTGCTCTGCAATCTGGTACTATCATACGTAGTGTAGTTTGGGACTGCTCTGCAATCTGGAACTATCATACATAGTGTAGTTTGGGAGTGCTGTGCCATAGGGTACTATTATAAGTTGTATAAAGATTGGGAGTGTTGTGCCATAGGGCACTATGATAAGCTGTATAATGATTGTGAATATTGTGCCATAGGATACTATCATAAATAGTATCTAGATTGGAAGTGCTGTGCCATAGGGTACTGTTATAAGTAGTGTTTCGATTGGGAGTGCTGCAACTTGTTGTTGTTATAGGTTTAACGCCATTTTTCAGCACAAGATAGGCTATACATGGCAGCCAGTATTAATGGTGGAGGAAGAACCTGGAAAACCACCGACCCATGAGAAGCTCCTGGCAAGCTTTCTCACATATCCACATTGGTGGAGCCCGAGACTCAAACCCACGCAGACAGAGGTGAGATGGCAGTGATCCATGATGGAGAGCGCTTTTGACCACTTGGCCTCTCGGGGCCCCTGCTGCAACTTGATGTACTATCATAAATACACTACATTTAAGACTAAAGTTGACATAATAATGCACTTCATGTACATAATATTTAAAATTGTAATAACCATTATTAGCAGTGCGTAGATAGTGATCTTGTAGTGCACTAAAATCTACTAGTATAAGCAAACTATTTAGTCGTTAGTACATATGTTGCAGTGCAATGTTATTAAACTTGCACTAAATGCAGGTAGAAGTAATCGCAATTTAAATGAAAATGATCCAGTGAAATATCTAATATGATGTAATTTACTAAATTATCATTGAATGTATAAGCAAACTATTTAGTCGTTAGTACATATGTTGCAGTGCAGTGTTATTAAACTTGCACTAAATGCAGGCAAAAGTAATCGCAATTTAAATAAAAATGATCCAGTGAAATATCTAATATAATGTAATTTACTCATAATTTACTCATTATCATTTAATGCAAACCTTATTAAAGACACACTGCAGAAAACAAGTTAAAATGGTATAATGGAAAGGATACAATAAATAGTACATGAAACAAATATAACACAATGACCAAAATTTCAGATTAATTCGATCACCAAGAATTAGAGTTTTACAAGCACTGGTATAAAACCTCAAACCAGACACACCATTGAAAATAGTCTGTGGTCCTTCTAATTACTTCTGTTCGAGCTAAAATTTTCAAAATCTGAAGATATCAGGGATAATGACTTTCATATTTACCATTTTATTCCCTGCTTGTTTTTTTTTATATATTTCATCCCGTTCAACAAAGATATTTTTTCGTTTCGTTAGATACAAGGTACATGCTAGCCAGAGAAAGCTTGATAAAAATGCATTCTGGAGTATTTTCTTAGATGCACAGGAATTGCTTTAAACAAATTAAATATACTTCAATTACTGCAATACAAACTTCTCCGGTGGCCTAGTGGTTAAAGCGTCCGCCCCGGATGCGGGAGGTCGTGGGTTCGAATCCCGGCCGATTCATACCAAATACTTCTAAAAATGGTACTAACAGCTGCCTTGCTAGGCGCTCAGCATTAAGAGGATAGTGTTTGGACTGGTCGGCCTGGCGTCGGGATAATGTGACTGGGTGGAACATGATGTCACATGTCTTACTAGTAATAGCAAAAGGCGATTGCAGGTATCAGTAATATGTAAAGCCGTGGAGCAGAGAATAAACAGTGAGGTAGATGCTTTGAAGAGTGACATGGATTTGTAGTTATGTAATAATGTAATAAATTATGAGGCACGGCCGTTTAGTTGAGTTGAAGTATTTGTAACAGACTTTTTCTGGTAGAAGGTCAAAGATCAATGTTACAAATTCACTAAAATATCGCTGATAGCATTATACATGCATACATGCAATCTTAAATTGAACCAATTATTTTATATATTTAATTTGCTTTGTTTGTTAGTTTTTATTTAATTTTTTTATTTCATTACATGCTATTGTTATGTAACATTGTATGTTAGACTTGACCTTGCCCAAAATTGAGTTCATTTCTGATTGACCTGCATTGACTAATCTGTAAACAACTAATGCATAGCCGAATTATTCTCTGTGTGTATGGGTTTAAAATCAGTATTATTATTAATAGAAGTAAATATGTTTATTAGGGTATAGGTATAGGTTCTGGAATTTCTTTTGTGTATTTTACATAATCCAGGTTATGGTTTATATTTTGTAAACATTAGGATCGTTCTAGAAGGTTATTTTCCAATAGGTAATGTCATTTTTTAAAAACAATTTCCAATTGTGACATGAGGTCAATTAGAGAACTATATAATCTTGTAACTGAGAAGAATTTTTTAGTTGTACATTAAGACCTAGCACTTTTAAGTTGTTTTATATGTTGTGTCCAGTATTTCATTTTTTGGCTGGAAACATTATTTCTTCTAATTATTGAATTCAAGTGATTATTTTCTCTGTAAATACAAAAGTGTTCTGATAGAATTTGTGGATAGAGACATTCATTGGAATTTATAGTGAATTCAATCCTGGAATTATCTTACTGTGATTTAACAAACGACTGTTGACACATCATCACTATATAAACTACCACAGACTTATCGTCACCTTCAGTTTTTGGATTTATTCTGGACTTCTACTGAATTTAAATTATTAGGGCTTATGTAATTAATTCTTGGATTAATTTGGGATTTAATTCGCAATTCCGTAAGTCCTTTTTATCATTTTCACTTTATTTTCTGTAGAAATAAATTATTTGTTGAATTTTACAAAGCTTTTGTTGCCTTTCACTCTTTTATGTTACTTATTTTAAGAGCATAGACTCGAAACACAATGTATTTAATACTTTATTTAACTGAAGATATATGCAAGTTTTATCCATTGTGTGTGTATTCATATATATATACACCTGACAAATGAGTTGTATGAGACTGCTTTGTAAGACCGAGAAAAACTAATATAAATTGCTTTAGGAACATGACAAGGAAATCATAACCAGTTCTGAGAGGAATTCGAATATTTCATTACTTTTTTAAGTCTTGGTGGTTCTCGCGTAACTGCTAAGGAATATCAAATCTTTCAATCAGGGTGCATGCATGACCTCGCAATACTCGTTCAATTACATTCCAACTTGACAGATTTTCGTCATACATTTACTGTCAGCCTCAAATCACCATCAAAAAACATTTATTGATTTTTGGCTTCTAGCGTCAATTTAAGAGCAGACGAGCAGGTACGCCTTCCATGTTTTATGAAGAAAAAATGTTTTTTTTTTAATATAAAGGGTGAACTAGGGAATGTATTTTTAAAAAAATGGACTTGTTTTAACCAGATTGTCTTGCAAAATATTACCACAATAACTTGCAACAACGACCTAATATGACGGAGACTTCTGTGTGTAATGCAGTCCGATACTAAGCATACTTGTGAATAAATTGGAAATCATTTACCTGACTAAAAATAACCGAGGTCTCGGATTCTCGAGGTATATGAAGAAGAAAAAAGTGGAAGGGTATATTGACTCAACTGTGTTGAAATATACTTGATTCTCTCTCTCTCTCTCTCTCTCTCTCTCTCACACACACACACACACACATACACACACACAACTTTTTTTCACACTGGCGCAAGTGTAGGCTTGGGAACACTCGAGTAATTTAACAACTTTGTCTGCTAGCTAGCGTATGCAGTTCTTCATCGAAAAGTAATTAGAAACCATGATCGTACTGTATCTTGTTAGTGCAGCACACGTACTGGCAAAATACAGCACTGTTCCCTGTTCAGCTTTCAGTAAGTTGGTAATATTTCACACGGTTAAGGTTTCACAAGATACCAGCTGCCCATAGCAGATTACATTTTTATGCTGACCGTATTCTTACATATGATGCTGTGGGGCTTTTTTAGAAGCAGAGCTAAGAAATTAAATTTCTAACGCCAATACTCTTTTAAATTTCTCTTTTTTCATTGTTAATCAACCTAATTCAGTTTGATTGTTTTTTTTATGCTAATTGCCCTTGTTTCGTAGAAGTTATTTCGATCCATGAGTTATGTAATTCGGTCCTATTGGGAATATACAAGGGCTTTAACTCAATCGATGTATCACCGCGTTCTGTGATGATTGTTTCTCTGTCGAAATGGAAATCTTGCATAAACTCGTAACAGCAACGGATTGCCACGCGATGTACAAACAAGTCCCTCTTCAAATCAATAAAATCAGCATTCAAGCATTCATTAAAGATGAATATTTTATGTCTGCTATGAGTTATTTTAAATATGGCAGTATTTTGCTTGCAATATTTTGATGACTGTTTCTGTAGTGTTACGATATAAATAGAAATTATCAGTGAAGAAGTTGTAAGGAATCATTCATCTTACAACAGTACAATTAGCAAGGGCAGTGACCAGCTAAGATTGCTTTGTTTGTTCATTTACCCCTTAAAAAGTCCAGCAGCGTAGGAAAGCATGTTATTGACGTTCATTTTCTAGGAATTTGTCTTTTGCCTTATGCATTCCCCACGCGCCCCTCCTTTGTGCCTTATTAGCTTTGGAACCTTCTTCATTATTAATTTAGTCGTGTGTCCGGTATTTCGAAAAACAAACCTTTCCCATGAAGATTTTTTTCATTAAAGAAATCATAATCTTGTAAAATGTACATTCATTTATATATGTGACGATTTTTTTACTTGTTCATTGACTCTTCAAAGCGTACACCAACATGAGAACATGTCATTAAATTTTGGTTCCCAAGTAATTGGTTTCTTCCTGTATATTTGTTCTCTGCTTTTAAGCGTAGATTCATTTCATGGGAGGAAACTGGTCCCTAATATCTTTTCGTTGGCCATAAATAGTTTTTAATGAGTAAGGTACAAGAATCCATTAATTATTTAGCCTGACGTAGTTGAGCATGCCGACGGTTAAAGTAAATCGGATTAATTTTGGACGCCCTTCGATTTCATTGTTTCTCGAACGATGATTATTGCGTGTTAACCTTTCGCAGCAATGTACAACTTTAAATTTAAGACGGATATTTTGAGAGTAAATCCATATAATCTTCGAGAAATACCTATTTCCCAAGAATTTAACGGAAACAATTAGAACTATACTTATAGCCTAGCGTTCATTGCCAAGAAGTGTGGGATACAGTCTGCATTTTATAGCTTATGACCTGGCGTTTATTGCCAACAATTACGGGATACAGACTGCATTTCACATCTTTGTCTTGAATTTCCAACAGACATAGATAATAAATTTGAAAAGGAAGTGAAAGTAGCAAGGAAAGGGGCGTTATCGCTCGGCATGTGTGTGTGTGTGTGTGTGTGTGTGTGTGTGTGTGTGTGTGTGTGTGTGTGTGTGTGTGTGTGTGTGTGTGTGTGTGTGTGTTATACAAATTAATTTGGACGGTTATTTTGTGACGTTTTGGTTTGAAAATTTCTATATTTTTGCTACGTTCGTGTTGCCTTCCAGTCTTTCATATTCGTTCTTATCTTTTATATGTTATTTAAACTGGCTTCAATGAAATATAAAATGTCTTAAACTTGTTTTCTAATTAAAAGTTGTTCATATTCTCTTTAATACCTCATTGTTTGTAACTTTAGAATCGCTAAAATAATATATTTTTATTGGTAATAATAGAGTTCGTGTTATGAATCTGGAGGAAACGTTTAACTGATCGAATTCCTTTCTGTATTGCTCTGTTATATTTAAAGTATTTTTTATCAAAGGTCCTAAAAGATTATGGTTCCGTTTATTATAAATATCTGCAAATTGTTCCTTGATAATGAAATGTATTCTTTAATATTCTGAAATGTATTCTTTAATAGTTTTTATATAACTGTGGTTCATTTAAATATGATTAAATGAGTATTTCCTGCGTATCGTTATCTGAGTCTTCAACTGACATAACTTTTTCGGGGGAATAATATTTTTCATTAGTTTTATCGTCCATTGTGATGAATAATCATATTGACACTTTGTACGTTGGTTGATATCATTGAAAGTATATCTGATAAATTCATTATAATTGACGTCTTTAAATGATACATTCAGCAAAAAGGTTGGTATTTCTTGCCCTATGCTGCCAGCAATCATCCAACTGAAAATCAGGCCATAAAAAGCCATGCTTAGTACTTCTTTGTGTTCTTTTTGGTCTCTGTTATTTTATTAATAATAATAATAATAATAATAATAATAATAATAATAATAATAATGATAATAATAATAATAATAATAATAATAATAATAATAATAATAATAATAATAATAATATTATTATTATTATTATTATTATTATTATTATTATTATTATTATTATTCACATCAAAATTGATTATTCCCATTATAAAACTTAGTTATTTAAAAGTAAGTTTGATTTTATCCGTAGCCATTGGAAGTGTACCAATTTAAAAAGTTTGGTAATTTCGCTACTTTCAATTTTGTTGGATTTTTTTAAAATAATTTCTTCAGGCACATATTTTGCCGTTTGGTTATTATCACTGTGGAATTTATATTTTACATGCCTTAGCCATCCGTAAAATATCCGTGATTGAATTTTAATTTCTATCTCGTGTCATCCAATTTCAGTGCTGCTATTAAGGGCATAGCGCTCAATATTACAAAAAAGTTGGAATTACTGGCCCTGCCTCTCTACATGCAGAGTCTCCTATGAGTGGTGGTATGAACATGGTTACTTTACATTGTTACACACAAATGATCTCTCTCTACCGAACGAATCAAACACCTGCGTGAGCGTGACTTGAAAGTCCATTGTTTTCTCCTATTTCTAAGGACCTCAATGTACCCATCATCGTGAACTGAAAGCTCCTATGTGTGCAAACACTGCAAATAATTTTTCTCTGATCACACAATGACCAATCATCGCGAAATTCTAATTTCACACCAGCCTGATTTTTCTGCTGATTCATATTTGTATGACTTAGAAAGCATTTTCGAATCGAATATTAGCAATTAATGTTATGCAACATAAAAAGCGACCCAAACAACTAATACAAAGAATTATCTCAAATTGCTAAACACGCATGCCTAAAATATGCAGAGAATTTCCTTTTTAAAGAAATTAGGGAGGCTCCATTTTACGAAACTAATCCATGCTGCTTTAAAGTCGAGTGAATGCTGTATATTATACGTCTGCTCCTAGAAACTGGCTAAGTGCTCGGTTGACAAATATTTTTGCAACACCCGACACCACATAAGCAACAAATAATCACTAAAGTCCAATAAAACTATACACGGGGTCGTAAATACAAACAACAGATATCCTAGGTTTATTATAGGATATTTCCCTATAATTTTATACTATTTCTATACGCAGAACACAATCGTGTCAAAATTGATGTAATTCTGTGATGTTAATTGTTATTTGTGCTATTAAGTTAAAATAGCTTGTAAAGCTGAATACAGATAATTCACTTTTATGCGCGATTTTAAATTTTTGTTTTTTGGGGTCTTTTTTGTTTTTGTTTTTTCTTTCACAAGAACCAGTCCATACATTATTCACTAATTATGGTTCAGATAACACTTTCCACAAATCCGTGTGTATATAATCGCAAAACAATAAAATCACGTCCAAGAACATATAAACTCTGATTGGGGGTGGGGTGGACCACTGAATAGTTGTGGTTTCATCTAACTATATAACCATATCATATACTGAACATCTTTGGGAATAAAAAGTGACGGTTCATGTTTCACATTCACTGTTCTTGTGTTGTTGTTTTGTTGTTCAGTCAACATTAATGTTTCTAAGGAATGTTTTATCATTTTGCTCGCGATAACCGGTAGCAATAATATTCCAATACGTTTAGTAGCTCAGTTTTGTGCGTTTGTTGGATCCACCAGATTTGTCATTTTTTCCCTCATATACTTTAAGTAGTAAACAATGAGATATTTACCGGGTTACTATCACCATCTTATATTGTTATGGTTTTGTCGTTTCCGAATTTGAATTCAAAAGTCTTTCCAGAAGCAAATATAGGAACATCTGGACGTTCTTATTTTATAGTCGTCATTGCTGAAGCTGGATAATAAATCTCGTTTCATTACATCATCAGTTTTCTTCAAAGTTATCTCCTTTTAATTGTAGTGATTTTTCAACTAATTTTAGTAATACGTCATCAATTCTTTGACATTGATTATCCAAGAAACCTGTTATAAGAATGTTGACATTATTATCAACATTTTTTTGCTACTGCATCACTTCCACCAGCCTATTTTCCTGATTTTATAATCGCATGATTATTGTATTTAGAGTTTGTAACATTTATGATGATCTGGGTTGTAGACCTACCCCGCTATGAGCCCATTCGTCCAACAGATTTGTATAGTAATGACTTCATATCTTGTTGAATTTTGAATATTATCACTAGTATGAGTCAATTTTTAGCAATCATATAGCTCGTTTATAATATAATAAAAATAAATGGAAGAAATACGGTACACTCATAAACTAAAATCATCCAAGTCTCAAAAAGAAGAAAACAATATTATCAGAATCAAAACGTCATATGATAATCCAAAACCAAAACAAATTTATACAAAAAAGTCACTGTGCAATTACATATCGCAAATGGCGGTAATCATAATATGGTATTATCACTTCTAGAAATTATATAATTAGAAAAAGATGATGCAATCAACATTGAATATAAAAAAGATTATTTTCACATACATGCAGTATTTTGCACACCATGTGAGACAGTATTTTAATTATAATGCTTAGGTTTGATTTTACTCCATATTATGTCATCTTGTTGTAATTTGGTTTTTGTTTTGAACTGCTTTATTTGAATGGGAAGATAAAATATATTAAATACTTTTTGGAATATGTAAACATATTTAGGCATTCTCTTTCTTAGAAATTCAATTTGGATTGGCTCAACCACTTTATAATAGATATTAAATAATTTTTTTCTAGTTTTATTATCAAAGTAAGAACTCATTATTTGTTTCATAATTACAAAATTTAGTAGTGCAATATTTGCTATTATAAACAATTTTTAAAACAATACTTTTTTAATTATCATAATAATATATTTACTTCTTTGGCGTTATTATAATAATGCTATACTATTTATGCATGCATATATATCATCAAATAATTCTATATTAGGTTTTTGGTAACATTTTCCTTTTACATACTCATTTTTGATCTTTTCTAAACTCATATTTCACAAAGTAAAAATGATACATTTTTCTCCCGTATCAGCATTTCTTCAAGAAAACATTTTACATCGTTCAGCAAAGCTCATTACAAAAAGAATTGGAAAAATGAGCAGAATGACAAACACAAGACCAGTTCAATCAAAAATTGGAAGAAAAAGAGAACAAAAAATAAACTCGTGACAGTATTACCACAAACAGATTATGAAAGATTGTGACCAACACAAGAATTTAGTATTTTGGGGAAGAATAGAATCAAACTCCTGTTCTTAATTCGTCACCACAAGAGGTCAAAAACCCTAATTTACAATTTATAAAAAAGTTATGATGATAAACAATATAACTTAAAAAAACTGGATTATCAATTTTTTATTGTCCCCGTAATAAGTTGACTATTGTGTCGGTGTAACCATCACAAGGTCACCTTACAATCTGGCATAATCTAAGGACAATAAATATAGTGTAGGAAAAATACATACGCACACATGGAAGAACATGTGCACACATTCATATAGTATACATGTCATTTTAGATAGACAAATACAAACATACAGCGTCTAGCTGACATAGACTTTGTTATATGATCTTCCTTTGTTCCTGTTTGCCATCAAATTTGACTCGATGAAATACTTTTTGGCTAGCTCTTTGCTTATAATATAATTACATTATACATTATAACAATATTATAACATGATGCTACATGCATTTTAATTATAATACGCCATTCTTAGTTACTGGTGGAATAATGGTTCCCACTGTTCCCAAATCAACATCAAAGCTTCTTTTCCAGATTCGATTGCAATCTATTTTTCCAAATTATACTGGTCTTTAAGAAACACTCTCAACCAATCTAATTTAGGCACATTCACTTTCATTTTTATATATAAAGATGAAGGGCTTGGCTAGAAGAAAACGAAAATAAATGGTTGTTTTTATATTATATCTCTTTCGTATCTCCCACTATAACAGTTTTTGCCACAATATCTATGTTCACTTTATTCTGAATGCAGTGGGAAGCATCATTCCACAACCTGCTTATCACATTACGATGCCAAAACAAATGCAATATTGATTGTTTCCTTGAACATTTTTACAAACAGAACATTTATCAGTATCGGACAAATTTATTTTATACATAATGAATTCATTGGTAAAATTCTATGAGCAACATGAAATTGAAACCATTGTAAATTTGAGTGTCTTGCTATTTTAAAAACTTAAGTATATGTATCAGGCCTTCTCACCTCTGTCTGCGTGGGTTCGAGTCCAAGGCCCGGCTAGCGTGGGTACGTGGGAAAGCCTGCCAGTAGCTTCTCGTGGGTCGGTGGTTCTTTCCGGGTTTTTCCCGGGTTCTTCCTCCACCAGTTATACTGGCCGCCATGTACAGCCTATCTTGTGCTGAAAAATGGCGTTAAACCCTAGAACAACAACAACAACTGTATCAGACCATATATCTTTATTTAAACTGATAATTCATTCCGTTTATTTTCACTAGTTGGTTTAACATCCTTTTATAAGAGTAATTTATAATAGTCTTTACACCTTTATTGTTAAACAAATTCCAATTGGAAAGTGATAAATGGTCTGACCAGTGTCATTATCTCCAACAGTAAATTTTTACATAAGAACTGTACACACTGAATTATACCTTGAAAGGCAAGGAAATTCATATTGATACCATATTTAGCTTTACATACAGAGTCTGTAAGCATATCACTAATATAGATTACACTATGTTCAAACCACTTCCTATCGAAAATGGGTACGTTTTTTTTTTTCTTCTCTATTAACCGTTTCCACGCCAGTAAGACATCATGCCAAAAGCGTGGGGGTTTTTTTTGGTTTTGTTGTTGTTGTTGTCTCTATGGTAAAGGTCAGCAAATTTTTCATCTCCTAATAAGAACAGGTATTTAATCTCGCATATTTCATATTAGAACAAAATGACCACTTTTCTGTCAGCGAGAAGAACTATACGAATCCACGTTATTTGCAATGCTGCCATAAATGTATTAATATATATCATCGCCAGGCCACCTTCATAATCCCCCTTTTTTAAACTTTATTCACTTTTGAGTTCCATATAAAGATTTAAAAATAATTAATTTAATTACCTAATAAAATGTTGCGGAGGATTTTGTACTGGAATGAACAAATGATTAAGCTTTGGAAAAATTAAGGTTTTCAAAACTGTTATTTGACCAGTTTATGTTTATGATCGCTTTTCCCAATGTTTAAGCACGTTTCAATCATTTCTGCATTATATTCAAAATTCATATTTACCAGTTTATCCAAATCCACCGAAAACGTTATGCCCAGTGATGTACACTCAGTCTCCCACTGTAATTTTAACCTATGGTGAAATGTTTCTGCACTGCACATTTTGCTTCATATCCAAACTGCTTTTGTTTTGGCAATGTTAAGTTTCAGTCCTGAAATCCTTGCAAAGAAGCTTAATACTTGAGCAGAGGATTCCAAGGATTCAAAAGAGCCATCAAGAATTAAAGTAGTCATCAGCAAACTGTGACAGTAAATATTGTTTCCATTAGTTTAATACATTGTATACTTGTATTATTCTTGAATAGAATAGACAGTATTTATGACCATAATAAGAACAGATATGGTGATACTGGATCACCCTGTCTACATCCCCTTGAAAATTTTGAAAAAGTCTGAAAGAAAGCCATTTGTAAAAACCTGATGACATATTACAATAAAAAGTTATTGCCCAGTGCCTTATACTTGGTCCAAAATTAAAAAGTTAGAACATTATAAATACATTTCCCATGAAATAGAATCGAATGCCTTTTCAAAATCAATTAATAATATACCAGGAAATTTTAACTCTTTTGTACTGTCCATAATATCACATACGATTCTTGTATTTTCATTAAGGTGTCTTCCGTTTACAAAACCAACCAGATCGTCAGATGTTATTTTATTCAGTACTGACCTAATGCTTTTGGCAATGCATCTTGATGCTAATTTGTATACAACATTACGTAGCCAATTGGACTCCAGTTCCTCATTTACTGCTTAGGTTTATCTTTCTTGGGTATGCGAGTATAATGTCTTGTCACAAAACAGTTGAAAATGATTCAGTTTCATATGCTTCATTAATTGTTCCAACTACAAATTCCCCAATGTCAATCCAAAAGACTTAACTCACCTGTGAAACCATCTGATCCGGGGCCTTTGATATTTGCCTACTTTTCCAACAATCAAATACTTTTGTTTTGGTAACTTTGCATTCTAATTTTAAAGATTACTCTTGGTTCAGCTCAGGAATTTGATAGTTTTTTAGAAGGTCCTTTAAGTCTATATCTTCTATCCCTTTTTCATTTTTGTAGATGCTATTAAAATAATATATACTTCACAAGAATATCAAATAAATTGACCAGTAATAATTTCATTTTCATTTTTAATTAATTTTGTAATTATTTTATTCACAAAGTTTCTATTTTCTAGATGGCAAAAGTATCTGGTTGGTTTCTCACCCTCTTATATCCATGTACTCTGGATATAATACTATTTCTTCTAAGCTTTTGTTTTCTCAGACTTTCAAGCTCTTTATTTTTAGACTCTAATATTTCTAAATCATAAGATCCTATGGAGCCATTTTTTATTGATTGTATTTGCTGCACAAGTTATATTACCTATTTTTATTTACATTTCTTTTTATCTGAAGCATTTGAAATAGTTTCTCCACGGATTTCCATCAACAATATATCTAGAAAAAATGAATCTGATATTTTCAATTTTGATTATGAATTCAATACATTGGCAATATTTCCATCATTATCACCCGCAACATATTGTAATTTTATTCTTTTTGTGTAATTTTTTATTTCATCAATGTATTTTTTAAAATTATTTTTATCGTATCTAAGTCTAAGTCATATTGTTTTGATGTCTGTAGTGTGGCAGTTTATAGTGATGACTAGCACTGGGGCATCATGCCGCAGACATGTAGCATGATGTCCCACCCAGTCACATTATCCTGACACCAGGCCGATCAGTCCTAACACTAACCTCTTAATACTGAGCGCCAAGCGAGACAGCTGTCAGTACCATTTTTATAAGTCTTTGGCATGACGCGAGCCCGTGATCTTCCGCATCCGATGCGGACGCGCTAACCACTGCAGCAGCATCAGTTTTTACCAAATAGTAAACTGTTATGAAATTTCCACAAAACTTGACTCTTTTGAAATTATTCGAACTCAAAAGCAATATTATCATGGAGTGATCAGACCTATAACTTGGTTCAATTTCCCCATTTCCTAGATTTGGCATAAGAGATTTGAGGCAGGAAATAAATCCAATCTATATATAATATGCTTTATCTTTATTGCCTTTTTTTTTGTTTACTAGATAGTCACATGGAAAATTGTAAAGGAATCGATGAAGCCAATCAAAAAGTGTTGCGTTTTTTTCATAATGAAGAACATTCTTTA
This sequence comes from Sinohyriopsis cumingii, assembly GCA_028554795.2. NCBI lineage: Eukaryota > Metazoa > Mollusca > Bivalvia > Unionida > Unionidae > Sinohyriopsis > Sinohyriopsis cumingii. Next base: position 91,696,883 of record CM068829.1, on the reverse strand, counting down.
TTTTATTTTAAAATTATCAAAGCCCAATGGTGTTCCATTTTGTAATATATGCTGATTTTGAGACTCTTAATAAAAATAAGGGGCCCCGAGTGGCCGAGTGGTCTAAAGCGCTCTCCGTTACGGATCACTGCCATCTCACCTCTGTCTGCGTGGGTTCGAGTCTCGGATTCAGCCAATGTTGGTATGTGAGAAAGCTTGCCAGTAGCTTCTCGTGGGTCGGTGGTTCTTTCCGGGGTTTTCCCGGGTTCTTCCTCCACCATTAATACTGGCCGCCATGTATAGCCTATCGTGTGCTGAAAAATGGCGTTAAACCCTACAACACCAACACTAATAAAAATAAATTTAAAATAAAATTTAGTTAATAAAACGGAAATAATTGCCAAACATATACCATGCTCTTTTTGTTTTATATTAGTACAAAAGGAAAGAGAAACAATGTGCGTAAAAATATTGAGGTAATTATAAAGTTTGTGAAACATCTTGAATATGCGTTAGATGGTGTTGGTGATGGTGGCTATTATTATTATTTATTTAGAGGAAGATCGACCACGGTGTTATGCCCAGATCAAGTAATAAATAAAACTATTAAATTAATAGACCGAATCAATAGAGATCTGAGCACTAAAAAAAAAAAAAATGTGCCCCTGTATATGAAATATATCAATTTAATTATTAAACAAAAATAAATTGTACAAGGTACTTGAAGGATATACTTCTATTAGAAAAAAAAAACAAAAACAATGTTTCAAAATGTAATTAGCAATTTCATGTTCATAGATATGACCAGTTTCATCACGGTATCGTGTGAGAGTGCTCGAACAACTCAGTTGTCCAGCATGACTGCATAGCCTGCTGACTGTTTGTGGGTCATTCCAGATTCAACACCGGTAGTAGGTTGTGGTTGATTTATCCTTTTGACTTTACATATGATGCCGCCTACAATTACCTTTATTCTGCATTCAACTTCTTACGGGTCTCTTTTTGCAATATGGATCCTGTCTCCATCGCTGTAGCGTTGCGTTGCGTTTTTGTGTAGAACTATTTCCCTTTTAAAATATACAAATAGGCAACCAAATTAGATTGCTAGGTTTTCACGACTCGTATAGAAAATTATCTTCTTTCTCGTTACGTCAGATATCGTCACATCGTAATTTGAAAAAGACACTAATTGCTAACACTGTTGTCAGGTCTCAGCCTAGCAGTTCACACCATATCAATTTTAATTCAGATCTTTTCATTCGAACTTAGAACAAATATAAGTGAAGCTTGAAAGATGATATTTTAAGATAAAAAAGTGTTTGCAATAGATACAATTACGATTTTTCATTATGAATATATAGACAAATTACCAGAGAATAAAGAATTGTATTCAGCCTAAAGAAATGGAAACGTATCTGATGATATGTTCGCTCATAGTAAATATTTGACTGCAAAATTGTAGGAGATTTTCTTCATTTATATCTTTTTAAATTGATATATTATTTTTAGCGGATAATTTTGAGCATTGTAGGGACTTTATGATAAAAATATAGGCTAGATCTATGATCAGTATGATTTATTATTTAAATATAGTACAGGGTAAAATATAGAACTTCTTAAAGGCATTGATAAACATTTACTTTTGGAAAAATTAGTCAGAGGTGTTATATCAATGGCTGTAGGAATTACATATGCAAAAGCAAATAACAAATCAAGATCACTACGGTGAAAACAAAACTATCTTCATGTAGTTTATACCTTAACGCAAATGCATTATCTTCCTGTTTTAATGACACAGTCGCTCCTGCTACACTGGGTTTAAATGGATAGATACTGAAAAAAATTAACATGGATGAAATTTTAAATACTTACAGAGGATGTTTATGAAGAAAGATATGCTTGTTTATGATTCCGTGGAATATCCAAAGGACTATATTCTTAAGAGTCTACAAAGCTTCAATGTGTGTGGCAAATATAAAAATGAAGTAAATGGTAAAATTATTACTGAATTTTTTAAATTAAAATGCAATATGTAGTTAATTCTAGCTTTAAATACTACTTCTACTACTACTACTACTACTACTACTCCTACTACTACTACTACTACTACTACTACTAATAATAATAATAATAATAATAATAACATTTGAGCGAAAGGGGTACCTTCTAATATAGTACAATCAACATTTAACACACGAGTTGTATAAACCTATTTTACCTGATGGAACAGAAGTAACAAATAAAATGCACACATCAAGTTTCACAAAATACTAATGGGTAATTATTAAATAAATATATCTAATTTACACGCATTAGATGTTAAAAGTGTAATGTTTATGGTCATTATATACTTTTAAATATGTATTTTAAAAAATATCCAGTCAAAAAGTTTTTACAAACCAGGCACCCACATTTTTTTTTTTTGGGGGGGGGTCGGGGTGGGTGGCAAAACAAGCTGGGTCAAAATCTTTCCTTTTCGCACTCCTCCTGAATAATTTATATGTTCAGTGAATGGCCGATCTTCATTCTGCAATCCCCGTTTTAGTGCCTCTGGTTTCCGAGTTGCAACGAATTTAAAATCGTTGCGATGAAGCTGATATACACCCTCATGCATTAAAATACAAAAATCATTTAGTTACTGCAGTGACCTATTTAAATTTCACTATAAGTTTGTTGACTCCTTAAACTTAACACTAGAAAATGTATCACTATTCGCTTCCTTAAAATAAACACTGGCAAAGGAATAGTGATTTTCTGTTTCTATTATTTTGCATTTTTTATATTTTTTTTATTATTTAATAATGAACATTGAGTTAATTAACATAAAGCATATTGTGTTAATTAACATAAAACATGTTGTATGGAAGCTAACACATTTGTATTTGTTAACTAATAAGACATTATGGTTGAATCTAATAAAAAGCGCACGCCCTGTTTACGATTCACAACTGTACTGCTGAAATGGATTATGTTATATTGTGAAGACATCAACGAGATAAAAATCAAAATTCTTTCCTTCCCTTACCAGTCATCATTATTTTTCTAGAATTTTAGACTTGTTCTTTCGAAAAGGAGGCGTTTTACTACACAGATAATAAGTTTATACTTGAAATAGTCTTACAAGTTATTTTTTTTACTCCGGCACAAAATTGTAATAATCTGAATTATAAAATCTGATGCATCTGGTACCTTACAGCGTTAGAAATCCGAAGAGACACGGCAAATATTTTGACGTAATTGAATTTGACTGCTTCTTAAAAGATAATTACCCGATGACTTTTCAAGCTGTCACTTCAATTTAGAACCTTAAATATGAGTAGATTTGTCATAATTACTAAGAATTTTGTTTAAAACTCATCAGCTAATGTATATTACTACGGAGTGATACATGTTCATTGGCAACATTAACTTAGCTTAAATTTACCTTTCGAAACCTTTCTAAACATAGAGCGATCAAAGCCGTAGAATGAAGTTAATATCTGGTGCTTTAAATAAGTCATCAAAGTAATTATTTTGCGAGGAAACAAAAAATGTCATTTTATCTTGCAATAAAATAATACGTGACTGCAGTGACGGAATTAGATTTAATAACAGATTTGCTCTGTCACCCACTCATGTCAATTTACTGAAACGATCTTGATTTTCGGCATCTACTACTTTCTTGTATATATATATATATATATATATATATATATATATATATATATATATATATATATATATATATATATATATATATATATATATATATATATATATATATGTATGTATGTATGTGCATGCGTGCGTGTGTGTGTGTATGCATGTATGTATGTATGCATGCATGCATGTATATATGTATGTATGTTATGTAATGTCTAGTTCACTTTGACCTACAACGTCATATTTACCAAATTTCTTTGAAACCATGAAGGGACACGTTTTGTTGTTAAATCCATTATTAGGCACATACTGCTATTAAGTAACAAGTCATTCATTCAATTCGAGGAAAAGGTTTTGTAATGTTTTGAATTTTGTATATGGACAACAGTAATTGGATGCATCCAATTACTTGAAATCTCCAACACAATCGGTGACAACTATGAAAAAAAGTGCTTCTTTGCTGTGTTCAGTCGCCAACAGAATCAGTGACAGTATTAAAAGGGAATGCATCTTTGCTCGGTAAAGTCAGTGACAACGTTAAAATGAAATGCAATTTGGTTGTATTCAATCGGTGACAGCGTTGAAAGGGATGTAATTTGGTTGTGTGCAATCGGTGACAGCGTTGAAAGGGATGCAGTTTGGTTGTGTTCAGTCGGTGACAGCGTTGAAAGGGATGCAATTTCAGTCTCCATCAGAATCAGTAACCGTGTTAACAGGAAATGTATCTTTACCGTGAGTTAACAGGAAATGTATCTTTACCATGTTCAATAACCGTGTTAACAGGAAATGTATCTTTACCGTGTTCAATAACCGTGTTAACAGGAAATGTATCTTTACCGTGTTCAATCAACAGTTTAAAATCTTTATTGTGTTCATATTAATTTTGAATAGCTTCGCCTAGCGAGTTACAAGGAATGTCCAATCGCTGCGTGCTTTTATTTCAGTGGCTGGATGGTTAGCATGCCAGACTTAGGACTGAAAAGGTGCAGGTTCGAATCCTACCATAAAATCAACCTGGGTTAGCTACCTATGTGTGTCCCTGGACAAGGTACTTTAGTCCAATAGCCTCGGCACTACATAACATACTTGTGTTGATGTGTCGTACAGTGCCAGAACACATTCTGTGACTGCAGTAACAGGTGTAGATTTAGCTATAATATTCAGCTCTTCAAAATGTACACAAACACATTGTAACTGTGGTACTTGGCTTTTATGATTTATTTCCGGCATCTCTTGACATGATCATTTCATTCATTTGCTTTAAAACACTTGGTTCATTTACATAAAATATCGTGGTTACTGTACCACCTGATGATGTCAAATAGGTCATGTGCACTCTTCTGCATGTCGTAAGATGAGTCTAATGCAGGCGGAGGCCATTAAGACCAGTTTATATAATTATTGTGTTCCAGAAAATAACAAAATGGTTTACAAAAATTTCAATATTTCCTCCCGTTTCTAACTTCTTTTAGGCTGGATGGGCCTCGGTTGGTCGATTAGTGTAAGTGGGTTCGAGTCGAGTGGGAATACGTGAGAAAGCTTGCCTTTAGCTCCCCGCGGGTAGATGGCTTTTCTCGAGGTTTTCCCACTTTCTTCTCCCACCAAATGTACTGACCACTATATATAGCTTATCAAGTGCTCAAAAAAGGCGTTGCAACCACAAATCCAAACCATTCATTTATCCTACATATCAAATTCGCAAAGACTAAAGAAGAGATTAACCATTACGTATAAAGTAGATTCACTTATTTTTATTTGGCATTCGATTTTCTTGACATTGTTTTTTGTTTTGTTTTTTAAAATTATTTTTGTTGTTACTTACATATATGGGTTAGCGTCTGATTAGATAAAGTGTCCCATAGTCTATCCCAATAGATAATTTGTATTTCGATCTGCAAATGCGTTTTAGATCCTTTGAATTCTACGAAATAGATACCCCAAAAAATGTTATATTACTGTCATCAAAAGTTTAAGTTGTTGGTTATATGTCATTATTGGAAACCGTGCTGAGGTAGTAAGTTTTAATGAAATTTTTAGGATCGCTTTTAACATTTTTCGATTTATTTAACAATGCCAACTTTCACTTAAGTTACAATATTTTAATGTCATTGAACTATATTGTTTCCCAAACATTGTGTACATGTCGAACTTGTGAAAGGATGATTGGTTTTACAACACAGAATGTAGCTGAAAACGTGCCAACATAGTGCCTATGTCTTTTGTACTTCTCAGTATGAACAAAGGTCCCTTTATGACCATTAAGGGAGATGGTTGTCTAAACCCATTGATAGGAACATAATGATCAATTCCCATTAGGGAAATCATTTATAATTACATTTTGTGCCTTGTGTGGATTGGTAACATCAATTGGACACATTGAGAGATTTTACATCAATTCTCTTGAAATCGCCAAGTGAATTAGCGCCCAAGCGTTCAAGAGAAATCGATATTTGACTCCTCGGTTCCCAATAGTTATATATTTTACATCCAATCTCCTGAAGCTGCCAACAGAGTTAGCGCCTAACCGTTCAAAAGAAATGAATTTTTGACGTCTCTATTCCAAATAATCATATATAAGAAAACCTCAGAACAATTTTTATGAGCGTTCTCAAATCTGGCCGATTTTTAATTATCTCAGTGGCTAGGGATGCAAAGTCACAAAATAACCGAATCGTTGTGAGGACTTTATAAATATACAATAATTATCCTTGATACAAAATTTAATTCACTGACTTCAGTGACAGGTTTACTTATGCCTCAAATTGTATACCAGCACATGTTACTGATTATATTTTTGTAAGGATATTTTCCTTTTTTGCTTCTTTATTCTATTTTTTTAATTTCTAAATGTATTTCAGTTTAATCTTTAACTTGTTTTTTTCTCTTGTATTTGGGCTTCATACGTTAATTAGTAAAACTTCAGTTGTCACGGAATTGTGTAAATCCCTGTATTTATTAAATACATGTGCTCGTTTCTCGTTTATCGTGTACAACGATACAGGGACGTCTTTTCAACTTTTATCGGGGGGGGGGGAGCACTTGAGGGGGTTGGGGCAAAACTTGATTGGGGGGACAGAACTTAATTCATGCAAATATCAACGCGCTGACTCAGGCTGAATAACAGATTAGAGAGACAGTAATATCATGGACTCATATCAATTTTTCGGATGGGGGGGGGGACTTGACGGGCTTGTTAATTTTCGTATATAGACTACATCAATTTTACAGCACATGCAAATGTAGTGGCGGCAAATCCCCGCACCCTCCCCCCATGACGTCTCTGCAACGATACCCGAGGGTGATTTATGTATATTGTACAATATTTCGAACAGTGAGTTCAGTTCATCGTATGCAGCACGTGCGAAGTGTTTTCGATTGGAAAATCCGATATTCATCAAGCGCACAGACAATGAAGAAAATGTAGGGCTACATCGTCTGTGTATAAATACATCACATAAGTCGAAATCTGTACTCGACGTCTTGTCAGTGAGCAGTCTACTTAAGGACTTGCGTGACCCAGAATGAATATTGACTATGAATCAGACAATGGATACAAGGGGAAATACAAATACAAATATTAAACGAAATGCTACAAGAGAAAATCCCTCGGTTTTCGCCGAGACGGATAGCCCCTATTTCAATCAAGTAGGAGGAATGCTGTCGACGTGGAATGAAGGAGGATGGAATTTTATATAATATGTTACAATACGGAAACGGAAATGGAATAAGAATAACGGATAAAGTTTTATATTCTCAATGAAATGCGTATGAAGGTTTCTATAACAGGACTGTATACAAGTCGAGGCATAAAACTCGAGACCAAGGTAACAATACAATAGAATGTATACCAAAGTATACAACTTGAAAGGAAAAAGGATATTGATGAATGAACATTCCACAAGAACAGATAGGGTACATCAGGAATGGGCATTCATACTTTCTAAGGAATGAAGGAAAAGACATGTTTAACAGCTTCCTTAACTCTTAACTATTCTCTATATTCTACTGTAACTCTTTCAAACTATTTGCAAACATCAAAACAACACACTAAATTTTATGCTTTTTATGTATTTACATGATTTCACCAGATTTGCTATCAGTTGCCATAACTGGATTTTTCGGAACTAATACCTACATATGCTTAATCAGCTATATTGACAATAAATCCGCAGCACGTGAACTAGCATGAACAGTGCTCAATAGCTCGACGATGCATAGTGTAAGCGCTGCCCGTGCTTAACTAAGCGACCCTAATTTGAACTCGTGCACTAAGCAATTCCATTGCTTATTGTGTATTATTACATTCATTAATCATTATACTTGTTTCAGATCTAATGGTTTCAACAGAACATAACTGGGTAGCTTGTAAAGATTCCTGAATTTATATTCGGCTTACTCATTTATACTAATTGCAAGAGTTACTCTAGAGTTACCAAATGATTTTACCAGATTTGCTACCAATTGCCAGACTAGAATAATTTATAACTAAGCAACCATAATCTGAACTCGTGCGTCAAAAAATTCTTATTCCTCTTTGGTACCAAACACTTACATTTACTTCCTTCTCTTTTACTTAACATTAAACTGCTTCTACAAAACTTAAATCTTGCATAATTAAATAACAACTCAAAATTTTTATTTATACCAGCCAATCAGTACAATAAAATCCAAACTAATACAATAAAAAGACATATTGGGGAAAAACATAGCACATAAAAACCTTAACTTTAGACACTAGGGGGTCTACTCTATGATGCAAGTCTGTGAGGGACCAGTTATTTATTAATGTCTCATGTATAAGTTATAACTATTGTACTACCACGTTTATTATTTATTTCTATGTAACTCCGGTTTGCGTAGTATAATGCAAATATTTTCTATTCTTGTATGTGACTTAATAGAATTTCTATATTAGCAATAAAGTTGCATTTTTATTAAGAAACGTTTAGTACCACAGGATTCTTGTCGGACACCACTAGGTTCACTTCTGAACCAGTTTATTGCTTTGTAATGTTGTGCCTATAATGTAATTTGTATAGCTTACCGTATATAACGTCATTACGTGTTATTGTGTATGCCCGTGTCATTCTTAGTACACGGTGTTAGATTTATGTTCAGCCGATCAGAGTTGACGGGGTACCAGCTGTAGAGCTGACCATAGCAGCTGTAAAGCTGACCATAGTAGATGTAGAGCTGTTTGAACAGCGTGTTGCTGGTTGAGTAGCGAAGATCGGGCGTTGCTGACCGATTGGTGGGCGCTGATTGCTTGCTTGACCCAGTGATTGAATGGTGGTCGGTGAATACCTGTAAAGCTGAATATATATATATATATATATATATATATATATATATATATATATATATATATATATATATATATATATATATATATATATATATTGATTGTATGATACCGGTACCATTTTTACATCATTTTACTATTTGAGTAAAGTACATCATTTTTACTATTTGAGTAAAAGACATTATTTTCGTCGTGTGAAATTTATGTGAATCATTAATCTGTGTCCTTGTACTGTGTAAAGTCATTTACTTGTATCCACGTTTGTTACATGATTAGGTTCGTGCGGATTGTGTTAATTTGTCTAATAATTGGATCGCATACAAGCACGCATTAAACATAATTCTTTTTTTCCCCACTTGAGCCATTTATTAATAAACACTGCATTTTTGTCACCATCAAAAGTGTTATTATAAATCCGAAATCCAACCCGGTTATCTTGTTACATCAGTCACTTATTTGACTGCAACTTGTGTACATTGGCAAGTAAATAAAACAAAATCCATCTCTCGCTTTAGCAATATTAAACTCCAAAAGTAGATTATTAATTTACTTCTGTAAAATGTGTTATATTTGAACAGTCTAGTAGTATTGAAGACTAGCAACAATGCAACTTGAATGAATTATATGTTGCCGTGCAGTGAAAAACAAAATTAATTGCAACAACACGCCAATTTTTGCCAATAAATCGTGATAAAACGATGTCATGTAATGTTATAGTTTTGAAAACATCGATTGCCTGAAATTTCTGAGCCGTCACTTCAATCTAAAACCATGTATATTGTTTTTAATGTGACTCTTAGGATGTCACATGTCCTTAAATCCATCAATAGGCTCAAGTCAGAAATAATTGTTCCAAATAATAGAAAAACTACGGCGAGTTTACGTGTGTGTGTGTGTGTGTGTGTGTGTGTGTGTGTTGACAATAATGATTAGATTAATTACAAGACATCATAAGTCTTGAAACTTTCGAAAACTTCCGCAATTAATCATTTAAAAGGACACAAACATTTAACACGTACACCGAGTGGGTTCAATATCTAGCTTTTTGTCATCTTAATGGTTATGATGACCGAAATAAAATTTCGATAAAGCTGATTACCTTGAAAAAAACTCCATCCAGCCACAGCAGTGACGGGCTTGTCATTGGCTTAATATTTTTCGGCGATATTCTTAGTTTCATAGGATTCTGTGCTCTTAATCTAAGTAGCAGAAAGAAGCGAAACCAACACGTTTTGTAAAATTCAGCAAGCAGTTTATTCCCGAAAATACAAAGTGATAATTCAAAAGACAATTTTGTGAATTAAATCCCAAATTAATTCGAACTGTCCTATAACAAGTACAACATTACGAAATGTTCCTAATGAATTTCAATAGTCCCGAATGTGCTGATGTCCCAATAGTCTTTATTGTGCTAATGAACCAATTATCTTTATGTATCACAATGCTATAATCTAGAATTTCTTTGAATAAATTCACAATGATCCCAAACTGGTGATTTAGTCCAAAAAGTGAATGAGCACTTTGTAATTCCAATGAATAATTTCAATAAATGATTCCTCTCAAATTATATCTGGACTCAGAGCTAAAAATTCTGATAATAAATTCCCTAGGACTGATATGAAAAAATAAAGCCTTTGCTTACAAAACATATATATATATATATATATATATATATATATATATATATATATATATATATATATATATATATATATATATAATGTTAAAGGGACCAGTGTCAGTACATGAGGAGGATTTGTTAAGGGGACCAGTGTCAGTACATGAGGTTTTGTTAAAGGGACCATTGCAAGTACATGAGGATGATTTGTTAAAGGAACCAGAGAGGCTCATTCACAGAACATATTTTGTAAACCCAACTATTCCTAGATTGATCATAGTTAACATAAAAAATAAAGGTATCATTTTATTGCAAAATTATGTGAGAGTGCGTTGATGCAATTTACGTGAACATTTTGCCAAAAATAAAGGAAACAAAAGAATTTTTAATTTGCACATAATGTTCGCACCATGATACGTTGTAAAATCATTTTTCAAAACTTTGCATGCAAGATTTATGTACTCAGTAAATTGAAAAATCCATTGCTATTAATTTTAACTCGCTAAATGATGATGATAATAATAATAATAATAATAATAATAATAATAATAATGATAATAATAATGATAATAATACTAATAATGATACTAATAACAATAAAAATAAAATTATTAATTATAATGATACTAATAATACATTATTTATTAGCATGAACAAGAGACCCGAATTACATTCATGCATATTTTTTACAAATTATGAACTGAGTATAACAAAGTGTAAACTTAGTAAGTGAAGGTATGTACATTTTCATAATAGTTTTTATTTTTCCCTGCTGCACATTGATACATTAGTTTCTCTGTGATTACATCTGAAGGAATCAAAAGACGTTCTCTTCTCGTAGATGAAATTACAGAATCAAGGGTAAGTGTTTCACACAGATGTATTAGACAACATCAAATAAAATGGTAACTCTGTCTGGACCGCAGCATGGACAGAGTTTATCTTTATATGTCAATTTACTCAGACTTAACCTTAACATCAAGTAAATCGTTCTATCAATTTACTGTACATATTTCTAAAGGAAAGGCTTGACTGAAAAATGTAATTAATCTTCAACACATAATTCTCTTTGTAATATTCTATACAGAATCAGTCTGTCCGTGCTATTCACCTCGGCATACCAGTTTTATGTATCTCTGTTTTTACATCTTGTCTTTGCTATAAAGTCTTCTTGCTCCCCACTCATTGGTTACATCATGCCTAAAAAATAAACATACCACAACTCAGTAAATATGTCTCATCATTATGGGCCCAAACTGTACAACTACTAATAGTACCCTCAAGCTAAGAGAGTTTCGTTTTATAACACAGTTTTGGCAATTGATTATGTGACATTTCTGTAGTTGTAACCATTATTTTGTATAGGTTTGACAATATATATATATATATATATATATATATATATATATATATATATATATATATATATATATATATATATATATATATATATATAGAGAGAGAGAGAGAGAGAGAGAGAGAGAGAGAGAGAGATATATATATAGATATATATATATAGATATATATAGAGATATATATATATAGATAGATATATATATATATAGATATATATATATATAGATATATATATATATCTATATATATATATATATCTATATATATATAGATATATATATAAATATATAGATATATATAGATATATAAATAGATATAAATATATATATATATATCTATATCTATATATATATATATATATATATATAGATAGATAGATAGATAGATAGATAGATATAGATATATATATATAGAGAGAGAGAGAGAGATATAGATATCTATATATAGATATCTATATATATATCTATATATATCTATATATATATATATATATATATATATATATATATATATATATATATATATATATATATATATATATATATATATATATATATATATATGTATATATATTCATTCTCATGTCCTATCGTAACACTTCCGGTTTTGTAGTGATATGGTCACCTGAACTGGGGGAATTCTTAGTGGCTCGTTTCATACGAATTATATTCACATCTGATTGAATTATTTGTACTAAAATGTCCAATGCTCTGTCAGTGTTCATATTATCAACCAGTCCAAAATATTGATCATCAAAGAAGGATCAAAACGGGTCAAGTAAGTATGAAGAAAACTGGATTTTATACTCGTGTAACCATGGAAATTTGTATTCTTCTAATTCCTATCATCGTCCTCAGTTTCTTCCTCTGGACTACACGTGACATTGAGATTTAGAGTTTTATGTAATGGCATATGTATTGATTCTAACCTCTCTATGACATCAACTTATTTGATTACCTCCAATAACCGACTGTTTGCCAGAAATTAATCCATGCAAATAGCTGAGTTAGTCCAAAGATCGTGGGGGGGGGGGGTTAATGTTCTTTTTGATGATTTTTATTGTTTTCTGTTTGTTTGTTTGCTTTTGCTTTGTTTTATAAAATTTGGTCCACTGCAGATCATCTATTAAGAAGTTTGATTGAATGACGTAAGTTCTAAAAAGCAACCAATATTGATTGGGTTCCTTTATATCCCAAGTATGACTGATGTGAGGTTATATTGTCAGCAACATAATCAATACTCTCAATCAACTGAAACGTTTTATCAAAGTGTATGTCATAATTTTCACGTGCTGTAAACGCATTAAAATCTCCTAATAAGAAATGAGGAACTGGACCCAAAGATTCAAAACTTGTCACTTCCAGCAATAGATCAAGTCTCTTCATTCCAGTGGCACATGGGGATTTTCAAGCGCATAGTAGTTTAAGCCAATCGGTTGTGACTATCCGTGTACTGTACAGTAAAGCGCTCTATTCATGAACAGTGCGTCAGCGAATTCCCTCGAAGCACTCCCCATGCACCTCTACACACTATATCAGTCTGACTATCTTCTTATTAAATGTCATTTCTTACTGTTGTACATATGCTGCAAAACCGCATTTCCAGCTGCATGGCGGCGTTCAAATCGTCTGGCCTTCAGCAAATCGTTGATAATGAGATCAGCCAAACTTCCAATAAGGCTAAATCATTACTGTTTGGAGGATGTGGCAAGGTTGGATACTGTGCTCCGTCAGGAAGTCTGTCACGACAGCGGATACATGTACCGATGCATTGTCATTGAACAGATGGATATATGGGTACACATGCGCGTGGTTTTGCAATGTTCCACCACTGTTGGCAACACTTTGGGGGCATACAAATGTTGAGTGACACTAGCAGAATTAGTCAATATACAGGTAGCTGGACGACAGGACATTTTCCATCTAAACACGATGAATATATAGGTCTCTTGACAGTCCGTCTACGTCAGCGATTATTTTATAGGATATACAAATAATTATTTTCTCTTAGTCGGTTAAAAAAAACCCCACAAACCTGTTTTATCACCTCCAAGAATCACATTCACACATTTATGTTCACACTTTGGAGAGTGACTGTTTTCTAGATTTCAAACCGAGTCTGTGGTTGATTTGCCGTCAGCAAATGTTGCAGCCAATCGCGCACCATAGGGGCTCGTATCGCTGCTTACAATGTACCTGTCATACATGTACTATATAATAACTACACGGGAGGACACTTCTCTCCTTTCTCGCGCGACCTATTTAAGGATAAACGCTGATATTTCAAGCTACATTTCGTGTAGCGTAACAAATTTGGTACAGATATTTAGCTCAGACATTCGACTTTGTATGCGTTTCCGAAATTTGGCTTACTGTTATAACTTTAAGGAATGCCAGACAGTTTCCAACGTTACTGCTGGACACAGCCATGAACGCGCCCGCTTAAAATGCAAGTGAAATCCCGCTGAATGGAATATTGTCTTCTCATTGGTTAAAAGAAAATGACGTCCTGCATTTATTTATAACTTACTTTCAGTTTGCCAATGAGAAGGCAGTATTCCATTCAGCGCGTTGTTCTTGCTTATTAAGCGCCCGCGATCATGGCCATGTCCAGTAGTAGCGTGGGAAAATGGTCTGGCATTCCTTAAAGGTATGATAGCAAGCCAAACGTTGGATACGCATACAATGTTGAATGTTTGAGCTAAACATCGGTACAAAATGTATTACGCTACGCGAAATGTAGCTTGAAATATCAGCATTTTTTCTTAAAAAGGTCCAGGGTCTTTGATAGCAATCACACTCCCTGGGATAAGAAAGACATAGGTCTCTCCAGGTTCTTGTTCAACCAAAATGTTTTTTATAAAGTTAAAAAGTGCTGTTTGGTCCGGGACCCGGGGATATATCCCTGGTTGCCTCCCCCCTTGTCTGCCCTGATGAGGTCGCGCAAGAAAGGAGCCAAGTGTCCTTACTTATAGTTATTATATAGTACATGTATGACAGATAAATTGTAAGAAACGATACGTCGTGCGCAAGCATCTTTAAGCTTTAAATGAGTTTTCATTATATTGCACAAGAACTGACGAATGAATGTACGTGCTAAATGAAATATCTTCCACTGTGCATCATGCATCTTCAACTGTCGCCTCCTTCATAGCAGCCACTTCACGCTCATCAATTTCAGCATGTGGGTCATCTCCATGGATTAGCGACCATTTTCAAAACGATAAAACCACCTGAGAATTGTACGATCCGACAGAAACTTACATCCGTAAGTTTTATCAAGCTTATTATCAGTCAGAGAGTGCCCAGATATTACAATATGCCTTTTGCCCATGTAGCATACTTATTGGTTTATTCTCCGACATTTATTTATAGGTCAGTATCATTCATCTTTGTTACGTCATATGCATATATATGTTGGTGTCCGAAGTGCTATACTTACAGCTGCAGTTCATTTGATAAAACGTTAATTTGTATTTCTATCGGCATTACATTTACTGATATGTTCAAAGAAACAATAGCATATGATAAAACACCAAGAACTTTTAAATACTCCTCGTAATAGTGTAAGGTATACTAATGTTTACACTGAAAAGCCATGGGGCATTATTAGGCTCACTCGGTAAATCTGCTCCTCATCTTTTAACAAAGCATATTATTCCACCCGAAATCCCAATAACACTTCTTGGTCGAGGCCTTAAATCAAAATCCCGATAGCACTTCTTGGTCGAGGCCTTACATCGAAATCCTGATAGCACTGTTTGGTCGAGGCATTACGTCGACATCCCGATAACATTACTTGGTCGAGGTTTTACGTTGAAATCCCGATAGCACTGCTTGGTAGAGGCCTAAAATCGAAATCCCGATAGCATTGCTTAGTGGAGGCCTTACACATGCAGATGTTTTGTGCCCCACAATACTAAACTGATTTACAATAGTTGTCCAACTTTCAGTACGTTGGAGGAAATCGTACTGTGTAACAAAATATTAAAAACCACACCAATCTGTGCATTCTGTCTCCGACATTTTCCGCAGTCCTGATATGTTTCAGACAAGACATTTCCATCCAGGTGAGTCTACACCAATAACAGAATTATTGACTGAACTGATATAATTATTTGTACCACTTAGCATCTAGTACCTTGGGCCTCAACTTGATTCAAATCCAGAAGCTGGAACTGGTACCTTTTGTCTTATTATAGACATAACCTATACCATCTACAACCATTCTGCCAGATCAAAAACGCATTTTAGTATTTGAAAAAGAAAAATCAAGGTTAACAATACCAGGAGCAATTGAGATACTTTCAATGAACTGATTTTTGTTACTATCTATTATGACCCCCCCCCCCCAACAACAACAACACAAAAGATTGTCAGTATGGACGGGAACATTTTATGTTTTTTGTGGTCCTGAAATAGGCAAAATATTAAATCATACTTTAAAACAGTAAAGGTAGGAAATATTAATTGGCGTCCAACAGAACAGTGTTAGAGTTAACATATATCTCTCACCTACGTAAGCACAGCTAGGTTTCTTCCCGAAGGACAAATTCACACCTGCATTTCTCTGAGATTTCCAACCTCTGTGTTATATACTCTCCCCGGTTAAACCATGAATTTACTTGATCATTTGATTGGCCTTGACAAAGATACAATTACATTGCTGTATATATTTACGAAAAGATCGAGTCATTTTATTGGTGTGTGCGATGTAAATGGGCGATTCTCAAAAAGAAGCAGAGCAAGCAATGCAGATTTCCTGTTTGGAATTGATCGTAAATGCTGTCTTTTATGGAAGACCGCAATAAAGTCGTTAAAAATATTTATTTTACATTTCACATGTATCTTCGTTTTACCTATAAAGCTGTCAATTCTTGATTGACTGATTCGGTATCACGTAATTAATGCCTATATTCTAGTCATCCGCCGTCTTATTCGTTGAAATATTTGCTGCGTGACCGTTAGCTGAACTGCGTAGATTTTTGTTATTGCTTTGTTGTTGCCATATGCCGTAATCGTAATTAATAACAACATTGCGATCGCGACTATTTTACTTCTGATATTTATTAAGATGTTTGATTAAATAATTATTTGCCTATCGATCTAAAATCGTGCTATATGGAACAATATTCAAATGCTTTTTCCATCCAGTTCTGAAAAGGTTTGGAGATATTTACAGAAGACAATGACAATAAATAAATAAATAAATAAATAAATAAATAAATAAATAAATAAATAAATAAATAAATGACGTTAAACCATGCAAAAGTAGACCACAGAGACCATTCTTAAAATCTTGATTGATAACGTAAGGTTTCTGCTATTATTTCTATTACTCGGCTGGTCGTATTGGCGCCACGGATAACTTTGCGATAGTATATGTTCATTTTGCCCTGTTCTCCATTGCTCCTTGGAACTTGCACAGTCTACGCCTGTCAACTCTTTGGTATTATCTACCCATTTCCTCTTCTGTCTGCCTTGTTTTCTCTTTCTTCTTACTGTGCCTCCGTAGGATTGCCTTTGGCAGGACAGATGAGAGTGAGACGTGACCATACCACGATCTTCGTCTGCGTTTCTTTATGGTAGTGAGCAGATCTTCATATGGTCTAATTTCACCTTGGATTTTAATGCGCATATCATCATGGTCTAAACATCAGATTTTCATGATCCTTCGATAACATCTTATCTCTAAATCATGGATTCTTCTTTCTCGTTCTGCTGTCAGGCTTCAAGTTTCGCGTGCATTAGACTTGATTCGTTCTATGTAGATGTTGAAGAGACTGTGTGAGACAAGGTATCCCTGTCTAACGCCTACTATGGTCCTGAACCGATTTCCCATTTGCCATTGACTAAATCTGCTCTAGTCGCTTTTGTCATACAGGTTTTCTAATGATCCCAGCATGACACAAGCATTTGAGGCATCAATATGCGGCAAATTTACACAACTCACAATTCTTGATTCTGAAGAAATAAACCTTGACTCATTGATCACCACCTTCAACACACAGTAATAGGCACAGCCAGCGAGATTATTGCCAAGCATTGTATGATAAACAAACCCTGGGTCACGGCAGATATCCTCGACCTTTGCAATGTGAGGAGAAAACTGAGGAGGAATCGAGAAGACAACGAATGGGCAGAACAATACAGGACGATTAACAATAGGATTAATAAGAGCTTAAAGAAAGCGAATTAAGCTGATCGATGTAAGGAATTTGAGAAGAGCTTGAACCAGAATAACAGTAAAAAGGCATACCCGTTGGTGAAAGACCTGACAACTGAGAAACTTGGGAAATATACCAGGACAAAGTCGGGGGGTGGGGGGTGATTTGGATTATTAACGTAGCTTTAACAATTTTTCAGTCATATCGATACGATGTCTGCAGTGTAGCAGTTTATAGTGATGTCTGGCACTGGGGTACTATGCCGCAGACATGTAGCATGATGTCCCACGCAGTCACATTATCCTGACACCAGGCCGACCAGTCCTAACAAGAACCTCTTAATGCTGAGCGCCAAGCGAGGCAACTGTAAGTACCATTTTTGTAAGTCTTTGGTATGACTCGACCGGGGATCGAACCCACGACCTTCCGCATCCGAGGCGGACGCTCTAACCACTAGGCCACCGGAGCGGTGGACAAGTCTGGTAACAGCCTCACAGAAGATCAAGAGAGTCTTAACAGATGGACGGAATACTGTTCAGAGCTTTACAACTAGAAGACTTTTGAAGACCATGCTATACTATACTTCTCACTGACCATAACTAAGGCGCACCACCCGATCCTAAGGGAAGAAGTAGAGGCTGCAGTAAAGGCACCAAAGAAAGAGATGGCAGCTGGGGTAGACAATATATCAGCAGAACTTGTTCAAGCAGGAAGAACCTCCATGATAGATGTCCTCAAAGCAATCTGCAACAAAATCGGACAAACAGGAAAATGACACTGTTGTATGGACAGTCATACAAGCTGACTAGTAGATTTATTTTAAGGGAGTACTGTTCATTGCCAGTAAGCTGTAGTAACCTGTTTTACATGCTTAAGCAACGGTATTAAACTTTGGTATTTAAGCTCAACTGGCTGTCAGGCGAAGCGAGTATTGTCCGTTGTCCATGGGTCGTCCTTTCATATTGTTATTTACAACTTCTTTTCAAAAACCTGTGAGCAAATCTGCATATGATTTTACAACAAAAAGTATATTGGCATCAGTGCCTTTTAAATGTGTTCAAAGGATGTTCATCCGTCATTCGTTATGATTGCTGTTACTAGAAAACAATCTTTAAACAACTTCTAAACTAAAGGCTCCACGGAATTTTACCAAATTCAAACTATGTCAACATGGCATTAAGATCTATTTTTTCATGACAGAGACTCTTTTGGCGACAATCTTGTTACATAAAAAGCCACCTGATCTTGACACATGAAGAAGCCGTGACAAATCGTGTCAAAACAGTACCATGCAATTACCAATTTAAGATAGTCACACTGGAAATGATGGTGCGATGGATACACGAGCATTATGAAATTTCAGTAATTCAGTATTTCGTTTTCTTTTCAACCTTCGTTTTGGGACTAGTATATCAAACTTGTTTAGATTTCAATGGAGAGATAATACAACTTTTATATTTGACGTATTTTAGGGGTTTTTTAAGGAACAGAACTAAGGCAGAAAATTTCCAATGACAGTGTCTTTGTTTTGTTCTGTTTGTTTAGGGGGAGTTGTTGAGATTGACATCATTAATTGTAAAGTATTCCGACGTTTCGTAACTTTTTAATTGCTTGCTACCTTGTGAAGTAATTACTTCATCCAACAAGTTTACATGTTAGCGGCTTTTACGAGGCCATTAGAATGTTCATGTTTGTTTAAAACCATCAATAAATACATATCACTCTTTTATGATCAATGATGATTTTCTCAATGGGAAAAGCTCTTTTAATCAAATTTTGCCTCGCACGTACTATCTTCAAAATTAAGATGCATAACGCTGTTTACATCGTATCTTTTGCAATTCCTTAAAGGTTTAGCGACTGAGCCTGTAATGGAAATGAATATTTGATGCCTAGAATCAGCAGATGCATCTTCGGGCAACTTTGATATCTTGTTGGCTGTGGTTGACTGTCTGAGTGGCAAGAAATATCATTAATGTCAAATGTTTCCGAACAAGGTTTAAAGTTGTCTGGATTATCTCGGAAATGCATACGGTACCAGCAAAAACGGTTTTAGACTTAAAAATAGAAACATTGATCCCCTCAAATTTTTCACTATCTTTTGATTTTAAATTTTTTGGAATTCGTTTTTCTGTACTTTTCACAGGCGGTTGTGGAAAAGGCATATATAGTTCCTTTATCTGTCTGTTCGTCTGATCATTTAATTTTTAGCCTTTAGGCCACTGTGGAAAGGCACTCTTCTTACACGAAATCATTTATTTTTAGCCTTGGGGCCATTGTGGAAAGGCACTCTTCTTACACGAAATCATTTAATTTGTAGCCTTTGGGCCACTGTGGAAATGCACTCTTCTTACACGAAATCATTTAATTTGTAGCCTTTACGCCACTGTGGAAAGGCACTCTTCTTACACGAAATCATTTAATTTGTAGCCTTTACGCCACTGTGGAAAGGCACTCTTCTTATACGAAATCATTTAATTTTTAGCCTTTACACTCTTCTTACATGAAATCATTTATTTAATTTTTTGTTCCTAGTCTTCACACAACTGTCCAAATCTTTCGATTTACAAAAACAAAATCACGTACATACATCCCGGTGTCTAATAAACATAATTATTCAACTGACAAGTATCAGAAAACAGCTTTCTTTAAAACGCGTACGTACATCAGGAAATTTTGAAGAGAACCGCTGAAAACAGATGATAATGATATTACATTAGATGCAAGGACGAATGAAGTGGGAAAAGGCGTGTATCTGCCAAAGTTTTTAAAGATGGACGTTCTCCATCATATATCTATCGTAAACTCGTTTATTTTCGTGGGTATTTATTTTTCCTAATTTTGCAGGGGAAAAAAAAACTTGCATTTTCGTGGGTACTTCAATTCATGCACAGTGGGGAAAAGAATCCTACTGACATCATAGAGGGATAATTTATTCATCAATGTTGGGTCATCTTATTTTGATTTGTGGCATCCATAAAATCCCCGACAATTGGTAGAGACGAATATAAATCGATTGTGCAGGAATAAAAATATAATGTTTTGGGTTTTGCTACACATAATTCCAAGGCAAACAAAACTGTGTCAGTAAATCTTGAGAGAAAGTATCTTGAAATGAAAATTCTTTCGAATTCTCATAGAATGCCAACAATCACTGTAAACAGAAAAAATTAAAGATCATTTAATTTTATTGTGTTTTAACCTCTGACAGTCTGGTGATCTTTCAAAGCAGTGACTAGTATGTACTACGGTCTCTTTTTGGCCATGAATGGGGGGGGAGGAGTCATTATTATAAACACATTTATAGGTATACATATAAATCATTAATGAATATTTCCCTTTATAGGAAAGCCATTGTAACTGGCAACGACATTATGGATCCATAGCGAAGATGTATATCCAGTCAATTAAAATCGCCAATATAATTAGCGCCTTAGAGTGCAAAGGAAATGAATACTGTGTGTATTCAATAAGAGGTTTGAAAAACCTAATCACTATCGCTATGGGGTCCGTCTACCGAGTTACAAGGAATGCCTTTACTTTACCAAGCAGATATAAAGATCACATATTTTTTTTTTTTTTTACAAAAGTATATTTAGTGACAACAGTAAGGTTAGGGATTTACGTTTAAGTTCTTTGGCTCCTTAAAAACTAAAACAAAATTAAAAATCACAAGAGTATTTTTGGTTCTTTCTGGACGAGGCATAGGTGGTACAATTCCATGTGTATTCCGCATTTCTTCATCACATTAGTGTCTAAATCCCTTACGTTGGAATACAGAGCCCTTACTATTGCTTAGTCTCGGGTTTAGTAAGGGATAATATACTGTTTATTGTGTGCAAACGTTCGCATGTGCATGAGAAATGAGTTTGAACCCGACGAGTCACAAGTTTCTTCCGAGTTCTTCATCAAGCGTTAAATGCCAAGAAATCCCCTCTAGTGTAATCTGAGTAGATAAAGAACCAACATTAATTGCATTTGTCTGCTTCCAGATGTGGAGTTGGGGGGGGGGGGGCTAGAATTGTGAGCGTTTATTTTTGGCACAAACTGGATTTCATCTCATTATGCCAAAATAGCCTTTACGTGACTTGTGCCACTAATTCTTAAATGAGCAGGGAATCAGTCTTGAAGTGGTGAAACTTTAGACACCGTACTCAATAATTCGAGATCGGACTATTTGCTGTAACAGTAGCGTCGAAATTTTCGTTTTGATTTTTGAGAGACTTTTACCAGTTCTTTTAACTTGGCTGCATATGTTCTCTCTGTGTGCATGGATCATGTCAATTTTTGTTCCGGCTGGCTACGATTATTCAGTGGCTGTTAGTGCAAGACTGTTGACTGAGGTAACTTTACTGGTACAGGGATTTAGAGTCGTTTATTTCGAAAGATTGCAGCGATATTAAACACTCTTTTTTATCCTTCAGAAACATGGTGGAGAAGTAAATATGTACTGTGACAGCTTGTACAATAAATGAACAGATTCACTACCTATGTATCCGCATTATTAATAATGTTTTCAACCTGGTACACGTGTTTGTACATGATGCTTTAGGTCGACATAACATAACTTTTCAAAATAGTGTGTGTGTGTGTGTGTGTGTGTGCTAAACAGCATATTACTAGGAAATATATTTTTAAATCCCTCTCCCCTGCCACAGAAAAACGACGTTGCGTCAGCTTTGAATGCAGATGATAACTTATCAATTGGTTATAAGGTTATACCAGAAGTTTGAACAACGATTTCTTGCCAAGGCAAATAGCAAACATGCAATATCGTCATTCTTATATCATCAGTTACATGGTACACGAATTATATACCAAATACCTACAAAAAGATTTTATAAACGAAGAAAACCATGTACTCAAGGAGCACTTGAATTTCTGTTTAAGCACAGTTGATTTCACAAAACGTCAAACCAGCTGGAAACAACCGAATCGTGTCAGAATCCATCTTCCTTATACGAGTTAATGGCTCTCCGTCCAGTGTGGCTTGCATCCTTCAGAATCCTTCTCACCTCAACTTTCACATCACTACCTATGCTTAGAATACAGTACATCCTGCTTTTAACGGACAAAGAAGGATTATTAAATTTTCTTCAATATAGACAGGTGTCCTCTAATGTAAGATTAGTGTACATTTACGTAAACGGACCGATGAACATATTTCCATTCTGCCTTTTGTCCGTTTAAATTACACGTCCGCCAGGGTAGGTTTTTAAATCAGAACTATCTTTATTGAATAATTGTAAATGAGTTTTAATTTCAAATTTGGAAAGCTGTGGTCAGTTGCATACATGATAGATGATATTACAAACCAATAGATTTATTTGTCTCGTTAAATTCCACCCCATCCCCCCTACTCAAATACGCAAGCCACTACTCTACTCCCCTACCCTCAACTTATAGGTGTGATATCAGCTTAAGGTGTGCAAGTATTAAAGAAAACGACATTTCAGACAGGTATCCATATCAACAAACGTAATATCCAAGGTGTCAATAATGATTCTTTCCGACCGTAAATGCCATCCGACGACTAATTCCTAAGGTACTGATCGCAGTAAATGAGAGAATAATTGTATCGAATCTTCGGTTTATTTTGAAGCGCCTGATCGGACTCGGTCAAACACTTGTTTTGATTACAAAGCCTTCTTTCTCACCAACGATTTGGGATTGGGGGACTTTAATGTTATGTATTTCAATGAACAAAGTATTTTTTACCACTTAGTAAATTGAAGTAGAGCTACTCGAATGAAGTTACTCTTCAGTATAAACATTTATAGTGTTTTCACGTCATTAAATTCTACTGAAGCAACTAACTGATGTTTTTCATCGACTGTATTAGGTCGAACATTCCATAAGCTGCTGCGGTAGAGCTGTTCAAGTACAATTATTCTATCAAACAAAGATTTTTCTAACTCGTTAACTTCAAGTCTTTTGCCGCCGCCTCCCCCCCCCCCCCCCATCACTGGAGAAAGAATATACTGGGCTATACTTGTCCATGTGTACATAACGTATTTATTCAATCTTGCATCTAAATAATTTTCTTTAAAGAAATTTAAAGTTAAATAAGGTTAAAGTCTCCGAAAGTGACATAGAAAAACTACAAAGTATTATCTCCTAACACTAGAAACTAGTTACTTATATATTCATGCGCCCTTCGTGGGTGCTTTGCCAATATATGTTTCGCTATAGTCGTTTGTGCAGAGTAAAATCGATTTTAATTGCGACCGTTCATGCAGCGTGTAATCGATTTTCGCTGCGGCCGTTCATACAGTGCGTAATCTATTTTCGCGACGGCCGTTCGTACTGGGTATAATAAATATTCGCTACGGCCGTACATGCTTTCGCTGAAACCGTTCATGTAGCGTGTAATCGATTTCGCTACAACAGTTCATGCAGTGGGTAATCGATTTCGCTACAACAGTTCATACATTGTGTAACTGATTTCACAATAGTTCATACATAGTGTAATCGATTTTTGCCAAGGCCGTTCATGAAGCGTGTAATCGATGTCAATACAGTCGTCCATACAGCGTGCAATCGATTTCGCTACAGTCGTTAATGCAGCGTGCAATCGATTTTCGTTACAGTCGAATATACATCGAGCAATCGATTTTCGCTACAGTCGTATATACGTCGTGCAATCGATTTTCGCTACAGTCGTTCATCCAGCGTGTAACTCGATTTCGCTAGTCGTCCATATTTCATGAATCCTGCTGAACACAATGTTTAATTTTAAGTCGCTTCTCCAAATATGGTGATCTCAAAGTCGTGAAATTTAATTGCCGATACATCATGGTGAGTGCAACAAAAACCCTTTAAGAGTAAATCATTGACCACCATTTCAATCTTCAACCGCTTTGATTACATTTCGCGTAAAAGTCGGTTTATGCCGGATTGATGGTCGTAGATTAATATGAATTTGTATGAGGATGTGTGTTGGTCAGTACAAAACATTTCCGCTAAAGCAGGTCGCTATAACAGGTCTTTGTGTTCTGTGAACACGTATATAGTACGTATATAGTTGTTTGAAGTTTCGTTCACTTTTTAATTACCACTGAGTTCTCTCTCTCTCTCTCTCTCTCTCTCTCTCTCTCTCTCTCTCTCTCTCTCAACATTCTTGTTTTGTTGCTTTCTCTGAACCCTCATTATTTTTTTGTGAGCAACTCGAACGGGTCGAGCAGTATTGTAGGAGCACGAATCTGACACGTAAGAACAGAAGTAGGTCATTTGTACCCATCTCGATTTCTAGTAATCTTACACTTTACTTCAGATTTTTTTAATTTTTGAATCACTAACATATGATTTTATTCCTTAATTCCCTGTCAAAATTAATACAAAGACTCATCATGTGTTGCTACCGTTACTTGACTTTTAGCACCTAAAATATATACTATGCAATACTTTACCCAGAATTCATATGACCTATTTATCAAATAAAGTGATCGTGTAGATCGATATGACATAGCGAAGAAATATGGTTGAACAATCATTTTATATATCTATTGCCCTGAGTAAAAGCCATCAGTTTACGAAGAATAATGCTCGCAAACTGCAGATGTGTATAGTTTACTAATGCTACCTGGGATAGCAGAAATTGGTTTATAACATCTTGCTTTTTATGTTTATGTAACAGACGTAGAGCGTACTGGCGCACTTAGTATTCGTATACTTTCACAGCATGCTGCCCTAAAACAAGTTCCATGCAAGCCGTGTTTATCGCGTAAAAATCCCAAACTTTCCTCGTGCGACTAGATGCTGTGCCTGCCTGTACAGGTGCTTCTGAAAACAAGCCTGTTGCATTATCATACAGGTTGCCTACATCAGTAATGATATCAGATAATGCATTTTATTTCAAAGTATTTATTTCCGCTAATAGGAACATGCTTGATCGTGATTAGCTTGCAAGATATTTTTGTACCAAGTGTTTCCAACATTTACTTCGATTTGCAATAAACTTTGATTGCTCGGAAACGTATGTGTAATATATTTATCGCTACAGTTTTAATGACGGTCGGCTTGTTTGTTTCAATAAACGTTAACAGATACTTAAAATATAACACACTGCACATACAGAGATTGACATGGCGGTATGAACGTACATTACGGCAATTATAAAGACCAAATCCACTCAATAAATAGGTGAAGTACTATGCAAGCGGCGTTTCGTTCTCAGAACTCACTTAAGGCGAACCGATCACATTTTTTAATGGAATAGTCCCCAATAAATATTCCACAGAAAGGTTAAATGACTCGATTACTAGTATTCTGGCGGATTTTCACAACTGGTATTATTTCTACTTACTATGATGGCATGCTAAATCCATCCATCATGATCCTAAAGCATTTGACAGCAGTATCGTCATGTATCGAAATCACGTTTCATTTTTCCCTATAAACCACTAATGGTGAACGAAGTAAGCAACACCTATCGGTCAGGACAAATTAATATTTATTGAAAATTTACTTTCCAATTTATGTTGTAAGGAGAAAACTAACTCAGTCATAATAATTGTTAATTGATTGATTGATTGATTGTATTTTCAAGGCGCACCAGCACTGTTAGGCTATTTAGCGTCATACAAAATCTTATATGTATAATTGTTTATAATAATTGTTAAAGAACACGAGCGTTCATTTGGGTACAAATGGATGATGGTAAAATATATTAGCCAGAAGAGAAAAAAAAAACAAATCGTAAAATTAATTAGAATAAAATCGCTAAATTAGAACGAAGTTAATACATTTTTACACTATAAAGCTCTTGCTCTTTCTGAATAAAACTGTATCCACTGTGCCCAACAGCAGGAACCATCGAGAATGCCTTCATCTTCATCGCTTCTATCACTTCTTTGAGAAGTCCCCTGTTTCTTTTTAGGGATGTCAACTGAGTTGTCACACATTGTAGGGTGATTGGGTAAATTCAGTAGGCCTCTATCTTTTCTAGAAGGTACTCCACCTCCGTCATCCAATTCTAAGCTTTTTGTAAATCATACATTGTGGCCATTTTACTAGTTGTTGACTAGTCAACGACGATGACCCACTTTACTTTGTTTCTTACATTGCTTGCGCCGAAGAGGTTGTTGTTGTTGTTGTTCTAGGGTTTAACGCCATTTTTCAGCACAAGATAGGCTATACATGGCGGCCAGTATAACCGCCGAAGAGGTGTGTGTGTGTGTGTGTGTGTGTGTGTGTGTGTGTGTGATTTGGATTGTTAACGTAGCTTTAACAATTTTTCAGTCACATCGCTACGATGTCTGCAGTGTGGCACTTTATAGTGATGCATAATACTGGGGCATCATGTCGTAGACATGTAGCATGATGTCCCACCCAGTCACATTATCCTGACACCAGGCCGACCAGTCCTGACCTCCAAGCGAGGCAGCTGTTAGTACCATTCTTGTACGTCTTTGGTATGACTCGGCCGGGGACCGAACCACGACCTTCCGCATCCGAGGTGGACGCTCTAACCACTAGGCCACCGGAGCTGCGCCGGAGAGGCATGTGCGACTAGTTTATGTTCACAGTGTGGATTTCTTAATTGGTCGGAGGGGATCAAAGCCACACCCCACACGCGTTTATGTATACAGAGTATGATTTTTAACTTCGTCCGATTCCGGGACAATTAAGTCCCACGGGACGTAAGATGAGTGGGAATTATAACACACATATACTCATCATGAAACAATCTGCATCACTTTCAGACGCATCGTGGGGATTAGTATCCCCCCCCCCCCGCTTCAAAGCGCCACCCAAGTTCCGTACGTACACGCTGTTCGGGGCATTTGGTAACTAGACGAATGGGAATCGACCTACATACTCGTCTATTATAGTCCGAACCGTAATAGGACGTAAGGATATAGAACGCCAAATCGTTCAAAAATGGATGATCTGGAGAGATCGTAGGGTGAGCTTGGAGAGATCGTAAGGTGAACTAAAGTAATCGTAGAGTGAGAAGAAATAATCGCAGGGTGAGCTGGAATAATCGTAGGTTGAACGGTATAAAGCGTTCACAGTGGAAACGATTCCGTTTGGAGTTTAGGTCAATCTCCCTTTGTGACTTACGGTCCTGCATTAATCGTGATTTTTGAATGAGTTGAAAGAACCTGTTTCCTTCAATGAATAATAATGGAGAGAAGTGAAATGGACGACTTCTTAATAGTGTTCGATTCTAATAGATTTTATTTGACACAAGATTTGTTAGGAATCGAATACCAAATTAGAAAACTGGATGACTACATCGTGTTATTAGCTGTCATCTAGCTGCAAGAACAGAAGTGTTATACATTTTACAGGGATTTGACTATTCCATCCGAGGAATAATTTCAGGTCTGTAAAATCTGCTAGACAGTTCACAGAGGCAATCGTTTTCATACCAATGCCCATTTGAGGAGAGAACTCGACATGGTCGACCACGTTATAGTGTTTCCTTCGATCAAATAGAATCATTAGGTGAAACTGGAATGCCATGGGGCAGAATTGCCTCATGTCTGACAATTAATATTTCAACTTTATATAGAAGAAGGACAGAACTGAATTTACCGGACATATTTACAGACATAAATGACCGTGACCGTGACTGTCAAGTTCGTGATATATTGCATAGTACGCCTAGTGTTGGCGAATCCTATATCAAAGGGAGCCTTCGCACTCACGGCATACATATACAGAGATGGCGTTTGTGAGAAAGTATTCAAAGAATTTATCCAGTGGGAAAAGCCCCGAGAAGGAGGTACTGTATAAAATTGAGAATATATAATGTCAAAGGGTCAAATCATCTATGGCATGTCGATACCAACCACAAACTCATACGCTGACGCATCATTTTTCACGGAATAGTGGATGGCTACAGCTGACCGATTACAGGTATTTGTGTAGCTACAGATAACGAGACATAAGCTGCATTTAAACGTTTTGACAAGACAGTGAATATGTATGGTCAACGGCATCGCGTGAGAGGCGACAGGGGTAGAGAAAACAGAAATTGCTAGATTTATAATAACAAGACGTGGAAGCAACAGAGTAAGCTTTATTGCTGGTCGCAGTGTTCACAATTTGCGTGTAGAAAGAATGTGGGGAGAATTTAACAAACGTGGTTTCTAGGTTGTTCAAATTCATGGAGGAGCAAAAGACGTTAGACTCAGATAACGAGAAGCATATTTTTGCGTTGCACTATGTCTTTTTACCCAGAATTCGCACATCAGTTTGCGAGTTTATTGTACAGTGGAACCACCATGGATTAAGAACGGCAGGAAATCGTGGCACAGTGGATATTTGCAAGACACCGACGATATTTACGGCCTTGATAACTACGGCCTAGACTTCGAGCAAATACAAGAGACCTTATCAGATGGTTCTGATGAATTAGGTCTAATAACTGTTCCAGAAAGCAGCTGTTTTCTGAATGAACAACTTCTGATACTTCAGACTCAGGTTGATCCCATAGCTGACGACAATAATTTTGGTATCAACAGTTTTTGCAGAAAACTGGACTATGTCATATCAAATTCTATTTACTAGAACTCTCTTCTAATGAATATTGCAAAAGTTTGTATGTGTATGTGTGAGTGTTTGGATTTTTCATGCAGCTTTAGCAATTTTAGTCATATCGTTTCGATGTCTGCAGTGTGACAGTTTATAGTGATGTCATCATTCCGCAGACATGTAGCATCATCTTCCATCCCGTCATATTATCCTGTCACCAGGCCGACCAGTCCTAACACTAACCTCTTAATGATGAGGGCCAAACGAGGCAGCTGCTTGAACCATTTTTAAATAAGTCTTTGGAATGATTCGGCCAGGGTTCTAACCCGCGACTTCCCGCATCCGAGGCGGACACTCTGGCCACTTAGGCCATCGAAGCGGTATATTGTGAAAGTCTTCAATTGTTGGGAGAAAAAAACTTATTGACGATAAAATACCGTTTTATTTAATTTCTTTGTCTCCTCTCCACATACATATGTACGTATGTATCTATGTATGTATGTTTGTATGTATGTATGTATGTATGTATGTATGTATGTATGTATGTATGTGTGTGTGTATGTATGTATGTATGTATGTATGTATGAATGAGTGTGTGTGTGTGTGTGTGTGTGTGTGTGTGTGTGATTGGGAGGAAGGCTAGAGTTATTCACTTTCAAACAAGTGAATCCAAGGAGTCCGCTTTTTTTCTTAGGCTGTTATGGAGATTTACTTCGTCTGCTAAAATGGTTACCTACAGAACATTAAGGTCATAATATAACACTCTTTATCAAATCAAGTTTAAGCTCATTTTTTAAATAAATAATGTAACGTAGGCAGTAAAACTACATATATTTTGAGGTAAAAAAGAGGCTGTAACGTACTAAGTCAACTATGACGAACAATCCTTAAAATTAAACCCAACCTACTCCTGTTCATTTTTAAAATGCACACCAAAATGTCCTAAATTCAACAGTGTCTCTTATGGAGACAAACTGGCAACATTGATTAGATTAGAATCCATAATTTCACCTAACAGTGACAGAACGATGAAAGTAAAACTCACTTTCAAGCTAACCAATATTTGTCTGCATGCCAAACTTATGTAAAATCTAGTATGAATAAATAATTATTGAGTGGAAACATCAGCAGGTGAATCAGACAACCATTAGTCTAACAATGCCTCAAAATGATAATGCGAATTGTTTAAATTTAATCTTATGAGCGACCTTGTCCAAGTAAAAGTGCAGGAGAAAACTGGTGATAATAAAAAAAATATCGTTATCATAATGAAATGAAATTGATTTATTGGTATTATCACAGGATACAATCCCACCATAAAATGCAAAATAAATCCACTTCTTACCAAATTGTTATACATTTAAACCTGCGCACTGTTTTTGAAAATCCAGTTATAATTAAGGAAAGTGTTTGTAGAGAAGCGAACGTGAGGCAGACGCACGGACAGAATGATGGATGGTCACACGGAATATGGAAAAGGGAAGGATGGAATAAAAGTCTCAATTTATTACATTCCGTTTCTTCCCCACAGAAAGCAGGAAATAAAAAGGCATGACATTGGCGTTTGCAATGGAGCCATCAAAGTAGATTTATTTCATTTTTTTTTAATAATATACCTCTAAACAGACTGTGTAGTCAAAGAAAATCAGGTGGTGTTATATATGTTACATTTCCTTCATCAACTACGTGCCTGCCAAACTTTAAAATTAAACTCTGTCATTGTTAAAACGAACACGACAACGACAACAACACACACACACACACATATGAATATTCCCTGAAGGGCAAAACAATGCAAGTAAACAACAGCATGAACAGTTTCAATTGTATTAACAACAATACTTATTAGGTAACGTTATATTTCAAAGTGATTGATTCGGCTCACCGTAATATCTCGCCAAGCTCACCCTACGATTAATTTAGCTCGCCCTACGATTGCTCCAGTTCACCCTACGATTGCTCCAAGCTCACCCTACGATTGCTACAGCTCACCCTACGATTGCTCCAGCTCACCCTACCATCTCTACAATAATCCCAATGGGTAGAATTTCATCCCTTGTTGTCTTTAACTACTTCTGCCCCTATCGGATTTTAAATCAAAGGATATACCGAAGGTCACATAGATCTGAATAACAGTCACTTGTATCTAAGTCAATGTTCTCAAAACGGACAACAGTCAACCAGCCAGCGATGCCATAGTAGCTCCCGTCAACAATTTCACGCATTCGTTGCTCAGCGAAGTGGATTTATATCTGAATAACAAACTTGTCAGCGGTAGCATGAATGATAAAGAACACAATGTGTGATTTAATAACCGTCGACACAAAATAGAACCGATGGATCGTTTGCTAACGAGTACAAACCATAATCGAAGAAGGCAGACTACATGCGCCGTGTCAAAGTTTTAACAAGAGCGGGAAACGACATTCAGTCACACTTTGAGCAGAAAAGGTTGGTAGCAGCAGAAGACATGGTATTTCGTACGACGCATAACGCAGGGGATCATGCTTCGTAAGCTTTTGATCTCACTCCAAACCAAGGGGCTCCCATTGATACCGGAATATTTCAAGGAAGGACTGAGAAAAATGTAACTGATGCAACTACTGAATATAATTTTCCACAATTGACAAATGACACAATACACGAAAAAGATTTTGCAGAAAAAGACGATTTACTTTCGGACAAACGTTTTCCACATCATTCCCATAAGGGTTGATTTTGTAGATCATGAAGAGAGGACCTCTGAGAAGGAATGATCGCTACTGTATTGAACGGCACGATGGTCACTTCTTTTTACAGTCAATGTCTTGCGAAGCTGCAATCCAAGAATTAAAACTCGGCGGATACCCTTCCCAATGTACTTTCACTTCTTCGACTCAGCGTTTGCCCAGTTTACGTGTTCTTTGATCGAGAACGCTTTCGATATCGTACAAGTCGTCTTCCTTTTTTTGGCCACTCTTTGTAAATCGGGTAAGTACAAAGTTCATTTTAACACTTCTCTGTTCATGTCTTCCAAAATATAGACAGAAGAGACACGAAACTATTCGAAGGTCCAGTTCGGTAAATAACCTTCGCCGAATGTGCGCATGGATTATCCAATGAGAACACAATCTCCCATCGTTAACAGTCCATGTTTCTTGGAGGCCGAAGGGGACGTTCCAAAGAAGCGATCAAACATTGTCACTTTGTTGTCGGGGGTCACTTCTGTGGGTGCGCATCCGATGCTATGATGGAAAGATTGACTGAAGTGATAAAATTCGGTATCACGTCGATATACTTGAGTAGCGTGTTATTGTGTGAAATATTTCCACATGCGTTCTAATTATAACTAGTTGAATACGTTCAAAGACATTGCCTAGTGTTTCGAGATTCTCATTGGTGCAAAAAATGGATGTCTCTTTTCTACAATTCATTTTGGAAAGATTGGTTCAGAAATTCGTTGCCTTCGTCTGTTTGCATTCGGAGAGAGTGACGACCACCTTGTTTCAACACCAGTTTTAACGGTCGTAATAGCTCGTAGCTCGTTTTAGAAGTCAAAGGCACTGCTCAGGCGAATTTGAAAAGACGTCTATGACAGAAAACAAATATTTATAACGAGGAGTGTACACCGCCAAATGAGACACATCTTCCTAATCGGCTGACCATTGATGCTCGATGACCTCAAAGTTGGTTTGACTTCTGGAAAAGGTTCGTCGAATGGGTTTGTGTAACATGTACCTCACTTGTTCTTGTAAACATCGTCGTGACTCGGGTAAATGTTCACTTTTAAGTTTAGTTTAGCAGCAGGATACAATATTTGAACTCCTCTGGATCCCGCAGCATTGACAGGATTGTAGTAAATGTTAGCTAAAAGGCTCTTCGTGAGTATTCTCTTCAATACGTCACCTACTGTTCACTGATGCCCTCTTCTGTCTTTCCTTCCTTCGTTTTTGCTTCTGCCGAAGAAGGACTCGACATGATGTTTTGAACTAAGCTTTTATTTCTTCTTGTCGTGGAATTGGGGAAGGTGTAAACGATGGAGCGGGTACCATCAGAATAGAGATGTGAACAGTCGGAGTTTGAAATTTTTCTCGTGGGTTCTCTTATTCGTCATGCATCCGTGTGGCAACGTCCGTCTTGGTCACTTTAGTGGGCTTTTCCTGGTCGCCTTGAAATCTTTCAGAGGGTTTAGCTGTTTCGTCTAAAGCATCATGGTCAAAAATTTGAAAACGTTGCAAGACATGGCCATACCTTTGCGAGTTTTCCGTTCCTGAGAAACCGGTGCGATCCATCAACGATTTTAATTCTTGTTGTAAATTTGACATATCATTAGGATTGGGAGATAAATGACGCGTCAGTGAGATTACAATGTACACCTATGAGGCCTCTCCAGCAAATGGAGTCCTTTTTATCTTTACATGATGCTTTATAAAAGTAACCCACCAATAGATCCTAACAAAGAAGTAGCCACTTTGAGCAAAGGCCCTATCAGCATGGGTATTACACTATTTGACTCGATCGACAATTCATTGTCAATCCTTTACCTTTACAATTCGTGTGCATTTCTCACCATCAGTCTCTGTATTGGTATCCGTAATTTTTGCGACCGCCGGTAGAAAAACTAAGGATTTTGTCTTCTGGGTACTTGTTCGTCCATGCACCTCAATCGTCCCCATGGATTTCTCGGTGAGGACTATCACGCGATGAAAGTAGATGCAACTATCCATGTCAAAGTACAGGACTCTATTCGTACAGTTTTATGCGAGCATTGGCTACCACGTAGACTGCAATGATGACATTTCTATCACTCGGTATCCTTGTTGTTCTAACTTCAGGCGTCATTGGTAGGTTTTCTCCTCCAATTCTTCTATGCTGTACTCTAAGAAGGGATTTTCCGTTTGTCGTTGAGGGTGACAAATGGGGCATCGAAAAAATTCGTAGACAACCCGGGGGTCTGGGGGGACAATCGGGAGTCCTCTAAATCCCAACCACACAGCGAATATTTTCTTTTTGTCGCCGTTTCTTTCGTACAGCATCCATTTGTTTTCCCTTTCACACAAGTAATGTAACCAACTCAGAGCTTTGGCAAAGTATCGACGGCTGATGAACTGGTAAGTTTAAGAAGGTATGATGATTAGTATGTTCTCGGACATAAATTTTTTTTCTTCGGTACACTAATGACCACGCTTTGGTGATGGTAGAGGCTTCCCCCAAAGGATCGATACCTCTGAGCTCCAGAAACAATTGTCAAAGTTTTCCACAGCAATGATGTAAAATGTCCAGATCGGATAGGTAATACTTTAACATTGCCTCCTGAAAGTTAAAGGGTGAAGAAGCGTGAGACTGGTATCAAGCAGAGAAGACTAATGGTTGTTCTGTGTTCATATTCTAGGGGTCGTAATAGTGATCGTCGGGCAAATGTGGAAGGGCATCGCGTTGATTCGTTTGGCACTGAAAAAGTGTGGAAAATAAGTTTCTTGTCAATGTTTTTGTTTTAGTTTCGTTCATGATGACTTTGGGGTATTCGGTGCCTTGTTCTGAAAAGCATTGAGATGAAATTGTCTGTTGTATCCAGCGAAATTGTGAGCCAACGCCGAGGAATATTGATGGCAGTCTTCGCAACGTTGGCTGTCCTCTTGCACCAAGTGGCATCGTCTGGGTCTAATATCCATTTGGCAAAATTGGAAAGAGTGCGGGGTCCTTGAAAGATTTTTTCACATCCTTTTGAAATCTTTAATAGTTTAGGCAATGAAAAGGATAGGTTCTTAGATGCACTTCTCGCAAGCCCGATGTGCGAGGCAGAACATTAGGGATGTAAAGGCCGGTTTCTTACATACACTGGAAATGTTAAAAAAAGATGAAATCTACCTTTCTCATTTTCTTCTTTACATCCTTGATGTCTTTCTCTTGTTTAGAATTGTATTTTTGGATGTAACACTGATGTTAAAACTCTACAATTTGTTCACAAAAACATATTTTCTTTCCTGGAAAAAATATATGCATTGGCTTTATTAGGGCGAATGAGATGTCAACCCACTCCCGTCAAAAAAAGCCAAGAAATGCAGACCATGAGAAAAAGTGAAGACGAGAAAGAGCCTATGCCAGTAAAGAAATTAAAACAAAAAAGACAACCAGCACAAGAAGAAGAAAACAGAGTTGTGAAAGTGTTGTGAAATGTTCATTGTGATTTCAAACTATAGAATATGCCAAAAAAGCGTGTTTTTTTTAACTGATTGTTATGCACACATACAAACACAATTCAAGCATGGGAAGAGGGCATTAAGTTATACTTGAGTTAGCAATCTTTGAGCAGCATATCTATTTTATAGAAATGTGAGTGGCCATGAAAAAGACCGGTGTGTGTTTCTTTTTGACAAACTCATGGACTCGACACGATGAGGTTTTTTGCATCTCAAGCCCTTACCACGAGCAAGTCCTACTTCTTCTCTTGCTACAGTTGATGCTTTTGTGATCACTGGACACTGCTGTTGATGGCATTTCAGTGGTAGCGAGTATAGATGTAATGATGACTGTGTTGGAATGCTTGATACGTGAAGGGCCTCTTTATCTTGGGTCGAGTTAAGAAGTCTGATACATTTGTCTCTGATACCTTAACTCTTCCAAAATGTCTGGTAGCACAACGCTTGGCTTTCAGTGTCATTCTTCTGCCCTGCTCCTTCACACTTTCTCTTCTGTTCTTCTCTTTTCCTTTTTTTCCTTCTTATTTTTTTCCCTCTCCTTGCTTTTGTTGAATAACAAATGCTTGTTCTGCTTAATTCTACTGTTGCAAAATTAAACTTTCCAATTATTAATTCTGTCTCTTTAAAATCCTCTACCAAAGGTAACGATGAAAAAGGCGGTTACGGGAGCGGTGTCCGTTCAAATTCTTGCGAAGACAAAAGAAAATCCACTAAATCGAAATTAAGTCAGCCTCTTCTGGAAGCATGACCATGGTTTTCGTAGCCTTCATACCATCATCCATCGTATCCACAGCAGCCGCATCCCAACGCATCGTCTGTCTAGTTTCAGCCATACTCAGACCATCTCCCACTGATGAACTGTGTGCGAATGCTGGTGCATTTTGTCCAATGGTTTTACCTGTTCTCAACGATCAGTATGCATACCATGTTGACAAGTGGAGAGTCCAAGAAGTATACTATGTTAGCAAGCTTGGAGGCATCCACACTCGTATCGGGGATACTGTTCAACCCGAACTATCTGATGTAAGTGAAATCCATCATGGGCAATTGCCAAGATTACGGACACATATATTTGGAAGAGAATGATTTATGTGGAAAAGCAGGGGTGCCGTGCCTTAAGAGAGTCTTGCTGTACAGTCGCCATGTTGGACGTAGTTTGAGGAAAGGAAGAAAATTGGTAAAATGCGATGTATGTCAGTAGTTACAAACTAAAATGGTCCTTTCAGTGCCAATCAGCTCTAGAAAAGATACACTACTCAATCATTGTCATACGTGTTTTTTCAATGTTGTGTGTATGTGTGTCTTTGTTTGTTTTCCTAATCTCATTACCTTTTCAGTTGTCCCCATAAACCTTTCTTTCCCATAAACTCTTTTGTCAATTTGTTTTGTCCCTCTGTTCCCATGTTAAACATACCCATTTCACATAGGATTTCATAACCTAGCTATAGTAAGTACGTATGGAGGTCAAATGTAACACTGTTACTAAGTCACGGCCATTGAGGTCAACCACTTGTAACACTTTTATCATTTTGAACCTATAAACCCTCTTTGTCCCTATGGAGGCTCCCACATATTACCCAAAAGAGTTAGCATATATCTGATATTGTAACTAATGTGACCCATTGGCCCTCAAGTGGTCGATATGTATCAATCAGCACCACCTCACCATATAATCTTATGCCGAAAAATTAGCCCCTCACCCGTGATGATATTGATTTCCTTGTAGGTGCTGATATCACCTATTCATTAAAAGCTGCAATTATTTGCAGCCAATTTGTTCTGCACACATCGGTTTACATTTTACACACTTAGCGGTATTTCACCTGGCTGTGCAGCTAACGTCGGCTGAAGGATTCCTTTAGTGACGTGTACATTATATTTCCGGAGCAAATCCTATATTTGGTGCCTTGTAAATCCACATGGAATAGCACAACCATCTGTCCTGTGGCCATTTTGAATTTTGTGCTAGATATGGCTGTTACCAAATACCGTTATGTGTCTAAAGTGCACACAGGATTGTTCAGGAATGATCTGCATGCAGCAAAACTGCAAATTTTAATGAACAGGTGACATCAAAACCCTCACATCGTCCATCAGTATCAAAACAGATTTGGGGGTTGATTTATCAAACATCTGTAATCTATTTTCAACTAGGATATTTCATTCACGTTTGTTTTCTTTATAAAAAGAATGAAGATTTCATTGACTCTAGGTATGTGACGTGAAAAGTTAATTTAATATTACCAATAGTGTCCTGTATCTCCAAAACAGTTTTTGAGAACAAAATTCGAGCAGAAACTCGAAGTCCACAAATGTAGTTATCTATAACTTTAAGTAGAATAACGTTTTGAAT
The DNA here is from genome assembly GCA_028554795.2 of Sinohyriopsis cumingii. NCBI lineage: Eukaryota > Metazoa > Mollusca > Bivalvia > Unionida > Unionidae > Sinohyriopsis > Sinohyriopsis cumingii. Next base: position 91,658,804 of record CM068829.1, on the reverse strand, counting down.
CGTAACACTTTCATAACTGGTGTCCCTGTCCTTATCTGCTTCATTCAACGATGTACATCTAGTGTCTAAAAAACAGTTCCGTGCAAAACTCGAAGTAAAATTTGGAAAATAGGATGCTCTATAATCTGTTTGAGATTTTATAATTTAAGGATTGATTTGCTTAAAATGCTGTTCAGGTGAAAATTCAAATTTCCAAAGACGATATATATAGAGAGTGTAAAGTTTAGTGTAAATATTATCGGTAATAATAATAATAATAATAATAACAATAATAACTACCACCACAACAACAAAAACAATAATAATAATAATAATAATAATAATAATAATAATAATAATAATAATAATAATAATAAAGACACTATCACTCAAAGTCTGATGTTGTGGCTTAGGATATATTAATACAAGTTTTAAGGACATTACAATCTGGACAACTACGCCCAACCTGAAATGCCAACCAGTACTTAAAATGATGCAAAGTGTTTGTACCTTAATGGAGACAAAACTTAAACAATGACATTAAAGTATGCTCCAATGGGCCTTTTTGATCCATTAGAGCAGTATCGGGTCATGATTTATTCTGTGGAGGTAACAGTTCGAATCGATTCGCCAGATCACTAGGATTATAAAACCCCATAATATATATATTACAAATGAATTCTATTCTACATTACATTTTCATATCAGAAAAATACCCACCATTTTTAGGGGCCCCGAGTGGTCAAGTGGTCTAAAGCGCTCTCCGTTACGGATCGCTGCCATCTCACCTCTGTCTGCGTGGGTTCGAGTCTCGGATTCGGCTAATGTGGGCATGTGAGAAAGCTTGCCAGTAGCTTCTCATGGGTCGGTGGTTCTTTCCGGGGTTTTCCCGGGTTTCTTCCTCCACCATTAATACTGGCCGCCATGTATAGCCTATCGTGTGCTGAAAAATGGCGTTAAACCCTACAACAACAACAACCCACCATTTTAAGTTCCAAATAATACTTTTCTAATTTTAATACACAACCAAACAAAATCTAGTTGCCACTTTCTTTAATATGGCGCTTTCTTTGAAGGAAACGATGGAAAGCAATGTGTGACATGACGTCGAAGATGAGAAATGAAATAACAGCTCTGCACAATACGGTGATTGTACGATCTTCCATGGGGTCCAGCTCCGGTAGAAGAATAGTCGAGGTAAACTTGATTTTTCTTGATGAGACTCTAATGGAAATCACATTATAAACAACACAATATCCTAGTACAAAAATGAAACACATAACAATTTTACATTTTAAACTTTTAAATTTCTAAGCTGTACTTCAAAGGAAGTTAATAAGAAAGAAATGTAATGCAATTTACATGTTTTGTTCTAAAAAATCTGGTGATATTTACTCTTAGAGCTCAGAGGTAAGCCGGTCATGCCAGAACATACATACATACATACATACATACATACATACATACATACATACGTAGGTATATATATATGTGTGTGTGTGTAACAGATTCATGCAAACATGGCACATAGTTTCGTATCAAAAGATCCACTGGAATTACCGATTATATAGCAATTAAATGTTACCTTTCAATACAAGAATGGCACTAGATTCTTTGATAGACGATATATGTAATGAATAAATAATTTCAGACTTTCGTTCGAAATGTCATATGATCTGGTATTACCACGCGTACAGTATGTAATTGTATGGTAGCACCAGACATATTGCATTTTCTCACAAGATAAAAGTTGAGTGTCTCCGAGGAGAAGCAGAATGAACGATTTCTTGGTCCGCCAAAGCGCTCCAGGATGACCCTCGCTTATTCCCCAAACCAGGGGGAGGAGTAGGGGTGCGAAGAAGACTTTTCCGTCTTTGTCCATACAATTCCGAGTCGGAACCCCTTGATTGCACCGGTACATGGATTTTAGGAACGTTACACAAGGGTTCCTCAGAATGAATTTCAGCCAAGTGGGCCACTATTTCCTTTGCCTTTTGGTCAAGTTGTATGGTGTGCCATTTGTACGCCACACACACAAATATAACGATGCTGACAGCCGCTACAGGACTCGCTATGATTATTGGTATGGGTAATTCCCGCCCGGGATGGGGAATATCGTCTCTATTATCCTTTTTTGTCCGTCCCGAAAAAATCGAATGTGTTCCATTAAAATCTGTCACGTGAGAACCATCGCTTGGAATCGTGAAATTCCGTAGGTTACTTTCCGCATGTGGGATAAGATACTCGTGCCCTGGAGCCAGTGTTACATTCATGGGCATGGCAAGTGTCGATTTTAAAACCTGTAGCAGTAACAAGATACAAGAAGTCAACGTTAAAAGTAATTCAGCCTCCATATTGAAATGTTATTACTTCAAACACTGGGTAAAATCCGTAAAGTGTTGGGGATAAAATAAGAACAAGAAATGGATGCGAGTTCTTCAAAAATACAACCCACTGACTATCCACATATATAATTGATAAAACATCATTTGATACAGTAAGAAACCGCAATAATTGATTTTGTACATGTACTATCAAAGTCGAAAAGGCTTTTGTATCACAACAAGAATTGCTTATTCACAAGACTGAAGTGAATTGATCCAACATCTGAGGTTCATACATAACGATTCATCAGGATTCGTCACTGGACGGACACAAATACTGGCAAGAATAACCGGTACATGATCACCACTAGGCCACTATAACAATTACACAGACGAGCAAGCTGTACATTCTAAAACGAAGCAACAACTTTCCAATTAAAATAATTCCTCGTCCAAATACTGATTAAAATTTTATTAATCTCTTTTTGTCGTAATTCTGATGTAAATTCTCAAATAACTGGGGAGCATATCAGCCAAACACCATAGTCTTCATGATCTGTCTGTCAAGACGTCTGCAACACGTCTAAATTAATCGAATCCTGATGGGTTCCAAGATTTATCCAACGCTTCTCAGAATAGCATTATCTCGTGGTCTTGTTCACACTTTCAAAAACTGATCTATATTCCTTGTTTCCTGTATTGACTAACAAACAATAATGCACAACAATTTGTGCCACCAGGCAGATGATGTTTCCTTATGTAAACGATTTTTTCACCAATTGTCGAAAGACGAAAATGAGTTTACACTTGATTAAAATTCCTTCTCAGCGTGTTCAAAAGCTGTTCACTTCAGCGCCATTCTTCATTAGGACAGAATCTCTATGTGCCTAGGGGCTCAGTTAAGTCCACCTGAAAGAATAAAAATAATTTAACGGTTTCTTGTTGCCATTTGCACCAACTGCCCTACATATGTAACTATGGAAAACGACTGGTCGCAATGCAGGGAAGCTCCATTATACTCATCTTAATTATGTTGAGCAAATGCAGACAAATTAACTATGCGACAGGCTATATCCCGAACAAATAGGTTTGATATAAACGCTCTGTGGGCTGGTCAAGACTCTAATTACACGCAAAACGCGTGGTTTGGTCGTATATACCGTTATGTGTGTATACTCCTTTTTCAGAATGGCCATCGTCGACATTTTGGATTATAACCAATATAGTCTATTCATAATATAGTCAATCTCACTTTAAAATAGTTTTGTACCTCAAGCCTCAAGCATATATTAAATAAATATCAATTTATAGTGCTGAAGACATTACGCCATACTCCTTATTATTAACAAGCATGTCGATTGTGTCTAGTACGAGTTGTTGAAAATTGCCGATTTTGGATGACTTGTTTAAAACTAGCTGTCCTGTTGTACTCCACACTGGTAAAATATATCATTCCAAAGGCTTGAAACGTCTGTTACGGGTCATTACGAAAAGGGTCTCCAAAGTTGTGTCAAACCTGGATCCGGTGGTGTCTAAAGCAGTTGAATTGCCACTTCTCCCTTTATACTAGTACATGTATTAAAATAATATAACGCCGTGGTGATTATGGAAATTCATCAACGTAGATTTCCATGACGCGTTTGTTAATAATTTTCACACATTCCACACTTAACATAAGCTACAAGTATTCGGTTATCAACAGCAACAAATGACACACTTTGAGGTGGAAAGAGCTTTATAGCTGTGCATTAGAGTACACTGCCTTTTTGAATGGACAAATCCTAAACCTAAAGGTTATTGATGCAGGGCAACATCTGGTGGAAGTAGGACAAACATTAAAGAAGAGGTTTTCAGTAACGAGCAGATATCAATTTCTAAAGTATGCTTGCTATGCAAACTCACCCATTATCGTTTGGTTTTTTAAAATTGGTTTCCTAATCTAACATATAGATGCCTTTTTTTAAATTTTAAACTGATTATAACATACTCTCATGCGAGTTAATGCACTTATCGGCTGTGTGACTCAGTCTTTTCTTCTGTCCTTCCATCAATTAATCTACCTCTTTTAAATCAAATAATGAAATACTTTATATATATATATATATATATATATATATATATATATATATATATATATGTGTGTGTGTGTGTGTGTGTGTGTGTGTGTGTGTGTGTGATTTATATATCATACAAACTTATCGACTTATCCAGTAGTACAGGGTAAAACAATGCCATTTCTACATGCTTTCTCGACCTAACTGGATGATGTGTATGATTACATTTATACATAATAATTTTAGTATATTGAAAGTCAGATACATTCTATAAGAATTGTCTTCGTGAACTGAAATACTTACATACAAGATACTGATAAAAGTACATTGACCAAAAATAAACTATAATAGGTTTAGGATTTAACGGAATACTGGGATAAGTTTGAATTGGATATTACAGTGACCAAAAGCAGCAGTAGCAGTATTAGTGGGTGGTGGTTCCAACGGTGATGGCAGCGGAGGTGCCTGTAATTGTACTGGTAGTGTTTTACCTATTATACACTTTACAGAATCTTTAAACCTTTTTTAATCGAGCTGGTTTTGTATTCTCTTTTAATAAATATAAATAAATAACGATTATAAGGCATCGTGTACTGAATGGAACGCTTGCCTATTCAAAGGCAAAGCCAGCTGAAAACCTGGTTCCAATAATGGTCCAATCACACCAAAAGTTGTGTATACAAACAAATGGAACGAATATCGTCAGCCAAATTAACTTCAAATAATGAGATAAATGTTCGAAAAATATCAATAATGGGAAATACTGATTCATATATTACGTAATTTTTGTATTTATAGAAAAAATTAACTGTGTAACACTCACCAATGCATGCTGTTTCTCAGCAGTAATTATTTCCCAACAAGAATTAAAATGAAGTCGTTTTAAAAACAAACGGTTCTTGTCACTCTGAACATGGCACCAGTCAACTAGACTGAAAGAAATACGGCAGATTTGCTCATTGGCACATGGAAGCAAATTTTGTTGCGTCAGTAATATGATAAATAAAAACCTAAATACCATAAACGCTTATCTCTCACGTTTAGACCAAATGCCAGTACAATAACTAACGACATCATATGAGAGCTGTTTTAATAGTCGTTCCACCGTAATTTACTTTAAAATGAAATCAATTACTGAAAGAAAAATGTGTTGCTCAAACTCAACAACGAAAACGGCTTACTTACCTTGACAAAGAAAGAACAAAACTACAACCAATCAAAGATCGATTTCTTGTAACTGTGTTGGTGACATACAAAGACATGCTATTCAGATCTGTTCATGTTTATAGATCAAACGTCCGATGTACAAATTTGTATTCTGAAGTTGTCTGGAACATACATAGTTACGTGTCCCAGTCTTACGGGATTTAATAACTTAAGATCATTACAAAATTGTCGCATATTGACCAAGTATATAATCTCTGACTTGGCAACAAATATGATTGTTTGTGACAAACCGATTTTATCAAATGTAAAATCGAGAGAAAATTTGCTGTTTACTGAAGTTTTGCTTTATGGCACTTTTGAATGGGATCGTTTCTCGCTTTCTATTCTGCAATCGACTATTTTACCTATACACATGATGTCGCCATATTAGTATGCTCTTCACCTGTGAAAGCAGCAATTGTACATAAATGTGACGTTGAATCCATTCAAGCTATGTGATAAGATGACAGTCGGTTGAAAGTGACTCGACGTTTTTGGTAGTTTGATAATTGTTATTTTTTATTTGTTTGGGATATATTTTGATTTCATTTGAAAAGTTCGTGTCTTCGCGCCATATCGTAAGTTTGATGTACTTTTGAATTTACTTAAACAATCATTTATAGTTGTCTTTTCGTAAACTAATTCATCGAGTCTCTATGTAACCTGAAAACATCTTCATTAATTACGGTATAGTTTAATAAAATCAATGCTCCGTGTGATTCCTTCTATTTTTTTTCCTTTTATTTTTTCATTTCCAAAATTAATTAAAACAACAGGATATCAATAAATCAATGTACAGGCCATACGCTGGGTGCAGCTTAATGACATCATAGCTATATCCATCACGGCGGCTTTAGTAGCTCTAACTATCGACGCGAATATTTGCCAATAATCGGCCATATCAGTAAAACTCACTACTGGACTTAAATGCAGTGTTGGTATGTACTTCCAATCGCAAAGAAAGAGCTCATTTTCGCTTAATGAGTAACTTCTCCATAAATATTAATACACATCAACTTGAAAGTAAAGGGATCGAATGGACAAGTGAAGAGTGTTGCTCTAATGAACAAGAAAATTAATAACTGTATATAATTATATTGTCAAGATTTGCTTTTTTGTCATATCGAGGATTTGGCACACAAAACTACATTGGGACTAGTCACTGTGCCACTTACGGAAAAAATGTCTGTATAATAAAGGTGTTAATAAGATAACCAATCTAGTGATTGAGCCATATACATGTGGGTAAGCTGCATGGTATCTGATTTGGTCGGCAGGTTATTTAGCGCCTAGCTGAGTAACGTGTCTTGCCCGAAGACACAACACGACTCTCGACCACGGTTGATCCGATTCCTACTGCGGCTAAATAATTATACTGACACGTATGCTTTGCATGTTTCTGAACGTACAGTTTCTATCTGCAAAGTATTTACAAGTCTATTCATCTCATTTTAAAAATTATTGTAAGAGTTTGTGGAACTTCTAATCATAAACTATAAGCTGAGTCTGAAAAATGTTAGAAAACCATACTACCAGAGATATCCTGGTATATACAAATTTAATGTGTTGGAAACCCAACCCAATTTTGACAACGATCTCGGCAAATCTTGCGCTATTATGACAACGATCTGTGCAAATCGTACACAATTATGACAACGATCTGTGCAAATCTTACACAATTATGACACCGATTTGTGCAAATTTTACATAATCTTTACAGAGTTCTGCGTAAATTAATTTCTTTAACGTGAGTGAAAATACTTGAACTTTTCACCCACAAGACGAAATGTATGCTTTAATCGTTTGGAATAAGTAAATGTTCTTTATTTTATACTCGAACGTATTCGCTGGCAAAAGGTATAACAGATTTAAGTAGCAGATGCGATGTCAACTGTTTACTGTTTATGTTCTACTGTGTTGTGCATATATTCGTACGGAAAATATCATTAGTAACACACATCTCTTTCCCACTTCAAGGCAAAACGCACATAAAACAAAATATTAAAGTAAATACAAGCCTGTTGGGGGACTTGAACATGGTACTACTTGCGTGACGGGTGGCCATACCATTCGACCAAGCAAGTGATAAAACGGCATATTAAATTTTCGGGTCATATTATTATCGATGTCCATTGACCGCAGAAACAAATATTCTTCACATTTCACTCCAGGGAATTATCTGATTTACATTGGAAAATCCACTAATTCACAAGCTAGCGTAAAATAAACAGACGATAGGGATATCTGCTTGTATCTTTATAACGGATTAATCTCATCAGTGAAAATTACAATATATTCACACTCGATGAAATATATCCATTGAATACTAGCAAGTATCCTGTAAACGTATTCATTTTATCTAGTTTCCTTCTGAAACCATGTTCTCCATTCATTTTTGTATTTGAATAGTGAACTTAGTTTCCAAACTTTTCGTGTATGAGGACCCCTTTAATAAGTTCAAAAAATTTCGTGGATCCCCCCCCCCTCCTCCGCCATGCTGATAACTGAGAAAATACTTATCCATTGGAGTAAATTCACGGCCGGGGCCCGGAGTGGCCGAGTGGTCTAAAGCGCTGTCCGTTACGGATCACTGCCATCTCACCTCTGTCTGCGTGGGTTCGAGTCTCGGATTCAGCCAATGTGCGTATGTGAGAAAGCTTGCCAATAGCTTCTCGTGGGTCGGTGGTTCTTTCCGGGGTTTTCCCGGGTTCTTCCTCCACCATTAATACTGGCCACCATGTATAGCCTATCGTGTGCTGAAAAATGGCGTTAAACCCTACAACAACAACAACAAAAATTCACGGCCAACGGGTTGGAAAACGTTGGTTCTATTTTATCGGTTTTTGATTTATCGTTTCATGAGCGATTGTTCTATTTACGTTTCTTCATATGCAAAAGTATACGTGGTTGGAGTGAAATAAACTTCGTTAATCTTCAAACTGTATACAGGTAATTTGAATGCCAATGTAACACTGTGCAGAATAGATACGGTTTGTCTCGCATATAAGTAAAGCCCAACTACAAACTGCACGGAATCAGATTTGCCGACAAATCTGCATACACGCAGTTTGTTAGAAGCATTCAGCAGAACAAAAACGTAGACCCTGATTTGATGACACACAGGGGTCTACGTTGTTTGCAATTGGACTAGACATATACGCGAGTACATACGGTATGACTTTTCAGGAAAACGGCTTTAAACAGCATCTTGAATTAATACAATAACAATTTAAATGTGCTGACAAGAAAGAAAATATTCCCTAAAAGTTTCACTCTCAGATCTTCGATGCAAGTAGCCCTTGTCTTTTTTTTATAGTAAAAATATACAATGTTAAAATGTAAAGTCTGTTTGCAATTTATAATAGAGTATTTAACAGGTGGTACAAAACTAATAATCACAAAAGAAAAAGGTGATGTTCTGGGGGGTGGGGGGATTCTTGAGTGGAAAAAAACAAATAAAAATGCCCTTTTATACCAAAGAATCTGGTCGTTGAGCTTTATATAATAATATCTTTTTAATTCACTTTGGAATATTGTTAAAATTTACAAAAGTGTGTACCTTCGTATTAAAACGAGTATTTCTATGAGTAGGAAATATCCTAATAAACTGCTCTTATGACGGAAATCTAGACGGTTCCTCAAAAACAATTCCGAGAGATATTGTGAAATAACATCCATTATGGAATATGACTGTACTATCGATTACTCGTTTAAGTAAGTTTCTTTACTGCGATTATCATTATGTTTCTGAAGGCATAGATCAATGAAGACTATTCCAGTTACAGTCAATATATCGTACCTCATGATTACAATACACATACATAAATGAACGAATTTAGTAAAGTTGCCGATTAGGAGAAAAAGAAATGCTGTTTATCAGATATAACTTATGTTAAAAAAGGAACGCACTCCAAAAAGATAAGAAATAAGAAAATAGTATGACAGATTTGTCATTTAAATTCACCATGGAAATAATTAATATTACATACTTGTCCGTTAAACTCACCATGTAAATAATATTACAGACTTGTCAGTTAAACTCACCATGGAAATAATATTACAGACTTGTCCATTTAACTCACCATGGAAATATATTACAGACTTGTCCGGTAAACTCACCATGGAAATAATTATACTGACTTGTTCGTTAAACTGACAATGAAAATAATATAACATTCTTGTCCTGTTAAACTCAGTGAAAATGTTAGTAATCCACTGAAACCCACAATAAGTAGCAATTCACATACAGTATTTTGGTGATTACGACACGTGCCAAAATCAATATTGTAAATTATCAACGACTGTATAATAGTTTACCCTTGTAGCGTTGTGAGGTAAATATATACTTACGTTTCCAGGTGTGTCTCAGCCCCGACGGATTTCAGTATCGGTTTGCACTTATGCTGTCATATGTCCTCATTGGATGTAATGGATTAATCATCGTATACGATACCGATTTATTGTATGTCAACAACTCTGGTAATAATGAATAATTCATCCTGTTCTAGCGGCGCTCGATAACTGGAGGGATAAACGTTATGGAAGAGCAATATCATCGAGAGAAAAATCTGCTACCCCAGTGATAAGGGAACGTTTGAAATTTCATTTTATCCAAAAGTTAATAATGTATACACATATTTCATACAGGGGAAAAAATATACATGAAATAAAACCCCATCAACTGTACATGCTTTGTCAAACATCTGAACACTTCAATGAAGTTGGTGAACCTTGTCACCTTGTATCCATTTTGAGGGATAGTCGTGTTTATGAACAAGTCACGCTGTTTCTGTGCTAGTTCACCAACGCACGTTACTATATGCAGCCCGATGATAAACGCAACAATCCGATTAATCCTGTCCACTTTTAAGCTCTGTAAAGTAAAATAACTCCAAGCAGTGATTAGACCGTAAACCTCAATTTCACTTTAGAAATTCTAAAACAAAAGATAACGTGGAACGTAACGTATAGATCTATGTTGGTTCGAGCTATGAATTGAAAAGCGCTGAACATTGGTAACGAGTCAACATTCAATCAATACCTTGCACATAAAAACCACAGTACAGTATAAGCTGACTAACTGGTTCACAGGTCGCCTTCCCGTATTTGTCCACATGTTTACTGTATGTGGACAGCGCTTTCGTGACCCAGGTTGACAAATATGGAATAATGCTTTAAACTGAAATCGGCGACTGGGGTTGCTTAAAAAATAGTTAAAAGAGACAAGAGGCTACATTAATAAAATCTCGCAGTTAAATTCAGAGGTTTTAGAATTTATTTTGTATATCCCTGTACTTAAAGATATTGTTTCGAAGTCAGATATTGGAAGTCGTAGTAAATTTCAAACAAATTGATCAGCCAGGTTCCGAATGTGTAACAATACCGACGCCTGCGAGTTTATGTCAATACAAATGAATGCCATACATTGTTTAAAATAGCTGGTAGCCGAAGACTTAGGAAGTTCATAATATATAATTAGAGCGATTAAAGTGAGTCATTGTACTATTATTGTGGGCAATTTAATAATCCGTATTTTCACATAAAATGTTATTAACCTTGCTGACAGTAAAAGCATTGTCCCTAACACTCGAATTGGTTTATTGATGGTATGTTTCGCATTCTGAAGAAAAAGCGATATCGTCATGAATATAAATAATTACTTATTTCCTTTCTACTTTTGGACAATGTTTCATGAAAAAGCAGCTGCAAATATATTCACTGGGTTATGTACTCATTGGTTATGAACACATACGGTTTTGACAGAATTTAAACTTCTTGCCGTTGCAATAATAATAACACACCCACCCACCCACCCACCCAAATATGTATAATACTATCATACAGGTTAGAGAATTTATAATTCGTACTCTACGGAGATTTGAACCCAGGTCCGCGGGTAAACGGCACCCATCGCCTTGCCTGCACACACGAGCCCATATTCCCTCACGACTAAGCACACATCACCCAAAAATGATGTTACTCAATCGGTGTTATATGCACTTGTATGTAGCAGATATACTCGCATGAAGACCTAGTAATTATTATCAAGCATTCTTCAATAGAATCCAGAGATAGCAATTTTCATTCTGTCTGGTGTATATTTAAAATTCTCTTACTTTCTCTATCTCTCTGTCTTTACGATATTTCAGATATTTAAAACTAATATATATATATATATATATATATATATATATATATATATATATATATATATATATATATATATATATCTTGGTTTCCTTCCAGAAGGGCCACTTTATTCTCTTATAAACAAACCATCATTACAGATTCTTAGTTGCCAATAAACTATCTAAGCGCCGTTTACAAAGGTACAGCTTACGTACATATAGACAAATTGCCTTGACTGCCACAGCTATTTTAAAATCTGGGTACAGCTCACGTATATATAGACAAATTCCCTTAATTGTCACAACTATTTTAAAATCTGGGTACAGCTTAAATATGCACAGGCACTCAGACAAATAACTCTTAAATGAGACAGCTTTTTTAAATATCTGAAATATCGTAAAATGAATCATGCCTGTGACGTGCTTGTGTGGATGAGAGAGAGAGAGAGAGAGAGAGAGAGAGAATTTCACCTCAGACATATACTTGATGACTTGTTCTTTATCAAGAAGCATGATGGCATTTTTCAAACACCTTCGTAACTGTAAAGATGTTAGATGCGTAATCAAATATCGCTTTGAGATAAATCGACTATTTCATGAGGACGTCTTTCATAGGGCTCTGAGACTTGTGAATAATGGTTAGCGTTGTGGCAGGAGGTACAATATGGAAAAATGAACGAATTACAGACTAGTTTATAATAAAAAGTTGCATTGATTATTATTATCATAAATTAATTTCTTGCCGAGTCAGGACAAAAAAAAAAAACCTTGAGAGGTAAGAAAGTAATAACTTTCTCTGGTACTGTTGATTAACTTCGAAGACTGTTTTATCGTTGAGGCTAAAATGATATCAAGTCAATCCACCCCTCTTAAAGTCACAAAGATATGCTTTACTATCAATTAGAATTGAATTCCATTATACAAAGCTCAGGTACAAGACAAATAATTCGTCGAAATTTGAATCGCCCTCATAAATTGAAACTTTTCAAGACTGAAACCTCAGTAAAGTTTAATGCCATAGCAACCGAAAATTTTGGAAGTATTTTTTTCCTTTTTTTTCTTTCAAATATCTTCAACTATGCAAGCCGAAACCTTCTCTATCCTTAAAATCTAAATGCATTTTCGCGAGTAGTAAGATAACAGACCGTTCTGGGCCACAATGACATCTACTTTAAACCGGTTAAACCGGTATTAAAAACTTCAAATATCATGTGACTGCCAATTTTTACAAACCGTAGACTGCCACCCTATCGTTATCCTCCAACAATTCTATTGAAAAGTTTAAACCACTGGTCCAACCTTTTAAATACATTTTTTAAAACCACTGACCTACTGTTTATTCACAATTGTTGAGGATCGTGGTCCAACGTTTTAAAATTAAATTTTGAATACCAACGGTCCAGCGTTTTATCAGGACTTATATAGATTAAGACTAATGACCCAATGTTTTGTTGTTATATCATTAATTAAAATTATTAAATGTATTTACTTGATACATACGTTTGTTCATACCATTTTTATTTATTCCAAATACCTCATAATTTGCTCCCATTTTTTAAAACTTTTTTACAAATTTGCTTTAGACAAAATATTACTTTATTTTAGAACCAAACTTATTGAAAGAGGAAGTTAATTGTAGATCTTTCTAACTTACAGACCGACAAAATGTACAAATGTAGCCCTCGAAAACCACAGTGTTTAGAAGAGTTCAAAAAGAAACTTCTGCTACCGATTTAAAAATGAAAAATGCAAATCTACTGACTTATTCTCTGATACTAACACTAAATGGTTACAAATTATACAATTGCACGACCTTACACAAGCAGCCAATGCTCCAATAAGAGTGTACAAAGTTTAAATCTTGCAGATGTCACTGTAACACATAACGGAGTGAATTTTGCATGTGTCATTGTGATGCATAGCAATATTAAATTGATGTATGTGATTTGGCACCGTAATGAATCTGTGGCATGTTTAATGATGGCTCTCTAATACATCTGGTACGGACTTGACTGATTCTAAATGAGGTTCCATTTGTTAACTTTATCAGACTAAGCTGGTTGTGTGGGCATACAGGAAAACTAAAGTTCGAAACGCGCACTTGATGTAATGAAGAACCTTGCTGTATCTATGTAAACGAAACATCCAATTGCATTTTTAGAACTCGTCTTAATTTAGTATTAAAGTAGAACTTCATCCTATAATTGATCTTGTTCAATTTTAGTTTTTGTTAAATCTATTTAATTAAATTGTTATATTCTGTATGCGTGGGTTTTGTTGTTCTATTCTATATCTCTGCTCAGATCTCCTTTATTCCATCCATTAATGTCATATTTTAATATTAGCTAGGCATAGATAACGACCATTCAAAAGGTAACAACCCACCACAAAGAGTAACAAGGGTAACAGCCTGTACTTCGGAACCGATCGACCACATCTACACCCTGACAATACCTATGAGTAGTTAAGTGGGGCACATTAGGGACAATGGGACTTAGCATTAAAAAGACCCCTGGGTCAGATTAGGGACAATGGAAATTTAACATGGAGAGAAATCGTGGGTCACTTTAGGGACAATGGGAATTTAACATAGAGTTTGGGTCTGTCTAGGGACAAGGGAAATTAACATGGGGAATAGAGTTTGGGCTTTTGGGATTTTTTTTTTTTTTTAAATTTTTTTAAATTTAAATTTAAATTTAAATTTAAATTTTAAAAAAAGGGGTAGGCAATGGAAAGGCTATCTCTTTTCGAGAAATATGGCTGGCCCTGAAAAGGGCCTTTGGGTTTTCTTCTTCTTCTTCTGCTTCTAGTTTCTTCTTTTTCTCCACCAAGTTCTTATTTTATCTCCAACACTCTTTCTCTTCTTTTCTTTCTTTTTTTTCTCCTGCTCTTCTTTCTTCTTCTCTTCCTCCTCTTCTTTCTTCCTCTTTTCATTTTCTTCTTCTTTTTCAATTTTTTCATTCCATGCTCTCATCCTTATCCTTTCCTCTTCATCCTCCTTCTCCTCCTTTATTTCTTTCAACAGATCACTGATGATTACCTTCATTTTTAGTAAATTGTTTATCTCCATCTTCACTCGATGGGGACTATAAGAATAGTGATCCTCGTTTAGGTTAACCAACATTTGCTCTATCATGCCTAAATTGTCGAGGACGTTTTGCAATTTTTCCATTTTGTCTATTTGGTTAGAAGCCATCTTCTTTTTTTATTCTTTGCAGAATGGTTTGAACGACGAATACTGTGGGTTCTTATACGAAAAGCGCGGACGTGAAGGAAAACATCCCCTACTTTTTCATTTCATATAATAAAACCCAAACTATACTTTCTCATTTCATATAATAAAAACCCAAACTATACTCTCCACATACGCTAAGAAACAATAAACAAAATCCATAATCTACTATCCACACAATCTTACGTGAGCGCTTACAAAACCCAAACTATACTCTTCACATACGCTAAGAACAATAAACAAATCCATAATCTACTATTCACACAATCGTACGTGAGCGGGTACAAACACAAACACAAACACACAAACACAAACACACAAACACATACGCTAAGAAACAATAAACGAATCCATAATCTACTATCCACACAATCGTACGTGAGCGGTTACAAAACCCAAACTATACTCTCCACATACGCTAAGAACAATAAACTAATCCATAATCTACTATCCACACAATCGTACGTGAGCGCTTACAGAACCCTAACTATACTCTTCACCTACGCTAAGAAACAATAAAGAAACCCATAATCTACTATTCCCACAAACATACCTTAGCTCTTACAAGCACCAACACACAAACACATACCCTCACACTATCTTAAAAAAGAGTTAGTGTTTATAATCACACTACTCTACCTACACACATTGGCAAATCGATCGTTATTTCTTTTCTAGAGTATTGGGTAGCCCTGAAAAGGGCTGTTTTTTTGTTTGGAACTTCATGGACACCTGGTTAATGGTGGCACCTTCCAGGCCTGGCGCCGCATACACATCTTGTCCCCCAGTTACTTTTTACCTTTTTGGGGGAGAGAGCAGAGGCAGGATATGTCGATTCAGAATCCCAATTTTCGCTCTCTGGGATTCTGAAATTTCTTCTTCTTCTCTCCTTTTCCTCCTCCTCCTCTTCTTTGTATCTTCTCTCTTCCTCTTTGTATCTTCTTTCCTCTTCTTCTTTATATCTTCTCTCCTCCTCTTCTTTGTTTCTTCTTTCCTCCTCCTCTCTTATCCTTCCCTCCTCCACAATGGCTTCCGCGGCCAGTTCATTTAATATGCGCCTGGCATATTCCAGATGCACATGAAGTTCCAACAGTTTCTCCAGTCTCGTGTTCATTTTTGGTGTTGATCAATCAACAAGGGTAGCTGGACTGCCGAACGAGTTTCAATTTATAGTGAAAGCGCGGACGTGAAGGAAAACATCCCCAAAAAACATAAAATTGATCTTACCTACATCATGACCAAAAAACAACAACGCGTGGACCTAAAAGAAACACTCACTCACTTTTTATGCTACTCATCACTATTTTAAAATTTTTTATAAATCACTTCAATAGACTATCCACATACGCAAAGCAATCCAATCTAACCCCAAATTTACACCTCAAACACCAAAAAAAAAAAAAAGACATCATTTTAATCTACTATCCATACCAACTTACTTAACCACTTACAAACACAAACACACAAACACATACCCTCACATTTTTTTTAAAAAAGAGTTAGTGTTTATTTTCACACTACTCTACCTACACACATTGGCAAATCTATTGTTATTTCTTTTCTAGAGTATTGGGTAGCCCTGAAAAGGGCTGTTTTTTTTTTGTTTGCTATGGCATTCTTTTTAGTTTCTAAGAATGCGATGTCCTCTGAGGATAGACTTTCTGGCGATAGGTCTGCTTCTTCGGAAAGAGAAGAAGAACTCTTTGGTGTGGATACGACAATCGACAAAGACTCTGTCAGCTTCAGGTTGCTGTTGCTGCTCTTGTTGTTGTTGTTGCTGCTGTCTCTGAAGTCTGTACTTCTCTGTCCATTCTTCTTTTTCCCTGTTCATTTCTTCTCTGAAGAGCTCTTCTATCAGGTCTTCAGTGATTTTTAACATTCTCACATTCTCTATTTCTTCTGGCTTCGGTATCAGACTGTGTCTGACCCTATGCAAATTCACGTAGGCTTCGTTGAGTTTAGCTAGTTTGGAGCACATCTTCTTAGGAGGATGAGTCGACAATGGATGGTTAGACTGGAAACAACCCGGTTCTTAAAGTCAAAGCGCGGACGTGAAGGAAAACATCCCCCACACGGTTTTTGAGTCGCAACGTTTAGTGAGTGTCATGAGAGGGATAGTAAGAAATGAAAGAGCATCAATCCAACATTCTTATAGCTAAACAAAAGACAAAGGCATTTTGTTTCAAAACACAACATTTTTTATTCAAAAATCACTTAACACTAAACAACAACTCTAACATTTTTAACAATAATCCAACAATATATCATCAAACAATTTTTTCAAAACACAACATTTTTTATTCAAAAATCACTTAACACTAAACAACAACAACTCTAACATTTTTTAACAACAATGCAACACTAAAAGTTTCTCCACTAGGTAAAGAGGGATAACAGTCTTCCATGGTTTCTAGTAATCTAGGATGACTTCTCTCAAACTGTTGATTTCTATGGTATTATCGAATTCTGCATACAGGATGACGTTCACCGTTTCATCAGGGTCTCGGTCTTTAAACTGAATTTCCACACGAATCTGGCCGGATTTTATAGGGTGGAAATGTCCCTCGTCGCTGCCTTGGTCTGGAGTGAAATCGAAAGCCCACAAAGCGTAGCCTCCTGCATAATCCTCGTACGTAATACCGTGACTGGTATTGGTTCCTAACTGTCCGGTGGCTTCGTACAAGGACAAGTACGATCTCAAGTAATTCTTCTTTTTAAAGTCAGGTTCGAAAGGTCGGGTACACAAGGTCTTGCCATCGCGACTGACTTCGATTTTGGACACGCCAAAGTGTTGAAAGTAGAAAGGATTTTTTTCGGCAGCTCCGCTGAAGGCTGTATTCTCGACGATACCAACGATCAAACGTTTGGGTAACTGTCCTTGGAACAGATGATCTTCGATCATGGATCGCTGTCCCTTGGGAATGGTGAAGGTTTTCACTTCCACGCGTCGTATGGGATACTTGGCGGTCGTTCTGCTCAACGTCTGACTGATGTCGTTTCCCACTTTAGGTAACACTTCCACACGGCGTACGTAGAGTCTGGCTTCTAGGATTTTGGTTTTGTAACCGTCACTATCAGCCATCAAATGGAAAGCGGCACTGCTACGATTCAGTCTCAGGCGGACATCCACCCCGTTCAGCAAATACTTTTCTTGCAACCACATGTCCAAATGCAAACGATCCATCAGTTCTAAACTTGTGTCGGCTCCCGTGATTCTCTTTCTTCGTTCTAGAAATCCATCATTGTTGTCTTTCTTTTCATCAGTTTCCAATATTTCAAACTTGGTAGGTTCGTCAGCTTCCCATACCACACAGGCATTGAGATGAGTGTTCTTGGCATCTATTCCGTACGTCAAGAGATTTTCCAGGTAGGCACGATAAGGGTAAGTATCCATGCTGCTACTGACCAGTTTGTTATTCAAATACAAGTCCACTCCACTGAACAAGGAATGCATGAAATTGTTGACGGGAGCTACTGCTTCATCGTCTATAGCACCTCCAGTCTTATCTAGAATTTTGACTTTCAGGTACAAGTAACTGCTATTCAGATCGATGTAATCTTCGGGCTGTCCTTTGATTTCAAACTCGATGGGAGCGGAATCGGTCAGTGAGGAGACGGGGTGAAATTCCACCCACTGGGATTCTTGCATCGTCATCATCGTGGGGGGCATGGCAAACAGATCCAGTTCCGTCTTGGAACAAGCGCAAGATTCTCGGTGCATCATTTTTTTGTCTCTTTTCTCAATAATCGAAAACGTCTAAGTCTCGAACGGTTCTTCTTTTCTTGGCCTTTCTCGCTTGAAGTCTGGTGAAAGGGTGTTTTCTTCGTCGTCTCTTTCTGCCTTGTCCTTGCTGAATGCCTGACTCGGTAGCGTGCAGGGCATTTATAGGTGTTTCTCGTTGGCCTAAAATGTCTTTGCCCGTTTGCAGCAAGACATTTTTGCCTGCCCTCATGAAGGCTTCTTTAGGGTTTTGTTTGTCGATGATGACATTTTGGAGAAATTCTTTGCCTTGCGTCAGTGCCGCATCTTTCAAGGCGTGCAATCCGCGTGTCACCATCGGTTTCAACACCGGGGCCACCGAACGAAAGGCCGATTTTAACATATCTCCTAAGCCGTGTCCTCGCTGTCGTGCAACCCCTCGGTACACTGGATACATGACTTACGAGTCGTGAGAGAACCGTTTTCGAAAATGGAGTTTCACCGTGACTTTTCCTTTGGTGAATGGAATATTTTGTCCCAGATCTCCTTTTATAGCAATGTTGACCGTGTCCAAATACGACTTACTGACAGGCAAATAGTGAGGATGGACAAATTCGCGGTGGACGTGGTAAGTGTTTCCACCTTCCTCGTCAGTGTTCGTGGCAGAATCCACTTTGAAAGGAATGACACGCAGTAACGGTACGGAGGTGTGTCCCACCACGTTGTACTCCACCACATCGGAATACACGAACATCAAATTCAGTCCTTGGTTCAGTTCTACCGGGGCACGAAATAACTTGCTAAAAGACTCGTTGTCGTAAACGATGGGTAATTCGTTTTTCTTGATCATGGTCTTTCTCATGTCCATGTCTCCGCCCAACATGTCAAACAATTCAGGACAAAATAAAATGGACAGGATTTTACTCCGTTCAAATTTCATCAAGAAGCGACGAGCTGCTTTGTGGTACTCCATGGTGACATTTTTGTTGACATGCTCCAAAGCTTTCAGAAACACGACATTAAACCTGGAGGTTATGGTGCTGACCAAATGTTGACCACTAAAATAATAGCCTGGGGGAATGAACAAGTGATAGGTGGTGTACTTTTGTGTACGGGTTTTCTTGTCATATTTGACATTGCTATCCATCCACTGTTGCATTTGCTCGTCATGAACTTCCACATCAAAAAAATTTTGATTGGGAAGGACATTGAGGACTTGGGTCGGGTGAATCATTTCTACTAAAGCCACTTCCCAATGGGCTTCGTGATCTAACTGGATGGCTTGAGGTAATTTGGCCGTGTAACAGCACAACGTGTTCTTGGGAAACACCTCCATGGAACTGTCACTGGGTAAGGTTAAGTAAAATTGGTTTTGGTGACTCATAATTCCAGAGTTCTGTGGCTGTCCGAGGGGTTACTGGACGTCAGAGGCGTGTCTCCGTCTAAAATGGGGTTCTGGTTGTGATTGAAGTGGTGACTGGCACTGGCACTGGACACAAGGTTCCCGGGGTTCCCGTTCGAGGTGAATTTCAGGGAGGGATTAGGAAGCAGGTAACCGATGCAACTGCTCAATAAAATGGTCCACAATTGTTTGTCTCCTTGTTGCAAACTCAAATTGGCGATGGCTGCCCCGATGACACAATACACCACGAAGATTTGGCAGAAAAAGACGATTTGCGTTTTAGGCACACGTTCTCCACACCACACCCACAAGGGTTGTTTTTGTAAATCTTGCACAGAAGAACTAGGTGAAGGAGGAGTGGTCGACGTAGATGCGTCTGCTGTGTGAAAGGGCATGATGGTCACTTCTTTTTATAGTCGATGACTTGCGAAGCGTCGATCCAAGAATCAAAACTGGGTGGATATCCTTTCCAACGTACTTTGACTTCTTTGATACGTCGTTTGCCCACTTTACGGGTTCTGCGTTCGAGAATGCTTTCGATGTCGTACACGTCGTCTTCTTTTTTGGTGACACGTTGTAACTCGGGCAAATAAAACGTTCCTTTGAGCACTTCTCCGTTCATGTCTTCCAATTTATAGACGGTAGGATGACGGCCATGCACTCGTCCAGTGACGCGAAACAATTCGTTCGTCCAGTTAGGTAAGTAACCTTTGTCGAAAGTGCGTTTGGTTTTGCCAATGCGCACCCAATCTCCTATGGCCAACACTCCACTTTTCTTGGGGACAGCCCTCGTCGGGGACGTACCAAACAGGCGCTCAAACACCAGCACTTCGTTGTCGGGAGTCACGTCTTGCGGGGCACGTCCGATGCTTCGATGGTAAGATTGGTTGTACGCTTGCACCAGGTGCGGTAAGATGTCGATGTACTTCAGAGTGTGGTGATGCGTAAAATATTTCCACATGCGTTCTTTCAAAGTGCGTTGAAAACGTTCCACGATGCTGGCTTTGGTTTCGGGATTCTCGGTGGTAAAAAAATGAATGTCACGTTTCTTTAATTCTTTTTGGAAAGCTTGGTTCAGAAATTCGGTGCCTTTGTCCGTTTGCCATCGAAGAGGGTGACGACCGCTTTGTTTCAACACCCGTTGCAGGGCTCGCACTAACTCGCTGCTCGATTTGGAAGTCAAGGGTACGACCCAAGCAAATTTGGAAAAGACGTCGATGACACAAAACAAATATTTGTAGCCACGATTGTAGCTGACCAAATGAGAGACATCGGCTAAATCGGCTTGCCATTGATGATCGATGCCTTCCACTCGAGTGCGACTTCTGGCAAACTTGCGTCGAATGGGTTTGTGTAAAGTGTAGGTAGCTTGTTCTTGTAACCATCGTTGCACTTGAGGTAAACGGAGACTTTTCAGTCGCGTTTTGGCAGCACGATACAATTTTTGAACTCCTGCGTAACCTGCAGGATGGGAGGGATCGTAGTAAATGCTGGCTAAGACTTTTTCCATTTTTTTGTGTTGGTTGGTGTGTTAATAAGACACCCACTCTTGGAGGATGCTACTCTTTTTCTCTTGGGGTACTTTCTTGGATTGCAATGCTTTGCGTGTGCGGCCAGCAATAGGTGTCGAAGAGGAGAAGGATGTCTGAGCGGGGGATATCGGTTCTTGTTTCACTTCTGTCTTCACTTCTGTCTTCACTTTCTTTTTCTCTTGTGAGGAAGAAGGGGTGGCCATCATCTTTTTAATCCATCCAATTCTGGAGGTAGGTGGTGTTGTTAACTTGCGTACTTTTTCTGGTGGAGTTTGAAACCCTTCCTCTTCTTCTCCTTTTTCTGTCTTGGTCACGGGTACTGGTGGTACTGGTACTGGTACTGGTACTGGTGATGGACTTTTCATCAAGGTCTTAAAATCTTTCAGAGTGGGTAGAGCTGTTTCGTCTAAAGCTTTCTGGTGAAAGAGTTGCAGTCGTTGCAAGAGTTGACCGTACTTTTGTGATTTTTCTGTTTCGGACAAATCTTGGCGATCCATCAAGGACTGCAATTCGTGTTGTAACTGGGACATCTCGCTCAAATGGGGATTGGGAGGTAAATGCGGGGTGTGTTGTTCTTGCCACCGATGGTATTCCATCCATCGTTTGTAAGGCACTAAAGCTAGTTTTCGTCCTTCCATGGGGTTGTCAGGGGTCGATTCTAAGATCTTGGAACTTCCGAGGCCTTTTTATCTTGCTCCCACCAGTCCTCCCAACATGGTTCCCAAGACTCCTTTCAGTATGGGGCCTAACAAGAGAGGTAAAATACCTCCACGTTGCACTAACATCTTCTTTTTTTGACGAATGGGAATTTTCTTTTGAACCATTTGGCGAAGAACGTGACGATGTTTGCCTAAGCATTGTTTCTGGTGCTTGGACAAAGGGATCGTGCCTTTCAAAACGTTCAAACAACATTCGCACACGGTATCGATGACCTCTTTGGAGGCTGTTTGAATGAGTTTTTTTCGTAGGGGTGGAGAAGCTTTGGACAGGACAGATAACATGTCCCCATGTTTGGCTAAACGTGGTGGCAGTCCTTTCCTTTTCTTTCCTTGGGGTTTTCTGGAGGGTGACATCTTTGAGTCTTCAGGAGCACCAAAAAACACTGATACCCGACTTGGTCACAGGCCTTTTTTATACTGGAACGCGTCGCCACTGATTGTCTTGACGTCGTATTAGTTTGAGGACAGGCATGACACGTCGTGCAGGGGTACGTAACGGACTAAATCGAGCCAGTTCTTGCTTGGACAAATCCAGTAAACTTTGTAACATGCCCGATCTTTCTTGAACTTTGATTTTGGGAGAAGGTACTTTGTGAGCAGCAGCCACTGCCACTAAATTGGAAGGTCCTGCCACTGGGGAAGTTCTTTTGGGGGTCATCAACGGAGAAGTTCTTGGTGTGATCAACGTCTCCAAGTACTCTTCAGTTCTGGGTGTCATTAACGGAGAAGTGGACAAACGTGAAGCTGCCGGAGACGCAGTCACTGCCGTGGCAGGTCGTGGTTTGCGAGTGTAAGGTTGCGTCCTTGTCGAAGTGCCTCTCTTGCGGCTAGTTTTCTGTGGACTTTTCTTTTTCTGGGGGCTTCTTTTCTTTTTCCGGGGTGGTGGTGGTGTCTGGTCAGAGGAGGGTCCTGCCACTGGAGAAGTTCTCCTTGGGGACCTGGTCTTTTTCTTCTTGGGGATTCGTTGGACTTTTGTCTTGGGTATAACTTTGGGGGCATTAGGATCCCATCTTAAGAGTGAGCGAATGATGACCCCTCCTAGAGTACCGCTCCCTCCAGGTTTCAAAATGATTTGTTTTTTGGTTTGAGTGTCGATGCGGGGATCGGCCAGTTGGACCAAAGCGACTTTGTTTCGATCGAAAAAGCGTTTGGTTTGATGAGGAATCTGAATGATTCCTTGGAGTAATTGACGTGCCGTCACCGTGAACCATCGTAAGACTTCTTTGAGACTAGCTTCTAAGACACGAGCTCGTGTTTGTGGATCTTTTTCTCGACTGATGCCATACAAGGCACGAATCAATTTGACGGGAAGATGCGACTGAAGGGACGTCATGTTCGCACTGAGAGTGAGACAGACGAAAAAGGGTCTGAGGTTTTTATAGATTTTTTTATGGGGAGTAAAATGAAGTCGAGGACGGAGACGTGTACAGGACAGGCCCTCCGTCTTGGCACCAGTGGTGAAACAAGTGGGTACGAAATCGCAAATCCTCGGGAGTCGTAGGTTTCAAATCGACGAGTAAATAGGCGTGTGGAGTTTGAGTGGCATCGTCGTACGCCTGAGTCAGCCAAGGCGTTCCTAACTGTTTGGCTAAGACTTGCACTTGCGATTTATCTCGAGGGCTTTTAAACAAGACCACGTAATGCGCATTGAGACTGATGGTGCGATGGGCTTTACTTTGTTGAAACAAATTTTGGGTGATGTAAAC
The DNA here is from genome assembly GCA_028554795.2 of Sinohyriopsis cumingii. Classification (NCBI taxonomy): domain Eukaryota; kingdom Metazoa; phylum Mollusca; class Bivalvia; order Unionida; family Unionidae; genus Sinohyriopsis; species Sinohyriopsis cumingii. The sequence continues at coordinate 91,634,822 of CM068829.1, read as the reverse complement.
GACACTGGCATTACGGTGATGCCCTTTGCGCGTGAACCACAGTTTAATTTCTTCTTCGTCTTCTCCTAACATGTCGTCGAAAATGACCAAATGGGTTAGACGGGAGTCAGAGACGATGCCGTCGTCTTCTTTAGGAATGCCTTCCACAAACACGATGGAATCGCCTTGACTTTCTCGCAAGAGGCTGTACGCCGATTGCCACTCTTTGTAACACCACACGATTCGTTGAGGGGGTCGATCGATCAAATGATGTTTATGTTCGATCAAACGTTTGACGAATTCGGTTTTGCCTGAACCGCTAGGTCCAGCAATGAGCATGTTAAAGGGATGGCGAAGATACAAAGCCTCCCAACTGGCACGATCTAAGTGTTCGTCGATGACTTTGACAGTAGAGGAAGAGGGAGCAGAGACAGTAGAGGTAGCCATGGTGTGAGAAATGTCACTTGTGACACGAAAAACAAACAAGACAAGAGTTTATATACTTTTTCAGAACACGTTTATTGAATGTTTCAAACATGAATACGAAAGACAAAAATGCATAAAAGCCAAAGGCTTAAGTACAAGAATAAAAGGCACATGATAACCATGAACGTGGAATAAACACAAGTGTCTGTACAACATGTTTTGGGTAAAGTTCTAACCAGTTCTATAGTAGGGGTAAGGTCACACAAGTGTCCTCCCGAAAGGGTCTTTCAGGCCTGTCCACGACAGTCCTGTCCTGGGTGACGGGTTCTTCTGGCACCGTCACTAACACAGGTTGAAAAGTAACTTTTTTCCTTGAATAACTCTCGTGCATACTGGGCCACCTCTTGTGTCCAAGCCTCAAAACCCTGGTCTCGGTGATGTCCAACATTTGACTCCTAACCAATCTGGTTTCTTCTTCGTCAACGACATGGTAAGTTACTTCAATGAACAATGAACTATCGATCTTGCCTAGGGTTCCTTTTCATATACAGACCAATACCGACGTGACCGTACGGTAAGGTGAAGTGATTGGGAAGTCGCACTCGCTTCTGGTATACAATTTGATAGACTTTTTCCAAGGGTCGACTGACGATGTGGTGAGTGGGTAAACGTACAATCTTGTTCGGTTGATAGGTGGTCACTTTAAAGTTTCCATCCTCTCCCGATTGCAAGGCTTCTTTCAATACCCCAAAGTTGACCACTCGACTGGTACGATGATTCAGAGTCAGTCCTTTCACTTTGCACGTCGTGTGCACTTCTCCTTGTTTGTCCCGGTATTCGTAGCCGTAATTTTTGGGACCACCACTGACGAAACTTAGAATCTTGTCGTCGGGATGCTCGTCTGTCCAGGCTCCTAAACGGTCTCCTTCGATGTCAGGGTGCTGTTGAATCGGGTGATGGATGTAAATGCAACTGTCCGTGTCAAAGTACAGGACGCGTTCTTCTAACAGTTCTAAAGCTTCGTACAATTTTAAGCGAGCATGAGCTGTCACGTAAGCCGCAATGATGACATTTCCAAAAGGGTCGTCTTGTACAAAGTCCAGATCTTCTTCGTAATTGACCAAGATCAAATCCTCTCGAACGACGTCCACGTGTTTCATGTATTTGGTTTTGTCGTGAATCATCTGGAAGTAGCGGGAAGGTTCTGTCAAATATTCCGTCTTGGGTAAACACGGTCGTTGTGCCATTTTACCCCACAAGCAATTTAACATCACTTTGGCAAACGATCGCCTGCCTTCGTTTTTTTTGATGTGGTCTAAAGAGATGCCTTCTTGTACGTAGTATTTCTCTTTGAATTGTATTTGGTCTTCGGGAGTGTGACACCAGGAAGGATAGCCGCTGGCTTCTTCTTTCAGTTTCAAAAAGGCATCCACGTAGTCGGCAAAAATGCCTTTCTGAGTAGGGTCACCCTTGTGGTACTGTTGTGTCTTGGGAAAGTGGCAAATTTCGTACACTTCTAACAGTTGGTATCCCATGTCCAGAGCTTTGAACAATTCCACGCTGACCCAGGTTCCCGTCAAGGCACGTTCTTCCTGGCTGTGATGGCAAGGTTGGTCCTGGTTGCACGTTTCGGCACAAGTACGGCACAAGGGAAACATCAGTTTGCCTTGACAATGGTGAGGTAAGACGGGATGGTATAGGTTCGTGGGAGGCAAAACTTTACACTTGATCAAGCCTTCGTATTGTCGAATGTTTTTCAGGTCGATGTGTTCCGTGAACAATTGCGGGTGCCCTACAGGAAAGCGACAATATTTGCACACGTAGGGATACAGCGAACACACGTCCAAGTATTTGATTTCTTCTCCTTTCTCTTCGTCGGCTTGGTACAGCAAACAGGTGGCATTGGTCCTTCCTCCGTACAAACTATCCCTCGGGTTCAACGGGTCCATGAACTGGTAACTTTCCACGAGGCGTTTAAACTCGGGATCGGTTTTCAAACGGTGATCGTACTCGTGTTCCCACATTTCCACCACTTGGTATCCTTGCTGTTCTAACTTTAGGCGTCGCTGACAAGTGTCCTGGTACAAATCTTCCATGGTTCGTTGCAAAAACTGATTTTTAGTGTCACGGTCAGGGTAACAGACGGGACATCCGTGAAATAAGCAACCGTTAAACTCGTACACGATCTTGGGGTTTTCTAAGTCCCAGCCATCTACCGAATACGTTCCGATGGTCTTTTCGTCTCCTCCGTTGCGGGCATGCTGAATCCATTTGTCTTCCTTGTCGCACAAGTAATGTAACCAACGTAGGGCTTTGACCGAGTATTGACGCTTGACATAGTGGGTCGTTTGAGGACTGATGACAGCCACGGTGTTTTCAGGCATGAATCGTTGGCGGTACACTAAGGAACACGCTTTGGCAATGGTGCAAGCTTCTTTCAAAGGATCGACCCCTCCGTGTTCCATGAACAGTTCTCGAAATTTTCCACAGCAACGTCGTAAAATGTCCACGTCGGAACGACAATACTTTAACATTTCTTCCTGAAAGTCGAAGGGGTCAGAGGCATGAGCCTGGTACCAAGCGTAGAAAGCTTCTCGTTGTTCGGTACGCATGTTGTCGGGGTCGTAATAGTGAGCCTCAGGCAAATGGGGTAGAACGGCGTGTTGATTGGCTTCCGTATTGAAAAAGTGTGGAAAGTACCCTTTAGCCATTTCTGTCATTCCAAACGTTTTAGGCATTCGACTCAAAGGCATGGCCAAGTAACTCATTGAATCTTTAAACTGCACTTGTCCCACTTGCATGAAAATGATTTTGGCTCCGTTCAAAATCACTTTAGGACGTTCGGTGCCATGTTCCGTATAGTACCTCAAAAGAAACTGTCCATCGTATCCGGAGAAATTGTGAGCCATCACCGTGGCATGACGATGACAATCTCCGTAACGTTCGATGTCCTCTTGGCTCCACGTCTTGTCGATGGGGTTTAAGACCCATTGGGCAAAATCGGCTAACGTGTTCGGTCCCCGAAAGATTTTTTCACGCCCTCCAGGAATCTTGCTGCAGTGAGGGCAATGACTGAAGATAGGTTCTTGAATGCACTTCTCGCACGCTCGATGAGCCACGCAGAAATTAGGAATGTGAATGCCAGTCTCTTGCATGCATTCGAAATCGAAAAAGATGAAATTGCCTTTCTTCTTGTGACCGTCCTCTTTCTCTGGTGGGGGTTGGTATTTTTGCACGTAACATTCGTGTTCCAAGTCCACGATGTGGTGACAAATGTGACATTTTTTCTTTCCTCGACATACGTGTGCCTTGGCATTGTTGGTAAGTATGCCTTGTCCACACGTAGGGCACAATCTCAGGAGTTGACAAGCACATTTCTTCTGTGAACCTTGTGTTTTCAAATGTTGCTGGTAACAGGCAGGGCTGACAAACGTGCGCAGACAAGTCGAACAAGGCACTGGTTCTTCGCTCAGACAGGGTGGAGAGGCCAAACATCCTGGGCATTTCAATCCACAATTCTTGTGTTGCTCTCGATTGTTATAACCATAATCACATTTCTCACAATAATAACTGTATCCCAGGAATCCGGTGATACTGGTAATGGTATCGAAATGGTCATCGTGATAATAAAGGTGAATGTATTTTCCGTCCTTAAAATCCTGGCCTCGAAACAACAGTGACCCGCGCATTTCTTGAGGGTGCACTTTCAAGGTGTAGCGTGGAGCTAGGGCATCTTGCAATTTTTGCAACTCAGGAATGCCACAGGGTGTGTCTTTGGACAGGCCAGCTTGTTGCAACAGGAGTTCTGCTTCGTTTCGTTGTTTGGTTCGGTTCGATTTTCGAATGTTCTCCCAGGTTCTTTTCCATTCTACCGTGTCGTTCTTGTTGGCATAGGTTCGTCCCACCACGATGGCACGGGCTAAGCACATCTGGTCTTGAGGGTTGTTAATTCGGACGAGACTCTTTTTGGTGTTGCGAAGGTCGTTCACCAGTAGGACCTTTTTGCGTCCTGTCCCTTGAGGAAGAGAGACGTGAGCCATTTTCAGTGTGGCTTTACCATCGGTGATGTCAAACTGGTCATTAGATTGTTGTACGTGTTGAATCTTGTCCATGACTTTGGAAGGGGTTAGTTCTGCGAGTCTGCTAAACTCGATCCAAACAGGGGATTTCAAACCGTCGTGATCTATGGATAGTGTCAAGCGATCGTCTTCTTTGGGTTGACATTGTCGCTTGAGTGCGGTGAGCAAAGAATCCCACATCTCGGTGATAAACACTTCTGCTTTCTCCAATGGTACGTCGGCCTTGAAATCTTTAAACTTCACCGTGTAGGTGTAAGCCGTGGTTCTAAATTTTCTAGAGGAGCGCTTTTCCGTCTCTCGAATGGAATAGTACTTTTCAGGGTTGACTAAGGGTGGTGAACTTGGTTTAGAGGGTTCGGATTCTGGTTCACTCATGTCCTCTTCAAAATCACTGGCATGAATTTGTGCCAAGATTTCGGCCCTGGTACGAGGCGATAGATCACGTTTCTGCCTCTTACTTTCTTCTTCTTCTTTCTTCTCGAATGAATGGGATTGTTTCATCTTGAGTGCAAAACGTCAAATGACTCAAGTTCAAACACCATAGACTAATTTATAGTCATGGCAAACCAGCGTATATAAAAAGTTTGTGTCTTGTCCTTTCACTATTCATTTCACTCTCAAACCGAGGAGAACGATGGAAGAGACTACCCAGATGGAACGTTTCGTCAGAGCTTTGCGAGGGGTCATTAGAAAATTCTCTTCAGACCAGCCGACGGACTACTCTCCTTCCTTTCGAGATAAGAGTCAGGATACTTGCTATATCTGTCAAAAGAAAGGGCATTGGTCTTCAGAGTGTCCAGACCGTCAAAAAAGAAAAAAAAAACAGGGGCTAAAAAAGACAAAAGTCAAGATACCTGTTATTATTGTAAAGAAAAAGGACATTGGTCTCCAGATTGCCCAAAAAAGAAACAAGAGGAGTCAGAAGAAAAGAAGGATTCTTCAGAAGAAGAGAGGGATTCTTCGGAAGAAGAGAGGGATTCTTCGAAAGAAGAGAGGGATTCTTCAGAGGAAGAAGAGGAAGAAAGAAGACAATTCTATTTAAAAGAAGCAAAGAAACAGGAGAAGAAAAGAAGAAGGGAAGAAAATGAGGAAAAAACGGTGAAGAAATTCAAAAAACAGAGAGACTAAACAAGGAGAAAGAAGAAGTCAATGAACTTTTAATTAAAGTGTTCTGTGGTGAATTGTGAATTGGATTGTAAAAAATGGATAAAAGAATACATGAATGATATAAGGTAAGTGTCTTTGAGTTTTGATTTTAAAATAAGAAGCTACACTCACGCACTCATACACAGACACGTACTATAAGGGTAAAATGGGTGGGGTTTATTTTTGAGTTATTGGCAAATTGAAATTGTATTTCTTTTCGAGAAATGTGGGTGGCCCTGAAAAGGGCCTTTTTATTTTGGTGTAGGGGTGAGTTTAACCAATCAACTTTAACTGCCTTAAGCCTTTGCCACGGCCAAGGCCTACTTCTGATGATTGGGTTGAAATCACTAAGGGTGGTACGACAGGCTTAGTCACAGGGTTGGCGTGTTTAGCTCGGGAAGGTCGTATTCTCTTCGGTCGTGATAAAGAAGTCTGATACATTTGTTTCAGACTTCTTAACTCCGCTAAAATGTCCAACAGTACCGTAGCCGTTTGATTTTCACCCTCTTGTTTCTTTGCTGCTACTTCTTCTTGCTGTTGTTGCTGTTGTTTTTTTCTTACCTCTTCTTGTTGCTGTTGCTGTTGCTGTAGGAGAAAAGCTTGTTCCGCTTCCTTTTGTCGTTGCATAAATTTCTCCAATTCTTCTTTCTGTCTCTGTCTAAAATTCTCCACTTGCGGTAATGAAGAAGGTAACGAAGGTTCCGGAACAAATTCTTGCGAGGTAAGAAAATCCACAAAATCCCAATGTACCTCTTCTGAAAGTAAGTCCGGGTTCCCTTGGGCAGTCTCCCCTGCTGGTGCACCCCAATGGATCGTTTTCTGAGTTTCCGTCATGTTGAATCACTGTCGCATAGATTGACTGCACACAAGCGCTAGCGAATCTATATAGACCAACTGACGTCACAGACTACTCTCTTCGGATTGGATGCGGGCTGACTGAATTTTGTAACGCGTGTTTGGATTGGTGAATGAACTCAATCCGTTTCAATCCTGCCTCTACCTATAAATAAGCGCAGTTCAGTGCATTGATTCACTTGTTCTCGTTGCTTCAAGATGTGGACCGATGTGCAATCTTCTACGCTTGTGTCTTCCATGATGTTCCGGACGGACATACCCATGTATGTCCGATCCAAGTGGACCGTTGTCCACAGGACAAACACCAGCCTGTGGATACGTAGGATCTACGTAGAAAGACAAGGATGCCTGAAAAGAGTGCTGATTTGCGGACCAACAGTGAGACGTAGCCTAAGGACAAGAAGAAGACCAATGCGGTACCATTTATGTTAATGAATACATTAACATAAACCCAAAGGCCCTTTTCAGGGCCAGCCATATTTCTCGAAAAGAGATAGCCTTTCCATTGCCTACCCCTTTTTTTAAAATTTAAATTTAAATTTAAATTTAAATTTAAAAAAATTTAAAAAAAAAAAAAAATCCCAAAAGCCCAAACTCTATTCCCCATGTTAATTTCCCTTGTCCCTAGACAGACCCAAACTCTATGTTAAATTCCCATTGTCCCTAAAGTGACCCACGATTTCTCTCCATGTTAAATTTCCATTGTCCCTAATCTGACCCAGGGGTCTTTTTAATGCTAAGTCCCATTGTCCCTAATGTGCCCCACTTAACTACTCCTATGAGATAATTTACCGTTTCCTTATTAGTGACCACTATCCTTTGTGTGCAATTCGTAAGCAACAGAGAGCAAAGAAAATCAATTTACACTCCTATATGCAATACCGATGCTTTAAATAAAATGCGGAAAAATAATTCCTCTTTGAACATCGCAAAATATTAATTCATTAACTGTCTCTACTATAACCCAGATTATGACTTGTTTATCTTGAACCACTGTTTTCTTACTATCCCAAATAAAACACGTTCCCATAAAAATCAAAAGAATCAAACAATCAAAACAACCAAAATGGTAAACTAATGAAACTGCTGAGGCAAAAAGTAAACGAAAATACTATCATAAAGATAACGACTTTTATATATATATATACAAATTATCGTTAATGGCGGAACAAAGTCAAGTCACTCATTGTAAAACGCAAGAACTTTTTTGTTGAAAGAAGCCATCGCCTCAAACGCTAATAACAGATCCATCTGGAATCATTTGCGAGAACTAACTTCAACGAAACCTGCATCTCTAATATCATGTGAAATCATAGTTAATGGCACTAATTATACTGATGAGCGCAATATTGCCAAGCAAATAAACCTTTCTTTTCACTAATATTTCTGAAATGCTTGACAGGTCTAATTTTATAGAGCCTAACATAGCACAAACTTATTCTCGTCGTGAATGAAAGGGTACTCGTTCATGTTATTTTCAATATCCCCCTAATAACAATAACTGGCACAATTCATACAGTCAATAAAATAGACATTAATAAATCAGCGAGTCTAGACGGAATTCACCAAAAAAACTCCAAAAATATAGGCTTTATCAAACTTTGAGTCACTGAAAGAAGTAATTAAATGTAGTATCACTTTACTAAATGTGCGTGTATGTGTGTGTTCTTTTCATTTTTGTTAAAATCGAGTTGTGCGCAATAAGAAGTCTCTGAAGTGGAACCAAACTCGACATAAAATAAGCTTATATCGCTAACATGGATGATCTCGATCAATTTCCAACTTATAACGTGCAACATGATCTTATACACAGAAACGTTTTCAAACCTACGAATAACACGAAAACACTCTCATCGAGAATAAAAAACAGTTTCTGATTTAATTGTGTTATTTTTATACGTGATAAAACTCGTCGGAAGATTCGTCTATATAAGTGTACAACGCAAGTTTCTATCCTTAATACGAAAGAAAAAGATATTAAATATCAGATGGATTTGTCTCAGTATGTTTGTTCATTACAGTATCCAGAACCATCGAACAGTCCTAAACCTGACAAGTTCAATTTTTCTCGTGTCAACAGCTGACCAAAGATTTGACGTAGCTGTATTGGGAGTAACCCAGGAATTTAACGAGAAGCATCTAGTGAATCAATATGCAACAATAACACAATATACAAAACATCTTATTTAAACTTGTGATGTATCATGAAACATCACATTTTGCTTGAATTCGGTATTTCGTTGAGCTTGGTGAAATATAAACATTAACATGTGGCTTTCTGCAAACTTCATGTAAATGCATTTACACTGAAGCCACAAAATAGGGGCGAGTAAACGGTCTATTATTCCAGGGTTAGTCATCCCACAGTGACCCGGTCATAGCACTTAGGGACTATATTGAACTGATCCACGAATAAAATTGTGTGTGTAACCTGTTCCTAATCTCAACACGCAAACGCCGTATAAATGTCCACTGATCCAATAAATCTATTTTGGACTGCCTAATAAATAGGTTATCTTTCAAAAGGCACGTTAATTGTTTCTCAAACAATTGCAGATGTAATTCGAGAATTTAGCGGGAAGATCCTCGATAACGAACTATCATTGGTGATATTGGCATTCGTGGAATGTGAAACCTGGTGCAAGTACGTAAGGGTTTATTTTTTATATAAATTGAGATTTTTGCTTTTTGTTAACATGTATCACGGTGACGTACTTAAACTTATTAAATTATGTAATCAATTTTATGCAGACAGTTATTATTTCATATCAGGAAAATGAAGTATTGTTATATTTTTCGTTGCAAACGTTTCATGATTTTGCTTTTTATTTCCTGACAAATGTCGGTGAAAATGTAAGCAAAAAAGGGAAAAGAAACCGATAATCACATAAATAGGATAGGTATATTCCAGCTTTATCTAAAAACAACATATATTTCTCGACTCATGGTTATAATTAAAACTTCAAATACTTTGTACATCAAAGAGGACGGGACGGAAAGAGGGTGGGGTGGGGAATGTTTATAATAATAATACGATAATGACGAGCACAACTACGATGATGACGATGATGGTGCTAATTAAAGAACGACTTGCAGAGAACGCAATTAAAACCTCATTTTTAATTCACACCAGAGAGTGGAAGAATAAAAGTGGTAGAAATAAAATGAGAACATCTAAAAAAAATGATATCCTAAAACCTAGCAATAGATGCTGGAGATCAGTGAAGCGGGGATGGAACAGTTTATTTGCTATGCAAACTGACGTTGACTAACCATTTTGCATACTGGGCGATTTAATTTTTTCCTGGCAAATTCAAATAAAGTTATGTCAATTTATATCTCATCAAAATGGAACAAACATGTGATAAAGTAAGAATTGTGTCTTTGGAAGAAGAAGTTGCTAACGTTGATCATGATATATGATAATGGTTTTCACAGTAAGACCAAGTTGTCTAATAATTCTAATTACCGAGGACCCTAAAATTCAAGTCTATTTCACATATCAGATTGGAGTTATAGAAATCATTGTTTTGGTGGGTTTTTGTGTGTGCCCCCATCAGACCACCACCCTACCCCCGATAACAACTAAACTCAAGTGAAAACAGATGTGCCTCCCAGAAAAGCAAGAGGTGCGGAAAGCTGCTAATTGGTAAACATAGAATTTGCTTATCATGTAAACTGGCCTAAATTAGCCTGTTGTATATTGGATGCCATACTTATTGGGTACAGTTGTGTCTAATTTATATATAATCATAGTAAGTGTTGTTGAGACAAGAATTGCCCTCAAGGAGACGCCTTACACCTAGTGGTTAAAACAAATAACGGACCCATGGAACAATACTGTACAGGGATTTGGAACATTTGAATCCTCATCAACGATGAAAAAGAACATTCATACGTCCCCATTAACAATACTGTACAGGAACTTGAAACATCTGAATCCTCGTTTAGTATAAAAAATAATATTTATGTGTGCCCATTGAACAATGTTGTACGTGGGCTTGAAGTATTTCAATACTCATTTAGTATGATAAAGAAAATGTATAGGTGCCCATTGAATTCACAATGCTGTACATGGGCTTGGTTCGCTGGAATACTCATTTCGTATGAAACATAACATTTATACATGTCCATTTAACAATGCTGTACATGGGCTTGGTACATTGGAATACTCATTTCGTATGAAACATAACATTTATACATGTCTATTTAAGAATGCTGTACATGGGCTTGGTACATTGGAATACTCATTTCGTATGAAACATAACATTTATACATGTCCATTTAACAATGCTGTACATGGGCTTGGTACATTGGAATACTCATTTCGTATGAAACATAACATTTATACATGTCCATTTAACAATGCTGTACATGGGCTTGGTACATTGGAATACTCATTTCGTATGAAACATAACATTTATACATGTCTATTTAAGAATGCTGTACATGGGCTTGATACGTTGGAATACTCATTTCGTATGAAGAAAAAAATTATACGTGTCCATTTAACAATGTTGTACATGGGCTTGGAGCATTAGAATACACGTTAAATATGGAGAAGAACAGCATGAAATAATAAAAATAGACGTCTGTAGCAATATAAGTACTATAGACTATAGTAGGACCATCATGTGTTGCTCCTGCTGATGCTAACGAGGAGGACGAGGAAGAGAACTATATAGGCTGTGGCGGTGAAGGTGGTTGCATTTTTAATAATGCGGACACTATTATTATTTTGCTCATGGATTCTTTCATCGAACTAATATACCGTTTCTAAAATTCAGAGAGAAAGGTTTTAGCTTGTGCAAAACCTTATAAGGGACATCGATATCATAATGATCGAAAATCTAATCGGCTTTTCATTATGCTGATATACAAAAAGGACATATGTGGAATTTTCCAAAAAAATATAGCCAAATCGCTTTTTTCTTTAAGTAATTTATTTAAAACGTGGACCTAACTGTTGTCAACAATTAACCTTTTAAGAAGTTTAACATAATGCCCAGTAACATTTTAGGCAGTAATTTGCACGAGACGTACAAAATACAGACATTTAGCATTAGATCGAGGCATTCGATTATTTCGCAAATACAAGGATGAATCATTCACTACTGACATCACTAGGAATAACAAGCAGGTACACGGGGATAATGGATACCAATTTCTATAATAAATAAAAATTACCCTACGTACCGTCTTACGAAACTTCTGAGTGCTTCCGTAAAGGAATAACAAAAGTGAGGTTCATACATAGTCAACATCACATACTAGTAGGTTACTACTCTCAAGCAATGACTATGGCTATAGCACGAGTATCACGTGTCGTTTTATAGATACGGCGAATGCGTTGCGCACTAGAAACCGCACAGTGTACCTGTTCATGTGTACATTCCATTGACAGACTGAACCAAAACATTTCAGTCTCCTTAGATCAGGTGGTCCACCATCATGGCGTTCGGACTTTATAATATTACATAAATTCCGTTGGTTCCTTCGAGCAGACTGCAAGAGGAACCAGTCCGCCAAATGGACTCCTCTCGTGTGCGAATTTACGTCATTTTAATGTCTGTTCCTATATCTAGTTATATGCCCATTCAAGATGCTTTCGAACCTTTGAAGGCAAAAATTATTTTAAAACAGAGGAAGCTATTAGAGTAGTTGACAGTGAAATCTTACAACTCACTCACCCACCCACCCACCCAACCCATTTCAGTTTTTTATTATTCTTGTATCTGGCAAACAAGATTTCCATTTTTTAAACATTTTCATGAATATTGCTATTTTAATGATCAGAAATCAAATGGATGTTGAATATGCTTTTGTGTTGGGAAACTACACCTGATGGCATTATCAGAAATGGTAATAACCCTCCTGTGCCCAATTTCGTCCATTCTAAATAATAAATAGCGACCGAAATTTATGTCTGCATTGGTCCCAATTGCAAGTAACTTCAAACGCTGTGAAAAAAACTGAAATAATTTGTATGCCATATCAGAAATTGACTGACTTCGTTAATATCAATTCAAATACCACCCACAAATTTGAAAGTAAGCAATGAGCGAGACAAAATAATTCTGTTCCGCAGTTTGTTTGGTGTGCCAAGATGAATTCACTTAAAAATAATTCACAATTTAAAAATATAAGCATGTTATAATAAAACTAAACTATTTAAATTGTTATACACCAGTTGTTTTTACTGAAATGAGTTACTCACAGATGAAATCAAATTGGTTGATAATTGCTGAAACATACGACACATTAAAGAGTAATTTAGTCACAATGTATCACACGACAAGATCTTTTCCTATTTAGTGACTTCATTGCCCCATTTGAAATTAGTCTCGTTGTAATTGCTTACTCTGGAATTGTCATGGCTACAGACGTGATTACGTTTTCAGACCAGTCTTACTCTCAAAGGGATTTTACTTTCAGTATGCCGCATGTTGTATCACATTTCACCCAATCGCATGTGTCCAAATCGAATACTCTGTGTTTCTTTGTTTAGGAAACTATATGAGTCGCGGCATTTTACACAGCTATTATCCATGTTCTTGAAACTTGTGTCACTTATTACGGACCTAAGGAATAAATCAATATTTCATTATCAGAGTTCTTAAAGCAAGCTTGTTAAAAGCTCTTAACAATACATGTGTGTGTGATTTAGATTTTTAACGTAGCTTTAAAAAAATTTCAGTCATATCGCTACGATGTCTGCAGTGTGACAGTTTATAGTGATGCCTAGCACTGGGGCATCATGCTGCAGACATGTAGCATGATGTCCCACCCAGTCACATTATCCTGACACCAGGCCGACCAGTCCTAACACCAACCTATTGATGCTGAGCGCCAAGCGAGGCAGCTGTTAGTACCGTTTTTGTAAGTCTTTGGCATGACTCGGCCGGGGATCGAACCCACGACCTCCCGCATCCACTAGGCCACTTGAGCGGTTTTCTTAACAGTACATAAGTAGAACCTTTACTTCATCTCTTCTTAGACCAGCTTTGAAAAGATACTTCATTAATTCATTTATACTTTTCAGTAAGACCGCTCCGGTGACCTAAATGGTTAGTGTGTCCGCCTCAGATGCAGGAGGTTGCGGGTTCGTACCCTGCAGAGTCATAAAAAGACATAAAAATGGTACTAGCAGCTGCCATTTTTGGCGCTCAGCGTTAAGAGGCTAATGCTAGCCTGGTGTAAGGATAATATGACCAGGTGAGACAAAATGGTAGACTGTCTGCGGCATGATGCCTGAGTGCTAGATATCGCTATGAAATGCTACACGGCAAACATCGTATCGATAATACTGAAAAATTGTTCAAGAAGCGTTACAAATCCAAATCTCTCTCTCTCTCTCTCTCTCTCTCTCTCTCTCTCTCTCTCTCACACACACACACACACACACACATACATATATATATGTATAAGTTTCATTACCAGCCAATCATGGCCTGCCCAACCCATACATACCATGTTAGCCTCCAATTACGCGTTATTACTAATTAAGCCTATTTGGGAACATATTATGAACACATAAGAAAGGCAAAACCATGGTACATACTTTTAAAATTGACAAGTCTGATCATAATTGTTTTTGTACAAAAGAGAATGGAACTGTATTTACAATAGAAGGGATACATATATATTCATGTACTGACAATATTTGGTTCGCATGAAAAAGACTCGAATTTTCTCTAGAAATTGTGATACAAAAGAATGTGAAATATAGTTATTTTTTATATGACAACATGTTGCATATCACTTTATGTGATTCTAATTGGACAAAAAAAGCCCATGAAATTATTGTGCAGTATTCTCTTTACTGATTGCCCGCGATGGTGGGAAAACATTTTAAACTCCGCCTTCAGGAATTGTTGTTTTCAATGAACATTTTGGGGGCCATTTTTCGACTCGACTCATGAAAGGGAACTGGAAGAAAATGGTCTCGTCTGTCTGAATAAGGCCAATTTACCCCCATACAACATATTAACGCGGTAAATGTGTGATGCAAATTCGACTCAAAAAGAAATTTGTTTATGTCTTCTGTACGGTCTACTGTTCCAAATCAAATACTGCAAATATTCGGTCACGTGACAGTAAATATAGGAATTTGTACATCAAGCAATCCTCTTTTCACATAAATGTCATAACAGTGTAATGTTTAGTTGTACAACTGACATGTTAGGGTGAACATGGACTCTAACCGGCTGTGTGTACCGTATAAATAACGTGACATCCCACGCATCGGACATACTGTGTTGAAAAATGAATTTGTCTTTATAAAATGTTCTGCTTATTCGGATGGAAGCTTGTTCTTTGACTAATAGTTTGTACAAAAGTATAATCTACTTTTACTAATTCAGACTAATTTTAACGCACAACAAATGAAAGGTGCAATGTCTGTTAAAATGAACAAATTTATTCATTCTGCTTTCTATCTAAATAATTTCAACTGAAATAAAAGCTATGCTAAATAAAAAAGAATCTTAAATTGGTAATGATTTAAAATGTAATTTTATGACATTTAGACCTACTGAAAAATGTCCAGCTTTTGCTCGCCAAGGCCTTCTAAAGCTGGATTTTATTCAACTCCTTTCATAAATTCAACATTAAATCGTTATCCATTGAGATCCTCAATATATCGATCTTTGCAGCATTTGTGTAAACTTAAAAACGAGGTTCCAGATCCGAATTTAGGGATTTGTAACAATCTCAGTTGGCAGTCAGATCATTCCAACCAATAAGTACGTTGCTTTCTTGTATGATCAAGTGTTTACGATCAATCGTTTTTGACAGTTTGTCAGTATAACAGTAAAGTCCTTATGCGTGGAAGCTAATGACGTAATCAGCTAGTATGTGATGTCTTCATACAAGGATGTCTCATTTTGTTATTGTGAATTATTTGGTGTTTTCTGCCGGGCGCACCACAATGTTTTTTAAACAAAATTCAAGTAACTATCTATCAACAGTCTACGTAAATGTGATTAATGTTTTAAGAACACCGTCTAATATATTATTAAATTCATTACTTAGGTACATAATACGGTAACTACTTGAAGATGGTTCCTAAAGTTTTTGATTTCATAGCAGATAAAGCCAAAGCCAGTGCTGTCCAACCCGCGACCCACGGGCTGATTTAAAATGGCCCGCCAGAGCTTGAGCAGCTATATGGTCGTTGCTTTTCAGTTTTCTGCTGCAGCCCTCGGCTTCAAGAAAAACATTTTTCAGTGGCCCTTTGTGTCAAAAAGGTTGGACAGCACTGGCCTAAGCTATCACCTCAGCCGAATGAAAGGTCACCTCGAAATATAAGTGCTTGAAAACTTGATACTAGGTATATTTTACCTAAAACAAATGATGCATTTTATTCAACATTCATATACCGTTATCCAAAAGACTAATTATACCAAATTCACTCCAATTACACCATCTTGAACTTCCATGATATACATGTACTGAATAGTTTCAAGGATAAAGTATCCCCGTGTAAGCTGTCCATTATCTTATCGTGGTAATGGACTTTAGCAGTCCGTTGTGCTATCAGTCTGTTTTAGATCGTTTGATAAGAAAAGGTTATTATTCACAGGGTATGTCATATCTCTAAAATAAACAGCTGAAAGACGAGAATTTAGCGATAAACTCTTCGAAAATAAATGATGATACCCGTACACACTATATGCATGCAATATACTGGGTAACAACCGTTTGCTTTGTTTAATTAATGTTACATGAAGATTTATACAAATGATACTTTCATGGAATAGGATATTTTGTACTTCTAATTATTTTCGCAGGACCATAATCAGTTTTAAGTAGACTGGCTTTTAGTAACAGAAACATATTATTATTGTAGAATTAATTAAACGTATGCGGGAACTGCGGTAGCTCAGTTGGGAGAGCGTCCAAGAGTAGCGATTTTGATACCAGCCGAGGCTAGCTGGTGTCAGCTGCCTCGGTCTGTCCTTTAGAAAGGCACTTAGGTCGTATACTGCATGACACACACAATAATGTGCTAAAGATGCCGTTAAAACCAAACTAAATAAATAAACATGAACGGTATATTGATCTTTAGATAAATATCAAAATGTACGTATTAAATGACAGCTACTTAAATGAGAACATAGAGAAACAAAGATGGCCAATCAGTTCTGATCGTATAATGACTCGTAATAAATAATATATATTTATGTATATTTGAATAATTAATTATAGATTAGAACAGCCAAAACAAGCAAAACGTGCTGCAACAACAACTATAAAGATCAACATCATCAAGAACATGAATAATCAGAATGAACAATTTAGAGGAAATATATACAACCAAAGTAATAATTTTAATATATTTTAATATAAGGCACTAAAGCTAATTATAGCGATATTAGGCGTGTGACGTAATTCATTGAAGATGGCCCACGTTCTGTAAGATCGTAGTTTATGATTGGAGGGCGGGATGTGGCTGCTGTGAATGGGGCAACTGATGAAGATACATAGCTAATATTTATATTATCACAATCACTAATTACTTAGCTGTTTGTAATATAATGAAGAATCGTTTTTAGCTCAGAAAGGTTTGTTCAAGATGGGTCTCGCATTTGTTTGAGGTCTGACCAGAAACAAAATCCATAATCGCCAAATATGAAAAGACTGACCAGGGACGTTTGAATGAAATTGTCACAGTTGACGAAATATGAATTTACTGATTTGAGCCCGACTGGAGAGAAAATGATAAAGTTTGGATGGGAGAAAACCAACAGAGACAAATTGCTCCACGTATTTGGATTATCAAGAGAGTTTTATGCGCAAAATATTTAAATGCAAAACCTATACGTCTTCCAAGTATATGTGCCATACATCTGCGTCATATACTATATTTATGCCCCCAAAGTGCTACTAAATGTTGTGGAACACTACCGAACCACTCTGGTACCGAACCATTCGTTCGTGCTCCCGTAACAGAGGTATCCATCTACTCCAAAAAAGCATCATTGCAAACATCCGCCATCATGGCAGACTTTCTGAGGGAGTATCTCATCCAAACTTGTCCACATCCTTCATACAGCCCTGATTTAGCTCCAAGTGATTGTTGGCTGAATCCCATTATCAAAGATACGTTTAGAGACAAACACTTTGAAATCCACCATGACGTTTTAAGTGCAGTTATTCAGTATATGAACAACATTCCAAACTGTGAATGCAGCTTGGCATTAAAAAATTAGATAATCAAACAGAGAAAGTGCGAAGCAGTACATGGAACTTAATTAGAGGAAATGCACTGAAGTACTGTTCAGGAATAAAGAACTTTGCTGCGCAGCGCAGTATTATTCTGAACATTTTAAAAACACCTCGTAAGTTAAAAATGCCAAGTATTTACAGAGAACTAAATTTGTTTATTTCTTAAGGAGCTGCATGAGTTGCTTGCCAACGCCATACTACTCCTCTAAAACAATACAGTCATCCATCACATAGGTTGCTTGCCATCCCCATACTACTCCTCTGACACAATACAGTCATCTATCACATAGGTTGCTTGCCAACTCCGTACTACTTCTCTGACACAATACAGTCATCTATCACAAAGGTTGCTTGCCAACTTAAAATAATGGGGATACGTTTTCTTTGAAACATGTGTGCACACAAACTAGTCATGAAATTCACTCCCATATAGCTGAAATAACGGTGTGCATTTTCTTTTATCAACATACGTGCCAAACTACTTTCCCAATTCTTCAGGTAGTCTGAGCTTAGATGAATTTACAGTTAGAATCTGTAAATAATTTAGACCTCCTGTAAAAGCAGATGTGCTTCCCAGAACTCCACAAGGTGCAGGGAGAACTGATCAGCACACGCTGAGATTTGACGTATCTCGAAAACTGAGCTAAGTTAACCATTTGCGTATTGCTGCCATACTTGCCTGGTGTAGGTATATTGAATTGATTATAGGGGCATATAAAATGTATTTTCAACTCTTAAATTGTTATATTTTACCTCTAAAAAATCATAAATCTATCATGCTGTAAACATTGTTTTCTCCCTACCCAGAGGATTCGAAGAACCATGCATTTATTACGTTCTTTGAAATTATAACAACTTTTTTCCCTTGTTAACAATTTTCATCTACTATCGTTTTAAAAAAAAAGAAGGAAAAAAAAAAGCATAAATGACGAAGGTGATTAAGTGAAACAAAAATAAAACCACAAAATTAGTATTTATTTTCCAAACAACAGCACACATTTTCAACCCTTACTCGTAAAAAGTACACAAAGGATTCCAGAATCAGACAATAGTAATTTTATAGAGTACTTAACCAGTCTGCACAAGGCACATTCCATGTCGTATGTATTCGTGATAAAGACTATATGAAATGTGATTAAGGTTGTTACGGTTCTTTTACTATCGTAAACAGTACATATATTTTGTATTTGAATCATTTATGAAGGGGTGATTATTAACCTTTGGTAAATAGTTTTCGGAACAATCCGGCCATCAACGCACTTTGTGATGACCGATTTTGGTATTCAGGCATTTTATATATACATTACTTTTGATTTACGTTTTTATTACGATCCGTTTTTCAATGAACTATTTAAATTTAAATCAGAGATAAACAAAATGATGGTATTAGTACGTAACTGACATGGAAAAACAAACTCATACACACATATGCACACACAGATATATATATATATATATATATATATATATATATATATATATATATATATATATATATATATATATATATAATTGATGTTTTACTACTAACTGGGTATGTGGTCTAACGGTATGCAAAGTGTTTTCAAAGTTGTGTATCGTCTCATTGTCTACGTAAGTTAACAAGTCGAGCTGAGTTATCAAAATAACAAAAATTTGTAGGAAAGGATAACAAATATGGGCACTAAATTTAAGGCATGCCACAAAAGAATACATATGGGGTCAGACCACTAATTATTTTATTATATATTACTGTAACCATGTGAATTTTGCAGATATTCTGCTGTAACAGTGTGAAACAAATTCAATTGGCTAATGGGCTAGGTACCGTATAAAATCGCTAGATATCATAAGGGGTATTAACATCTCTAATTACTGGGGGCGCGAATCACTTTTTAATTGAAATTTTGCAGGAATCGGTTTATTTAATAGGGACGGAATAGAGAATTATTCTAACTTCGATCGGCTTGTGTTAGCCTTAGTTTCTGTTGAATTACGATAAGAATATATCTGACGTAACGAAAGAGTGGGTAATGTTCGATCCCAGAAGTTAAAAAAACCCTGACAAATATTCAGGCAGCTTATTTATTTTGAAAAGGGAAATAGTTACATTTATACACCTATATAGTGGGCAAAAGGAGGGGGAAATGAAATTACTGTTGATGACCTGACAGTGAGCTGGAGAGAGAGAGAGAGAGAGAGAGGGTGAGGCGGAATACGTCGACTCTAACCTGTCATCAACGTTGAATTCGGAAGGCCGGCAAACGATGAGACTATGTATGCATGCTGGGCAATCGAGTTCGATCGTTCACTCGATTTCACGATGAAATGTGTCTTAACGGTAAAATCAAAACGGCTAATTGCATTTTTGAAAATAAATTTGGTAGTTTTATTGTGTGAAGAAAGTGTATCATTAAAATGTCATCTTCATCTTGGAGTCACAGGGCCATTTGAGTACTACTACACACTGCAACTTGTCCAGCGTTTTGTTTTCTTTCTTTTTAATCGCAGTTGCCTAAAGCCTGTTGGAGCCGTGATTCCATTTCCAGGTCAATGCAAAGATAGTTCTTGACCATATTTAATACTTATGTTACCTGTGCACAACCACCAAAGTGCTTTCGAAACTACAATATAGGGTATCTAGATGTAAAGAATGTCCATTTACAAACATACGAGAAGGATAACAACGGATATAAATACGTATGAGTGTAGGATGTATTTTTCTCTACATATGCACGGTTTGAAAAACTGAACGGGAGATTTTACAAAATGTATTGAAAATTATATTCAAAGAGCAAAAAATCAACGAAGGTACAGTCTGATGAAGGGAACAAATCTTGAAAAGGGTAAGGATTTATTAGAAAAGTAGAGCGTTTAATAGTTTGTAAGTGTTCTGATAATAATGTATCTTTAATAAAAAGGTTAGAAATCTGATCGATAGAATATGGAAGTATTTAAATGAGACCTGAAAATGGATAAACGCATTGCTCAAACTAACTGGGCGATATAATAGTACTTATCATAGACACCGGTCGAACAAAAATAAGAAGGAGGAATTATAATCTAAAGTCTGTATATATGTATTTGGTTATAAGACATCTGATTTATTCGTAACTACTAAACATAAAATACGCGAGAGAGTTAGAAATTCAAAAATATAAACTGATCCTTTCATAGGGTTCTTAAGTATTATTGGGTAGTCCCACTGTATATAGCTCAGGAAACGTAATGGATGAGAATATTTATAAATTTTTGTACGAGAAGGAATTGTCTCCCTGCGAAAATCAGCACTACGTTTATGAGTTTGAGATGATTGGATAACAAAAAATATTACTTATCATCAATAACGGAAAAATTAGTGATTTTTGGGGTACAGATATTTGCAAGTAGATAATGATAGTGCTTTCTAAAATGTCAGAAATACTGATGAAGAAATAAAATAAAATCGTTGCTTTAATTTTCTTTAGCATGTCTGAATAACAAAGATTAGGTGAGATAATTACTTAACTGTCTTGACAGCTATATATGACGTTTATCATACACTGATTTCAGAATGTTATTCTAATTTAAAATTCATATGTTAAAACTACATGTTACAGAATGTGCGATATTAAATGATGTAAGTATTGTATTAACAAACCAGGAGATCACATGGAAAAACGAAACGATACATATTAATGATGTAAAAGGTGGGTACACACGATGAAGTCCAGCTGGAATGATAGTGGAGGAAATAAATTTTTAAGATAAACTTTTATTTTTTAGAGATCCTTGCATGTGAGTGTGTAAAGGTTATACTAAAGAGTCATGTTATGTTCACAGAAAATTTTATTTTAGTAATTACTTAATATAAAATAATAGTAATATAAACAATGACTGCGGTAATTGTTACGTAATTGATATATCAATAACAAAAACTGAGAAGAAATAAACTTCACCTATAATACCTTCCCAACCTTGCATATCAAACTTGTTTTTATAATCTTCTTGTTCAGCTGCGCCCTGCTTGTTACAATCATCCAGATCGTTGTAAATACAATCAAATAATTCATTTCACACAATAAGCTTTGAAACTTTTCAACCCAAATAACATAAATGCAAATTTTATGTGCAGTCGAAATTTGTTTTTCTATTTCTCTGCTGATGAATACATTGCTGAACATTAACTAGTTTAAAATTTGTGACCTGTACCATGCAAGCCATTATCATATGTACTTATCTAATCTGTAAAAATAATTAATCACCTCTCCAGCATCTTGTTTCACTTCGCGTTTGACACTTTCCTCCCGACTGCGCTATTCACATTCACGGTTTTGTTATATTTGTTAATTATCAAATGAAATTCCTCATGACTCTCAACGTGCTCACGTACTGCCGTGTTTATCATAGCATCGATACTGTTTTACTTATAACTGCAACATTTATTATCTCATAGTGTTAATTCATTTTTTATTTTACCAGGTTTTCCATAAAATATTTAGAACAAACTCCATTAACATCGCACCAAATCCAGCAGGTATGTACAAATCCAATAACGTTTGCTGCAAGAAATCCAGTAGAAACCAACGTGATAATGAGTTGTTATTCCTGCAAATCATAAGCCAGAAGCTGCTAGTCATGTATATATAATAAAAACAATATTTAAGATCAATATTGTCATGTGCCGCATTATCGAATGTTGCCGTGTCCGTTGCCATTCTACTTATCCATTAAATATTTACTATCTCTCAGGAGAATGACTTTATATTGTTGTAGTGCTTACATGATTTGTACTGTTTATTGTTACTTTTTAGGATTCGATGCGAACATTTTATACTGAAATGGCAACAGATGTAATCATAGCACAACGTACTAAATATCTCCATTAGTCTAACCTTTTTCATATCTTCGCTTTGTGTTGATTTTTCTTGTTCTATCTACTTCATGTTCTTTCTTGCTTTTGATTTTGACAATTCTCGAGAAAGTTTTCCGACTAATCTACTTAGTTCAACTTTATGTGGATTTTTCTTCTTTTTGGTGACGTTGATTATTTAACCTTTGTTTCACACTTATTGCTAATCGTACTTTTACTATGTTCACACGCGACGTAAATCCAATCAATCAATCAATCAATCAATCACATAATCACATACCTTTCTTCAAGAAACTTTAAGTTAAAGTAATCAGTAATTTACAGCCAGTTTAAAATTAATCAATATCATATTTGAGCAAATAATTATTTTCAATTTTACCCAACTTTTGTAAAGCATATCGAAAACGTCAGTATAAAAAAAAGATCGATTCATAATCGCAACAAATAACGGAAACGTGTCTTATCAAATTGTAAATTTAAAAAAACAAACTTTAATGTGCTTTACAAACAATGGTTATTGCAAATCCTGCAATAGGGAACGTAGTAAACAATAAAATGATTCAAATAATCGCTAATATAGAAGAAGGAGGGACAAATTAGGACAACTACAGAAAGCAGATGATCGAATAGAGAGAACGCTGTAATCAATAATTTAGACATGGATACAAAAATGATTAAAACAAGATGAGATTTAATGTAGCAAGAATTAGAATAATACAGACTATGACAGACAGCATAGAGTCAAATACAATTTTCCAAATGTTTAATACGATCTGTTGATTTTACCTATGTAGTTTAATGTCATTAAAGGTGTTAGTGATGACGATGTAGGTAAAGGTAATTGTATACCTTGTGTTTCTTGACATATTTAATTCAGAAGACCAAAGAAAAAGTTTCAACTTGAGGGTAAAAAAATACATGAAGTGATAACAGATTTAATGGTACAAATTTCAATGCAAGAGAAAGAGAGAATGGAAGGCAAGATAAATGTTGACTTAAAATTGTAAACTTTATTATTAACTCGAGTTTGTATACCATTCCTTAATACTTTTGCCTCATCTTTGCTTTACTTGAAGATTTCATTACATAATTAATAGTTACTCCAGTAATAAGAACAGTTGTCGAAATATGCATTGATTGCAAAATACCCAATACAACTTTATTTAGTATTATTGACTCTTATCAAGCTAGATGTCACTATTACTATAGGTAATACTAACTTCAACGATTGAGCCCAATAGAGTATATAATACCACTTTATGGATTCTTCTTTAATCATCTGTAATTTATGCGGATATCAACTGGTGCAAATTTATTTATTAAAGATGTTGCAGCTAGGTTATCATCGGATTTTCACGTCCTAGTCAGACGGGATTTTACCACTTATTTCTAGTACATGTATAGTCATCTTTAGGTAAGTGAATTACTGTTATTTATCTCTTTAAATAAACTTATTTACATTTCAAGTTGTTTATCATCCATTGAAGATAGACTTGAGTGCTATGCTGCACTCGTAATCTCAATGTTTTAGATATATCGTGTCCTGACGGAAGTTTATTCACTTTATCAGCATATATGACTGTTTTTGCGATCTCTACAGAAACAGCCGAACGATGTTTTGCAAACAATCCGCAATGCATGCGTGAATTTATATCTTTAGTGGAACGGAGCGTGCAAAATGTGGATAATATTCAACGAAGTAACAATTAAACTTGCTTTCTGTTTGACAACACCTTTTGAATTAAATGATGCGTGTAGTTACATTCGGTACGTATTTCGCTTTTATAAAAAGTTTCGCTAATATTGATATTTAACACTGTTGTAAGTGCAAATTCTTGCGAGAATCATCACAATTATAACTTTCTAATCCTTTTTTTTTTCTTCAGAAAAAGACATGCAAACATTTTATACAATAGTATTAGCCGGATACATAATGAAAATTCAATCGTTTTTATGTCGCTATTTGGACAGAAAAAAATAAATTTAAAAAACAAAATTGCACATTCAGTACGGGTATGTCTAGAAATGATTGGCCTGCCTCTGTTTTTAGTTAATGTCGAAAGAAACAAAACTGTACGAGTATTCATAGTTCAGTTTAAACAACGTAGTCTAACAAGTTTAGATCAAGATAAGTGAAAAGTAGACATCACTGATCCTGACTTGTAAAAATGTTATGGTTTTGGTTTAATCAAAGAAAACGTAACAAACTTATGCACGGATTTGACGAGAAGCACGTCTTTCTCTGGAAAAAAAATCCCCCATACATTTATCGATTGTTACAAAGGAAAAGTAGTCCAGAGAGATATGGACAAAGAAATTTGAAATGATAACCACTGCTTTTTAAAATTACGACAACAGTAGAAACTCCATCAAAAAGACGTAGAACTGCGAAGCAAGTGCTTAGTCCTTAAGGAGTAGTAGCAGTACATAGTGCCAAAAACATCAAGAGTCCACAAGATTGTGTAATATACAACTTTGAACCAGCTAGGTTCTAACGCAATAGTACCCATTTCTTGTGAAGTTTTGTGCACTGTTGCTGAATGTGACTTCCGTCGAGATGGATGTTATTTTCAGATCCTGACTTGAGAAAGGTGTCATTTATAGTACAATGAGACACGTGACTTAAAGTGTAGAATTTAACTGCCCTAAATCAAGCCATAGCGTACTCTCTCTCTCTCTCTCTCTCTCTCTCTCTCTCTCTCGCAAGAATTAGACGATTTTATACATTGCAATTTCATTTGAATTTTAGCTGACTACACCTCCCCGTTTGTTTTTACTCCCATTGATTTAAATAACGGAATTCTTTAATGCAAATAAAAGTGACAGAACTTAATCAATTCATTCATTGATTTATAATTTCTAAATTGAATGAAACCAGAGTGGCCCTAACACTGGCATTTTGTACGCCTTTCATGCTTAACGGAGTTTCCATACTAACAAGGCGCCATGTTGCGTACACTATGGGCAAGTTGATTTCCTCAGACAACATTTTGACGTAGTTCATCAGTTTCGATAACTGCCGAATAATTCCGTAAATTACCATAATGTTGAGAGTTTAGAGTTATATCCTTTGCACACACGTACATAGAAATTACACCGCTTGTTAAATCCACTTGAAAAGCAAATTTGTAATTGTCATTATTTTCCTTTGCCTGATTCGACATTGGAAATATCGGAAGCAGACGACATAGTATTTTCCTTCTACGTACATACATGTGTAGTCGTACAAACACCCCTTCGCTGAAAATGGACTTGTCCAGGGAGTGGAAATGACTGGCGTACAGGGTCGTCTTTTACACTGAAAACTTCCGTTTGGAATGAAACGCGCATACGATAACGCTGTTATGGTCCCACCTGGGTATAATCAGGTTTGAAATTATAAAGTTATGTCCATCTTTAATCTCATTCGTGCTTTTCGTCTTTTAAATATGTTGGACGTGGTGGGGTGGGTTTACAAACAAACGGGGAGGTATATTCAGACTGTAGTATATAGTGGTATGTGGGGCTTATAAACAATCTAATTGTGATAATATTGTGCAATGCTAATACGAGTCATTTGTTTTATTTTTAAATTTGCACCATTGGTGGACTAGAAAATAAACATTAAATTTGGGGTTTTACGTTTGTTTGACCTAATCGTCTGCGTTTTTTTTCTTCCAAAATTTAATAGATGACCATGGTGACCAGAAAATTTTATTGTGATATTTTTTGAACTTCGTGAAACATCACATATATGTATATAGCTCTTCGATGCCCATGACTCGGTCGAAAACCATGCTTAAAAGCATGATACATGTATGTGATATTTCAGAGTTGTGAAAAAAGGATTATATTTGGTGGTCAAATTAAACATCATATTAACATTATATCCAATTATAGCTGTAGCTGACAAAAAGCAACGTTCATTGCGTACGAAATTCCTCATGATATATTGATAGCAATTTTCGTATGACATCATTCGCCTTAAAGAACATGAGGGGCGTATCGAACATGCTCTACTCGTAAATGGGTTTGGGATTTTGGAATACTCATTTGTCTGAAAATGATTATTCACGGGAAAAGGAGACAAATCATCATCAGCAGCAACAGTAGCGTCAGTATATGTAATAGCAGTGATATAGGAAAAAGGCGAAAATTTTGGTTACAGGTAAGGAGTGGTGCGCTTGAGAAGGCGGAGGCATTTTGGATGATGCTAATTTTGCCAATCAGATCATTCATACAGTCTTTAAATGCGGGGATAATTGTAGAAGTAATGGCACTATATTAGACGAAAAGTTAAATTTTCTTTTATCATTTTTATTGTTCTTTTTATTAATTTTATTCAGTAAGGATGATTTCCAGATGTCTAAATTTCTTCAGGAAAATCAAAATCATTAGAAACAAAGTAAGTGCTTGATTTACTAATGTACAGTAAGATGCAAATAAATAGCCTTGTTAGAAAATAATAATAGTCCTCGATATATCTAATTTATTCCCTTCAAAATGTTGTGAGCATGGATCACTATGGTAACTGATATCATTGTGTACCAAAATTAAATCTACTTTGTGAGGCCTTGGCAGATTTTATTCCCAAATGGTATCCTGCATGATGGAAAAATGTGCAATAAATCCCATCATGTAACAGCTAACATCCATAATATTGGTGATAAGTAAATGGTGAGGAGGAGACAAGTAAGATTGATTAACATGATGGAGCTATTGAGAGACGTTTAAAATTGGTGTTCATATGAAATTCACATTCGATGCTATTGTTTACTCAAAGACCGTTATGCTGCACACGTCTGTGATTTTATCATGTATGTCTGACTCCCAGAAGAATTTGTGTTACAACTCCTCATTTTAAATGTCACAGGTTAAATTTAAGACCAAGCCTTATGTTTTATTGTGCATATAGTTCTCTGATCTTGGCGTCAATGCGTCCATCATCTACCACTATTAGAACTGAATAACTGGAACTAAATACGGTGGAAGAGACCATTGTAAAAGAGGGTACGTGCTGGTTTTTGAGAACATGATAGTAATTAGAATGGTAAAAACAAAACTAAACTATCTCCCCTCATCTAATCTGGTTGTTTTCTTAGCTTTGGAAATCGTCTATTAAGTCGGTGAAACTCGTTGCATCCCGCAAGAGGGATGGGCATGTTGACGTCCTATGGCGTCATAGCCACACCGCGCTTACTTGCAAACAGCCAAGAAGATGGTTAGCAGCATGGGACACATTGTCGTTAACGCCAAATTGAATTGCAATTTTAAATGCCTTTAGGTATGAATCAAATAACAAATTTAATTTTGTGTCAATTTCAATATCAGAATATTTTAGTATATGATAAATCAAACACAGAATATCTCTGCAATGATCATTTTAATGGAACGTGATGGCATTCGAGTGATTTGCTTTCGTGACTGTACCATTCAAATTCGTATTTGGAAATGTCAGCCATAATGAATAATGCATGTTTGATTCGTTACGTGTCTAGGCAGTTAATAGCTCTCTATTAAAGTTATGGACCCATGGGTAAAACTACGAATTCAGCCAGTTTTTAGTGAAGATATAAATTGGTCCTAACCATGAATACAGCATCATCTAATTACTATTAATTAACACAAAATCCCCCCCCCCCCCCTCTCTCTGTCATAGGTGCTGCTTTGTTTCGTTTCTTTGGTTCATTTTTTGTTTTGTTTTTCTTTCTCTCTGTTGTTTTGGTTTGGGGGATTTTTGGCGAGGGTTTGGGGTGGGGTCATTGCAAAATTATATAGTTCCAAATAATTTATCAGCCTTACATTAGCTTAAGTGTATTTATATTGTATTTGATTGGAATAAATGGTTGCAGTAATTTCAGGGTCTGGCAAATATAATAGACACGTAAAAAGAGAGACGTAACGCAAATAGTTTTTGTATGACACGAAAGAGTCTGTTGATATTCTAAGATAGGTTTTTTAATATACCAATTCAGTTTTAGAGAAAGAAAACGAATCTAATATTTGCATCCCTAAAGTGATTAATTTATTCCAAAGATACCATTTGAAAAGTTTTGCTATTGAATTCTAGTTTTATCCACATCGGCACTCAGCAAACTTGGCATAGTAGCTTGTGTGTGAAATTGGCAACTCCACTCATGGTCGTATATGACTCGGTACTAATTAAGTTCCGACAGTAAACCCATGGAAACACAATGACATTAAAAATTCATTAACTTTAAATTTCTGAATCTTCATTATCAAACCTATATTTCTTAGTATATACACATCTTTGATGGCAGCTTCTTTGTAGAGAAAACATTAGTTTCTGGATCTAAATTTGTTAGAAATATATTCTTTCGATTCCGAACCATTGTCATGTTGATATTTCATTAACAAGTTTTCCAAACTCAAGTCTGTAAAATGACCGAAATTTCATCAATAAAATAATATTTCTTCTTACAACTACAATAAACTCCCAGAAAATTATTTTTACTAGAATCTTAATTTGCGACAACGCACACGTGTTTGTATTTCGCGAATATAACGGTTTTCTTGCGATTTCAGTTTGCAGCTTTTTTCCGCTTCAATAATTTTTCGCGTCGTACCTTTGAGAGTCCACCACAGTTTTATATTATTAACGTTATTGCTAAGTATAATCGTTGGACTATTCATCTTCCAGCATCGGGGCATTTTCACGTGTTAATGATTTTAAGCTGGTCTCGAGTTCGCATTGGTACATCAGGGATGTACCAGCAATCGATTTCCTTTATACCCTCGCGTAGACTATATTTACGCGTAAACAAGGTATTATTAATGCCGTTGCTACGTTGATATTCGTTAACAAGCGGTAGAAATTTTGTTCTGATTTTGGCACGCTCTCCTAGTTGATCCAGTACCCCGTCAGTAAATCAGCAACTGTTACGCTTGTGTTCTTGTCAACATCAAGAGGCGTTCCTGGACAAATTGCGAGGGGAAAGTTAAAATGAATTCCATGTTGGTTTTTCATTTTGGTTGTGATCTTTGACTAGTTTACTCTGGTGCGCAATTTTATTTAAAATGTAATAGTTTCAATTGCGAAAGTAACTACGAGTTCTCCATTGACGCGCCAACGACCATTGCTCGGCCTCCAACAATAAAGTCTTGTTGAAGAGAATCACAACAATACATCTGTAATTGCAGGCCGCATTTACACGTACGTTAATATGCCCGTCGACCATGGATTGCCTAAACAGGTCCATGTGTTCCAACGAAAGTAATAAATTGGGTACCACGAAATGGAGTCTTTCTGGGTGGGATACGTGCAGAGTCTTGCCGATGTTTTTATCCAGGCCCATGTACAACCATGTTCGAGTCAAAACAATTGTGTTGGACTCCGCAAATAACCTTACGAACATTTCAGCGAAACCAGATTGACTAAGGGTAATCGCACACGAAAACACCAATTCGTTTATGTGAAGTTATCCTCGATGAATCGCGAATGCAAGGTTGTTGCATTTAGCACAACGGCGCCGCCAATTCCAGGTCTTGCGGGCATACCATCTTACGTAAGTTTCCTTTTATTTACAATATTTAAAATGACAGGGTTTCATCTCTTCCCTTTGACACTACCTCACAGAATATCTGAATCTGCAAACGGTCTGTATTAAAAGATATTAAATCAAACTCTGTATGTCTCTCTTCCCCCTCCCCCCACTTTTAGAGACACATGCAGTTAGATACAAGGAAAATTATACATGCGTGCTCTTTAACAAAATTAGGGCGGGACGTAAACTTGAAAATATTACTTAAAACTCGAGATCTCCATAGGAGACACAATATTTTGTATTCTAAAAGCTGTTGAAGTTCTGAAAAGGGTCCACGTTTTCTCAAACGTGTACATTTTGCTATATAACTTTCTTAAATATGTTTCCAACTTTTGTAATATAAAACTATACTTTGTAACTTTGAAAATTTTGTTTCTTTGAAGCACAGCAAAACTCATGTTAGATATTTTGTAATCAAAATAACAAAATTTAATTAGATCACCAACCTTATAATTTGCAAAGAAAGCATCTTGTTGTGAAATCATCATATTTTTTATTTAATTCTTAATTTGTTCCTTCCTATTCAAATGGCTTTTGATTTTAATACGTTACAAAATAAACCAGAAAATGGTGCAAAATCCTTAAGTCTTCCGATGGTAGACCTGAAAACCTGTGGAGAGCCATATAAAAGGGCATAATCCGCGTACTGAAAATAAAGGTCATTACAAAATAGACCAGTAATATTTCTGTTATTCCTGAGATCAATGGAGAGAAGTTTTATTCTTATATTAAATAAGTATGGTGGTAATGGGTCTCCTTGATGGCACGCTCGATATAAATGAAAGAACTGGACATATCGTTGTTAATGATATTACATTTGGACTTGGTACAACATATTTCTGAACCACTGGCAAATCGAATCACGAAAGAAAAACAATTTCAGAGCATTTTGCAAAAAGTCCCATATGACAGAGTTGAATGCTGTTTCAAAATCAATAAGAGAAGGCCACTTTGGTCTTTTTATTCGAAGCAGTTCATAAAATTCTTCTGTTTTCGCCAATAAATCTCCCATTTATAATACCTTTCTGATTATCACTTCAAAAGAAGGAAGTACCTTCTTAAGCATCTTTGCTTATTGAAGTTGGTGTTATTTCATAGTCCACATAAAGCAATGAAATTTGTCTCCAATTAACTTTAAATTTTCTAGCTTTATCATCTTTTGCAATGCACGTGGTTCCCTGGACTGAGAATCTGACGTAGTTTTGTTTTTATATCCAAAATTCTAATATCTATATAACAATGCATCCAAAACCCAGGAATCCATCAGACCAAGGATTAGTTTTGTTTTTCATGCTTTTGAATGGTAAAACACACTCTGAAAATGTAATCTTTCCTCGACACGAGATTTCCTCTGCAGCTGTAAGTTTTTTTAGCAATGCATGAAGAATTGTTCGCTAGTTTGTAGATTACGTTTATTTTTTTTTTATTATAAGGTTTTACATTGAATTATTTTAGTTGATTCAGTATTTCACTTTGATCTATTAAGATTTTCCTATCTTACGAAATGAATTCCTTCACTAGTTTGCAAGCGTAGTTTCTCTTTCTCGGGTTAAAAAATATTTTGAATTTTTTCATCAAATTCATAGTATCTTTTGAACCTAGCATGGCTCATTCTGTATGATTTGTTCTTATTTATTCTTATTCAGATTGTTTATAATTGGTTTATGATACAATTTCTGAATCACCTCTGGTTAAGTGATTTGCTTAAATTTAAAATTTCAGCTTTAGTTCTTCTGATGTGTGGTTTTTCTTATTTTGTCTTTGCCTGTGAATGTCCAATAGTGTCAGTTCTGATCTTCATTTTAAGACTATAACAGGAGCTTATTATTATATGTTAGCTATACTTGTAGTGAATCATTTTTACCAAAGCAAGAGGATATTATTTACAGTACAGTTTTGAGCTGTATTAGTGTATTCCTTTTGTATTAGAAATATTGCGTTGAATTTCCAATAACCATGACGTCTGGCAATACGGATAAAGTAAAGAGTTAGTAGCAGAGCGGTTTGTTTTGTATCCTGGAACAATAGATCAGTCTCTCAAATATGTTAACATATCGTCAGAAATCAGAAAATAATCTAATCTGCTCAGTGTTATAGGACTGGGCTGTCTCCATGTAAATAATCTAACGTCTGGATTGACTACACTCCATGGATTTAGTAAATCTAGATCATGCCTCGTATCCTGGGCTGCTGTTCGGGCCATGGGATTTCTATCAGGAATAATATTATATGTATCGAATTCCATGTCCTGAATAACATTCCAGTCACCACATATAAAAATAGACGAATCATCAAAACTATCATTATCAAGTCTTAGGTTTTTATAGAAATCGGGATTATCATAGTAAGTTGACCAAAATTATTTTATTCAATATCTAATACAATCTATCCACCACTGTCATCACATTTTATTATTTTGACAGAAAATTTTAAGTTATTTCTAAAAATAATGCAGCACCAGCACTACTACTAGATTTATAATTAAAACCACGCCGAAAATCCCATTTTACCTCTGTTAAAAGTATGATTGCCTGTATCAGATTCTAATTGTTAGTAGTGACAGCTGGCCAGATAATTAATCCCAGCATTCTGGATATTTGATACCAGAGACTATCAACAGGCAGGGTTCTGTCTTTATCTTCCCATGGCTAAATGAGCCCTTCATGGCCTTGGATAAGGCACAAAAGTTAAATTAATTAAGATCCCTTATCTCTAACCCTTACTAAAACAAAAGCAGAGGGATAGAGCAGGCAATTTTTAGTGGGGCTTGGTAATGTAAGCAACACTGGGTTTTAGTTTTTGTGAAGATTTTAGCTTTATTTTACATACAGTTGTAGGACCCTTACTTGGTGTTTGTCTGCCCCGTGAACCCGAACGTAACAGCCTCCCAATATTTCTCAATCCCAGCAGCACTGTGTTACTTGCCTTTTTCGTTCAACCTATTGGAATATATCTCTCCCATTAAAATGGATGTGTACAGACCCCTTTCATTCAGTGATACAATTTTAATTTGGCTGTTCATAATTTAATATATTCTCATCAATTTCAACACAGTTGAGTTGTGAGATGTCAAGATCACTTGAGCACACCTTAATCACCTGACAAACACATAAACACACGTTCAAACAAATTTAAAACTATAATTACATAATGCTTTGACATGACGTATGGCAAGTGAGAATCCCAGTCAGGGCCGTAAAGAGCAATCACAGACCATGTGGTAAGAAACACCCGGGCCTATCCTAGTTCGTGTTCAAACAAAATGTTTATTTTATAATATTAAAAGGTGTTGTTCAGCCCGGACCCTGGGAATATATTCTCGATTCCCCCCCCCCTTGTCGGCCCTGCTCCTAGTACGTAGGATCATCAGCATTCCTTACACTAAAGTGTTTGCAAAAAATAAGACATGACAATTACCGACAATTACAAAACAACGTGAGTACGAGTTAGGATAAAACTTTATTCCTTGATAATAGTATGCATTCATATTCAAATGCATATATTAAGGTTTGGAAGAATATTCCTGCTATTGCTAATGCATAAATGTACGTATACAATTATTAAACTTTCGAGGTTTCTTTATGGCTGTTATTCTAGGAATTAATATTATCTAATACTAGTTAGATTATTCTGGTGGTGAGTAAAAAACAGAAAAGAGAGAGAAAATAAACAAATTAATATTCTAGTGACCACTTTGAAACAGAGGCTTGTCAATACCTGTATTAATTATTACCTTACAATAATAACAATATTCAGTATTAGCGTCACCATCGTCATCATCACTAACCCTGTCATTACTATCTACTAGAGACAACATATAACCATTGATGTTAACTATTGTTACAGTCTATGTTAAACATCGCTCTTCTCCAATCAACCAGTACCTGCACGGGTGGCTGACGCAAGCTAAATGTTGAAAACAAATTCAATAGGAGAAAAATCATACCAAGTGACAGAAGTTCCTCAGGTTACTCCTATGATTCATCCTGACACCAAACCCAGACTACTATACCACGCAAGAGACAAAGTAAGTAACTTCCAGCACTCCATTTCACACCAGACCCTCAATCACACTCTGCTTTTCCTGTCAAAACGACAGCACTCAGCCATAGCATATGGCTAATTAGGCTCCAGATATATTTTCTATTCATCAAGCTATCGTTGACTTTTCTGAATTGCAAGAAACTGAAGTATCATCAGGGCCTTTTCGGTAAAATCCAAAGTGTGCCCATCCTGGTCAGTCGGGGATTGTTATATGGAAGATGGGGCCCCGAGTGGCCGAATGGTCTAAAGCAATACCATTACGGATCAATGCCATCTCACCACTGTCTTTATGGGTTCGAGTCTCGGGTTCGGTCAATGTGGGTATGTGAGAAAGCTTGCCAGTAGTTTCTCGTGGGTCGGTGGTTCTTTCCGGGGTTTCTCTGCGTTTTCCTCTACCATTTGTACTGGCCGCCATGCATATCATATCTTGTGCTGAAAATCTGCGTCAAACCCTACAACAACAACAACAACAACAACTTGGTAGATACACGGGTGTCGTCGGAGTAATCGACAGAACATCACGAGGGTCGCAATCGATGCCACCCGATCAATATTTAACCCTGCGACACTAAAACCGGCTTACTCATTTGCTGACACTGATGGTATCACAGGCTAGATTAACCTGAATCGTCGAGGTGATCCTGACAATGTGTAGTGAAATAATGCAACTGGTACAGTTGGGTTCTCCACGCAAAATTCGCTGGCCGCAGAAATTTCGGAAATATCTTCAATGAGTTGGAAGAAGCAAAACATCTTTCAGTCCATAAAGCAACCGCTCACAAATCGACTGCGCCTCATTGATGACTTCAGGCACATTGTTGCCGACGCGAACCAATTCCACAATGTTTCCAACCTGTTCATACGTTCATGGACCTGTTGCTGTCACACATTCTACTACCAAAGATGGTTATTTTTGTTCTATATGGTGCACTTGCGCTCCGCGAAATTTTTTCAACTTGTTTTCGCAGCATGACAACTTATACTGCAGTGAGGGTTT
Organism: Sinohyriopsis cumingii; assembly: GCA_028554795.2. Lineage (NCBI taxonomy): Eukaryota > Metazoa > Mollusca > Bivalvia > Unionida > Unionidae > Sinohyriopsis > Sinohyriopsis cumingii. The sequence goes on along the minus strand of CM068829.1, from coordinate 91,599,692 downwards.
CGGTTGTGCGGGGTCAGTTCAGACGGATGCTCTGGTTCGAGTTTTCAGATGGTCGCATGGGTCCTTCGTTAAGCTTTGAAAATAAAAATCGTCTTTTGAGAACCCGGGAATCAAACATGTACGTTTGTAAAGGTTCGGGTGGACCAGTCCGAAAGACTTCTTTTTAAGTTTTATTCTTTCCACAGTTCAATGAGCTTTGGTCCCCGCCAACAAATTTCTGATATGCGCAACCAATTGTCCACCTCGATTAGTAGGCTTTTGATTTTACAGTAATTCACTGAATACCCACCTGGGATATTCAGCAAGATGATGCGATTCATTTCTCTTCGCTGACATGTTTGAAATGAGTAAATCCGCAACTGAGGGGTATGCCGAGAGTGGTAACATTAGGACTTTCATGGTTCCATTTGTAAATTTGTTCAGAAAAGAATTGGCGCTTTGTTATTATCTTCGTCTTGTACCTGGGTGTTATTGTTGTGGAAGATTTGCCACTGCCTCTCTGACGTCCTCTGCGTTCAACCGATGAAATCTCTAGTTTCTAGGTCTTCTTGAAGTTTCTCAATGGCATTTAACAAGCTTTCGATGGGTCTCCGCGGTTTCTCTCGTGGCTTTCTTGATATCCTTACCATTTTTGTCTGTCCTGACAAATGGACCATGTTGTGTTTGTGCTCCCACCATTTCGCCACTTGCGACGCGGTTACATGTGGATACAGAGAAAATATTCTCGCAGGGTTGTCTTGCTGGTCAAGCATTATATCAGTTGTAGGGGATTCATCGATCTTGGAAAGAAATGGATGCTGAACGACAAATTCAATTTCTACGCCGTAAGTGCTTCCTTGGAATCGGTGAGTACGTCATAGCACGACTAATCGTCTGCAGACGGTGAAACCGCGTGCGATCTATCCCACTTCAGCAATTGCATGATCTGATTCAGTAACAGTCGGGTTTCCCCAAATCCTGCTGGGCCAATGCTCGTCTCGGGGTCACGCCGACACAAATATATCAATGGTGGTTTAATCTTATTCTTGCTCTTCCGCGATGTCGTGTTGAATATCTAATGTTTTATAATTGTCAACATTACCTTTCTGTGTGATGACGCATTAAACCTCCTACCGTAAGTGCAACTCGGGTTTAACGTGTAATGGCTCGACTGCGATCACTGGAACGTGTTTCCGGTGTTGAGCAAAGAATGGTATGTGTGTGAAACCCCTTCTTTTCCATAGGGTCCAGAACTTAATATAAATTTGGCGGCGCTATCACTGCTGCCTTACGGAAATTACTGGGAGTCCCTGAAATAAATATCATGGGGAAGGCATATCCGTGGTTATACATGCCGCAGACCTGGAACACGGCTAGATTCCAATAACCAGTCAAAATCCGGTGAAGTGAATGTAAACAGCATCGAACGATCTTCGCACGTATCAAAACGTCGACATGGATCTTATGCAAGACATGACCCGATTAATCCTGAAGTAGGGGAAAAAATGGCCAGGTGGATTGTCAAAGGCGTAATGAAGACCATGATTGCATTAGGAGGCAAATCCTTGAAATAACAAGCATAGATACGAAGGTATTCGCGATATACTACAGCCCCTGCGGTTACTGGAAAGGTGAAGCAGCCAATAAGAGGTTATTCATAGCGTTATCAAAAAGCGTTCTAGCAGATTTACTTGCTCTCGAGTATTTACCGCGGATGGTTTCATGTTTCGACACACTCCGATATTTACCGGCATGATCATGTACGTGGACTTGGTCAAAGTAATACCATACATACAAATATGCAATAATATGTACTAACCATTATAGTTGTTAAAAATGTAAAAACTACTTAATCCTGATCCATCCTGAGAGTAAATGACGCGGCTTCGCTCGGTCATATCAGCCTTCAGAACGAAATTACATGCATGCACGACCATGTTGAGATCCGCTGCCCACAAAGAGACTTCCCATATACCTGCATTAGACTTACTCTAGAAAACGGAATTAGTAAGTGAGCAATATCATGCTACTGCGATTGTAGTCTTGGACCAAATTAATATTCTGGGGCAGACAACGTGCGAATATCTGGCGCCCCGATCACGATTGGACCTCAACCACTATGCAGGGCATTTATGAAAAACGAATTACAAGTTATTCCCGCGATAACGAAATTACCGTGGGTTTCTTTTCTTACCCGCGTGAGCCGTGCTGGTAAGTAGAGGTTGAAGACACTTCACGTATATGATATGTTTGAGGATGTTATCAACTGGAGGTTTCCATGATCATTTACATTTTTTCGTCTCATTCCATTGATTTGCTTTATTTCGCTTTGCTATTTTAAAAGTCACACAGTGGAGTTGTCGGTCAAAATGAAAACGCCGTTTCCACGTAGGTTCTCTAGCCGCCAACGAAATGCTTTCAAAACGGTTTCACCTCGAGGAAGTTGATATGTAAATAAAGATCTTCTGGAGTTCACACTCCTATGACATCCGTAAATGGTAGGATAATGCTTGCCGGAAGTTGTATTTGCAGAGGTATCACCGACGAGAGTCCATGGGTAGTTTCCCTGCCTACAATATGCAAGCTCGCATTTTGTAGATTGTGAAAGTGTGTCCAATAGTCGAAGATAGGGCATCCATTTGGACCACATTATCATTGTTATGGGACCCCAAGATAGCGACCAAGGTCTAAGGTGTCCGCTGCCGCATTGAGCAAAATTCGGCAGGCGAAGAAATTCTCTAGCAGATGGGTTGCTCCGCTTAGACAAGGAATCTTACATTGCATGAATACTATTCTCGTTCCTGGGGTTACCATTCCTTTTACTTAAACATTGGTTCTATTATTCTATACCTAGTTGATCGAGTTCTTCAAGGAGCATGAGGTCGAAAATGTCATGTTGACAAGAAGATTGGGAATGAAACAGAAACGTAACGCGTAAAACCGTGTTTTGTTCCAAAATGTACCAAATCTGCTGTTTTTGTGTGCAGGCAAATCACAAACTTTTCGAAGTTGTATGGGGGGAGGGGAACGTGAAGTCACGCCTCTTCCAAGTCCACACTGATTGCGTAGTCTCTACAACTAACCAATTGTTACATTCCATCGCAAAGTCAAGAGCATAACAGAGTAGACTGAATGAGCTTAGGTTGACGACCAAGTGGTACCTGGTGCTTTGTATCTGAAACAATTATGTGCAAGAGCTTAGGAAGTGCGTAGAATGTGATATTGAGTCCACAGGAAACCATTTGTCTGGTCCACATGTCGTCATGATAAATCTTAACCATTAATCACCGAAAGATTGGGTCCCTTTCCCTACCGGGGTCAGTGACAAGGGGGTGGGGTGGCATGTATGTATGTCATTTTAGGGGTAGGGGTGCGTGGAATGCTTGTGAACACTATCGACCTTCCTTTGACTCTTTCACTTAGTTCGGGAAAACTGTGGTTTTCGACAGTTGTAAATTCAGTACGACTGCTTGCTAGTGGCAGGTGCTCTAGGGATATCGTCCTACGTTTTGTTGCTTGCCTTGCGAACCCCTCCACTGTAACAGAGACTGTGAGGGATGAAAATGATGCATCCTTGGTGGATAGTTGTGAATTCCGTCAACCTGATCATTAAAGAAGAGATTAGATTATTAAGGTTGCGAACGTAGCTTGTCCTATGATGGTTTTTAAGAAAGGTGGAGATAGACCGCATTGCATCCCGTTCCACCTGTTGTACGTTCATAGCCGCCATCACGGCAATGACCATAGTATGTTGGACCTTTATGTTACGAAGTGGGCCATTTTATAAATATGCTTCCACGTATTATATTGAGATGCGGGGTGGAAGGAGGCAAGCTGTGGTTCGCTTATTGAAAATTGCCATAGAAATTAGATGCAACGTTGATCTCAGTGTCACGACGTTACGAAGCAGCTCGTGAATATCCAATTGAAGAACAGAGAAGGCATTTGCGACTATAAAAAACGTCCGTAGATGCTTGAAACTTGTAATTTATGAGGGAGGTAGTCCCAAAATATTAGTAACTTTTCATATTGGGGAAGCAATTGAAAGCAGATTCTTCTGTAGATAATGACCACCTGATGTCGGATCTGTAGACCTGGCAGTTGACCTAGAGGAAAGAGGACGACCGAACTCCGATCGAGCTAGACGGAAACTTATTCGTTCCAGGCCAGCAAGGCGGCATTTCAGTCCTCATAGTAAGATCGTAATAATGTCATATGGTGGGATGATGTGTGATCCCAACTCCTTAAGGCTTTTGTTTATTGTTTTCTAAGAGAAGATTGACGAATGTGTTATTGCCCGGTTCGAGTAAACAATAAAATAAAATATGATATTATTGTCTGAAAAATCAGAGATCTAAGCAGATATATTGAATAGAACCACACGAGCAAAATATAAAAATTTAATCAATTACATAAACCAAATCAAGTTCAACATGCCATTTGAATTATTCACTTTCTTTTAGAGACAAAGTTAAATTTTTTATGCGAAATACAATTTGTCGTTCTATTATACTGATAGAACAAATCATATAGTCGAGTGACGACTGATCGAATTCAAATTGCCCTCATGACAGCATTACATGGTGCTTCCGGTCGTTTCTCTCTCTCTCTCTCTCTCTCTCTCTCTCTCTCTCTCTCTCTCCCACTGTGTAATACATTATGGAGCTATTTTCCCCTTTCTGCCTGTCTGAACCCTCGCTCACTTAACATCAGAGAATTCGCTCTATATCTTAGCTGGTTTCAGGGCTCTGACAATGTTCAGACTCCCTTGTCCCTTAGACTTATTATTTAACGGGAAGCATACTTTATACTGATCTCCAAGCTAAACTCTGGCTTGCCTCAGAAACTTGGACTGATCAATTTCGCTAGGGGAATCTCTTAAAAGACTGAATTCCGTCTGGGGACACACACACACCTTCGTTTAGCTTAGCCAGTCACGATTACTTTTTCTAACCGCCAAACGTTGTATCACTCCCATCGAAGTCAGAATAATCCTGTCTAGTCTATAGTCCACCTTTATTAATAACTATTCTAGAAAATATAATTTTATGACATTCGTTTAAAATGGCCCGAGACTTCCTAAATGTTTATCTGGTTTGTCCCACTTTTGTCATTTACCGCTACATGACCTTACACTGACATATCTCTCCGACCGTTATCGAACGGACTCTAAATAAGATCTAAATCATGGCCCAGACAGCTGGTACCAGCCGTCGCAGTCAAAAATGTATTGCAAGCCAGGCCTATATATCAAACTTAATGGCTGCGTGTCACGCTGACCACAACAGAATATACTGTGATATTATCTCTGCAAACTTTTGCACCATTACAAATAACGACCAGGGAACTTAAGGGCCAGTTTTAGTCGATTTGGATTAAAGTAAAGACGCCGATGTTTCTTGTGCTAACTGCGAATTAGCTGTAGAGAAATGAATGGCGCCTACTACACTTTCAGCACGTTATGAATTAAAACCCTTTATTTCTAAGGTGTCGCTTTGGGTTGCAGAAGTTAGAGGGCGAGTGAAGAGATATCTCTTAGAACCTGAGGCACCAAAACGGATATCGTACGGCGGGCGTGATTTGTGGTGCTATCCTGGTTAGATTGATCCATGAGAGTACCTATATGCATTGGACGTTATCCACAGAAAGTGCTTAGCAGCACTATGTGGGTTAGACTGATCCATGAGAATGCCTGTATAGACCGTGAGTAGTCTGTAGGATGTGCTTAACATCACTATGCGGTTTAGTCTCCTGTATAACTGAATTCACGAAGTGGGTTTGGGGGTATTGTGGCACTAAGCTGGGCATCTCATGGAGGACGTACCTAGCAGCACTATGTGAGCCTTGGAACTGAAACGTTCGTTTTCTGGTGGCTGACATTATACGATCGATTGTAGTTATGACCACTGAAATCAGAGTTATATGGCCAAGTCCTGTGATGAAGGAACAGTTCCATCTTGGCTGGCGTGACGTTGTTCAGTTCTTGAGGTTAAGACGAGGTATGGGATATTGATTCACGTAGCCGGACCGTAATTCTAATATGCAAGACTGTAACTGAGGCTGTTGTTACTGTCCATCTCGCTTCCCAGTAAATGATATGGTTTCGAACTCTTGCGTGCGAACTGCTGTTTTCGTCCCTCAAGCTATGCTTCTGCGCCTTCCCTTAGTGCCCAAAAGAATTGCCGTCCATTGACTTTGGTCAGCAAGTCTGAGGTTTATTCAAGGAATGACAACCAGAGAAAACTACACATACTGAGTGGTTGTCAGACTGGTCTCGCGCATGTCCTAAATCTGCAAGACATAATAGAGCAGACACGTAGTGAAGTGAGTGTCCTCCTTTACGAACTTATGAGTGATTAATACCTGTAAAGGGGCGCACATGGCCTGTACAGGTAGAAAATTTGAGCATCGCTATTAACCTCTACAAAGTCAACGCTTAATAATCAAATCTAGTAACAACTACCCTGTGGGATTGTCAATTCTGACAGCCTGTGCGCATAAAAATCACTGAAATGTCGCTTATAACAACTATATGTATAAGGGGAAGCCGAATAATAAATTTTTGTAACAACTTACCTGTGGGAATGCTAATTTTTATACTGTAATATACAGGTAAAATCAATGAAGCGTCGCTTATGTTAATTACATTTATGAGCTGGAAGTATTGAGTAAATCTTGTCAAGATTACTTACCTGTTCTTTTCTGACACTGGCAGGATCTATACAGTAATATAAACAAGTTTCTTTATTACATACAAAGCCTGCACATAAAAAAGGAACCAAAGCTGCATTATTGATACTTACGATCTAGCCGCTACAATATCCATTATGAGACATTATTACCTGTGGAAAATAACCAATGACGCTCTATACAGGTAAAAGCAATAAAGTGTCACGTTCACCACAATGACAAAGACGCTAATACAAGATAATACAGAAGTTTAACTGTATGTATCCTGGCTCGGCGGAAATTATGCAGCAATACTAAGCGAATATTCTATATCTCGCCCCAGACATACACGTATTAACATGGTTATAGCAATGTGACCATCGTGACCTATATGTACCAAAGGCGCCTAAGAGTGTGAATACGGCAAAGTTGGAAGATAGAAAGTTAGAAAACTTTCTCGTCGACGATAAGAAGAACAGAACAGTTGGAAATTTAAAGAAGGTGTATGCTTCCCTTTAAAGATAAAACTCGTCCAACTCTTTTTGAGATAGACAACTTCCAAACTGCTTGTATGAATTTTACGAGGCCTCTCTGGCTGTAGAGCCATTCTGCTCGGCACGAGCAGAAGTAGTAACTGGCTCTCTCACAAGACTTGGAACAAATCGCGGTATCAAGAGTAGATCACTATATTCTAAGTGCCACCTATGTGGTCAGATAACCTTTAGCTTTTTAGCTAAAGAGTTTTAAAATGGGAGTGCTGTGGTAGTAGTTCCCCTAAGGTATTTTGATTGGATAGAAGAAGAAGAAACAATCGATTTCATTCAAATAAGTTCAAAAATATTGAACAGCTACTAACAAAACACACCATATTATTCTGCTTGAATTTGAATGTATTATATACGAGTGTTCCCAGAAAAGAGGTTCATATATACGAGTGTTCCCAGAAAAGAGGTTCATGACGCTTGTAAAAAAATGCGCCTTATTCTTGCAGTTGTTTAATTATCCTAACTTCGCCGTAAAACAGTATTTACAAACTAGGATTGAATTATGCGAGGACATACATGGGGAATGGGAAAACAAACCATTTCAACAATCAAAACCAGTATCAGCATATCGGGGATTTGCTGATGATCTTTTGGGTGCTTGGACCCATAGGTTTGATAGTGTGTGAAATTATACGGGCAAATGAATTTAATACACCGACGAACTCAACGAAGTGATGCGCTATTCTTTGGATAAATTAGAATCCGTAGACACTGGAATTCCTAGAAATGGGCTACACATCGAAACACACCGATATATCAAACACACTAATAAATATATGTATCTAGATATTAAATCAAATCATCCAGAAGCTATGAAAAAGGCAGTACCCTACATACTAGATCAAGTTATCCCATAGCTATGAAACGGGCAATACCCTAAGGACTCAGAGTACGAATAAAACGAAGATGATATCAGTAGAATTTGACTCTCAGTGCATATCAGGTTTTAAGTAGTGACAGTTAACCAGATTATTAATTACACCGTCATGGCTATTTGATACTAGAGACTGTCAACAGGCACAGTTGTATTGTTTACCTTCCTAGGACTAATTGAACTTGGTCCAGTTATACGCCCATGGAAAAGGCATAAACGTTAAATTAATTAAATTCCTTATCTACAACCCTAAGTAATAAATGAGTCAGAGAGCAAATAGTTATATTGTAGCGACTGGTATTGTAAGCAACAGTGGATTTGGTTTTCTATAGATTTCAGTTTTGATTTCACATAAAATTGTATGACCATTACTTGGTGTTTGTATAAATTTAACCCGAATGTGAAAGAAAATTCCGTGAAACATGGATGAGTATGAATACGTAATTTGCAACTACAGAAACAAAAGACAAAATGTTAATACGATAGATAGAATTTATATTTTGAAGAGCATCCGACAGAAAACGTTGACCGTATACCGCTTGTTGTAACTTCTTCTTAGGACTACAAGAGGATTTGTGAAACACTGAAGAAGTACCTAAAACGTTTTCATCGGTCAGATTAGGTAAGGCAAAGGTACCCATTTGAACACTTGTATTTTTAGGCCTTGAAACAGATGATGATTAATTGTGACCTACAGAGTTTTATTTGTCAGTACGTTCTCTGCTCAGAAGCTTATTTTTGGTCTCTGTTTCATATGAGTACTTCCAACCCTCAATCTGGCACAACTTTTAAAAGTAAAATATTTGACAAGACTGATCAGAAATCATTATATCTTCTTTATCACGTATTGTAAGAAGAAAGGGCAAGCCATTTCTGATTGCTACATGTTGAAAAATGGCACCAGATTACAAGTAGAACTTTTTCCAACTGCTCAATACATGTATTGTGTCAAACAAACCACATTCTGTTTCCATTATGGAGAATTATCAACCATACTTGTAGACAGGTAGTATATTACTTATTGGTAATTCTTCCAAGCCTATCCCTATTCAATATTAACGGCCGAGGGAACTACTGGTAACATTTTGTTATCAAATACTTTGCCCTCGTCTGAAAAGACTTCTAGTCAGAGTGTTCTTATTCTAGGAGTAGAGTGCATCTATTTTAATGTTTCTCTCCATAGTGTCAAACTGGCATCTGACTTAGTCTCTGGACCCCTGACTTCGTATCAATAAAAAGGTATTGATCACAGGGATCGTCTTTAACTACCCATTCTCCTAATTCGAATCAGGGTGACAAGCGACACTCATTTGTCATCGAACAGGAACATGATTCTCAGATATTCTTTTTGTTTCAGAGGAATATTATCGAACTTGAAGCCACACAAGATTCAGTCTACGATTTTGTAAAAAATGTGATCCTTATGAGAAAATGCAGACATAAGAGGTTTCCACTGGTGACGAGCGGTCATTGAGCTATCAAATTGTTGATCTGAATTAATATTAACATGAACTTCTTAATCTTGCCCACTAAACTCCCTTGGCTGGTCAATTATGAGTCATCAAAAATCATCACATGATCTTGAATCATTGTTATTGACCGGAATTAGGTCTTTTCGCAATTGTCAAATGGTAGAAAAACTCAATCAGGAAATAACTGCAACCGATTCCAGCTGAATAGTGATATACTGCCTAAAGCCAAGCCAGGCAACGAATACTTTTTGGCCTTCTCAGATCTGTCCGTCTAATTAAGGATCCAATATAATGTCTGGAATTTATTTTCTAACAAGTTATGCATGGATAAGGCATTCAACAGATTTAGTCTTCTGCCTATCACAATGAAAGACAAGGGTCATAAGAAAGATTTTATCAAACTTTGATAAGGAAAAGATTGGGATAAGGGTGTTCATATTTTCTTGTAAAGGAATCCCTTCGAGAATCATTAGGTTTCAGACCTTTTGAACTTGTATTTGGACATAATGTTTAAATTGTTAAAAACAAAACTTCTTTCAAGTGAAGATTCCAGGATTAATCTTCTTGACTACGTCTCTAATTTCAACATATGCTTGTGAAGTAGCAAGAACTAATATTCACTCTGCTCATTCAAACATGAAATTAAGGCATGACAAAAACACAAAAGAAATACTTTGTTAGCCTGGTGAATTACTTGTGGCTCTCTTGCACTTACCTCATTGGTCAATGCACAATTGAAATCATTAATACACCCTTGAGGCGGAAACAGAAACAAGTTTGTAATATAAATATGGTAATAGAATAGTTTTTTTTAAAAAAGCACTGTTAATCATTCAATCAATTTAGTTCTACCAATCCCACACAATCGCAGTGAGGATATACACGATGGAATTCAATCCGACAGCAGTGACTTTGATTTAACCAATCTTCGGAATTCAGAACTATTAACCAATCTGGATCAGAAACTTTCACATGTACAACTAGAAGAAATGATTGAACTAAAGCACCTATTATGAGAATATGAGAACTTATTTGCTGCTGTTCCGGTACGAATTTTGAAATTAATATGATGATATTACGGCTGTAGATTCTGCAGCAATGAAACAGCATCCTTACAGAATGAGTTATACCAGCAGGAATGCTTGAAAGAAATAAACTCATTGTTTGCTGCAGAATGATTTCATGGGACCAAGTAAATGTAACTGGAGTTCACCATGCATTATTGTGTTGTGCCGAAACCAGATATTACATTGTGCATGTGTACTGACTATAGAGAAGTCAACAGTGTCACCAAAATAATGAATTCATTTCCAATGCCATATATATATATGGATAGATAGATATGCGTATCGAAATATCTCAGTACATATCTCTTGTATGTCTTGAATGTTTGTACATGTGATATATTTATATTTAATTTCATTTATGTATATCAAATATGTCACCATCAAGTTATGTAACAGTATCCTTGCACAATTCGGATATAAAAGAACAGTTCTGAAAATGTTTCTTCTCCGGTCCCTTAAAACTCCTGGTTAAGAACAGTTATCATGGGATGGTTCAGTGTAGGTATGACTGTTTCTCTTTCAAGAACGAAGCCGCTGTTTCTTTTCTTCTGGATTTTTTAATTGATTAGGTTATTATAATTGAAAATAATGAAACACATTAGGGCAAATGGAGACTTGTTTTAATGTCAGCAATATATTTTCAGATATCTAATATGTCTAGCTGACATTTTGAAATAGGCGACGAATTTGAGCAAAATAAGATGGTACTCGAGGTACCCATTTCTTATGCAGGCAATGTCGGACAAAAATTGGCTTTACGAGTTCTTTGCAGAGCGAGTATACAAGAGTTGTTGTTTTTTCGAACTGCTTTTCTTGTGTTTTAGTTTTTTTTTACTTATGACCTGAAGACAGAAAAAACTGTGGGTGATGACCGGTATACACGTTTCACATATGACCTGAACTCAGATAAACTGTTGGTGATGACTTTTATAGATGTTTCACATACGACTTGAACACAGATAAAGCTGTTGGTGATGACTTTTATAGATGTTTTGCTTAGGAAAGCAGTGAGTGCTGACTTTTATACATGTTTTACATATGACTTGAACTTAGATAAATCTGAGGGTGATGACATTTATAGATGTTTTACTTACGACATGATCACAGATAAAGCTATGGGTGATTAGCTATATACAAGGGGCTAAGCCTACCACTACCATAACTCACCTGAGAAGAGATTATATATATATATATATATATATATATATATATATATATATATATATATATATATATAGAGAGAGAGAGAGAGAGAGAGAGAGAGAGAGAGAGAGAGAGACAGACAGACAGACAGACAGACAGACAGAGACATAGACAGAGAGAGAGAGAGATATGTATATGTTACGTGGTGCTTAGTTTGTATATCGTCATCTAGAGGATGATCGTCCACAGTGTTATTGTCAGGATCAAATAAATAATAAAGTAACATATGAAATTAACAGATGGAATAAATGGAGATCTGAGATGATATATAGAATTGAACAACACAAGCCTCTGTATATTTTAATCAAATATATATGCAAATTCAAATTGAAAATGATATTTGAAGGATAAACCTTCTTAGAAACAATTACCAAGTTCATAAAAAGGAATTAATCGTTCTGTTTTAACCGATAAGATAAATCTCATCATGAAACAGAGTGTGCGATCGAGCTAAATTGCCCTCTCTTCCCCTCTCTCTACCCGGTGTCTTTCAGGTCATCAATCATAATTTGTCTGTCTCCTCTTTTGACCACTCTATGGGTGTATACATATTATGCTATTTCTCTTTCAAAATAAATAATACACAACCTAAATATTTGTCAGGTTTTTTTCTTCTTATCCTAATTAAACATAAACTAAGGCTAATATGGGTCAGACCGCAGCCCGACAGCTGATACACTAACCCTAGTAAAGAAGATATACGTTTCTCCCTAAAGTGCTGTTTAGTATCCCTAACTGAATTAATATATTCTAGGCACAATTAACCGTACACCCTGCTTTTAACTACTACTATTTAATGGCTTAATCTGTCGACAGAGTTCACAGCGTAATTACACAAATGCATTAATGCGATTCACTTCAAGTCTTAACAACAATATTTGCTAATTAACTAACAATCCATCACGTGTACATGATGCGACATAGGACTAGTCATTTCTTAGCATACATGATTCTTAACATTTAAGACAACTAAATTCACACTATTATGTCAAGAAATTCAAAGCAAAGAAATAATGAATGAAATTCTTCGAATAAACAAGTCATACAACATTCAAAACGAATGAACGCAAAGAACTGTCTTCCGAACTCAAAGGAAAATCGATGTATGCATTTAAAACAATAAATTCAAACAAATAATTACAAAGTCATATCGTGAAAACTAAATGAGAGTGAAACAAAGACCTTGTGCTTTTTGAGAATCGTTCTCTTCTATTTAGCAGAATCTCTCTATACCTTTAAAGTCACTTGTCCCTAAAATTTCCAGACACCCGTCTCTTGAACATTTTTATAACGAGAGAATACTTGTTGTACTCCCTGAGCCAAGACGTCGCCTCCTGCAAACTTAAACTGAATAATTTTTCGAGGATGAATACAACATTGAATTGTGCCTGAGAAACTCGCATCTCTTCTTTAACTTAGCCAATCAGGATTAAATGTATCTAACCATCTTTATTAACACACGCCCATTGACTTTAGAATAACTCTCTATTCTGCCATTATCAATACCGATTTCTGGAAAATGTCATTTTGTTACACTTATTTCAGACGGCACAAAATTGTCTTTGCATCGCCTCAACTTAGTCATTTTTCAGTATTTTAAACTCTTATTTCACCATGCCTCGTCCACGTCTCTAACCGTTATCAAAATGAATTTCTAATTAAAATTCAATCAGCCCATTCGTCAATGTAATTGTTACGTGTACCCTAACCGTGGCAAGATTCACTCAGTTATGTGATGCCATATCTACTTACGAAATTATTCACAGTTACAATATATATATATATATATATATATATATATATATATATATATATATATATATATATATATATATATATATATATATATATATATATATATATGACCAACAAGTTTTGTAAAATTCAAAGTATAAAAAATTTAAAAAGCACTTAAAGTATTGTGAATTAAATCCCAAAAAGTCCTAAATGTTCTATCACACGTTCAAATGTATAAAGTTTCAACTGAATTCCAGTGTTAATCTAATTAAATTTCAATAGTGAGTGTTAATGCTCTAATGGCCTGTAGTGTGATGATGTACTAACAGTTTTTTGTTATATCACATAGCACATCTAAAAACGTTCATGTCTAAATTCACTATAATTCCAAATTAATGTTCCAGTCCAAGAGTATTATTGAAAAGCTTTTTGTATTTCAAGTGGATAATAATTTCAATAAAATGAAAAACTGAACACAACAATAAGACGGGTTCTGCTTCAATATGTTAAGGGAAGAATGATTAATTTATCAAGTAAACATCATTATATAAAAATCTAAGACACAATAATAGAACCTGGATGAAGAGCAAAAGTTCATTTCTAGAAAATTCTAAGTTGCCAACAAGATAATGAATATTACTAAAAGTATAATAAAGTACATGGCAATCATCCGGTAGACCAGTTTTATGGGGGTGGAATTCCAGTGTCCTAGACTCAGATGATTACCTCCATTAATAATGATCACAGTATTTACTCTGTACACCTATACACACAAAAATAATATCAATGTATCATGTTGTTTATAAAATCTATCTCTTTAGTCAGCTACACAGTGAACATGATTATATATATATATATATATATATATATATATATATATATATATATATATATATATACACCACATACATTAAAAATAGCATGGCATTTAAAGTGTTTGTATAAAGCTTAATTGATATACCAATACTATTGGTATATCAAATTGTGATCCGCCAATGGCGCAACAATACGAATACATAAACATTCATTCAACCGATGGCTAATAGATCAATGCTGAATTTCTACTCATTCATTAATCAAAAATGACATATGAAAATAATGATAAAAGTATTAATAATCCCTGTTTTCTAAATGATATTGAAATGGCACACAATTTCGTCGGAATCCTTTCTTTTTTCCATTGCCCATCTCGTGCGTAAATGACAAAATAAGTACAAATCGGGAGTGAGATAGAAAAACATATTGCGCTGGACGAAAACATTACAACTGAACTTGAACCAAGTAACCTACAGTAATCTGGTTCATCGTAACGGTATGTTTACGCTTTCCTTGGGATCTATCTACTGTGCTCATAATATCAATGGTACATAGTTGTAATAGCCAGTCACACTAGATCTATATGTTAAATTTGTCGGTTACGAGGCACACATGCTGTGCAGTGTTTTAATCCTTGGTTGTTGTTTCTTAAACCTATTATAATGTTCTAAAATCGATTATTAATTATTAAATATAAAAATGTCCAAATGGTTGACCTGCCTCTCTCTCTCTCTCTCTCTCTCTCTCTCTCTCACACACACACACACACACTCTCTCTCTCTCTCTCTCTCTCTTGACCGTTCACCTAAGTCATTATTCTGCGTTAATTAACATTTCTAAAGACTACAACATTTTCTCTCTCTCTCTCTGTTTCTCTGTCTCTCTTTCTCGCTGTGTGTGTGTGTGTCTCTCTCTCTCTCTGACTCTCTCTCACTGTCTCCCCCCCCCCTTTGGACGGCTTGACTAAAATTACGTCATTCATGGGTCCAGAGGGGGACAGAAAGCAGAAAGGATTGTGATGATGTACCATATTAAACTCATTTAGAAAACGGGGATTATTTATACTTTTTATCGTTATTTTCATACTTCACTAATCATTAATGTGTGGTAATTGATCATTGAACTAGAATCAACTGCATACGGTCGCTAGAACGTTTATATATGCGTATTATTGCGCCATGGGCGGATAACAATTTTATATACCATTTTATTGGTATATCAAATTGTTTAATACTAACACTCTAAATGCCATGTTATTATATATTTATTTATATTTATATATTTGTCCCTCTGTGTGTGTGTGTGTGTGTGTGTGTGTGTGTGTGTGTGACAAAGGATACCACTGACTACGGTCTTAAATAATGAGGGTGAGGTGATGATTTCATATTTAATCCAAAAGAATACATCCAGATCGTATTAATTGTCGTATTCGTTCTCAAAGGACAAACTTGCTTTTAAAATGTGGTTTAAACTTCTTCTAGCAATAAAGTGGACGTTGACCTACTTTATTTAGTTCACTGTCGATTATAAAAATATGACAGTAAAAAATGTATTAGTTATTGCTACCTGAAATTGTAGCTTCCGTGCAAAGTTACAGAGAATTTCGTATGTGAGAAAATCAGGATTCACCTAAAATGAAACAACGCATGTTTTTAAATAACTGTGAATGATTGATGCAAACCGCGCGTAGAGGGGAATGAATAGGCCCTGAACCTCCACTAAGTCACAAAGGTCAGTTTGGTGGAAGGTACGAATTTGTCGATATAAGGCATCTGCACATAAAATGTTCAAGCTTCTCTCAGATAAGCTTTCTGTTTTGTTTAGTTTTGTAACTAAATGTACCGTGTAAACTATCATAAAGTCAATTATCTCCCATCGCCATATCCTAAAACGCACCCCCAGCGAAATAATGAGCAAAGCAAAAGAGGCCCAGTTGGAGTCTTTAAAGCTAAATCTTCAAGTGTTTGCGCTAAACAATCAGCCGATGAAACAACTTGCATTATTCATTATGATATTATCTGGCTTCTTTCATAAGTAGCCTTTGAAATAAGGAAATATGCAGTAGTTCCAAGTCAATTTGACAATGATGAACTACTATGACTTGATGACAAATGCGATCATAGATGGTTCTATCAAAGCTTTACAAATATGTCTAGTACCAAGAAAAGAAACCATTCAGAACATTCAGACAAAATGCTATCAAATTTAAAGATGTTAAGCACTTCCGAGCACATCCAGAATCTTCGGTCTTATCCCCAGCTGACAAATGAATTTTATGTGGAAAATATGAACGATGAGCTTATTGTTAATTTGAATATCTCGCCAAGATTGTCACAAGAATTGCAGAGATGAGTATCATTGTAGTAGCAAAGCTCTATAAATATCTCCTGAGATAAATCAAATAAGAAAGATCTATTTACTAAAGAAGCAAATTATCACAAAACATTCCGCAGCGATTACACTCGAAAAGGCAGTAGCTACTAGAAATGGTACAGAGGTAGGTTCATAAAATACAAAAAGCGTCTAAGAGTACTAGCTATGTAAAGGCACAATATCTCTTAAAAATGAAAACATTTTTTCCAATGACACCAGCCGTCAAGTGCCTGTACTTCAGATGATTTAGCCTGGCACCTGAATCACTTCACAAGCTTCATGGCTTGTGAAGAATTTTTAGTATACCAGACTACCAGATGATTACGTAGATAGTTATACCACCGTTCGTTTCAAAGGACACTATCAAACCAGACCCTAATGGATTTCTGTTGTGTTTTTAAGGAAAGCGCCTTCCATATCATGAAGGGTACAGTTGGTAATGATAGTAAAGTTGGCAAGTACACTTGTATAGGTTTTGGTGGCAAAGTAGACCGTGTAATTGCATCATCTTGTATCATTGATTTGGTTAAGTATTTTGATATAGACCGCCTTAATTGCTGATCAGTTAGTTCACTCCGTTGTACGTTTCAAGGTCGAATTCCATACCAACAAAGATCTTTCATATGAAAGTATGAAAGGCAAACAAGTTTGAAATAATGTTTTCTTTATTGCTTACAAATCAAATCTGGGTTCAAATATTGTTCATGAAAAACTTCAAACCCTAAATGGGAGATTAATGCACTTCACTGGCAAATGTGATATTGCTTGTTGT
Organism: Sinohyriopsis cumingii; assembly: GCA_028554795.2. Classification (NCBI taxonomy): domain Eukaryota; kingdom Metazoa; phylum Mollusca; class Bivalvia; order Unionida; family Unionidae; genus Sinohyriopsis; species Sinohyriopsis cumingii. The sequence goes on along the minus strand of CM068829.1, from coordinate 91,582,185 downwards.
GTATTGGAGTTAAATATTATACCTGAATGATGCATGGACTCATTTCTTTCCAACGGTTGTATCCTCTAAAGATCCTGATGATTAGAAATATTATGAAGGAAGGAAAAGTCTATGGCTTCTTTAAACGTGTGATGAAAGAAAGTTTTATGTAATAAAAAAACACGTTATTTAAGAAGAAAAAATGATTGAATCAAGGATATGTATGAACATGGCTAGATCAGATTTAAAAATTCATTTTAAAAGAGATACATGATTAAGATAAAAAAGTGAAAGCAATGAGATCACAAAATATAAAACTGTATTGCTGAAAGATTCTGCTAATTTTAGACAGCTGATTTTAATATAGAGACGATTGAGATCGGATGACAATATTTAACAATTAAATGATAGCATATGCAAGTGATTTAACAACTGAATGATAAATATGTACTAGTGATTTAACAATTTTTATGATAAAGATGTACAAGTGACTTAACAATTATGTTTAATGATTTAAATATTGATATTACATTGATCGAAATTGATAGGATTTTGCATCAATTAAAACATGGTACGAACTGCTGTCCATACCTGTTTATCAATGAATTTTTAATTTATAGTAAATATGTTTTAGTGAAAATATTACTAGCTTATTTAATAGTAGTTTGTAAATAGTATATTTTAGAGAGTGAATGGTGGTTCCATTACATAATAAAGACAGCTTGAATGGCATTAATAATTGCTGAGGTATAACGCTACTAAGTTTGCTGTGTCACATTGTTTACTCGGATAACAAATATTACATTAAATGATTGGGTGGATAACAAATAGTACAAGGCTAGGCGAGTGTTTTTTACATTACTTTCTTCAATGTTTTTAAAGGACCTAAACAAGGAATTTATACTTGATGATACAGAGAACACTGGTATGACGATACTTTTTATTTGAATTTATATTGATGATATTAGTATCTTGTATAATTCTTGCATAAGTCTTCAAAACTTTTTGCAACAGATGGCAATTTCATGTGAACCTTTCTCAGAAAAGATAATGATATTTAAAAAAGTATTAGGTTACCAAAAAAGTAAAGTTTACTGATGATAGTATTAAAAAAGAAACAGCAGACAGATTTACATTACTTGGTATTGTTTTCGCACGTGGTTAATCTTTTGATGAAGCACAGATTATGTTCGCTGTCCAGTCCGTAATGCTACATGGATACACTTGTAAAATTATTGCTTTGAATATCACTAACTTAAGGAGTCTTTTTAATTGATTAATAATGCTACTATTTTACTAGCGTTGTAAGGTATGGGGTTTTATTAATATGGTCAATATCGAACTAGCGTTGTGAGGTATGGGTTTTTATTAATATGGTCTATCGAACTAGCACTGTGAGGTATGGGTTTTTATTAATATTTTCAGTATCGAACTAGCGCTGTGAGGTATGGGGTTTAGTTAGGGCCAATATCGAACAAGCGTTGTGAGGTATGGGTTTTTATTAATATGGTCAATAACGAACTAGCGTTGTGAGGTATGGGTTTTTATTAATATGGTCTATATCGAACTAGCACTGTGAGGTATGGGGTTTTATTAATATGGCCAATATCGAACTAGCGTTGTGAGGTATGGGTTTTTATTAATATTTTCAGTATCGAACTAGCGCTGTGAGGTATGGGGTTTAGTTAGGGCCAATATCGAACTAGCGTTGTTAGGCATGTTGTTTTATTAATATGGTCAATAACGAACTAGCGTTGTGAGGTATGGGGTTCTATGCCTGCTAATAATATTGATAGAGTATATTTACAGTTTTGTAAAACCATTTTAGGAGTTGAGGGAAGCACACGTGTGTGTGTGTGTGTGTGTGTGTGTGTGTGTGTGTGGCAAGTGGATGGGTATATATGTGTAGATATTTATGGGTCACGTATTTTTCTAAATTGTTTTGAAAAAGAAAGTCGCATCTGATATTGTTTGTTGTAGTTCAGAACAACAAGTAGATTTCATTTACCAACGTGATAGCATACCAGAAAATATCAATTGCGTCGTGGAGGTTGAGTGTGTGACCCATGTGGCGCATGACCTAATGGTCTTTAGTTATGTATTGTTGGTTTGTTTTGGAAAGAGTTAAACCTTTGAGTAATGATGTATTAAAAGAGGGACTGATTTTTACAAGCCTTGCCAATGATTTCAAAATCTTATCGAAGCACTCAAAAGTTCAACTAAGTGTACAAGGCTTGTGTTGCTTTCGATCAGCATCCGATTCCAGAACAGAATGATGCATGCCAAAAACTTATGGATATTCAGCAATTTGACATTCATTTGTTTAAATTGATGGCAATCAGAAACGGCAAATGTTTCATAAATAATATAAATTGGAACATATGTTGTTTGTTGCTGTTTGTTTGTTTGTTTGCTTTTTGTCTGCAATTTTAAGAAGAAAACTTAAATGAATAAAGAAGACAGATCTGTTGAGTCCTTACCCGGCTGGACTGATAAAAGACTAACAACAATAGCTAGAACATGAGTACAATTACAATTTTACCAACATGTCTACTTAATCAAAATCTTCTCTTGAAGTAAATTCTCCCAAGTAGAATCGAGCTTAGAAAACCTGATAAAGATGGCCTCTTTAATGGACAAAGATTTTGACCTTTTTGAAATCATTCCAGCTCATGTAAGTCCGGGGACATATAATAGGTTGAATACAACTATGATCAGCAGCACAGCATTTGATGAGCCGAACTCAGTCCATCTGATGTCAGATCATCAAACGTATCTGCCCAGAGCAAAACAGTCGGAGATCTTGATAACGTAAGCCTAAATCACAAACATTTAACAAAATCACGTCAACAATATGCAGTGTGGCTTTGAATCAGTCTCAGAAGATGCCATTCTGACTCCCGAAATTAATGTTGACAAAGTCTGCTCAATGCCAATTATTTCAAGATTTTGCCATCTATATTGGATAATATAATGCAGTAAAAGCTAGGGAATTTAAACTAGTGAGTTTTTGGCGCATACGATAGACAAATGACAATAAAATTAGATCTTACCATTAAATCATTTCAAGTTTGGCAGAGTTAACAGTAAATATATATATATATATATATATATATATATATATATATATATATATATATATATATATATATATATATATATATATATATATATATATATATATATATATATATATATATATATTGTGTTCTATAATTACAGTTCAAAAAAAGAAGGTACTTTAGAGATGCAATCGTTCGTGCTTACATTTATATGAACACGATGCCATTCTCAATAACATTACTTAATCAAAGGAACTGTCTTTAAACATTATCTGAAGTCAAAAGGCATGTATGATTTAATTGATAGGAGGAATGGTCTTCATTCATCAGACATAAAAAATTCGAAAATACGATACATGTTTTTCACTATGGTCTATGACGATGTAGAGTCTTTGTCTGACGGCGTAATAGATTAAAATAATATTTCATTCATTTTCAACAAATGTTTTCTGATTTTGATTATCCCTTATTTTTTTAAATTTGTAAGTCAAAATAATAGCAATATAATCAGGGGCATAACTATAGCTATCGTTTCCCCTGCAATTGGATGCAGTGGGAGTATTAAAGAAGGGAACCCTTAATCTCATTTTTTTGCAGGACGGCACAAAGTTTAAAGATATACCACTGAACGCAAAATGTTGCTTTAGTCTGCAGTCAGAACTGTCCGATCTAATGTGTAAATGTTGCCTTAGTCTGCAGTCGGAACTGTCCGATCTAATGTGTAAATGTTGCCTTAGTCTGCAATCGGAACTGTACGATCTAATGTGCAAATGTTGCCTTAGTCTGCAGTCGGAACTGTCCGATCTAATATGCAAATGTTGCCTTAGACTGCAGTCGGAACTGTCCGATCTAATGTGTAAATGTTGCCTTAGTCTGCAGTCGGAACTGTCCGATCTAATATGTAAATGTTGCCTAAGTCTGCAGTCGGAATTGTCCGATCTAATATGCAAATGTTGCCTTAGTCTGCAGTCGGAACTGTCCAATCTAATGTGTAAATGTTGCCTTAGTCTGCAGTCGGAACTGTCCGATCTGATGTGCAAAATGTTGCCTTAGTCTGCAGTCGGAACTGTCCCATCTAATATGCAAATGTTGTTTGTTTACAGGATAAAAGACTTTGTATACTTTGTTCCACTAAAGTAGACAAAACATGTTTTAATTTTATTCCTTTATGTGACACTTTATAAAGTTGATTTGGTTTGGTTTGGTGTTTTACGGGACAGCAAACAAGGTAAACGTGATTTGCTATTTCATGAATAGTGTTATCGAAGCTTTGAGCCACCTAACATTTGAACAAAGCTTTCTGAATGCCAAATGCCAAATTATATTAACTGAAATGTTCCAGACCGCTATCTTTATGTAATTAACATTTTTATCGGCTTCGTCGTTCTAATAACTTCTGCCGTTAAATGAATTTTTTATGACAATCATGGGTTTATTATGTGTTGATTTTATGTGAACGTTTGGATACATTGTATCATATTTGTATGGAATTGCAGAGGATTAAATATCAAGAGTTAGAGTAATTCGTGTGACTAAATACATAACAAAAGATTTGTAATTCAAATAGTGCCATATGGTAGAGATGTCAGACTGTAGATCATCTTGTAATATAGTCGCCTGACCATCAGTTTTGGTGTGTGCGACGGCTGCTGGATTGTACCCACATACCTTAAGCCTGGACTAAATATAAACTTAGGCTTATAATGCACGGGTATGATAGCCTTTAAATACGTTTAACTTGAAAATATGTATTCTTGAGTCTAGAGTTAACGTGTATGCATACGTTGGTGAAATTTGGATCAGCTATTAGAAACATTTTGTGAAGAATCCTACAAAATGGCAGTAACCAGGAGTCATGTCACTTCTCGTATTGGATGGCCAAGATGTGTCCAGGCCGATTTTCAATAAACTGTCCAATATGTCTCCTCAGACTGAGATCTTACATTATCATGCTTATGTCTCGTCAGACACTGAGATCTTACATTATCATGCTTATGACTCGTCAGACACTGAGATCTTACATTATCATGCTCATGACTCGTCATGCTGAGATCTTACATTATCATGCTCATGACTCGTCATGCTGAGATCTTACATTATCATGCTTATGTCTCGTCAGACACTGAGATCTTACATTATCATGCTTATGACTCGTCAGACACTGAGATCTTACATTATCATGCTCATGACTCGTCATGCTGAGATCTTACATTATCATACTTATGACTCTTCAGACTGAGATCTTCATTATCATGCTTATGTCTCGTCAGACTGAGATCTTATATTATCATGCATATCACTCGTCAGACACTAATATCTTTAATTATCATGGTTATCACTCATCAGACTGAGATCTTACATTATCATGATATGACTCGTCAGACTGAAATCTTATATTGTCATGCATATCACTCGTCAGAAACTAATATCTTTAATTATCATGGTTATGACTCATCAGACTGAGATCTTACATTATCATGATATGACTCGTCAGACTGAAATCTTATATTATCATGCATATCACTCGTCAGACACTAATATCTTTAATTATCATGGTTATGACTCATCAGACTGAGATCTTACATTATCATGCTTATGACTCGTCAGATTCAGATCTTACATTATCATGCTTTTGATTCTTCAAACAATATCAATATATGTGTCTGTGGTAGAGATAGACAGAATGCAAAATCATTTTTATTTTTAACTTTACTGGGGATAAGAGATAAATTCACAAATTTGAGGAAATCTTCACAGTTTTTCAGAGATATAAGGTAAGACCTTTAAGCAAAAATAATTTTTTTTTTACTGTAATTAGCCCTGATAACTCTGAGAAAAAAAATCATTGTTACTTACAAAACAATATAAAAGATATTCAAGAAATTTCAATATGAGGACGAGATTGTTTTATGAAATTTGAGATATGATTTCGGTATTTGGCTTCCTTATCTCTGTTGCTACGTTTAAGAAATTAGGCTGGGGTTAATTGAGCAATTGGATAAACCTGTGGATTTCTAATTTCATCTCGGACAAAACGAAGAAAATAGTGGGAAAATTTTGCAAACTACAGTAAGAAGTATATAAAGCTTATAAATGTCACAAGAGTATCTGTCTGTTATATTTTAGTTATTACAAATAAGTCCAAGTCAAAAAACACAGATCATGACTCAGCGGGAAAGGGTAAAAATTATTATTATTATTATTATTATTATTATTATTATTATTATGTTTGATCAAGATTATTTTATGTACACTTTACAACAAAATCATAATTACAGGTATATGATATTCTCTTCCATATATATGTTTCACACAGGATTACAGACAATATACTGAACCAATCACCTGGTAAATTTTGTGTAATGTGTCTTAAATTCGATCCAGCAAACTGCAGGTGGCAGTCCGTTCAGTCAATTTTCTATTTTACACCGTCTCATAAAATTCTATGAGTCACAATTTTTGGTCTTGGCATTCCAAATAAACGGAACTGGAGGTTTAGAATCTAGATACAAGTTACACTGAAAACTGGTTATTAAGGGGAATCAACATGCATCTGGAATGCCATAGTCCTTGCAGGCGGTCTGTAATTTTGTTTCATTAATATGAAATAGTATTTAGCAGCCTTTCACGAATCCCTGTCAATTGAATGTATTTGGACACAACTGTAAATTAAGCCAAACGCGAAAGCAAATAATTTATCTTGTACCAAGCCATAATTTGGTCGAGTTAGTTTAAGAATCATTGGATTTTCAATTACCGGTTAATGTGCTTAAACATTCCAGCATTCGAGATGTGATGAAACTCGAAATCAATCGGATAGATGATGAAACTCGAATTCATTCGGACTGTGATGAAACTCGAATCCTTTTCTTCTGACTTAACACCATAATTTCACGTATTAGCATTCAGTGCTGTTTTGATATTTGACAGATCAAGCACTTGTTTTGATATTTGACAGATCAAGAACTTGTTTTGATATTTGACAGATCAAGCACTTGTTTTGATATTTGACAGATCAAGCACTTGTTTTGATATTTGACAGATCAAGCACTTGTTTTTATATTTGACAGATCAAGCACTTGTTAAACCTTTATTATATAATAAGTATTCACTCTTTCTGCTAGAAAATTCTATGCATCAGAAAAATGTCAAACTGATATTATAATTTTAATATATTAGTGGGCATCTATGTAGAGCTATGAATGTGCAACTTTTTATTATTTATCTATCTGTATGTTTGTTTGTAATATACATGATTATTACTTTCACAGTCATGTTATTTATGCATTTCATTGTGTCCACTAGTCATCTCAGAAAGAATAGGGGGAGAACAACTTGTTGGTGTATTCTCTGTTATGTGCCATTAGACAAAAAGCCTATTACCATGATGCAAGTGGTAACATAGATTCTAGTCTTTCCCTGCAAGGAAACATGATTGGCAAAGTACATACCGGTAAGTAGATACATACACAAATTGATGAGATTGATTTACATAATTATTATTGGTAGACGTTTAGAAACAAGCTCACGGAATTAAATAACCTGAATTAAAGAAAAGAAAGAGAAGGATGCCTAGAGATACATTAATATATGAGTACCGTCTATACCTTGAATCCAACTGCTAACAACAGAAACCATGATCTGCCGTCGCATAATGTACCCGCAGATCGGAGTCTACGCTTTTTATTTTATTGACTACTCCTAACAAACTGCATAGAACAAGATCTGCCGGCGCAATAGGCTGTGACAGATCTGGATCGGTGCAGTTAGACTAGTTTTATAGCGTGTTGATACAGTATTACATTATTTTCTCACCCATGCGACAGAGAAATCTACTTGTTTTGCTAACCTTACTTTTCTTGTCTCAATCTAGTCATCTCAGACCAGTCGTCTCAGTCAAGGTGTCCACGCGCTCAGAACTACTTTTAAAAAAAAAAGAAACCCTTGTTGTCTTCTGCTGTGCCTGACATAGTTGTACTAAAATCAAACAACAACAACAACAACAGCAACAAATACATAACAAAAACAGAGTAACTTAAGTTAAATCCATCTTTGAGAACACACCATACAAAAACATTTCGAGAGAAACAAAGACAAACGCATATGATGGCGAGATTTTTGGTATTATGCTTGTTCGTTCCACACAACATGGTCAGATTTATCATATATGCAGGTCTAGCTCAATACATTTTTAAATCAGCGTCATTAAATGTAGCTAAAGCTACCTAACTAGTTTTAAATACTTCGTGTGAAACAATTTATATACTGTTAGCTACATTTAATGACGCTGACATGAAAATAACTGTGCAAAAGATAGGATAAAATTCTCAATGTTGTGTGAAATGAACAATATAACAGAAAACACTTACCCATGCATATATACTATAGACCTATACACTTCATAGCCTCTCTACTCTCTTAACAACTACGGAAAACTACTTAGTAACAGCCAGAAAAGTGTTATATAAAACATGCTTTCTTCTAATTTTATTAAGCATTTCTACTGTGCCCGGTTGAATCAAAAATATACCTACAATATTTAATGACAAATAATACACTTATCAGCCTGAAGGAATAATTTATCCGTCAGCACATTAATCCATAAGCAAATTTCACCGTAGCACTTGCCATATTTCCAGGACAGAAAATGTTCAAAGAATCCGTGAACTTGAAAGTTTAGCACATGGTTATCCGCTAGAGTCCGTTTTTGGAGGGTATATCATACACGGGGGTAATTGTACAATCAATATTAAGGACAATACAAGTATGTCACACACAGTTTCATCTCCTCCAAAGAAAAGAATAGTTATATACGATATAGTGATACAGATCTCTAATTACCCATGAATAATCTAAAGAAATATGTTACTCTTCATCACAGCTTGTACTAAGTATAACTACAGTACAGTAGAGCTGAGTAGCCAATATCGTTTTATTATTTACAATATAACTTTTCAAAATTGGAACTGATGAAAATAAAACAATGGGGAGACAAATAATATAAACCCTTGACTGCGAGTTCCTTGTCTCGGCCCAAACCCCAACATAGATTTTATATATATATATATATATATATATATATATATATATATATATATATATATATATATATATATATATATATATACATGCACACAGAATGGTATTCACTCAAGGTATAGCTTGCCACCTGGAGGTAAAATAACGATTTTGTTTTACTGATGACATTGCTGTCTTGTTTTTATAATAATAAAAAACTGAGTAAAAATGCCAGCTCCATGAAAGGATAGTAAATAGAAATCACTATAAAAAATATAATAACAAATAGAAGAAACTGTCAACCCTGATAGAAATTGTTATTTAAATGGAGAAAAAAAAACTGCAGATAATGATTTAAAAGTGTTTTTGCCCAAAATTCAAATGAAGCCCTTAGGAAAATTCTTAACTGAAACCGCAGTCGTTATATTTACAATCTTGCCTTTTCGTTGAATTAGTCGCATCCTACGTGAGCGCATTATACGAGGTCTCAGTGTTGGACGAAAATATAGCTTCTGCCTTATTAGGCGGGAAATAATGTATTCACAAAACACTAAATATTGACGTCCTTTTAGGACCGATTAATAATAAAAATTTCAGCATGGTAAATCAAGCGGAAATATTATAGTCAAAACGAAATGATCGAACCTTCTGGTCTCATTGTGGTTATTTCAGTTTTACAATCTTTATTTATATAGTTCATATATCATAAACGTATAAAATGACTAAAATGTTAGCATCCCATAACGGCATGGCGCTGGTATGTTTGTTTGCAAAGATTTCCTAAATATAACTAGAGTCAAAGGACCAGTCTTCAATCCAGACGTGGGTTAAATTTCGGCGGTTAGACAAATTTAATCCTGATTGGCTGAGCTAAAGAAGACGGGAGAGTCCAAGCGAAACTCAATGTTTAAAGTATTTTTCGGCGCAAAATTAGTATAAGTTTCTGCCGGAAGGTAAGAAGTTGACTCCGTTAAAATTATAAAGTACATTCTCTTTAAAGTTGTCCAAGGGACGAGTGTCTGGATGTTTGAGGGACATGGAACTTAAAGAAACAGGTAGTTTCTGCTGGATAGAAGCAAGCAAGTCTCAAGTAGACACAAAGTATTGTCTCAATCTCATACAATTTGTTTAGCAATAGAACTCTGTAATTATTTATTTGAATTTATTTATTTCAAATTCATACATCAATTTTCTTTTCGTGAGCTCGGAATTTAATAGTTTGCATTCATTTGTCTTGAATATTATATGACTCATTTATTGTAAGAATATCACATATTATTCTATTGATAATAATCTTGAGATAATTGTTCGAATTAACTCGTTCATATGTAATAGTAATTACGTATTCTATGCATTTCATGCATTACTTATGACGCGAATTAGTAAGAATTGTGAGAATGTATTCGTCTTAAATGATACGAATCATCTAGGCTAGTAAATATTACCATGTATGGAAATGGTATGGCAGTGAATTGCTAGTTAGAAAGTAATGTAGGTTAGACATATCTATTAATTCTTTTGTGTAATTAAGTTATGAACTCGAATTAACCAAGAATAGATTGTTATTAGCATAAAAAACGTCAGTCGGCCGACATTTAGTCCAGTTAGTGATTTTTTGTCCACATCAGGACGTAATAGTTTATTAAGAGTTCCAGCTTAAGTCATAGTTTAAATAGGGATACAAAGTAGTCGCTATGAGACACATTAATCGCTTTGTATTAGGGTTGTGTGTATCAGGTGCCTGGTTGCGAACTGACCCATATTTGTCTTTGTTTCTTTTTGATTTGGGATAAGACGATATCTGACGTAACAAGAATGGGGATATTGTTCGACCCAGAAGAGAACAAAACTAGACAAATATTTAGGTCGACTATTTGTGTATCTTTCAAGGGAAATATCTCCATTTATACGAACCATACTGTGGGAAACGAAAGCAGACAACCAAATTATGGTGATGACCTGAGAGAGAGAGAGAGAGAGAGAGAGAGAGAGAGAGAGAGAGAGAGAGAGAAGAAGAAGAAGAAGAAGATAAAGAAAGGAATACGACAACTCTGACCTTCAAAAAGATTATTGTTATTAGTATTAGTATTATTATTATTATTATTATTATTATTATTATCTATAAGGTGGGTAAAACATCACGTGGAGCTTGAAAGGGATGAAAGTCAGTGATATATTTGTAAAGTTTCTCAGTTTTTCTGGCGGAACAATTATGGCGATGCGAACATTAATTTCTAGCCTTCTGTCAGCAGCTAGACTTGGAATATATTATCCAAGAACGAAACAATTTGCAAATGTTGAAGCTGAAGAATTGTTATCGCTCTTTCAGGTCGGTCTTAGATGGCTTGTTTATCTTATTAAGACAGATACACGGTTTGGTATAAGTTAATATGTGTAATATACATACACCGTTTGGTATAAGGTTGTATGTATCAATTACATACTCCGTCTGGAATAAATTGGCCCATGTCGTTTACATACACCGTTATGTATAACATGGTTACGACCCTAGGTCTTAAATTATGTAACAGAAAGAAAGTGAAACCAACAGTTTAATTAAAGCTCAATAAACAATTTATTTCCACAGAACACAAAGTAAAACCGACAGTATTGTGTATTAAATCCCAAATAATCCTAAATGTTTTACCACAAATACAAACGTATAAGAATAGTTCCGAGTGAATTCCGGCAATGTCCTGATATACCACAATGAGCACAGTGTAAATCCCTTGAATAATTTAAATAAATAATTCTTCTAGAAGCTTAAAGTCTGATCATAGATTCCCAAAGACTGATATGAAACAAGAATGAAATGTGTTTACCAAATCAGCTATATATACAAATACCCACTGGACCCAAGATGTAATAGACTGTTCTGGAATTCCATACATAGCATGTGTTATTTACATATACCGTTTGGCATAACATGGCATGGGTCATTTACAGAATTTGGCATAACATAAGTATGGGTCATTTACATACACCGTTTGGCATAGTATGGTATGGGTCATTAGCATATACCATTTAGCATAACATAGTATGTCATTTACATACGTCGTTTGGCATAACAGTATGCCATTTACATACACCGTTTGGCATAATAGTATGTCATTTACATACACCGTTTGGCATAATATTATGTCATTTCATACACCGTTTGGCAAAATAGTATGTCATTTACATACACCGTTTAGCATAACAGTATGTCCTTTACATACATCATTTGGCATAACATAGAACGGATCATTTACATACAACGTTTGGCATAGCATAGTATGGATCATTTACATACAACGTTTGGCATAACGTAGCATGGATCATTTACATACAACGTTTGTCATAACGTAGTGTGTGGATCATTTACATACAACGTTTGGCATAACACAGTATGGATCATTTACATGTAACGTTTGGCATAAGGTAGTGTGGATCATGTACATACAACGTTTGGCATAACGTAGTGTGGATTCTTTACATATAATGTTTGACATAACGTAGTGTGGATCATTTACACAAAACGTTTGGCATAACGTAGCGTGAATCATTTACATACAATGTTTGGCATAACATAGTGTGGATCATTTACACACAACGTTGGCATGGCACAGTATGGATCATACAGCCATATTTTGTCATAATGTAGTCTGTTCCGTTTACATCCTTCGACATTATATAGCATATATCATTGACATCAACAGTTTGGTATAAGATGGTATGTGTCATTGACATAAACGGTTGTGTAATAGATAGTATGTGCCATTAGCATACATGGTTGCGTAATATATGGTATGTATCGGTTGCAAAGAGTTGCTCTTTCAAGACAGATCAATATATTTGATTATATTCACCGTTTAAAGATAGCATGTGCCTTTGGCATATACCATTTGGTAAAAAATATTACGTGTCATTTGCGTACACCGCTTGGTGTAAGATGGCATTTGTCATTGACATAAACAGTTTGATATAAGATGGTATGAGTTATTGACATAAATGGTTTGGTATAAGATGTTATGTGTAATTCACAAACTGTCTAGTGTATGATAGCATGTGTCACTGACATTAACTAACTGGTACACGATAGTTTGTATCATTGACATAAACGGTTTGGTATAAGATATCATGTGTCATTAACATAAAAGGTTGGGTATAAGATACCATGTGTCATTGACATAAATGGTTTGGTATAAGATGGTATCTGTCATTGACACAAACGGTTTGGTATAAGATGGTATGTGTCATTGACATAAACGTTTGGTATAAGATGGTATGCGTCATTGACATAAATGGTTTGGTATAAGATGGTATGTGTCATTAGCATGAACGGATTCGTATAAGATGGCATGTGTCATTGACATGAAAGGTTTGATATGTGTCAGTTACGAATAGTTGCCCTTTAAAGACAGAATAATATTTGAAACATGAAAAGTTTCAGCGGATGGTCTGTATTGTGTGAATTGTTTTTTATATTTACGTCTGTTTCATCTTTCTTCCATGCAGGAATCTTGTTAAAAAACCGCATTAAACATGAAATGATTTACAATCAAAATGAACATCAAATACCAGGACAAAAGCTGAATGTTAATGATAAATAATTCAGCGTAACTTTATAATCAGCCATGGAAACTGCGAACGTCTACTGAAAATAAACGACACATCATGTTTTATTTAACATCGGTGAAACATCTTTGGTGGAAGGTCATCCCTTATCTGTAATATGTACGTATGTAGGATGTTGAGAAAGAGATTAAATAACGTTATATATCAAACTTGATCTGCAGTGTAAGAATTTATTTGGTCATTAAGCCACGTAACTTCGACTAAAATGACGAATACTACATTCTTCCTACAGTTATAAGCGCAATATGATAGGAATTTAATGAGTACCAAATACCTGAGTTTTTCAAGTTTGAACTTCGATATAACATCTGAAAAGCAATGCACTGCAACACTCTATGTCTGAATATTTAATTAAATTTTAGGAAAAAGAACATGTCATTTAAAAGCCATAACGTATTTTGAAAAGAACGATTACAAGGAACCAAAATATAATAAATGTATTTTCAGTGATGACGAAGTGATTTCTTCCAGCGGTGCATAAATAAGAATACTAATGATTTGTCTGAGTTCCAAAACCTCCAGTTTTATTTCAAGCATCTGTAAGCATCTGCAAAGTCGACATAAAATGTATTCATGGTTTTGCTGTTTGTGAAAGAAGGCGTAAAACATACAGCAAAAACAGACTGAAAGTGTCTTGTCCCATTAGTAAAATGACTGAGAGTGTCTTATCCGAACTGAAAGTGTCTTGTCCGATTGAGACAGCAGTATTGTCTATCAAATCTTATGCTCAATTAAATCGTACCGTCTATCAAATAGTATTCTCCATCAGATCGTACCGTCTATCAAATCGTATGGTCATATAAATCGTACCGTCAATCAAGTCGTATAATCTATAAAATCGTACCGTCCATCAATTCATAGGGTCTATAAAATCGTACCGTCTATAAAACCGTATTGTCTATCAAATCGTACCGTCTATCTAATCGTATGGACATTTAAATCGTACCGTGGATCAAAATCGTATAATCTATAAAATCGTACCGTCTATCAAATCGTTTAATCTATAAAATCGTACCGTCTATAAATCCGTATTGTTTGCCTATCAAATAACACCATCGATCAACTCAAATCAGCAGTCAAATCGCATCGTCTATGAATAATGCTAGCTGTATGGTTAATATTAAGTTGATTATGCAACCAGTGTATGATAGATTAATACAATAGTTGGTTAAATTATATTCTTTCAGATTTAAAAGCAATTAATCAAGAACTAAATCGGATAGGATGGATGTTATAGACATCAGCAAAATAACTCTAGGCAGATAGTGAAGATTGCAATGTAATCTAAGTTCAAGCTGATTTTTTATCATTGCAGCATCAACTTTTGATGTTACACGCCAAGATTAATTTTTATCTGCATTAATAAATCTTAAAACTCGCCAATATTCAACAGCACACATTATAGTGCCTTCAAAACAGTCCTTTAATAAATCAAAGTCGAGAGTTTAACTTTTGTACTGTATTCGACCCAATGCCAGATATGATGTGATAACTTCAGCATGTTGGGCATCTCTGGGTTTTTCATCTGTCAGTGACAGTCTTGCCTAGAACCAGAGAGCGAAAATTATCAGTCATATGTCAAAATAAAAAGTAACTTCATTTAGAAACTCTTCATATCTTTCTTGACGGCATTAGGCTGTCTTTGGCATGAGAAGATGGTAGATATGTAGAGACTTACCCAGAATCAGGTAGTGATTTTGTTTAATGTAACGATTGCAGGATACGTACAGTTGAAGAGATAATGAATCCATTTTTTCTTTAGTCTAGTATGTTTTGAAAATGTTAGATAATCTTATCTATTTACTCACCAAACATTGAAACAAGTATTGCACAGGGACTGGTGTCTACACTCTATTTGAACTTACGTCAGACTCTCTGTTGATTTGCAAATCAGGTTCCAATGACTGGTTTAGTATGTGATATGAAAGCCCCATTGAAGGAACACTAATATATCTATGCCTTTATACATCTGGCTTTTATTTTACATGGAAGAGGTTTCCTTTTTACTACCTATGGAAGAGGAATCCGCGAAGGATTTTGGTGTTGTGATATAGCATATAACCGAAGAAACGCAGATATATGTGTGTGACGTAACATAGGTAAATGAAAGTGTCTTAGAAATATCAGAGAAGGAAAACAATACTTCTATAGATAAAATAGCATAGGGTAAAATCTGGGCGCTCTTAGAGTACTCTGCGGCTGATATTAAAGGTGACTTGGATACAGTTTACGTACGTGCTTCTCTGTTATATTTTACAACTCCCAAATGGTTTCGTCGTTTTAAAGATGGACGGAAAATCATGGCGAGCGGGTAGTGGCTTGAGAAGGGGCAGTTGATATAGATAAAAGAAACACAGTGGAAGATATTTCTATTATTAATGGAGTATTTCGTTAGCTATTTTAATATGATGAAGACTCATTTGAAGCTCAGAAAGGTTTGTGTAAGACTGATACCGCATTTGTTGACGGCTGATTAAAAACAGAGTCGGGTTGAAATCGCTAAACAGCTACTCGCCAGCTATAAAAAGACTAACCAGAGACGTTGAAAGGAGTCTAACACTTTTTTAATAAGTCAAGAAAAATAAGAAGTTTGGATCGGTGAAATCAAGCGAAGGTCACAGGTCGTTCGAGAGCTCGGACCTTCAAGCGAATTTTTCTATGCCAAAGATCAAGTCGTTCAGGCGTCTGTGCCTCACTCTTCTAGCGTCATTCGACATTTGTGCATCTCCCTTATGATGAACAAAATTTAAAATCATCTCAATTGATGTTTTATAACTAGAACTCAAAGTCAAAATAAATGACATTGGTACATTATTATAACCCTTTTAAAATGCAAACTGCTTCTATAATCGTTGTAAATAAATAAAGAAATAAGGACGTGTTGCGATGTACTTTATTCGGTGCGTGGTGTACAACTCAGTTACTGTTTGGTCATGAGTCAAGTATCTGGAGACTTTGGTGGCATGATATAGATATAGTGAAAGTGAGAGAGAGAGACATATGTGAGGCACTGAGGGAGAAACCTATGGTGAGGCAAGGAGGGAGAGACATATGGTGATGCAGAGAACAAAAGACATATGGTGAAGTAGAGAACAAAAGACATAAGTGAGGCAGAGAAGAGAGACACACACTATCGGAATCCAATAGAAACTGATGGTAATGTTTCCGTTAAATATTCAAGGATTTTATAATGGTTGTTTTCAAGATGTGAGCTCAGATTAATTGCTCAAAAGAAATCTGTTCTGCACCATACATTTATAAAAATCGACCTTATAAGAGTAATAAATCTGTTATTGTCAATACAGTTTAGTAGGTAACATTCTATTAATACATTATTGTTCGTTGTGTTGTTAGGACCATAAAAGAAAGGCGAGCAATCATAACTGTATTGTATGAACTTATCTGCGGGTTCTTAGAACTAACTTTTTTTAAAAATATGCTGGATGCAAAAAATGTATCTGGTTTAAACTAACGATTTAAGAAGGAAATCGATAGCAAAATATACCACACGGGTGTTTGTAAATGACTTATACAATACGAGGTTCTAATGTAATAAATGACATGTGTAGTCAATGATTCTAACGTAATAAATAACTTGTGCAATCAATGACTCTAATGTAATACATGATTTGTGTAATAGATGATCCACGTGCAATACATGAGTTATGTAATATATGCATATATAAATGTAAGTGCTCTAATTTAATGGAAATGATCAGAAGTTTATAATGAATGACTATGAGTAATATACGTAGATGACTTTCTTTCCTAAGTATTTAATTATATGATTGATTGTGTTTTTTTAATAGTTAGTTCAAGTTTACTTCACGACATAAAACCCTCATTCGTTATCGTTTCTTTATTATATTTTCTTGCTCTATTCTTTTTTTCGTAACACTATTTCCACACTAAAATATTCTGAATCACTTAGCAATGTATGTGATAACATATGTTAAATATACAAAACTACGTATAGGCAACCATGGCCAGTTTACTTTGAATTACCTTGATCCAAAGCAAATTTGTTTCTATGGCCAGCAATTGTGCCCTCATCCTTGTTTGTTTCCATGTTACATCCTTATATTTCCAAACACGATGAGGTACTATTAAATGACTGGATACTACAATAGGTGTGTCAACATCGTTATGTCCTTGACAGTTTATTTCAATAAATGTATTGTGAAATATCTACTTGAGATGTCAACATGAATGCATCGCTTTAGCTACTAATCTTTACATTTAATATTAGCTTTGTTGCCTTTTTCGATGAGATTTCAAAGTTCAATTGTGTTAGTATTTACTATTTGGGACTTGACCCCTGCTTCACTGAAGTTATCAGAATTCCTCGTCACCTTAAGATTTTGCCATTAACTTATTATATTATTTTAGACTATTGCAGGATGTTTGACAGACGTAGAGATTGTGGAAAGAAAGGAAAATCACTCTTTAGTTTTAAAATTGTACACTAGGGATATTCTAATTCTTGAATATGGGTAATTACTTAAATATGGGAAATTCTCACAATTTTCCTCGGAGATAATGCAAGTCTCTATTTAGAGAATTGAAGACATACTATGGGTACTTTAACTGGTTAGGTTTGTGGAGTTTTACGTCATTTTTCAACACATGATAGACTATACATGACAGCTAATATATTGTTGGTCGAGAGAAAAACAGAGAAGACCCTGGGAAGAAGCACCGAAATACCGGAAGCTACTGGCAAGAATTTCACATGCCCACACTGATAGAGCCGATATTCGAACTACGCGGACAGAGGTGAGATGCGTAAATAATCTGTAAAGGAGAGTGACCTAGTCCACTTGCCCCCCTCCACCCGCTCCCCTACCCCACTTTAAACAGTGATGTCTGTTGATGTTTAACGAAATAATTAGTTTTGCCAACCAAACAATAAGAACCATTCTAAACTCTCATCTTGAGGGAAACAATTGAGATATTTCGTTAAGCTGGTTTTGCAATATAAAAGCCAACAACCTCCTCAGGACATTGAAAATCCTTGATTGGGATCTCCAGTTAACAAAGTATATATATATATATATATATATATATATATATATATATATATATATATATATATATATATATATATGAATCAACACCTCCCCTCACAGCTGACAGTTTCTTATGTCATTCGTTTTTTTAAAACTACTATCAACAAAATGAATACATGTTGATAAATGAACGCTTTACCTTATTAGGCTTGCCCATTTCCGTGTCCATTAATCGTCCTAAAATGAATCATCTGGCACTGGAATTTCCCTAACTGTCAGAATCAAGTCACAGATGAAACTTTGCATAAGCTGTCTCAGAATGAGAGCTAACGAACGGCCTGTAGAATTTTGTTGAGCCTAGCCTCTGTTTTGCATCGCTTGATAAATAAAAAAAACAAAAAAACAACTATGGATCTCGAGGCATGTTAATAGCACAGCCAATATACGGAGCTACGGGATTAGAATTTAGATAAAACGCGGTGGCGTGTACAATCATCATACTTGAGGAAAGTGATATCCACTACCTGCAACGTGTGGTTTGTTTAATTAATGTGAAATATGAGTATGCATTTACTGAGTGTATCTAGAGCAATAAACTGAATATTGACATATTGCTATTCTATGTTCATTACTATGGTAAATAATTAGTCTTGGGCAAACAGATTACTTTCATATCATAAATATTCTAAGCAAAGCTGTATCTTCAATTGCAAATAATAAATAGAGATTTCATCAGCAGTAAACTTAAGCAGTGGTAATAACTCTCTCATTTTCATGGAATAAGCACATAATCATTTCCCGTCTGACGCTGTTTGGCATTTTAGTATCCAGTATCGCATTTAATGGCAAATTATCGTTGACAGATTGAAATGATACAGTAAATGATTTTATGAAATGAACAGTAAGTTATTGGCATTTCTATCTATTAATCATTTTAAACTATACAGAACTTCTTACATTATCACAAAAATAAACAATAATAACAACAAATAAATTATTATTAATTGTAGTGGTAGTTTGGTTTCGGTTTTGTGGGTCTAACGCCATTTTTCAACATATGATAGGCTGTACGGTAGGGCCAGTATAACTAGTGGTAAACTTTCTCACATACCTGTATTTGACGAGCCCGAGACTCGAATCCACACAGAACGAGGTGAGATAACAGTGACCGGTAAAATCGAGTACTTCAGGCCAATCCACTGCCCTGGGCCGATAGTAGTAGTAGTAGTAGTATGTATATATATATATATATATATATATATATATATATATATATATATGTGTGTGTGTGTGTGTGTGTGTCTGTGTGTTTGTGTGTTGCATTTATATATGAAATCGATTTCGCATATATCTGTGCATTAACTATATGCGTTTGAAGACCTTTTACACTAAATTTCAATTTAGATTCTCACCTTACTGTGATAGTTTACATTTCTAGCAGAATAAGAAGAAAAAGAAAAGAAGAAATTGCAGGGTAATTTAAGTTTAAAAAAGGCCTTCAGAGCTATGCATTCCACCAATTGTATATACTTTATACATTCTACAGCTACAATCTTATACCATATCCGATTTTTCCATACTAATTAATTCCATTATAAATTTCCATTATGATCATCTTAATTTTGTTAAGCAATTGCTTCTACTAAATATAAAATATTTAGCATAGATTACTTTACAATAAAATGACTATTAGGGAAATTTTAGCTTGTTTGCTTTTATTTGCAGGGGTTTGACCTTGACCTTGCCGGGGAAAAAAGCACTGAAGATGTCGATAAATTCTAATTCTGGCACCCACGTAGCCTAAGTATTCAACTCACTGGATCAGTCAGACATTATCCTTTCACAATAAAAAAAAATTAGTTGTGTCATTAATGGTAAGATAAATCAAGATGATAAAATGCTATAATTGTGGTACTTAAAAATCACCTGATTCCAGCATTAAATTCGTTTCCGAGTTTCACCCAACTTCTCAATGATGAATTAGAACTGTGTAAGCGACAGTTAATCTGAATGGTGATTCATGTTAGAATTATCTTCATTTTAAAAGACCTACAACATTAGATACTATCCGATCGATAATAGACCCCTAGCTTTTAAGTCAAGACTATATTTATGTCCGCTCATAACGAACACATATCCAACACCTGTGCATAACTGACACATGTTTTGAGTGAACATTTGATCATAACATACAAATAGATTATGAATATGAATTAATGGCAAAGTTATTTAAATAAATCTAAGTTGCTTTGTCCATTAGGCTACTATTGTTTATTAGTCAACTGATAACAAATATATGTTTTTTCTTTCTATCTCGCCATGCAAGTACCAACTCTATTGACATTTTTTCCTTCTGATTGTGTAGGGCACATGTAAAATAGTTAAACTCATTTGGAATTAGACCTATTAAGAAATGAAAAGAATGATGTAATTTAACGTATATACCACATGTGTAAAGCAAAATTTTGTACATTAAATAAACGAAAGTGCAAAATAGGTATTCGGTTGGATCAAATATTTGACACTGCACATCAATCAGTGAGAGAAAACTCGCGTACAGATTTGGCTGTATTAAGACTAAAACATGAAAAACAAAATCGCTTGCCCTAAAGTGAAATAATAATGTATGTGTTTCTATTGTATTCTTGAATTTGTGTTAAACACACCAAGTGTTAACACGGATGGATACAATTTTTGTTTTGAGAAGATGTATAGTAAAATAAGAGATGAGTTTAACGTATCTGTAAATCTGTATGAAATAGATTAACCGGTCTACTTACAACCAGCTAGAATGGTCGAAACAGTCATGTTAACGTATTAGTCACACTTCATGATGGTCCTAATGAGTGAAAATATGAAAGATATTACTATACTTGCGTAAAATAGTTTTGTGGATTATATATCATAAAAGATAAACAGATCTCACATACACAGCTTATCGGTAAAAATGATTGAATTTATGAATTCATCAGACATATTTTCAGAACAAAAAATAAAATGTTACAATATAGATGCTGTCTGAAGAGGTGTTATTTATATCTATCCTGTGTTTCACTTTTGTCCATGATTTTAGATTGTAATGGTTATTCGTAAACAACATATTAAATAGCTAAAATACTTATAAAGGTTGTAGATTATACAGTAATGTATGATTAATATAGAAGCAACGTGTTTACTTGGATTTTAATTCAGAACATTGTTTTCTCCCTTGGAAATTCTATAATCTATCTAATTTTTGTCTTGTAAGTAAGTTATAAACAAGTTATTTACTGATATTTAAGTTCAAGGTGTAGCCTTATTTGCAAAATTTAGAATGATCTAGAAAAGAACTTGATGGGAAAATTACCTGCATCCTGGTCATCGTATTGGATCTTAGTTTCTTTCTATTAAGTTTTAGTCGACATAATTATTACTTCCTATCTTAATATCAATCTTTGTGAATCTATCATCAGAGGTTTTGGTTGTGATCGGTTATAATTTGAGAGGAATCATTATTTAAATCATTCATTGGAATTAATAAAGTGCTCATTTACTAGATTAATAATATGTTTGGATTATTGTCAATTCATTCAAAGACTTTTTGGATTGCATCATTGTAGCACATCAGGACATTAATGAATATTGGAATTCATTCGAAGCACTCTGTACTTTTGAAATGGTGATAGAACGTTTAGGATTATTTGTGATTTGATTGACTATATTGTAAGTTCCTCTTAAATTTTCATTGTATGACTTTGCTTCTTGCCTGTGTCTTAGTTTATGTACCATATAATTTCAACATAGGGGTTGTAAAGTTAAAATCTCTCAACACCAAACACATTTTCCCGCATGTTTTATTGCGATTTGTAAGTACTATATCACCACAAAGCTTCTGGCACAAACTTCTCCTCAACAATACTGGACAGTCACAACAGTCAGACTCATTTCATCAGGGTTTAGTGTTTTCTCAGATCAATAGACAATAGATACGTCCTCAAGTTCGAGTATGATGGGTCAGATCGAAACTAATAATGCAAAAACAAAGTTATACACAACGAAAATAATGTTAAAAAAACCAATGTTTTTTTAACAGAATTGTCACATTTTTGAGAAAGAAATAGCTGAAGACAAAACATGATATCATAACCGATAAGTATAGAGGCCTATCAGAGGAAGAATGTAATTTAAATTACAAATACCGAAACGATGATCTTTATTCATAACTTACTAGGCTACACATACCCAAGCTATGATCTTTATTAATAATTTATTAGGTTACAAATGCCCAAACTATGATCTTTATTAAGAATTTATTAGGTTACAAATACCCCAACTGTGATCTTTATTCATAGCTTATAACAGCCATCTGATCCTGAAATTGTTTGGGTTTAATATTGTTCTGTACGTATATGATACAATAATGTGTCGGACGGAAGTCCTGCATTATCCTTTTTGAAGTTTATATTTACCGTTCGTTACCATTTGCTACTCAAAGAAATACACAATAAAAAAGGTGCTATGAATTTTGGTTATCGAAGACAATCTGTAAGCAACACCCATGACAAATGCAATAAAGATTCACTCCTAGTTTACATGTTCATCAGTAGTTTCGTAGAAGTCATTCAGCTTTGCCTTATACGTCTTTATATGTTATTTTCTTTGTCAGTCGATGCATACAGAGCAAAAGCATCATAAGGGTTCATCAGGAATATCCAAATATTGTTCACTCAATTGTTTTAGCTAAGACTTCGTAGAACTCTGCAGTTTATATCAGTAACTTGTCATTGCTAATTCTTTATTTCTTTCGTCTCTATCTCGAACAAATAAATTGAACAGACAATTGCATCGTGCAATAGCTAGAAAGTTGGATACGGCCCCTCCAGTAATTATTCCTGCAGCATGCATGTTGTTGTATTCATGAGTAATATATGTTGATACTGCTTCCTGATTTTCAATACTGAATGGCATCTACTTTAAATTATTAACTGTTAACTAATGTATGACATGTCTTTTCAGACTTAAAATGATTTAGTAGCCCTTTGATTACTTGCTCTTTAATATTTTATTATGGCCGGTTTGGATGTTCGTCTCGTTAACAACTACATCACTTCGTAAAACACCTAATTTAATACTCATAATATGAAATCCTTAAAGCAGTACACAGCCAGGCATGAGTTTCATTGTCACATCAAACTTCTTTATATTCTTATCGACTTCCTATTTTAATTCATCCATTTAAACACCCATTGCAAGTCTTTGTATGCCCAGTTCCGTCCTCAGTTCAGTTTTGAAATATCTCAGTGTTTTTGCGTACTTCAAGTTTAACTTTGTAACGTTGGAATTCCTATTGCTAAGGGTCATTAATCAATATTAGTTTGAAGCTTGTATTCATAATCATGATCACATTCACATTCATTTTGCTTTAATATCCTGTTATGTATATTTAATAATGTTTGTTGGCTTTTCTCCAGGATTATATATTATAAATATCTGTATTTTGCGCTTGACTTTTGTCCAGCATCAAGTCAATGACCTACCGTCTAGTGATATTATTTTGTAAACAACATATTACAAAGATAATATTTCTCTAAGATTATATATTAAATATTCAGACATTACTAATGGAGGTAAATATGTTTACTTGCATCTGACCTTGGGACATTAATTTTTTCTTCGAAATTCCTGATCTTGTTGACAACTTAGAATGTTTTAGAAAGAAAGCTGTCGTACATCTTGGCTCTCCAGTTGTGTTTTAATATTTTTTATTAATGCTGTTTACTTTAAAATTATTCGTTGCTCCCTTAACATACGAAGAGCAATCAGTCTTATTGTAGTGTTGAGTTTTTAATTTGGTTGGATTTATTATTATTATTATTATTATTATTATTATTACCATTATTATTCACTGGAATTACAAGGAACTCATTAATATTTGGAATTATTGTGAATTCATTCAATAATCTTTTGGGTTATAGTATTGTGATATACGACTGTTAACACATCGCCATATTCCAGGTCCTTGACATATTTGCAGGCACATCAGCACATTCAATATTGGAATTTACTGAGATCACCACAGGAATTCATGTGTAATGCAATATATCTGGACTGTAATATAACTTTAAGGAATGTTTGGGATTTAATTCACAATACAGTAATAATTGGCTTTATAGATTTTGACTTTGTGTTGCAGGGAAATAAATTACAAAACCATTTGGTTCTCGCTCTTTTCTATTACTCATTTTAATGCCGTAGAGTCGAAACAATCATATATTGCTGCTTCTATCTGCAAAAACCAGTTAACTTTTGCAACTCACACGGGGTATTTTTGTTTTCTAGAATGTTCCTGTTCAACTAAGGTATATTTATGTTTAGATCATTAATTAGCTTTCCCATTTATCGATCGTTTTGTTGGAAATCTGCATGCAACTTCCAGATTGCCAAGTGTTAAGGTCGTTCTGTGATATTTAAGTTTCATCCATTTCGCTTTCTAACGGGTATGTTTCATTGTTTATCCTATGTTCACTATGTTGTAAGTTGAACGTTAGGCATGCTAACTATTCCATCCCTTACTGACTGCAATGTTAGGTTACTGTCTACTCTATACACTATTGACTGCAGTGTTAGGCGCACTGTCTACTCTATCCCTTACTGATTGCAATGTTAGGCTACGGTCTACTCTCTACATTACTGACTGCAGTGTTATGCGTACTGTCTACTCTATCCCTTACTGATTGCAATGTTAGGCTACTGTCTACTCTCTACATTACTGACTGCAATGTTAGGCGTACTGTCTACTCTATCCCTTACTGATTGCAATGTTAGGCTACTGTCTACTCTCTACATTACTGACTGCAATGTTAGGCGTACTGTCTACTCTATCCCTTACTGATTGCAATGTTAGGCTAGTGTCTACTCTCTACATTGCTGATTGCAATGTTAGTTTAATGTCTGCTCTATCTTTCATGGAGGCGGCAATGTCTCCTCCGGTTCTTCTATTTTTTTTTTTACAAATTTAAACTTTCGCGTGCTACAAACTTCGCATTCTCCTGCAATTGCGTTCCTGTTATTGCGTGTGACGATTTCGGTTGGATTTATCGTAGCTGTGCGCGTGCGACACTTAACACAATATAGATCCATGTATTCTAGTAACATGAATGTAATTGATTTTTCAGCCACGAAGCGACGCGAGCAGGTGAAACACAACGCGGTGTTACCAAATTCGATAAGGATGATAATTATTGGCCCGTCTGGTTCTGGAAAGACGCAGTTGTTGCTAAATTTGATAATGCGATGGCTAAAATGGGACAAATTGTATTTGGTTGCACCGTCCGTTGATGATCAGCGTTGTTATCAAGTACTAAAGGAATTTAGCGACAATACCGACGAAGGCACAATCGAATTCATCACAGACATCAATGAAGCTCCATCAGTGGAAAATTTAGATGGTGATGTTAATAATCTTGTCGTATTCGATGATGTTATGCTGGATAAGCAAACTAATCCGGCTAGGATATTCTCGCGTGGCCGACACAAGAACACCGATGTTATTT
This sequence comes from Sinohyriopsis cumingii, assembly GCA_028554795.2. NCBI lineage: Eukaryota > Metazoa > Mollusca > Bivalvia > Unionida > Unionidae > Sinohyriopsis > Sinohyriopsis cumingii. The sequence goes on along the minus strand of CM068829.1, from coordinate 91,555,968 downwards.
ACGTGACGCAGCGATATACGCAAATTCCTAAAGTTATTAGAGACAATTGCAATATCTTATCAGTTTTCAATGGCGTTGATACTCACACGTTGAGAAATATTCATCAGACCTGGTGCAACGGCGACATGGACATAAACAAATTCAAAAGCTCATTTTAAATGGCCCGCCAGAGCTCGAGCAGCTATATAGTCGTTGCTTTTCAGTTTTCTGCTGCGGCTCTCGGCTTCAAGAAAAAACATTTTTCAGTGGCCCATGATGTCAAAAATGTTGGACTGCACTGCCTTACTGACTGCAATGCTGGGCGTTCTGTCTACTCTATCCATTACTGATTGCAATGTTAGGCGTACTGTCTACTCTATCCCTTACTGACTGCAATGTTAGGCATACTGTCTACTCTATCCATTACTGACTGCAATCTTAGACAACTGTCTACTCTGTCCCTTACTAATTGCAATGTTAGGCGTACTGTCTACTTTATCCATTACTGACTACTTTGTTAGACAGCTGTCTACACTATCCATTACTGATTGCAATGTTAGGCTACTGTCTACTCTATCTCTTACTGATTGCAATGTTAGGCGTACTGTCTACTCTCTCCCTTACTGACTGCAATGTTAGGCGAACTGTCTACACTATCCATTACTGATTGCAATGCTAGGATAATGTCTACTCTATCCATTACTGATTGCAATGTTAGGCTACTGTCTACTTTATCCCTTACTGATTGCAATGTTAGACAACTCTCTACTCTATCAAGTACTGATTGCAAATGTTAGGCGTATTGTCTACTCTATCAAGTACTGATTGCAATGTTAGGCATACTGTCTACTCTATCCCTTACTGATTGCAATGTTAAGCGTACTGTCTACTCTATCCCTTACTGCAGTCTTGTCCAACCCGCTGCCTACGGGCCGCATACGGCCCGCGAGCTCATTTTAAATGGCCCGCCAGAGCTCGAGCAGCTATATAGTCGTTGCTTTTCAGTTTTCTGCTGCGGCTCTCGGCTTCAAGAAAAAACATTTTTCAGTGGCCCATGATGTCAAAAATGTTGGACTGCACTGCCTTACTGACTGCAATGCTGGGCGTTCTGTCTACTCTATCCATTACTGATTGCAATGTTAGGCGTACTGTCTACTCTATCCCTTACTGACTGCAATGTTAGGCATACTGTCTACTCTATCCATTACTGACTGCAATCTTAGACAACTGTCTACTCTGTCCCTTACTCATTGCAATGTTAGGCGTACTGTCTACTTTATCCATTACTGACTACTTTGTTAGACAGCTGTCTACACTATCCATTACTGATTGCAATGTTAGGCTACTGTCTACTCTATCTCTTACTGATTGCAATGTTAGGCGTACTGTCTACTCTCTCCCTTACTGACTGCAATGTTAGGCGAACTGTCTACACTATCCATTACTGATTGCAATATTAGGCTAATGTCTACTCTATCCATTACTGATTGCAATGTTAGGCTACTGTCTACTTTATCCCTTACTGATTGCAATGTTAGACAGCTGTCTACTCTATCCCTTACTCATTGCAATGTCAGGCGTACTGTTTACTCTATCCCTTACTGGTTGTAATGCTAGGCGTACTATCTACTCTATCCCTTACTGATTGCAATGTTAGGTCTACTGTCTACTCTATTTCTGTTTGCAATATTAGGCATAATGTCTACTCTATCTCTAATTGCAATCGTAGGCATACTATTTACTCTAGACATTGTCTATATTGTTTTCATTTAATTACCTCTAGACATTGTCTATATTGTTTCATTTTAATTATGGCTTTTATGATTACCACTTTGTTACTTGCTAGCGATACAATATAAATTAGTGTGTCGTGCATGCTAAAAATTCTTTTTGTTCTGATACGACGCTCGGTCTACATTGGAGACATTATAAAAACTCTATTTTAAAATTTATAAATCTTAATATTTCTTAAACATTAATATTTATATTTATGCGCTCTTCTTCATTCTACTTTGACAGAGAGGCGTGCTTTAATCAGATCGTCCATTTAATGGCGCAAGGTTTTCACGTTGTTCCCAACTGATAAACTATCCATCATATCTCTGTTTCACGTTATATAATGTTTACCATTCATACCTTTTCTAACCTATGTTCAGCTTTGTATATGTCATTGTCTTCGTTATACAGCGACAACGCTCGTTTGTAAAGCATGCCGCTTGAACCCTTCACTTCAAATAATCCATTGTGTAAATGACTGGACAATCATAAATTACTTGCATGATTTTAATATTTCCTTTGTATGATTATGAAGGAAGGCTTCTGAAAAGATTGGTATATACAGTTAAATTCTAGTACTTTCTAGATGTCAGATTTGGAATAACGAACATTGATTAGTAATGAGTGTTATTGTATCACTTAACTAGCATCGGTGAAATCTTAACCTATTTTCTGTTTTCAATTATCTTTTTGTCCTTAGGGTTCCGTTTAACCATGCCATTACGCATGCGTGTTGTCTGAATATCTTGAAAAGTATTTAATGCTTTCGTTTTCCATAAAAATCCCTAATATATTTTCAAAATCTTTTTTTCACCATCAAACTGTATAAAAAATGTCAGGTTGGCGCTGTTGAAAAGATTTCTCTAGAGGCACTGTGCATGTCGTCTCCTTGTCTCTTTTTTGCTTTTCCTTTTCCGCCAAAGCGTATTTTGAGACAACAGCTATGACTGCATCGATCGTTGCATGTCAACTCGATATACCTGTCACTCCTCATCCACGTACATAGCAAGGGCTCTTCTTTGTCTTTGCTCTCGCTTGTTAGTGTAATGTGAAAAATAGATTGTTCAGTTAGTCATTCGTTCATTTTATTGCGTTTCGTTTTCTTTTGGTCTCGTTTAATTTGTTCCCACAAAAGATTTATATTTGTGCAAGCAACTGAACTTCATCTCTCAAAATTTTTATACTATCCTTTGGCGGTCATTTAAATTCAGCATACAAAAATCTAGAGAACAATTTATGCTTCAATAATTTTATTTCAGAAAAGACAAAAGGAATTTTATCTGAAACTGGGACTGTTTTGAGTACTTTGCATCGTATCTTCAATCGGTTCAAATATGTGATTCATTTGATATTGAAGTTAACTTTGGCCATTGATTTGATCGATCCCATTACCTATAAATACTGAGTCGATGTGCTTTTAAAATTTCACTTTATTTTCTATTTCCATTCCTTCCTAATATTGTCATCTCTAAACCATTTTGCTTTACCAGAGGTTGCTGCTGATTTAAATATATAGTCACTGAAAGTAATCATTTGTTTCGGAAATACTGGAATATATCTTTCTTATTCTTGCAAATGAATGACTAAATTTTGCAACAAAGTCACAAAGGAAATGGAACTGATAAATGGTGTAACCTTGATGATAATTATTTTATGCACAAGTTAACTTGTTTTTAGATGATAATATGTTAATACTACAAACTGTTCATCCGGGGTTTTGATGACACTACAATGTTTCCGCCTGAAATAGGCATCGATATGTCTACGAATTAAGAGTGTTTCGGTAAACCGTTTTCATAATGCATCAGTTGTTGTTCTCCAAGCAAAGTTGCTCATTGCAAGCAGCACTGTTCATTTCAATTATATAATAACTATCAAAGTTACAAAGCTGTTCATTTTAATTATATAATAACTAACAAAGTTACAAAGCTGTGCATTTCAATTATATAATAACTAGCAAAGTTACAAAGCTGTTCAATTCAATTATGTAATAACTAGCAAGTTGCACATTATGAAGTTATTACATACAGTTTTTCTGGTACGTTGTTCTATTTTTGTCATTTTTATGTCAATGGCATTTACTTATTTTGCGTCACACGTATATCTGAAAGTGTCCTGCCTGCCCCACGTACAGCTGCAGATTATTGCAGAGAACGCTATTTTGTTTATTTATCAGCATTATATATATTAACGAGTACGAAGACACAATAAGGTCACGATGAAATATTTAGAATGTGTGTGAGAGAGAGAGAGAGAGAGAGAGAGAGAGAGAGAGAATATTGTTAGATTAAATATTAATTAAAGTGCTTTCATAATGTATCCATGTTCTAACAATATCCAACTGCATCTATAGCTTATAGTCCATAACCCTTTTCAACTATAGAAAATGTTAATTTCACGCTGAAAATACTTTGCACATCTTGATATCTTGCATCTGTGTATTATTGGTATGTGAAAGAGACACATTGTTTCTCATCTGTTTGCCTGTGTGCTATTTGTGTGTGAAAGAGACACGTTGTTTCTCATATGTTTGCCTTTGTGCTATTTGTGTATGAAAGAGACAGGCTGATGTTATTTATTTGTAATTAACTTTATTTCCTTCTTATATCTTGTAGAAATTATTAAACATAGAACAAGCCTGCTCCTTTTTCTTGACATGTTCATAACAATTGTATAATATTATTAATGTACGCTGTATCGATGGTGTACAAGATATACCACTCGTATACAATTTTTACTGAAAGGAAACTAGGCAAGCCACATTTCCTTTCAATGGTATCAGATGTCTGAATACATTGCAAGGCTCGGAGAACTAATAACTAGATTGTTTATGCTAAACGTGCGCAGTATAACTGTCGTTTCTATTTATTATCATTTATATATGGTTTTATAATGCTATTTTGACAAGTAAACTGGCGTGTGAAGAAATGGGTTTTGTCAGTAATAGAAAGGTTGCTCCGTTTATACAGATAAACCTTTGAAATATCAGATAGTGTAAACGTATCTTATGTACTGTGCTAAATAGATATTTGCATTTATCTCGGTTTTATAGCAGAGACTGAAAACTCGTTAAATTATAGAAGAGGCTTGCACGTAAATGAGTTCTGACTTACTCTAGAACGGAACATTGGCTTCAATGAGAAAATGTTGATAGATAAGTCTATCTGAATAGTATACTAAAGCATACAAATAGTGGGGTAACAAAGAGGAGTATAACCACAGCATCATTTAATCCTTTAAGTTGAAAGAATTTCCACGGAAAAATGTATTTTTTTTTAAATTTTATTTACGTCAAAGCTGAAGACGGAGGCATGGACAAGAACAAAACAATTCAGTCTAGAAAACAGAGAAGATGCAAAATGCATAGAGGCGGCTTTTCTTGCTTAATAATGTTACTTTCAATCAGATTAGCGGTAACGTTTTGAGCTTGTTCTATGGCTGTTGAAGTATAAAAAATACACTTGAACACGGTTAATCAAATTATGTTTCAAATACATTTTGCATCTGACGATATGAATCAAGTATTTTTAGAAAAAGGTAAAAGTGCGAACATTTTGTCCAACTGTTGTTTTAAAATAATTGAATTTTAATGACACGTTATAGTAATGGTACAAATAAGTTTATATGTGGTTTTGTTCTTTATTGTTATTAGGCCTATTATTATTATTATCATTATTATTATTATTTAGTACGTGTGCGGACGTATGAATCATTTCCCCAATTATTGATACTTGCATGTAACCGACGATCCTTTAAATACGTCAATATACTAACCCCATGAAACAATATACAACAACACGTGACTGTGGTTCTTAATCTCAGTTATAAACCGTGTCAGCTTGTTCCTCAGCAGATCTCGATTAGACTTAATTCATATGTTGTAACTAATCATCTTTTTGTTAATCCATTCCTCTATCTAGAAGTACAGATTTCTCATCAAGTCCCAAATTGATGTATGTATGTATGTATGTATGTATGTATGCATGTATGTATGTATGTATGTATGGATGGATGGATGGATGGATGGATGGATGGATGGATATATAGTATGAAGACTGTATCAACGATATATCATGAGATGTAGAAATTTTTCATTAAAAAGGAAACATACACACATTTGCCTTTTGATTGGTGTGAAGACTGACTACAGGCAACTGTGTATTGACTGAGTGAATGAACTCGCCACATCCCTGCCAAGTGTGTCCACTACAAAATTTAGTTCTGTATCTTTTGTGGCTTTGCAAATTGATAAGTTGATTGTTTTCTTTTTTCAGTTTATATTTTCATTCATATTGAATAAATAAATATAAGACAACACGCTTATGATTTAAATATGGGTGATGTTTTAAGGAAAAGAGTAGAGCACTACAAACACATCGTTAGCGTCATGAATACAGTTGAACGCTCAGCCGTTCACGTACCGGAGCATGGAAATTAGTGTGAAACTAAGCTAAATGATTAACCAACAAGAGGTTATTAAAATATTTTAATGTTTTTATATTTGCATTAATACCGATCATAAAACTGTTCTCTCTCTCTCTCTCTCTCTCTCTCTCTCTGGTCTGTCTGACTTAACTTTTGCCATCATTCATAGGTCCAGAGACCACATACATCGTCATATGATACAAGAGAAAGTACTATACTCTTGTTTTTTCATGGATTTTGGCCCGTATCTTGCTACGATGGGCAAGGGGGGGGGGCCTTTGGACATTTTCATATTTAATTAACAATAAACATTATAATAGGTTTAAGAAACACGACAACAACAAGGGATTAAATATATTCCAACGCTGTATTATCGCGCCAAACAGGATTTCACGAATAATTTTGAACACGCGCCATCTATCGGTTGTTTACAGATGTAAAGCTATAGCCAGGAAGAACGCAAATCTGTCAGAGCACAATTCATATATAAAAAAATGTCAACATTTTTGTAAATCTGCATTAAAATGCAATCAACGTCACTTTTTTTGCAAAGCACAGGTAATTCCATTGATCATCATGTACAAAGCTCTTGTCAAATTTACTATATCCGAATTGGTTTTAATGACGACGTATACTCAGTGTATAGTCTTATGTTTGATGATTATAGGTCATATACCGATGTCGACATTATACATCTCCTTTCAAGGTTATATGGTAGCCAATATGGGCCAAAATTGACAAAACATTGCTTATGATCCTACTTATCCTACATACATAGGAAAGCAATAATAGTCAATTTTCTTAAATCAGTAATATTTCAGTAATAATATTCTTATTAAGAATGTGTTCATTTATATATAAAAATTTCTTTGCCCACATTGTACTTAAATTTTGACAAAGTTATATAATTTCTTTTTTTATTTTAATATCTACTGTTGTTATCTTGGATTTCAACTTACCTGACATTAGTGTCACTGGATCCTTTATTTTTGTGGAAATATTCAACTAGTGCAAGAGTGGGCATTCCATCTTATCGATAAATTGAAATTTATGTTTATTATAATACCGCGATAATATCGAGTTGTTCCCCTATGGTACGGTAATCTAAGTCAGCCGTCATAAGCGGTTTTATTTAAATGTATGCGATTGGATTCGCAGTGATCTTCTTTATAGGAATATATAAAGGGAATGTCAGAGAATCTTCACAATTTGTAACAATGCAGCAATAACATATTGTTTCTAATATGTACCGATAACAACATTAAATATCGCGATAATACAGCGTTCCAGGCATTACAGTATGTGTTCCTCGTAACAAACTAATTTATCGTATAGTGTTGGCAAGATATTGCAACTTTGCATCATTGATTATATAAACATTCTAGATACATCCCAAGGAAAGTATCCACATATCGTTACAACGAACCATATTATTGTAGGTTACTTAGTACAAGTTCAGTTTCAATGTTTTCATCCAGCCCAAATTCTATTTATCTCTCACTCCAGATTTCTACGCATTTTTTTGTCTGTTATGTATGAGAGGGGAGGAGGAATGGAAAGCAGAAAAGATTGCGATGAAACTGTGTATCACGTTATATTAATTTACAAAACAGTGATTATTAATACATTTTACCGTTATTTTCATACGTCACTAATGATTACTGAGTGGAAATTCACTATTGATCTATAGTTCTAGAATTGACAGCACGCACAATGTTCATATATGCGTATCACTGCGCCATGGGTGGATCACAATTTGATATACCAATGCTACTTTATATATAGGTTATACAGAATGTTCGTAGTTTGGAACGGTCCCTCGATTCGTTATGAAAAAAAATTTGCCTTAACTAGGTAAATTGAACTGTTAATTGCCTTTTAGAAATTTGAATTGATCTTTATTATCGTAGAGGTCTATAGTACAGTTGGTCTTGTACAATTTTATTTTACTAATCTAATTGATTAAATTGTCATATTGTATATACGGTGACAAGTGTTATTTCTCTATTCTATATCTCTCCTCATTCCATCCATCGATTTCATATTTTTAATACTGGCTCGATCAGGAGTATAGCACTAAGTTCGATCATCCTTTAGACCAGGGGTCTCAAACACGCGGCCCACGGGCCGCATGCGGCCCGCAAGGGCATATTGTGCGGCCTGCAACGCATTTTGGGATTTTCAAAAAATTGGCTATTCATTTATTTCTTTTTCTCTCGCCGCCTTTTGAACTTTAACGTTAGCGCCATTTTAACCATAAGAAACTCTGACTTACTTATTTATTCGTAGTATTTCTATTAATTGTCGCCCTTAATGCGGACTTCCGATACCGGTTTTTTAGTAAAGTGATCGAGTTGATGTTGGATTATAAAGTTGATTTTGCTGCTTTTTTATAAACATAAAAGCCCGTATAAATGTCTTCTGTTTCGAAAAAAAAGAAAACTCGCGGACGAAAATAGAGTTTTTCAAGTCAAATGGGAAGATTTATATTTTGTCACTGAGGTCAGCGAAAAAAATTCAATGTCTCGTTTGTCAACAAACGATAGCTGTTCCGAAGGAGTATAACGTGCGTCGGCACTACAAAACAATGCACCGTGAGAAATATGACGCTTACGCGGGCAAAATTAGAGAGGATAAAGTTATGCAACTTAAATCAGCATTATGCAAGCAAAGTTTCTTTACCAATGTTGGTCAGTGCAACGAAGATTCAGTAAGAGCAAGTTTCGCTATAAGACTGTAGAGTAGGGATCTCAAACACGCGGCCCGCCAAGCCGTATCCTGTGGCCCGCAAAACGATTGGCGTCACAAGGTGTCATGAGAGATAACAAAGGTGGTGCGGCCCTTGGGAGCAGCAGGGAAGTTCTACAGACCAGACGGTTCCGCCAAAATAAAGCCTCCTACGAGAACTTTCTCCGTAGAAGCCTCAGATTTCAAAAATAAGCCTTCCTACGAAAATTAATTTGCGTAAATTCACTCCCGATTGCAATTTTTGTGTGCAAATTCCGATGATTCTGGACAGAGATTTTAGGGGGGGGGGGGAAATTTATTCTGGTGTCGACGAAGTTTGCAAAGTTTGGCTGCGGATCCTAATTTTACCTCGCATTAAAACAATATAGTTGAAAATAATATGAGTCCGAAAGCTAGCACAGTTGGAGAACCTCATTCTGCTAGATTAGCGCGAGAAGAATTAGCGGCAGTGAAGAAGCTTATCCCGACAAAACAATTATTTAAGAAAAAAGTTCGTGATTACGAAGACGCGCAATATGGAATTACCGAGATATCGTCGAAATTGTTGAGTCCAGTCACTGGAGCGATCGAACAGGTCGCATACGGCGACGAAAAGAAAGATAAGGAACTTAGGAAGCGCGGACTTATTCCCATGACGAGAGACATTGAGGAACACACTCGAGTAGTACCGGGTCGTCTTGAGCAAATTCATCATGAACAAGAACAAGCACGAGCAATGCAAGCACAAGAACGAGTGCGAGCACAAACACAAAAGCTACAGGGACAAATACAGCAGGCACGAACAAAAGCGCAAGTACAAGCACAAACACAAGCGCTGCGAGAACAATTGCAGCAAGAACAACCAGAGCAAGAAGAAGAAGAAGAAGAAGAAGAGGAAATCAGTAGAACACCTCGGGAAGTAATAAAAGATAAATTTACCGATGATGGCTGGAAAACAATAGAAAAGCAATTTGGATTACTTGATATTGATGAACTTGGCGCATTTGCTGAAGATTCCTTTAGTTTTAGATCGAAATTTTTAACGAGTGACGGATTAAAAAAAATTAAATCGCGAAATGTTTGGTTCAGGAATATATACCGAGCTAAACTTAATATAGAGAAAATACCTTCTGGTGACCAAATTTTTAATCGATTTCAAAAATCCGCACAGGATAGATTCACGTATAATATGAGTCAACCTCGGGGGAAAGGAAAACCTGAATCTCCGGTGACGCCACAATCTTTGAAAATAAAGAAAATACCACAAATAAAATCCATCGATGAACCTTCTGCATCTTTTTCCGCAGAACCGAAAGCCAGAATTACAGGAACTGCGCCCGAAGATCATTTTACTGAAAGGGGACTCAAGGAATTGGAAGATGAGAGAAATCGAATTAAGATAGCCAAATTTGGTTTCGATGAGAGAGGAAAATATTTGCAACCAAGATTTATCGATGAATATACCAAAGATGAATGGATTCCCGCTGTGTATTTTGCTGCAAGGAAAAGATATGTTGATCTTAATTATTCCGATTACAAAAAATTTCTAGAAAAAATAAAAGAAGAAGAAAAATTCGAGGACGCACAATCGCCATCGTCACTTCCAGAACCAAAGACAGGAAGCGGATATACCATTTGCCCTGATAGTGTTGTCAACGACGTATCTCGCCTCGAGGTATTAATCGGAGGAAAACGAGCAGGAAATAACTCTCGCGAAGTAATCAACGAGGCTTCAGATATTTGTCAGCGATTATTCCGTGGTGGTGTCATTAACTCTCACATTTACAAGGAACTCGTCGATGAGCTCATCGATTAAAACAACATAATTGAAATAACATGATTGTTCACAAGCATCAACGCAGACCCAGACAGGTCCGCATAGTAAACTCTAGATTGCCCGTGTACAAATATATACACGGCAATGGATTCGGCGATATCATTGGAAGTCTCGTTACGCGAATAATACCTAAAATCGGACCCGTGGTCAAACAGTTCGGGTTAAAAGCAATAGGAAAAATCGGCGAGACTGCTATCTCTGGTATCAGTAATTTGGCCAGCAAAGGCTTCAATGTTGTCAAAAGTAAAATATTAAATTTAATGCGCAAAAAACAACCCGTCAAATTACCTAGCACCAGAGAAATGCCACCCGAAATCAGCAAAGTCATAAACGACGCGGCAAATAAAAAAATAAACGATCTAGCGCAGGAAGTTGCTAAGACAAATCTAGCGCAGGAAGTTGCTAATACAAATCTCGCAAATGAAGTTGCTAAGACAAATCTAGCAAAGGAAGTTGCTAATACAAATCTTGTAAATACAAGTTTTATTTCAGGCAGCGGTCTTCGTTTTAGATGATATTCTTAATAATAAATGTTCGCACAAGTGTCAAATGAAGTGTTTGACATGGACGAGCCTGTAGGCAGAGACACATCCGTACGAGATTTCCAGTATTTTTCATACGACGCAGTGACACCAAATGCACCTAATCGCATTGAAATTCAAGTTCACGACACAACGAGATATTTTCTTCCATCAGAGGCATATATTGAATTTGGTGGCGAAATAAGGAGAGCTAATGATACCGATTATCCAGTAGATTCCAAAGTTGGATTTGTCAATAACGGAATTATGGCTTTATTCAAGAGCGTCACCTACACGATTGATGGAAGAGAAATTGAATCAATTACAGATAACGCTGATGTCGCAACGACGGTGATAGGTATGGCCAGATACTCGGATGATTTTACCAGGTCAGCTGGTCCTAGTATGATGTTCGCCAAGGATACTAACGACAGCGCAGATCATACCCAGTATAATCTCGCTATACCGGATAGTCCAGCTGGTGCTCCAGCCACCCTGATGGCGGTAATGATCGACGCCAATCCCAATTACAATCTCGGATTTGCCACGCGGAAAACAATGCTGGTTGGTCCTAGTTTAAGATTCTCCTGTGCAATTCCACTATCCCACATTTTTGGATTTTGTAGACACTTCAGAAAAGTTATTTACGGGGCGAAACACACAATTTCCTTCGTTCGAGACCCCGCGAGTAATGATAGAGCTATCTGGAGAGACAATAATACTGTTCCTGATGCAGGCAAGGTAATCCTAAACAAATTTACCTTGTGGATGCCAGCGATAACTCCATCGATACTCGAGGAAGAAAAATTATTATCATTCATGAATCAAGGTGGTAAATCCGTTATGTCCTGGTTAACAACAACAACCGACTTTACCGATATTAATATCAACGGAATATTTACCTGGCGAATTGCATCACAGCAGGGCTTTTCGGCACCTAGGCATATCTTTATAGTTCTCCAAGACACAAATAGATACGATCAAACTCACAGTCATATGATATTTGACAATTTCGCAGCAACAAACGTATCACTGAGAATAAACGGCCAACAAGAACCATCCGAGGAAATATCAATTGATTTTCCCACCAACTCGACGGCCCGTGCATATCATCGCTTGCTAAGTTTCATGGGACGCGATCAAAATATCGATACAGGATTACAAATATCACAGATAGATTTTAATACTCGCTATCCTATCTATTACTTCTCCTTGGAACATTTCGACCTGGTAAAACAATCCGTTGTCGATATCCATTTCAAAGCCAGAATTAACACAGGTGGACAAGTAGCAAGAGCCATCGCGGTGATTCTCGGCGATAGAACAATGATCTTGGAAGGCATCAGCGGCAGAATGAGAATTATTGACGCTCCTGTCGAGAACATGTGACAAATTCCAAATTTAGATTAAGCGGTTATTAATATGCCATACGAACACGTCAGTGTAACTCTGACCCCAGGTCAGATAAAAAAGCTCCAATCAGCGATATCAAAGCGATGCGGTTTGAAATTAACCCTGAAAAATGATCAAATTCAGGGTGGACCTAACAAACTATCGCTAACTAGAGGTCAACGTGAACGATTTACCAAGGCCAAATCAGTAAATTCCGGCGTTCATGTGAGTCTCTCCATAGGCGCCATCAGAGACATGGTCAAAACAGGCGGATTTCTTCCTCTATTGGGGTTAGTGAAAATGGCTCTTCCGGCGATTGGAAAGGCACTAGGATTAGGCGCGCTCACAGGTATAGGTTCCCAAATAGGTTCCGCAATAACAGGTAAAATTACCGGAGGAAGATACGGTAAAAAAAAGGGAAACGGCCTTTATCTAAGACGCCCCCCATACGGATCCGGCCTAAGATTAGCACGGCCTATTCAAATTTAGATCTACTTAGCGAAGCAAAGAAAAAAAAAATAAAATTTTTCAGAGGCGTATTTATGCGAGATCAACTACCAGAAAAACCAAACCCTACCGAGACAGGAATAATAAATCTCGACTTAAATACCGGCCCTGGCACGCATTGGGTTGCCTACGCGATTAATCCTCGCGAAGTTATTTACTTTGACTCATATGGATTAGCACCACCGAAAGAATTTATCAACTACGTGTCTTCGTTGAATATTCCGATTTGGTATTCGACACTTCCAACGCAGACATTAGCGGATCCACCGATATGCGGCCCGGAGTCAATTAATGTTCTTGACGCAATTTCAAAATCATCCGGCCCTTATAACAAAATTGTATTTGAATATACCGTAGATAAATATCATGGTTGACATTTACGGTAGATCGCTCTTTAGGAAGGAAAAAACAGAAGCAGGCGACATCGATACATCAAAATTTGCAACCAAGGGTGATATTAACAATCTCCTATCGCTGTCAGAAGTAGATCCTGGCGAAGTTGCTGTTTTTCAAAATACCGAGGGAAGATTACACACCAGCAATGTCAAAATAACTGATATAATCAAGCGAGAAGAATATAATGATCATATCAGTCAATTTACTCGTCAATCAGAATTAGTGTTGAAATCTATAGCTGATATTACCGATATTATCGCGGAGTTCCCCCCGAAGACTGATATCGCGGATATAAAACAAAAAAATAGCGAGTTATTAGCGGCGATGCTTCTAAAGTCCGATAAGGCATCACAGGATGATTTCCAGGAAAAAATAACAAAAAGATTTAACAAGCTAAATAATGATCTTAAAAAACTCGAGGAGGTATCAAAAAATCTCAATAAAAAACTCGACGAGGATATAAAAAAGTTCATCAATACCTCCTCAACTACACACAGCGATCTCATCGAGAGAGTAAAATCCATCAACGAGGAAATTACCAAAATAAATATCTCGTTGGGTCAGAGAACAACAATCGACGATCTCAACAAAAAAATCAGCGAGGAAATTAATAAACTCAGCGATGTTGTTGTTCCCGAATTTACCAAGGGGGTTAACGCGATACGTGAATCGATAGATGAGAAAACGAAAAAAATCAACGATGAAATTAACGTGGTACGTGAATTAGCGCGTCAAAAGGTCGATACATCAGTGTACGACAGAGCTATTGACCAAAAGATCGATAAATTCGTTTACGCCACTGATATACCAAAATTGAGCTCGGATCTTCTCGACGCAACTACAAAAATTGACGATATCAACACAAAAATATCGTCAATGAATATCCCAAGATTGGCGAAAATTTATGTGACAAATAAATTGATAGACAGAATTATGCGATACAATCTAACATTTGCGTTTACCATGAATGATTTTATCTGGACACCTGAGAATAACACATTTAGCTTTACCGCGCCAATTGCTGGCTCATATCGAGTACATATTATCTCCGATATAAAATTTAAGGTACAACCGGAACAGAATTATAAAATTTATGAATTCTGCCCTGGATTTTTTATTATTATTTCGTTAAGTGAATATAACAATATAACATTCACGCTAGAACCGCCAGACAGAACCACCATGAGATCAGTGTATTATTCTGTAATTTTCGAATTTTTATCCGAACATACGCCATATTATCCGTAATTGTTATCGTAGATACTAATAAATGACCGCATCTGACTACCGTTATAATCAGGCGCGATCATGGCAGGATTCGCTAAAAAAACTCCTAGACGAGTATCAGATAAAAATAAAGAAATACCAGCGTAAATTAGTTACCATTGACGTCGCCGTGTACGCGGTATCCGCGGTAGTCGCTGGTGCTGGAATAATTTTATCCGCGGTAACAACAATAGCGCCAATCGTTGCAACGATCATAATATCATCGACAACAACAATCGCTGGTGTTCTCAATATCGTAGCGAAAAAAATCTCCTCGTGCACGAGTGAAAAGTTATCATTGTACAAGAATAAACTAACCAAGGTCAATGACGCGTATTCGAAATTATCATCGCTTCTTTCTGAAAGTCTCAACGATGGCGTTATCTCCGATCTAGAATTTTCGGCAATGATCAGTATTTACTCGGAGATTGAACAAATGAATATTAATAATGTCCGAACTAGCCCAGAGCGTGACAAACACGACACCGCCGACAACAACACTAATATCGTTAAGCTCAACCAATCCAGAATTTAGCATCAATTTTCCAACGCCAATTAGCGTCAAAGAAATTGCGTTAACACAACTGCGTGTCTACAACAGTTGGCCCAATGTTAGATCGAAATCATTCGGTAAATTATCATCGAATAATTCGCTTGTTTTTGCCAACAAAAACAAACCCGATGGAACACCTGATTGGATCGTCGTTGGTATACCAACAGGCAGTTACGAAATTGATCAGCTGGATAAGGAATTTACCACTAGAATATCAAATATAACCGGCGATGCTACTCCGGGAATAAAGATATCTTCGCACGATCCAACGCTGTCATCGATGATAGAAGTTAAATCACCATATATCGTTGATATTTACCAATCATCGATTAGGTCCATATTAGGTTGGCCTGAAATCGCACCTCTGGTAAAACCAGAAAAACCAGATGTTTTTATTCCAGGTTTTCACGAGGAAGCTCCTCCAGAGCAACCGGAGCCAAAAAGATCAGATTTTACCACCGACGAAGGATGGTACGGAACTATCAAACACGAGTATCTGATCGATAGCGCCATCAACCTCATAAATAACCACAAATTTAACTGGCTAATGTTCGCTTTCGCTTTTAGGGACGAAAGAATTCTCTCGTGGTTGGTTCTTCCCAAAATTCCCCCCGGCGTGGAAATCTTCGACGCTACCCACATTAACAGGATAATGACCCCCATAGACGGTATCTTGATAAGAAGAACCATCAACGAATTTAATCAAGAACATAAATTACATTTAAATTTATTGCGGGAATCCTTTCATGAATGCATCTTAAATAAATCGGGCTCATGTAGCGAAATTATCGGACGCGTGAAAATTTTAAATAAACTCGCGAATGATGTTGAATATTATCATGGTATGTTTATTCAGGCGATAGTCGACGATATATCAATTGCCGATTATGTTCTTCCTATTAGCAAATACGAGTTGATCAAAAATTCAGGAGAAAAACAAAAATTTATGAGATTATTTGGATTAACCGAGGAAACGCTACCAAATTTCAAATTTCCCGATTATGATGTTGATAAAATGAGAAAATCCGTCACTGATACCATCGATGATTTATTTCCGAAGTTACATGCCGCGTGGACTAAAAAAATACAATCAGAATCGATTCTCAAACACAATAACGATCCCGCCGGGCAAGGGCGGCATATCTCGCCAGGTATCGTTAATATAACGGAAGTTATCGCGATTTATCTTCACGCGGATGTTGTCGAGGGCAGCTACAATGTTGATTCGTCAGAGTCAAATCAAGCACAGCAGGGATTTATCTTGTATTCGTTTTCACCTAGCGCCTCTCCGGGTTATTTGATAATAAAAGAACCAGTGAATCCGTTTTACCTGCGATGTCATAATCGATTGTTGTCAAGGATAAATTTCAAACTAACAGATCAGAAAGGAAATTTGCTTGATATACGCGGAGAAACGATAAGTATCAATCTCCTGGTAAAATCGTGAGAGTCTCTGACTCTTGAATTTTCAAATCGTGAGAATCTTCGAATCTGTCTGCCAGGGAAAAATGGGCCAAAAAAATAAATAAAATCCAAGGAAATTTTCAAAATTAGTAAAAAATTTTAATTTTGATGGGGTAAATACCCGTCAAATTGTGCAATTTATATAATTTCGTAAATCCGTTGGGGTAAATACCCGTCAAATTGTGAAATTTATATAATTTCGTGAATCTGCTGGGGTAAATACCCATCAAAATTAAGAAAATTGCATAATTTCAGTAAATAAATTATTTCGGTAAATAATAAAAAAAATTTAATAAAAATCAGAAAAATTAAGAAATTTGCGTAATTTTATGTTTTTTATGGGGTAAATACCCGTCAAATCGAGTAATTTATATAATTTCGTGAATCTGCTGGGGTAAATACCCATCAAAATTAAGAAAATTGCATAATTTCAGTAAATCTGCTGGGTAAATACCCGTCAAAATTAAGAAAATTGCACAATTTCAGTAAAATAAAATTTGTTTTTTTTGTGATAAAATTTTCAAGAATCTGCGATTCAAGAATCAGGAATCGGGGATTCCCTAACTTTGCTCTCATCGACAAGTTTTTTCAGTTGTCTGACGCGCGAGCTTGTAATTTTTCTTGACTCGTATGCTTCTGATAAAATCAACCTAGCTTTTTCTACCAGCGTCGATAATTTAACAAAATTCTCGATTTGATCATCGCTGACTGTCGCAAGTGACTGATACATCGCGATTTGGATTTTCTTTATTAATTTGTATTCGGATGGTAGCGTGTATTTGTATTCGAGTTTCCCTTGAACAATCGTCCCGAATTCGGATCGGATTTTATTCGCGTCCAACTCCGAGGGAAGATTTATATTTTTTTTTCTCAGGTCATCGATAGCTTCGATGATGTTATTTATATTCTGTTCGTCCATGTTATATTAATTTTGTAATATTCAATTAATTTTCTTCGGATATTATCGGAATATAGTAAAACTCGATCCACTCGCCAAATTTGTAGGAAAATGCTGCGCTAGTTATTTTTTCTGCCGCACGATGCACCGATGCTGGATTAATATTATAATATTTTGCAGCGGCGCTCATCGACATGAATATAATTTCTTCATTTGTTTCTCGATTTACTGATTTAACTGCCTTTGGTATTCTGTATCCGCCATTAAATTTACAATTTTCACTCGGAGTTACTGCGCGAAGGTTAGATATTTTGTTGTTAAGTTTATTTCCGTCAATGTGGTCGATAACAAGACCATCCCTGATAGGTCCTTTGTGACATTCGAACACGAATCTGTGACAGAAATAATTCGTTTTTTTATTCTCACCGACAGTAAATCTGAGATAACCCGAATTACCAACCTTACCAACATTTTTCTTCGTTCTGATATGTCTGACAACACCATCAGATGATGCCTCGTATCCCATGATCGTTGGATGCGATTTATACTCGTATGTGATTGTCATTGCAGGAATCGTTGATTTCAGTTCCATATACAATATTCTGTTTGTCTAAATCGTAATTTGCCTTGAATCGATTAATATAATCTTCTTCGCATGTTATTATCGAGGAAGATTTCTTTTCGTAATATCGCCGTAATTCCCGATAATTTTTCCCTCCACAGGATAAACACAATCGAGTTTTTCCTCGAGTGCCAACTTGACAAACTAAACATCGCTGTGGTCCCTTGCTGCCTCGTCGAATTGCATATATGTGAGCGCCACAATAATCTCCTCTGCAGGATTTGTCGCATGATTTTGTTGATCCGATTGGTATCCATTTGCATTGCATATTATAATTTAGATATTTGTCTAAAATATAATAATGGATGCATTTGATCTTGATGAGGCAGAATATATCATTCCTGAGGTCGATCGTGCCAAGAAGGAATTCTTCGATGATGGAGCGATTCACACTTGGTCGACATGGAAAACTAACTCTGCTGATGCTACGATGAATCTGGAACGTGCCAAGAAGATAATCGAGCATATAAAATCCGAACACAAAGAAGAACGATTTATCTTTGGAATAAAATTTATTGCACAAATGCCTGACGACACTTGGATTATTCGCGATAAACGAGATCCCGTGCGTGGCGGTAAGAAAAACGTCACTCTTGATAAAAATTCAAAACCAGGATTATTATTGGGAATTGACGGTCCTTATTATGCTAGGGCGTATCCATCTAGCGCTGTTGTTTATGGAATTTATCGGCTGAATAATAATCCTGACATGAAAAATCTACCTGCGATGAAAGAATCACCGATGATAAACTGCGCGGCTGAGCGTGTTATCGAGCATATGAAAAACGCTCGTCGTGGATCTGGATTGACTCAGTTGAGGTTGGATAAAATTAACTCATGGGCGAAGACAGTTGTTGATGGCGCATCGATTGACGATGTTGCTGTGTTGAGCAAGAAACTTAAATTTCCTATTACCGTGAAAACGCTATCGGGAGAAATATTATATTCGTCGCCGTATAGATCTCGAGGAGTTCCAATCGAAATTATTGATCATAATTCACATGCGTGGTCGCAGTCGGTAATGATATTCCCGCGAGATCGGGTTGTTAAATTTTATCCCGTGGAAGGCGCAAAAGACAATTCCGATGCCATGTACAGATATATCAAAATATTAGCCGCATCTGATCCGATATCGGTTTGGTTATTCTCGAGCGAAGAAAGATACGATCAGTTTATATTGCCGCGAGGAGATATTTACCGTGATGAAAAATTACATGAATCTATGAAAAATATCGCGGTGAAATATTCGTCAAATCCTGATCAGTTATTAACGAATTGTTTTACGGTTCCGTCTGTTGCTGCTCACGCTGCCAGAGAAAGAAATTCGTGGAAACCTACAAGGAATGAATTTCTCATTGATATTCAACTTAGTTGTATCGAGTACGGCCATGGCGGATTGTGGAATACCAAGTATTATTTCGAAGACATGATATCCGTTGATATGAGCGCGTGCTATCCTGGAAGTTTCCTTGGATATGGAGATTGTGCGGATTATTTTGCTAAATTTGGCCATCCCACCAGCGAGATGACGAGGGTAGCAATTAACGGGCCGTTGCCTGATTTTGTCATGACCGGATTCGCTTATGTTACTTCATTCGAGTTTGCTGAAAATTTACATAAAATTTGTTATATTTGGTTCGGTCGGCATTTATCGCAGCGTCGTTGGGTTCCCACGGTGTTGTTGAGATATATGATGGATTCATCAATGTTAATATCGTTGACGGTGAGCGAGGCGATTATATCGTATAGAAAACAAACTGAAGTATGGTTGCCGACGGATTGTGAAAACGCGAAGGATATCGGAAGAAAAATAATTGGCAAATTTACTCAAGGAGGATCCGTTGATCATAAACACCGACACGCTAGGTTGTTTATCAACGATGCCGAAATGGACTTTATTATTACCGATACGGTATCGCGTGGAATATTCTGCAACAGAGAGAATATTATTATTGACGGAGTAAAGTTGGGTACCGTAATTAGCTATCTCGATGGAGAATCAGCGCAGTATACGCATTTGAGATCATCGATGCTCGCTTATGTGAGTATAAATTTACTGTCGATGATAAATAAATTTTCTGATATCGCGGTAAGGGTCGCAACGGACTCGTTTTATATCGATAAGAAATATCAGTATAGGCTGGATAATTTAATCGCCGATGGCTCTTGGGGAACTTGGAGGATAAAAAACGAGGATATTCTAGATTATTGTGAGGACGCCGATGTCGAAGATTGCGATAAATTTCATCGAGATAAATTTGAGGAAATATCGACGGCTGCATCTGCATTTGACCCGATTTCACGTAACAAATTCGTTTACCTAAATGGACCTGGTGGTAGCGGTAAAACAACGAGAGCGATAAATTTATTTGCGAAATCCGATATGATAGTGTTGACTCCAACTCACAGATTAGCGCGAGAAATAAGGCAACGCGACGTTGATTCTTGCACGTATCACAGTTATTTCAAATACAGCGGTGGATTATGGGATTCGGCTCGCATGGGAAATAAATATATCAACAGAATTATAATATTTGATGAAATTTGCACAGTAAATTTAGTTGTATTAAAATCGTTCCTGATCTGGCTGGAGGGGAAAAATACCGCCGTGATAATGTGCGGAGATCATGGCCAGCCTGATCCTATTGATGGTGAATCTCCTCACGAATGGCTCAGGAACTTCGTTGACTATTATGAGGAAATCGACGCCGATTATAGATCCGATGATATTTTACTGACTGAATTTAAGAAAATAATTCGATTACAACCGAATAAGTTTCAATGCGATGTGATGAGAAGAATAATCGACGAGACTCCGATGGATATTTTTCTTAATTTATGGCGTCCCGATCATCTGATTGTTGCTAGTAGAAAAATTGTTCGCGATGTTATTCAGGAAATGTTATTCAAGCTGCATTGTGAGAAATTTCCAACATTACAGGTGCCGTTATGTTACAGGCCCGCTGATACCAGGAAACAAAATATCAGTGTTACTTTACCCTGCGGAGAGGAAAAGATCTTGGTACTGAACGATATTATTCTTGTTGATATTAATCTTGTTAATGACGCGATAAATGCAGAAAGATCGCCATGGAAACTTGGATACGCAACAACGATACACTCATCGCCGGGATTGACGGTTCACGGCCAAGTTTGGATTGTCGATGATAGAATTTCCTGGTCAAATCTAGTGTATTTAGCCGTGTCAAGAGTAAGAAAATTATCTCAGTTAGGTAGAATTCGGTTTCACATTAATGACGCTGGCGGTAGTTGAGTATCTTTCGGTATTATTTGTAATTCTTCCTTGGTAAATCCGCGCTGTGGCGCTAGCGAATCTAGGAAATAAATTGCTGGTCTTTCCGATGATCTTGTTACGGCTGATATTTTGTGTGTTGTAACGCTCCAATTTGGATCGGTTGCTCTTTTTCTTCCTCCTTCAGCCTCGCCTTCTTTATATAAATACCGGACCGTGACGCTACCTAGCACAGGCGGAATTGTGGAATCTCGCTTTAGGGGTATATTTGTTTTTGTAATCGCAATTGCGGGTTTCATTGCTATTGTTCGTGTTACTTCGTTATTTAACGCGTTAATCACATGAGGCAATCTTGATACCCAATCATGAGATCGATTATCTTGAATGAATTCTCGCGCGTACTGATATCCAAATAATCGTTCCGCGAGCGTTTTGTTGAATCTTTCAAAGATAGCTTGATTGCGATGAACACCAACTATACCACGTCGGATTTTAACATTATTCTTTTTCATCAATGCAATAACCGCGCCGAGGAATTCTCGTCCTGGATCAATCTGGAGAAGCTTCGGCCAGGTCAGCGGAGATCGTGAGTAAATTTTGTCAAATGCCTTTGAAATTTCCGTTGCTGTTTTATTCGATAACGGTTCCGCTTCCTTGTATCTGCTTGCGATATCAACAACCGTCAACACGTATTTGTATGTGACTCCGTCAACGGTATCGTGAGGAAGAAACATGAGATCAGCCTGATGAACTTCATTAGGGACGCTGACAGAGAAACTCGCATATGGTATTTTCTTAGGCGGAGGAAGATATATTTGCCAGACTGCCTGTTTCGATAGCCACGATTCAGCAACGGACTGTTTTACTTTTGCTGCCTTGGCGAGTTTGGCTATTGCTGATTTTCCTCGCCAAAATCCTCGCGGAGAATAATATATTTGCTCCATTATTATTTACCAGCGCCGAGTACTAATTTACCTTTCATCGCGCCTTTTATCAACCAGGTTGCCAATTTTTCTTTGAAACTTTTGTCAGGAATCGCGTCTATTGCATGAATTAACCTAATATCAGCGAGATGTCTTTGTTGTAAATCCCCGCTACGATACGCAAGATCGTGATAGTAACACGCGTTATCGATGGCGTTTACTGGATCTTCGCCGGGATTTGGTTGATTATTATCGTTGAGTCTTATATCGAGCCTTGTTCCGGGTCCGCAGTAATTGTACCCTGGCAGATGCTTTTCTCCGGGATATTTCGCCCAAGGCAGTCCGGGTAGATTTTTCATGGAGGCGGCAATGTCTCCTCCGGTTCTTCTATTTTTTTTTTTACAAATTTAAACTTTCGCGTGCTACAAACTTCGCATTCTCCTGCAATTGCGTTCCTGTTATTGCGTGTGACGATTTCGGTTGGATTTATCGTAGCTGTGCGCGTGCGACACTTAACACAATATAGATCCATGTATTCTAGTAACATGAATGTAATTGATTTTTCAGCCACGAAGCGACGCGAGCAGGTGAAACACAACGCGGTGTTACCAAATTCGATAAGGATGATAATTATTGGCCCGTCTGGTTCTGGAAAGACGCAGTTGTTGCTAAATTTGATAATGCGATGGCTAAAATGGGACAAATTGTATTTGGTTGCACCGTCCGTTGATGATCAGCGTTGTTATCAAGTACTAAAGGAATTTAGCGACAATACCGACGAAGGCACAATCGAATTCATCACAGACATCAATGAAGCTCCATCAGTGGAAAATTTAGATGGTGATGTTAATAATCTTGTCGTATTCGATGATGTTATGCTGGATAAGCAAACTAATCCGGCTAGGATATTCTCGCGTGGCCGACACAAGAACACCGATGTTATTTACGTGACGCAGCGATATACGCAAATTCCTAAAGTTATTAGAGACAATTGCAATATCTTATCAGTTTTCAATGGCGTTGATACTCACACGTTGAGAAATATTCATCAGACCTGGTGCAACGGCGACATGGACATAAACAAATTCAAAAGCTCATTTTAAATGGCCCGCCAGAGCTCGAGCAGCTATATAGTCGTTGCTTTTCAGTTTTCTGCTGCGGCTCTCGGCTTCAAGAAAAAACATTTTTCAGTGGCCCATGATGTCAAAAATGTTGGACTGCACTGCCTTACTGACTGCAATGCTGGGCGTTCTGTCTACTCTATCCATTACTGATTGCAATGTTAGGCGTACTGTCTACTCTATCCCTTACTGACTGCAATGTTAGGCATACTGTCTACTCTATCCATTACTGACTGCAATCTTAGACAACTGTCTACTCTGTCCCTTACTAATTGCAATGTTAGGCGTACTGTCTACTTTATCCATTACTGACTACTTTGTTAGACAGCTGTCTACACTATCCATTACTGATTGCAATGTTAGGCTACTGTCTACTCTATCTCTTACTGATTGCAATGTTAGGCGTACTGTCTACTCTCTCCCTTACTGACTGCAATGTTAGGCGAACTGTCTACACTATCCATTACTGATTGCAATATTAGGCTAATGTCTACTCTATCCATTACTGATTGCAATGTTAGGCTACTGTCTACTTTATCCCTTACTGATTGCAATGTTAGACAGCTGTCTACTCTATCCCTTACTCATTGCAATGTCAGGCGTACTGTTTACTCTATCCCTTACTGGTTGTAATGCTAGGCGTACTATCTACTCTATCCCTTACTGATTGCAATGTTAGGTCTACTGTCTACTCTATTTCTGTTTGCAATATTAGGCATAATGTCTACTCTATCTCTAATTGCAATCGTAGGCATACTATTTACTCTAGACATTGTCTATATTGTTTTCATTTAATTACCTCTAGACATTGTCTATATTGTTTCATTTTAATTATGGCTTTTATGATTACCACTTTGTTACTTGCTAGCGATACAATATAAATTAGTGTGTCGTGCATGCTAAAAATTCTTTTTGTTCTGATACGACGCTCGGTCTACATTGGAGACATTATAAAAACTCTATTTTAAAATTTATAAATCTTAATATTTCTTAAACATTAATATTTATATTTATGCGCTCTTCTTCATTCTACTTTGACAGAGAGGCGTGCTTTAATCAGATCGTCCATTTAATGGCGCAAGGTTTTCACGTTGTTCCCAACTGATAAACTATCCATCATATCTCTGTTTCACGTTATATAATGTTTACCATTCATACCTTTTCTAACCTATGTTCAGCTTTGTATATGTCATTGTCTTCGTTATACAGCGACAACGCTCGTTTGTAAAGCATGCCGCTTGAACCCTTCACTTCAAATAATCCATTGTGTAAATGACTGGACAATCATAAATTACTTGCATGATTTTAATATTTCCTTTGTATGATTATGAAGGAAGGCTTCTGAAAAGATTGGTATATACAGTTAAATTCTAGTACTTTCTAGATGTCAGATTTGGAATAACGAACATTGATTAGTAATGAGTGTTATTGTATCACTTAACTAGCATCGGTGAAATCTTAACCTATTTTCTGTTTTCAATTATCTTTTTGTCCTTAGGGTTCCGTTTAACCATGCCATTACGCATGCGTGTTGTCTGAATATCTTGAAAAGTATTTAATGCTTTCGTTTTCCATAAAAATCCCTAATATATTTTCAAAATCTTTTTTTCACCATCAAACTGTATAAAAAATGTCAGGTTGGCGCTGTTGAAAAGATTTCTCTAGAGGCACTGTGCATGTCGTCTCCTTGTCTCTTTTTTGCTTTTCCTTTTCCGCCAAAGCGTATTTTGAGACAACAGCTATGACTGCATCGATCGTTGCATGTCAACTCGATATACCTGTCACTCCTCATCCACGTACATAGCAAGGGCTCTTCTTTGTCTTTGCTCTCGCTTGTTAGTGTAATGTGAAAAATAGATTGTTCAGTTAGTCATTCGTTCATTTTATTGCGTTTCGTTTTCTTTTGGTCTCGTTTAATTTGTTCCCACAAAAGATTTATATTTGTGCAAGCAACTGAACTTCATCTCTCAAAATTTTTATACTATCCTTTGGCGGTCATTTAAATTCAGCATACAAAAATCTAGAGAACAATTTATGCTTCAATAATTTTATTTCAGAAAAGACAAAAGGAATTTTATCTGAAACTGGGACTGTTTTGAGTACTTTGCATCGTATCTTCAATCGGTTCAAATATGTGATTCATTTGATATTGAAGTTAACTTTGGCCATTGATTTGATCGATCCCATTACCTATAAATACTGAGTCGATGTGCTTTTAAAATTTCACTTTATTTTCTATTTCCATTCCTTCCTAATATTGTCATCTCTAAACCATTTTGCTTTACCAGAGGTTGCTGCTGATTTAAATATATAGTCACTGAAAGTAATCATTTGTTTCGGAAATACTGGAATATATCTTTCTTATTCTTGCAAATGAATGACTAAATTTTGCAACAAAGTCACAAAGGAAATGGAACTGATAAATGGTGTAACCTTGATGATAATTATTTTATGCACAAGTTAACTTGTTTTTAGATGATAATATGTTAATACTACAAACTGTTCATCCGGGGTTTTGATGACACTACAATGTTTCCGCCTGAAATAGGCATCGATATGTCTACGAATTAAGAGTGTTTCGGTAAACCGTTTTCATAATGCATCAGTTGTTGTTCTCCAAGCAAAGTTGCTCATTGCAAGCAGCACTGTTCATTTCAATTATATAATAACTATCAAAGTTACAAAGCTGTTCATTTTAATTATATAATAACTAACAAAGTTACAAAGCTGTGCATTTCAATTATATAATAACTAGCAAAGTTACAAAGCTGTTCAATTTAATTATGTAATAACTAGCAAGTTGCACATTATGAAGTTATTACATACAGTTTTTCTGGTACGTTGTTCTATTTTTGTCATTTTTATGTCAATGGCATTTACTTATTTTGCGTCACACGTATATCTGAAAGTGTCCTGCCTGCCCCACGTACAGCTGCAGATTATTGCAGAGAACGCTATTTTGTTTATTTATCAGCATTATATATATTAACGAGTACGAAGACACAATAAGGTCACGATGAAATATTTAGAATGTGTGAGAGAGAGAGAGAGAGAGAGAGAGAGAGAGAGAGAATATTGTTAGATTAAATATTAATTAAAGTGCTTTCATAATGTATCCATGTTCTAACAATATCCAACTGCATCTATAGCTTATAGTCCATAACCCTTTTCAACTATAGAAAATGTTAATTTCACGCTGAAAATACTTTGCACATCTTGATATCTTGCATCTGTGTATTATTGGTATGTGAAAGAGACACATTGTTTCTCATCTGTTTGCCTGTGTGCTATTTGTGTGTGAAAGAGACACGTTGTTTCTCATATGTTTGCCTTTGTGCTCTTTGTGTATGAAAGAGACAGGCTGATGTTATTTATTTGTAATTAACTTTATTTCCTTCTTATATCTTGTAGAAATTATTAAACATAGAACAAGCCTGCTCCTTTTTCTTGACATGTTCATAACAATTGTATAATATTATTAATGTACGCTGTATCGATGGTGTACAAGATATACCACTCGTATACAATTTTTACTGAAAGGAAACTAGGCAAGCCACATTTCCTTTCAATGGTATCAGATGTCTGAATACATTGCAAGGCTCGGAGAACTAATAACTAGATTGTTTATGCTAAACGTGCGCAGTATAACTGTCGTTTCTATTTATTGTCATTTATATATGGTTTTATAATGCTATTTTGACAAGTAAACTGGCGTGTGAAGAAATGGGTTTTGTCAGTAATAGAAAGGTTGCTCCGTTTATACAGATAAACCTTTGAAATATCAGATAGTGTAAACGTATCTTATGTACTGTGCTAAATAGATATTTGCATTTATCTCGGTTTTATAGCAGAGACTGAAAACTCGTTAAATTATAGAAGAGGCTTGCACGTAAATGAGTTCTGACTTACTCTAGAACGGAACATTGGCTTCAATGAGAAAATGTTGATAGATAAGTCTATCTGAATAGTATACTAAAGCATACAAATAGTGGGGTAACAAAGAGGAGTATAACCACAGCATCATTTAATCCTTTAAGTTGAAAGAATTTCCACGGAAAAATGTATTTTTTTTTAAATTTTATTTACGTCAAAGCTGAAGACGGAGGCATGGACAAGAACAAAACAATTCAGTCTAGAAAACAGAGAAGATGCAAAATGCATAGAGGCGGCTTTTCTTGCTTAATAATGTTACTTTCAATCAGATTAGCGGTAACGTTTTGAGCTTGTTCTATGGCTGTTGAAGTATAAAAAGTACACTTGAACACGGTTAATCAAATTATGTTTCAAATACATTTTGCATCTGACGATATGAATCAAGTATTTTTAGAAAAAGGTAAAAGTGCGGACATTTTGTCCAACTGTTGTTTTAAAATAATTGAATTTTAATGACACGTTATAGTAATGGTACAAATAAGTTTATATGTGGTTTTGTTCTTTATTGTTATTAGGCCTATTATTATTATTATCATTATTATTATTATTTAGTACGTGTGCGGACGTATGAATCATTTCCCCAATTATTGATACTTGCATGTAACCGACGATCCTTTAAATACGTCAATATACTAACCCCATGAAACAATATACAACAACACGTGACTGTGGTTCTTAATCTCAGTTATAAACCGTGTCAGCTTGTTCCTCAGCAGATCTCGATTAGACTTAATTCATATGTTGTAACTAATCATCTTTTTGTTAATCCATTCCTCTATCTAGAAGTACAGATTTCTCATCAAGTCCCAAATTGATGTATGTATGTATGTATGTATGTATGTATGTATGCATGTATGTATGTATGTATGTATGTATGGATGGATGGATGGATATATAGTATGAAGACTGTATCAACGATATATCATGAGATGTAGAAATTTTTCATTAAAAAGGAAACATACACACATTTGCCTTTTGATTGGTGTGAAGACTGACTACAGGCAACTGTGTATTGACTGAGTGAATGAACTCGCCACATCCCTGCCAAGTGTGTCCACTACAAAATTTAGTTCTGTATCTTTTGTGGCTTTGCAAATTGATAAGTTGATTGTTTTCTTTTTTCAGTTTATATTTTCATTCATATTGAATAAATAAATATAAGACAACACGCTTATGATTTAAATATGGGTGATGTTTTAAGGAAAAGAGTAGAGCACTACAAACACATCGTTAGCGTCATGAATACAGTTGAACGCTCAGCCGTTCACGTACCGGAGCATGGAAATTAGTGTGAAACTAAGCTAAATGATTAACCAACAAGAGGTTATTAAAATATTTTAATGTTTTTATATTTGCATTAATACCGATCATAAAACTGTTCTCTCTCTCTCTCTCTCTCTCTCTCTCTCTCTCTCTCTGGTCTGTCTGACTTAACTTTTGCCATCATTCATAGGTCCAGAGACCACATACATCGTCATATGATACAAGAGAAAGTACTATACTCTTGTTTTTTCATGGATTTTGGCCCGTATCTTGCTACGATGGGCAAGGGGGGGGGGGGCCTTTGGACATTTTCATATTTAATTAACAATAAACATTATAATAGGTTTAAGAAACACGACAACAACAAGGGATTAAATATATTCCAACGCTGTATTATCGCGCCAAACAGGATTTCACGAATAATTTTGAACACGCGCCATCTATCGGTTGTTTACAGATGTAAAGCTATAGCCAGGAAGAACGCAAATCTGTCAGAGCACAATTCATATATAAAAAAATGTCAACATTTTTGTAAATCTGCATTAAAATGCAATCAACGTCACTTTTTTTGCAAAGCACAGGTAATTCCATTGATCATCATGTACAAAGCTCTTGTCAAATTTACTATATCCGAATTGGTTTTAATGACGACGTATACTCAGTGTATAGTCTTATGTTTGATGATTATAGGTCATATACCGATGTCGACATTATACATCTCCTTTCAAGGTTATATGGTAGCCAATATGGGCCAAAATTGACAAAACATTGCTTATGATCCTACTTATCCTACATACATAGGAAAGCAATAATAGTCAATTTTCTTAAATCAGTAATATTTCAGTAATAATATTCTTATTAAGAATGTGTTCATTTATATATAAAAATTTCTTTGCCCACATTGTACTTAAATTTTGACAAAGTTATATAATTTCTTTTTTTATTTTAATATCTACTGTTGTTATCTTGGATTTCAACTTACCTGACATTAGTGTCACTGGATCCTTTATTTTTGTGGAAATATTCAACTAGTGCAAGAGTGGGCATTCCATCTTATCGATAAATTGAAATTTATGTTTATTATAATACCGCGATAATATCGAGTTGTTCCCCTATGGTACGGTAATCTAAGTCAGCCGTCATAAGCGGTTTTATTTAAATGTATGCGATTGGATTCGCAGTGATCTTCTTTATAGGAATATATAAAGGGAATGTCAGAGAATCTTCACAATTTGTAACAATGCAGCAATAACATATTGTTTCTAATATGTACCGATAACAACATTAAATATCGCGATAATACAGCGTTCCAGGCATTACAGTATGTGTTCCTCGTAACAAACTAATTTATCGTATAGTGTTGGCAAGATATTGCAACTTTGCATCATTGATTATATAAACATTCTAGATACATCCCAAGGAAAGTATCCACATATCGTTACAACGAACCATATTATTGTAGGTTACTTAGTACAAGTTCAGTTTCAATGTTTTCATCCAGCCCAAATTCTATTTATCTCTCACTCCAGATTTCTACGCATTTTTTTGTCTGTTATGTATGAGAGGGGAGGAGGAATGGAAAGCAGAAAAGATTGCGATGAAACTGTGTATCACGTTATATTAATTTACAAAACAGTGATTATTAATACATTTTACCGTTATTTTCATACGTCACTAATGATTACTGAGTGGAAATTCACTATTGATCTATAGTTCTAGAATTGACAGCACGCACAATGTTCATATATGCGTATCACTGCGCCATGGGTGGATCACAATTTGATATACCAATGCTACTTTATATATAGGTTATACAGAATGTTCGTAGTTTGGAACGGTCCCTCGATTCGTTATGAAAAAAAATTTGCCTTAACTAGGTAAATTGAACTGTTAATTGCCTTTTAGAAATTTGAATTGATCTTTATTATCGTAGAGGTCTATAGTACAGTTGGTCTTGTACAATTTTATTTTACTAATCTAATTGATTAAATTGTCATATTGTATATACGGTGACAAGTGTTATTTCTCTATTCTATATCTCTCCTCATTCCATCCATCGATTTCATATTTTTAATACTGGCTCGATCAGGAGTATAGCACTAAGTTCGATCATCCTTTAGACCAGGGGTCTCAAACACGCGGCCCACGGGCCGCATGCGGCCCGCAAGGGCATATTGTGCGGCCTGCAACGCATTTTGGGATTTTCAAAAAATTGGCTATTCATTTATTTCTTTTTCTCTCGCCGCCTTTTGAACTTTAACGTTAGCGCCATTTTAACCATAAGAAACTCTGACTTACTTATTTATTCGTAGTATTTTTATTAATTGTCGCCCTTAATGCGGACTTCCGATACCGGTTTTTTAGTAAAGTGATCGAGTTGATGTTGGATTATAAAGTTGATTTTGCTGCTTTTTTATAAACATAAAAGCCCGTATAAATGTCTTCTGTTTCGAAAAAAAAGAAAACTCGCGGACGAAAATAGAGTTTTTCAAGTCAAATGGGAAGATTTATATTTTGTCACTGAGGTCAGCGAAAAAAATTCAATGTCTCGTTTGTCAACAAACGATAGCTGTTCCGAAGGAGTATAACGTGCGTCGGCACTACAAAACAATGCACCGTGAGAAATATGACGCTTACGCGGGCAAAATTAGAGAGGATAAAGTTATGCAACTTAAATCAGCATTATGCAAGCAAAGTTTCTTTACCAATGTTAGTCAGTGCAACGAAGATTCAGTAAGAGCAAGTTTCGCTATAAGACTGTAGAGTAGGGATCTCAAACACGCGGCCCGCCAAGCCGTATCCTGTGGCCCGCAAAACGATTGGCGTCACAAGGTGTCATGAGAGATAACAAAGGTGGTGCGGCCCTTGGGCCATTGAAAATCCCCTCATGCGGCCCTCAGGGTGGTTTGAGTTTGAGACCCCTGCTTTAGACATTGATAGCCAACCATCAAAGGGTAACAAAAATAAACCCATTCATGGTCATAGTGTACTCCAGCACATTAGGCTAAGACGCATATCTTGAGCTCCAACTCAAACATAGCATTCCGGGAAATAGAACGCGACTTTACATAGGACTAAACCACTCTTACGAATCGTGTTGCTGGTTGCTTTATTTTTGGCCGGGGTGGGGTGGGGGTGTCATCCACAATATTTCCAGCTGAGTGTGTTCGAGGTGGACATAAAGCCTCGGGACTTTGCTGCACGCTTGGGCACTGGATGGTGTGTGTGTGTGTGTGCGTGTGTGTGTGTGTGTGTGTGTGTGTGCAATCTTGTATAAACCCCAACGAGTCTAATCAAGGATGACGGCGAGCGAACTGAGACAGAGCTGGTAATTTTGATCCGTGAGCGTAATGCTAATGCTGACCGGGGTGGGGGCGGGGGTGTCATCCACAATATTTCCAGCTGATTTTGTGTTCGAGGTGGACATAAAGCCTCGGGACTTTGCTGCACGCTTGGGCACTGGATGTTGTGCGTGAGTGTGTGTGTGTGTGTGTGTGTGTGTGTGTGTGTGTGTGTGTGCAATCTTGTATAACCCCAATGAGTCTAATCAAGGATGACGGTGAGCGACCTGAGACAGAGCTGGTAGTTTTGATCCGTGAGCGTAATGCTGACGTGCACAATCATGTCGTCGACATCCAGATTCATTCCAGGAATGGAAGTGCGGGATGCATTTCACTCACGACCACATTTACTTATATCTTCATTCCAGCTATTACAAAGAATGAATTCAGTTATCAGCAAATTCAGATATTAAGGACAACGTTATTATTAAATCACCAACGAACATGAGAATCTAAGTAATATAATGTATATTTCATTAACATTTTGTTCTTTGCGCGTCTCCGTGATTGTGGGTACAGTTTTGGCCTATCTAATTATTTTCATGTA
The DNA here is from genome assembly GCA_028554795.2 of Sinohyriopsis cumingii. Taxonomy (NCBI): domain Eukaryota; kingdom Metazoa; phylum Mollusca; class Bivalvia; order Unionida; family Unionidae; genus Sinohyriopsis; species Sinohyriopsis cumingii. The sequence goes on along the minus strand of CM068829.1, from coordinate 91,523,224 downwards.
ATGTCTACTTGATTTTTTTTCTCACAATTCTAAGTGGTAAACAAGATATATAATAACATTTTAGTTGAAGGTATGACCTTTTTTGGAAATAAAAAATTTTTTAAATTAGAAATGATGCGTTTTCCAGAAAATTGTCTTGCATAGTAGGTCAGGTGACTGTTTTTATAAAATGGAGGTCTTTATACCTGTTTCATATCAATCTTTGAGTCTCAATGATCAGAAGTTTTAGTTTGTGTTTAGATTTAGTTTGAGGCGAAACATTTATTGAAATTATTCATTGGCATTACAAAGTGCTCATTGACCTTTTGGACTAAACTACTAATTTGGGATCATTGTGCATTCATTCAAAGAGATTAGGGATTATATCATTGTGATACATCAAGCCTTCTGGTATATCATCACATTCAAGATTCTAGGAATCCGTCTGGAACATTCTATACTATTTCAACATGTTATATGCAATTTATGATTATTTCGGACTTGATTTACAATACTTTAAGTGTCTTTTCAGTGTTCACTTTGTATTCTATTGAAAAAATAATTTGTGTTGAATTTTACAAACTTGTTGGTTTCGATTATTTCTGTAAGTTAGTATAAGACCATATAGTCGTAACGGTGTTTTGATTTGTATCGTATTGGGACTTCTGTATCATGGTGCGTATTATAGTGGGACTTCGTATTGTGAGGTGTATCTTACTATTTCAGAACCTCTGTTTCGTAATGCATATCGCAACAGGACCTCTGTATCGCGATAGATATCGTGTCGGAAATACTGTGTTGTGGTGCATATCGGATCAGAACTGAATTAGTGTTGTGAGTCCTTCATAGCCAGTTACTGGCATTACCATATATATAGATATTTGTTTATTTATCACATGGTCGGTACACTTTGCCTATAGAGTGTGCAGTTTAACATTTTTGATATTATACATATGAACATATCACTTAAAGTGATTCTGATTGGTCCACATAAGCCCATGAAATTATTGTGCAATATTCTTTTTACTGACTGGCTGTGATCGTGGGGTAAACTTTTTAACCCCGCCTTCTGGAAATTTTTGTTTTCATTGAACATTTTTGGCCGCCATTTTTTGTATTCCACTCGCCATAGGTAAGTGGGGAGACATGGTCTCGTCGGTTTCAATATTGCCATTTGATGTAATCTGCATATTCATGAAACTGTTTTCACACTGATATAAAGTAAAATTGCCATTACCCATTATCAGCTATATGAAAGCTAACATTCTTGACGGAAAGTACTTGTCTTGTGAAAAAACCTAATAGGACTTATGTTGCTATTTTAAGATATTTTTATATAAGTAGTGTATGGAGTCCTTTGAGTGAAAACATGGAACATGTTCATTATTAAAGTATATCTCGGAGGTGGCATTTCCATTAAGGTTTATCGGGGCCCCGAGTGGCCGAGTGGTCTAAAGCGCTCTCCGTTACGGATCACTGCCATCTCACCTCTGTCTGCGAGGGTTCGAGTCTCGGATTCGGCTAATGTGGATATGTGAGAAAGCTTGCCAGTAGCTTCTCGTGGGTCGGTGGTTCTTTCCTGGGTTTTCCCGGGTTCTTCCTCCACCATTAATACTGGCCGCCATGTATAGCCTATCGTGTACTGAAAAATGGCGTTAAACCCTACAACAACAACAACAACAACATTAAGGTTTATCCGAAACTACATTCATCGCGGCTATTTTAGTCTCATGTGGTTTACATATGTGATGTTGGGGGTGGGGGAGATACATGTTTTTTTTTTTTTTAAATGTAGCTTTGATATGATTTTAAAAAGGCATGATATTAAAAGCAACACTCGCTTCAGTTTCAGTACTCAAGTATTTTAATTTAAAGGATGGATTATTTGGACAATAGCATGACGACATGAAGAAACTGCTTGTGTAAATGATTTCACCTGTACGATGACATATTGATCTTACAAGTTATACTGATCGACCTATTTGGCAAGTTATACTGATCGACCTATTTGGCTTGTAAGATAATCATATACGTGATTTAATAACACGAAAATAGTTATCTAGAACGTTTTTAATTTTGATTTTCAAAATACGCTAGTCTAGTCGATCTAGGAATATGTTACCTTTGATTATACAACGTTCTCAATCCCTTATATAGGAATGTACAAAAGAAAAGGCATGAGTGGTAGAGCTTCCACATGTCTATTTTACCAATATTAATACAAAAAGTCGATAGCACAAATATTATAATGTGTTCTAAATTTGGCAAAGAACTTTATGGATCTTTCTTCGTGACTTATTTACTGAGAGAACTTAATATCCAAAACTTAAAAATGGTAGATATAGCTAATATATCCGCTTTAAAAGTTGTCTTAATTCAACTAATGATTTTTATGACAAAGTTGTGGATAATTTGACGTAGACTGTCAGAACAAGACATCTTGAACAGGCAGTGTATCGGTGTCCAGCTCTTTTTGTTCTTTTTTTTTTGGGGGGGGGGAAGAGGGTTACTGTGTTCATATTTACTTGGGTGCATTAAGACCAGTCAATCTAAAAAATTGGAAATATCAGGTATGTACATCAAAAGTGAAACCTAACGACTTGTATTTTTTTAATTTTTTTAAAAAATTTTTTTATTTATTTTTTGCCTTATTGTGAGACTCTAGTAAATATCGGAATTAAATGGATATAAGCTTCTTTTATACTTTGGAATATCGGGCACAAGTTTTACGAGATTTCAGTGTATCTTTCTATGATAATCTTGGTAATAAACTATTTAAAACATAATGTTGAGCTGTCAATTAGTAATGTAATAAATGTTGCAAAAACAATTGGTGAAACTCATTAGTCTTGTTGCTGAAAAATAAGTAATGAACTTCAGTTTTCAGTCAAACCATCCAATTTTCATTTTATACTCACAATATCATTTTCACAGTGAAAAGTCTCACAATTTGATTTTGGACAATACACTGAATTATGACAAAATAATAGAATTAACAATGCAACCTACTTTTAATATACTGTATTGAAGACAGGAATATGCTATATTTAAGACTGGCTAATCGGACATCAAAATCAAGTATAGATTTTGTCATATCAATAAATAATCGATTTTACTCTTTTTTCGGCAAGAATTAAATATAAAAGCCCCAAGCAGATTAATTTCTAAATCTCTTTTTGGCAAACGAAATGTATCCAATCATTCTACAACCACAGTGCAATGCTTTAAGATGACAGAACGGATCCTACTAGTGCATTTCAATTTGACGTGCATGTGACACTTTATCGAAATTTATTTTTAGTGTCCATTGTCCATACGACAGGTTGTCCCTGAAATAGTGACACGGATGTTTAAAGCATGTAGACTCTGGATCAACACTGAATAGAGGCCTACTTTCTCAATGGTCAAAACATACCCAGTTATTGTTTATTTTGCTCTGTGCAAACTCGTGCTTTCCGTCAGTAAGTTTTCTGTCTGGTAGAGAATCAAGTCTAGATATTCCAGAACATTGTCGAATCTTACACCATGATGTCGTAATTGAGATGAAGAAAATTAAAGTTGTAAATGCAACTTAAAAGAGTAATTTTCATGGCAGACAAAGTGTCTTCCGGAAACATTGATTACCTACCTTTGTATCGATAGTCGACTTTAGTACATGGATCGATCGATTACTGATTATTCTATTAATCACGCCACCTGGAATCTTGATTTAAGAATGAAAAAAAAAAAGTATTTGTTGATAAATGTGCACTATTACCTGAATATTGTCTAGATTTGATATTATATTGAATACAAATGTACACAATAAAGTTTGCTTAATAATTATTTTATATGTGTGAAGATTCAAATAGTAAAGAATGGATTTTTTCAGCAAACCATACTATTGTGTTTATTCAAAATGACGAACAAAGGAGAAAAAAAAAAAAACATTCCCTGATCTCATCTAAATTTTTTCTACACCAATTTTAGGAGAATACCATGCTTATGCCATCTACTTAAATTAAATTAATTAGATACAGTCAAACCTGTTGCACAGTAGCCATCTCTTTGAAGTCAGACAATGTTTTTCGATTGCCAAATTATTGCTAAAAGATCATGTGCTGTAATAATGCTGATTAAGGGACTTTTCACTGTTTAGGACTTGTATGATATAGTGTTTAGGACTTGTATAATATAGTGTTTAGGATTTGTATAATATAGTGTTTAGGACTTGTATAATATAGTATTTAAGACTTGTATGATATAGTGTTTAGGACTTGTATAATATAGTGGACACTTAAGACAGGTTGACGCTATCTGTAACGAAATGCAAAGCTATACCAAACAAAACAAAACACACACACACACACACACACACACACACAATTGCAATTGTTTCAGGAAAGATGGAGAAAACAAGTATGATTTGATTGTCGTCCCAGTTTATGAATCTTTGAATATTGTTAAGAATTTCTCAAAAAGAAATGTAACTTCTTTTACAATCAAATATTCTCCATTAAAGATCCACAAAACTTCTAGTTCATCAAATGCATGTCAGTCTTATGTTCTATTGTTAAAATATGTAACTCGATAGCAAGTATACTGTAGTAAATTACGTTCAGGGTAATTACAGCTGTACTACCTTTGTTGAAATCGGTTTATGTGGTTATTATAGTTGAACTACAAGTGGATTACCTGTATGGATTCATATATGGATAATTAAGCTAATTAAACATAACACAATGGCAAATGTCATCTATGATCAGTCATGTATCACCCGCATTTAATTAGATGTGTGTGTTGGTCGACTATAATGTTCTTTCCATATATTGAAGTAATACGTCGGTAAAACAGTAATAGGCGGTAAAAGAGGAATAGGCACAAATGATTTATATACTATAACATATTTAAGACACTGCTCGCTGTTTTCGTTGAAAGCTCTTTTGTAATGGAGATTCAATATTTCTGTGTAAACAGAACGCTTTTGAAAACAAAATTGATTTAGTTTAGCTATAATTGGTAAAATTACAACTGTGCAAAAAGAAACAAGGTATTCTAACCCGTTTTATTTTCGAAATCGATTCGGTACTCAGTTTAACAAAATACTGATTTGTATCAAAATTGTAAGTATAATTTTCGTTTTTTTTGTGTTAGGAACTCCTTGAATTTTAAATGCCTTCATCTCAGCAGTTTCAAAATGGCCTACTGACATAATCAATTCACTCAATATAGACTTGCCAGATGCAAACAATTCTTCTTTTCCAATCACTACTACCACTACTACTACTACTACTACTACTATAACTACTACTAATACTACCACTCTTATAACTAAAACCGCTGTTACTACTAATGCTATTATTACTAATGCAATTACGACCACTAATACTACTACAATTACTAGTACTACTACTACCACTATTACTACTGCTGCTAATAATACCACTACTACTGCTACCAGTACTACCACTACCACTATTACTACTAATACTACTACTACCACTGCTACTACTACTACCGTTACTACTGCTACCAGTACTACTACTACCACTATTACTAGTACTAATACTACCACTCTTACTACTACTACCACTACTTCTATCACTATTACTACTACTACTACTACCACTACTACTACTAGCACTATTACTACTATTACTACAACCAGTACCACTACTAACACTACTACTACCACTACAACTATACTACTAATACCACTACTGCTACCACTACAGCCACTACTACTACTACAACTACTACTACTACTACTACAATTACTACTATTACTACTACTTTTGCTGCTGCTGTCGCCGTTATTTTTCTGTTACAACAATTGCTACTATCAATGAAACTAAAAACATCATCAGTTCACCGTTGAAATCGTATGGGTTTGATGGATGCTATACTTCTCCATCACGAAAAGTGTGTGTGTGTGTGTGTGTGTGTGTGTCTGTGTGATTTTGGATTTTTAACGCTGCTTTAACAATTTTTCAGTCATATCGCTACGATGTCTGCAGTGTGGCAGTTTATAGTGATGTCTAGCACTGTGGCATCATGCCGTGTGGCAGTTTATAGTGATGTTAAGCATTTGGGCATCATGCCGCAGACATTCAGAGTTTACTTGAATAAGATAAATATGTAATTCATCCATATTTTTTTACGCTGATGATCTGGTCGTTCAAGACCATCCTACGCAATTTAGAACCAAATGTTATAGTTGAAATAACAAGTTATTGTTAAATCATCTTTCATCGGTACTGTACACGCGGACATATGGAATCGGTTTAACACTTTCTATTCGACTGTCGAAAATATTGTTAAGGCCTACTTGTCTTTCGCATTACCATACCAACCAACAAATAAGAGATTACTATTGAATTGTTCAATGTAGTCTGATACAATTAATACACAGATATTACCGGCAGTGCTAAATCTTCTTAAAGCTTTCTTCAGATTACCATATTTAATCATAGCCAGATCTGTTTTTATCCTCCCTCTCTCTCTCTCTCTCTCTCTGCAATTATTCCTATTACCAGAAATGATTATTTATATATGTCTTGATCTATAATTTAATCTACAAATGTTTATTGTTAGAATTTCTTTGCATTACGGGAGACAGTTTTAGGAAAGCATTTTACTTTTCTCTGAATCCCGATAGACTGCATTATTTTGAGTATATGAATAAATATTGTTTAAACCAAACTCTCATTCCACAACACTAGCACTTATTATGTACATTTTCATGACAATATAAATCCGTCTGAAGCCATTGCCTTCTGATGTTGTAATGTGTTCACCCCCATCTAGTCCATCCATGCTTTAGATTTCAAAGATGCTGCAAACAGAGCTTAAAAAAGAAAATGTACATAACTTCACATTTTCTGCCCTATATAACTCCAGATTTCCCAGTTGTAGATGATATTAAGTACCATTTTGTAATTACGTCATCTATAGTCCCAGTTCAATATTTGTGCTCAAAGATTTAGTGAATTTAGTAACCAGGATTCTGGATACAACCAAATATTCACGACGACTCAGACTATCGACAGTTAATAGAAAAGCTCACTCCAAGGGTGGAGTCGAAGTCTCGACCAACCGATTGGTGATCAATCCAAAGGAATATTGAAGCTGCAACTGTACCATTCAAATTTGTTATTGTTTGAAAATAGTTAAACGTGTTTCCTTTATCTATACATAACATTCATTATATATCTTCGCCAGTCCAGAGACAGATAAAATATGCAATCTGTTCCAAATCAGATGTCCAGAGTCAGACATGTATATTTGACACTCGCCAAAAAAGAAGTTATGTTTTGTTTACTCTCTGGTTCACTAATCGAATCATAACTTTCAATTTTCTGAAAGTGACGCACGTCATTCGGAACATATAATTACTAACTATAACTCTCCCTAACACGCACTTGCAATGATTTATCTGATAGGATACTAAAAATAAGTGGACTTGAAATTCCAAAGGTCACCAGAACATTAACTTCTATCGGTGTTTGTCAGATCTACTCTTAGGACCATAGAAATCTGATTATAATTAGACTGGTAAAAGACGCAGTCTAATCAATGCCTGAAAACATGTCTGAAAAAGAAAAATTTATTTCCATTAAAACAGCTATGATGGAAATTAAAATACAGAATATTTGAATGTTTATAGTCTCCGTTTAAAGTTTTGTTAGATTTTAATGATTAATTGTTTGAAATCGGTGTTGGGGAGATATTTTTCAACCCGAGTAATTAGCCAATTTCTAGGAATAGACATCATAATATACAGTAAACAGGAGACTGTATGATAGCATGGATTAGTTTGGTAAAGTGGTATACGTCTTTAGTAGTTTGAGATGGGGTCAGAGCAGGTTAAAATGTTTCCGGTTGGAGTCAACTAGTTCCAATCTTACTTAAGAGATGGTGTTTTGCTGTACCTTTCAGTCAGGGACGTCATTTCAACTTTTTTCGGAGCGGCGGGTGGGGCAAAACTTGGGGTGGGGGGGACAAAACTTGACGGGCTTCTTAATTTTCGCATATAGGCTACAGCAATTTTACAGCACATGCAAATTCGGGGTGGTGGTGGTGTGCAAATGGCCCCTCCCTCCCCCCCCCCATGATGTCCCTGCTTTCAATGTGATGTATTCATGACAGGGACCGATTTTTTTAAAACCATGGAATGATTAGGAGGGAGTCAGTCTTTTTATATTAGATGCCTTTCATTGTGTTTGTGAAAGCAGGTGGTGGTAAGGCACAGGTAGGGTGTTTGTATAATGCGGTTCGATACTGTGTTTTTGACTGACTGTGAGATGAAACCGGAAGTATTAATGTTCGGCCTTTCTCTTAGTGGACAAGCCATGCAAATGGGAAACAAGTAGAAGCCATGCACTTGTGAGGTTTTAGTTACATATTTGTGGTCATTGACAAAGGAAAATTATTGTAGTCTGCATATTATGGAAACTTCCAATTTTTACAACGACTGTTGTCTTGATGTCCACGGAAATATGGGAAAATTGGAAATATGGGAAAACATGGGACCTTCACGACTGTTGTCTTGATGTCCTTGAAAATATGGGAAAACATGGGACCTTCACGACTGTTGTCTTGATGTCTTTGGAAATATGGGAAAACATGGGACCTTCACGACTGTTGTCTTGAGGTCTTTGGAAATATGGGAAAACATGAGACCTTCACGACTGTTGTCTTGATGTCTTTGGAAATATGGGAAAACATGGGACCTTCACGACTGTTGTCTTGATGTCCTTGGAAATATGGGAAAACATGGAACCTTCATTCAACTCACGCATGTGTTTGATTTGCTTGGTAGAGTGACCCCTTACATCTAACAATAATTTTTTATAATTGTTCTTAGTTTTCTTGACAGGATAAAGTAGGAAATATAGTAATAGTTGTAGCTGCAACAAATCAATGAGTCTATATTATTACAAACGCCATTACATCTATTACCAATTATACAACAGATTCAAATTCTTATTATCAGAGTGACTGCCAGCACCTTGAATAAGCTAGGCTGCTCATCTTCTCAACACTGCAAAGGTCAGATGCATGTTAAATGAAGTAAGACAACATTCAGTATCTGTTTTAAGTGATCAGGGAACCCAGTCATGAGGCGAATTACTCACGAAAAAAGAGCACAGCATAAAATTATTCTAACTGATTTAAACAATTATTTGTCTAAGTTTAATTAAATATGTGGTCATTTTGTTTCACCAGATTAAAACTACTAGCTCGCCGCTTGCCCTTGTCGGGACAAACCTTTGAAAACTTGCCTTTGCACTGCACCATGATGGTTTGTTTCGGTAAAAGCGTGTTCGCCATTTTGATTCCGACGTAACTATCTACCCTAGAGATGGGTTGTGATTATGCTGCAACAAAAGACGAGGCAGTATATTTATCAAACATGAATGTTTTCGCGGTGATCTTGATGATTGTCGCCAACGACTTTCATGAGCAGACATTTATGAATCGCGCTCATTTAATGTAAAGACGAAAATTCATTCAGATACGTACTGCGAGAAAATGATGTCATTAATCCTGAGTAAAGGGCTGAGACATGACTGTCGTTGACCCTACCACCACACTTTAGCAAAATGTAGTTTCATATAGCGTTTCGTACAGGCCACGTTGGGTCTTTAGCCATACATATATGCCATCTACTTATAACAATGCACGCAATCAGCCATATCGTCTAAAACCGTATAAATCTCTCATAGTTGCTGCTGTTAAGGCAGCAGAAGTTGGCGAGACGCCAAAATACAACCGTCGACATTATGCTGAATGTATTGCAGACCAATTCCAGCCGGAAGTTTGCACCTCAAGAGTAGAAGCATGCACCGAGGGGTCCACAACAGGCGAAATTAGCAATGAGGAGGTCACAGCCGAAACTGGTACCTTATACGAAGCCAAATTAGGGGCTAGCATAACAGAGAACTAAACAATTCCTGATCGCATTACTCCTGGTAAAAGCTGGTCACCTTAAGTAAAGATCGTCACGCAGCATAGAAGCCTCGAACTAAGATACAAACACGCATGCGTGCAAGCACCACCACAGGAAGTAACCCAAATCACTTACATAAAAAAAAAATTAGACATCCTCCACGTGCTCAGCAGTTCCAGAGAGGGAGCTGGGTGTACAAAACAAAGATCAGGAAATACCACATTATCATTCCTTGGGGCTCGAAGTTATGCTGATCAGGCTTCTTAGCGGCTCAGATTGCTCTCATGGTTGATGGAGTCACGCCACCATATCTATATGCGCCTGGAAAGCTGGAAGGAGGGCAATGCTGCGTCACATCCCTTGTATGATTGCTTTATGTGTTTACCCTGGCTGTTTGGGTATGACATCCCTGGCCTGTCGTCTATGCACCATCGTCCTGGCAGTTGGTGTTCGGAAGGAACCATACATTGTGCCTGAAAATATTCAGCTACCATTCTCCGATGTCACCCATTGCATCATTCAGCAAGTCTTTGAAATCTATATGTAAGTGTCCAGGCTAGTTTTGTTAATAAGGCATATTCACATAGTATGGTTTTCGTTGCGTTTAGCGATCATGGAGCACGGAAACGTTTTTTTTTCTTGGAAGTAGTCCAAAAGAATCAAATGATCCCAATGAATTTCATATCCTCGAATGTACATACCTGCCAATAGTCATGATGTATCAAAATGGCATTCTGAATAATTCACAATAGTCCCAGAATAGTATATTATTCCAAATAGCACTTTTTAATTCCAATGAATAATCCAGACAAATGTTTCCTTTGAAACGATATCGAAACACATCATTAAATATATCTGCAGAGTGATCATATAACAAGAACATGAGAAATAAGAATCGCAAACTTGTCCAGCTCCACAGACTTATAAACAAGCATAAGTGGTTTGCTCCTACTAGCTACGTTGCATTTTGTAAATATACCACGTCGTAAAAGAACCCACCTGATCTAACCCATCCAGTTGGAAATAACGTATTCTTAGACTACACCTGAAAACTCCAGAAATGAGAAATTACCACAAACTTATCAATAGGTATTATTATTATTATTAGTATTATTATTATTAATGATCGTAGACACCTAACTAAACTTTTTATAGATTCTACGCAATATACACTCTTAATATCTTAAGATAGAAATTAATACTCGTGTACAAAAAATAAACTATATAATATCTTGATTATATATGAGCATCACAGTTGACAGTCATGAACAAAAATTGCACATATTATAGATACAACCATGTACCAAGAGTTACAAAAAATGTAGATATACATAACATTAATCCTTCTTGTTAGTAGAGAGGGTGATCAATGGCGGCTTTTAGCTCGCGTCGTAGATAATTGCATCTTCCGTATGTCGCTCCTGACATCGGCAGTTTCAGTATGCAGAAGCAGCAGCCTATCGATGTCCATGTATAGCAGGGCCCCTTAACCACCACTGATATAACCGTAGTAAAAGTCGTATAGGAGAAGCTTGCGCAGGCCGAAGATCAACTACCTCGTATAGCCTGGACGGTTGAACCACGGTTTTTCCTTTGTGGAATGAACGGAGATAAGGTTGAAGCTAAATATTTTACGCGTCTGAAACGCCAGGTAGGTCGTCGAGCGTCGCAGGTGCTCTTCTTGTCGCGCACGGAGATACACCAGATACGATTATGCAGGTTCTCTATTAGTCTTCCAAAATCGCTCAGTTATTCGCCAGCTTCAATAATGCGTTTTCAAACTCCCATGATGCATTGGTTATGCAATCAATGTTGAGCTGTATATATTGGACAATCACCAGCTTTGGTCAAACTCTAGTGCCTGGTGCACCTAGGTTACACGCATTTTGAACTTTGTGTCAACAGCTGGAGATTTAGACTGCTAACCACTTTGTCGCTCCGCTTTTTTCTCAGGCTTGGAACGAACCTAGCGGTTTCAGTGAACTTACCCCCAAGATTGCTCACCAAACCCCTTTGGTACTCGCTCAGCCAATCTTGTTGGTATCATTGTAGGTTATCCAGCTATTTAGCTTTTGGCTGGCATAACTACAACAATAGGATGCACACAATAGATTTCCCCACTCTTATACTCAGCGAACTATAGAAGTGAGCTGGGTCAACACCGTAGTGTTGGAGTGAGGTGTCCAGGAATGCTTCAAATACGTCCGCTAGCAGAAACACATCGGTCTTTAGTCAGAGGTTGTGACAGTTGCCCAAGGTTTCGCAGCCAAAAGCCTTCCACGCGCTCTGGGCATACTCATAGTCTTTCTCGGTTATACATTTGACTAAGGAAGGCCTCTATCTGTGTTTCTTAGAATTGTTCCCAGCTGATCGTGTAGTTCTTATATGTAGATGTCATTGAAGCAGAATGCCAATGTCGTACTCATCGTGCAAAACGCCTCATTCGGCTCCTGTTGGTGAACTAGAAGGCTTTCAATCAACTGGAGTTGTCCAAGTAAGAGCATCGTGATTATTTTCATGTTTGTTTGGAATTGCACTGTTGATCTCAGACGATAGTGTTCTGATAACCTCAATCATCAGGTGGTTATCGTTTCTATGCAAATAATTAATCACAGCAGGTACTTTGATTACCTTTTTTTCTGGGTAGATGTGTAGCTTGAAAATACATGCTTGATATGTGGTTCCAATGTGTTTGGCAGTGGTCTCGAACGCGCTCATGGTCTAGTTTGTTGCCGTCCACTGTTTTCTGAAAATTCCTACAGTCGTCCTGACCCAACACCATCACCGCGGAATTTCGGAGCACCTCTCCGATCTCTTCTAGATCAAGCTCGAGATGTTCGATGAAACTGGTAATAGCCTCCAAGCCTCTGTATAACATTGACTTTTTGGATACTAATCACAGCTGACGGACATGAAACAGAAGTTACATGGAACCAGTTTAGCGATCGTGTGTGTACTGGTTTTGTCCGGGTTGTTGATATGGCATTTCACCGGAACGTCGAATGCATTGAAATCCACATGATGTAATAGTAAATTCAAATACGTGTAAAAATTACTTGGAATTTTTAGAATTTTGAAGGAATCGCAAACTCATAGAATTTATGTTAAAATTATATTTCAAACGATAAGTCTGTGATCATATTGTACTCTCTCTCTCTCTCTCTCTCTCTCTCTCTCTCTCTCTCTTTTACTATCGTTTGTCAGGGTTCTTCAAGGCAACACACCCTGAATCGCCTGATACTGGCTTGAGGTGAAAAGAGTGTAAAAGTATGAAAGTTATGTTGGTGCTGATATTTCTGTATCATTAAGTACCGGCATAAACGAAGCTACTAAGTGCATTTAAGAACGTTTAATTAGTCCTTTTATTTTCTATTCTTTCTTTTTTGGTAGAGATGCATCCTACAGTTGATTAAATGCAATTTTGTTTATCCATTTGATTAAATTGGAGTATTCGGTCTACAGTTCTTGTTTGTTTGGGTTTTTATTTATTCAATCTCTTTGTCAGGATCTCCATTTATTCCATCCATTAATTTCATTTTAATATTCGAAGGATCCGGGCTATAACACCTTGGTCGATCATCCTTTATGCATTGATAACCACCAAAGCCACGGCATAAATGAATACTACTTTTTGTATTCTCAGAGCACACTCAGCTTATTTATGTTTACTTAGATGGAGACTCATCATGTTTACTTTTATGGAGACTCGTACTGTTTACTTATATGGAGACTCATATCATTAAATACGTGGACACTCAAACTGTTTAGTTTTTATGGAGACTCGTGCTGTTATTTAGAGACCAGTAATGTTTACTTATATGAAGAAAATAAACTAGGTTTCTAGAGCTTCGAAAATCTGGGCAATTGAAATTCTAGGAATCTAAAATTCGGTACTGAAATCTTGTCAAACCAGATTTATACATGCTATCACACAAAGATAGCAAGTATTTCCTCAATTAATTATATTTAACAATATTATTTCAAATAAATATTTGGCCCAAGATATAATTTTTCTTTGACTGAAACATTGATCTACATAACATCTACATAAATCTAAAATCTGAAATTATACTCAATTATCACAAGTATGAAAGGAATAATTTCAGAAATGATTGTATGAAACTTAAGATTTAAATTTTTGAGTATTCTTATTTAAGTAAGGGCCAAAATTTCTATCTCGAGAGGAACAGAGGAGTACTGTTACAAGTGTCGTCTCTCTGAAATCTGATCGAACTTGACCCCATTTATATTCTCGTCTTCAGAGCTTTGATGTCCTTAACGGAGACAACCGATGTTCTCCGATAACACTACAACGTCGAGTATAGACTGGTCCCCTGTCGTAAAAATGTGGTCACGGACATTGTATCTAATTTAGATGTGTGGACGATTTCCAGAATTTAATGTAATGTTATAAATCAGATAAATGTAATGGAGAAAACGATAAGTGAAACTTTAGATCTAATCTGGCATCGTTTTGGATTTTTTAAACTTTTATTTTACTAAGGAAAGTTTTAGAACGGACACAAATCTCTGGAACCATTGATACAAGAACTGGCGTTCGGGATGAGAACAAAAATCAGTTCTGTTGTATTTATCTACTGATAGTAACATTTTCACTCGTTGAAAGTGCTACATTCAAGCTATATCTTTATTGCAGCACAGAAAAAGTTTTACTTAAAAGAAATTTTTATTTGTTCTGAGCATCAACCATCACCCCTACACCAACCTGTAAGTGATGAACATAGACGATGCTTTTAATGATTACAATCATATGGATAAAAAATATATCAAAGGAAACCAAGAATGTTCGCTTTAAACATTATTAAATGTATATAGCAGATTATGTTCGAAAGTTGCCTGTATACGGTTTTTTTACAAAATGATATGGAGATGAAAAGGTCAGTATAACCTTTGACAGGCTTAATTGTGTCCTGTATACCTATCGTATTAATGTACTATACATGAACAAAACTCGAACGATATCATGAAATCTAATACACAAGATACTGAAGAAAAATTGTCTTCTGCTTCCGGACCAAAACAATTATATTTCGTTTTCAGCTTCATACATTATTTATCGCTTAGCAGAAGTGATAAATACCGGATTGCGTCAGTGTGAAATAAGTATATGAACAGAATGAAATGTATTCCCAAACAGTCTCGGAAGTAGTAATGAGGTTTCTGAAAGATTTTGAAGTAAACAACTTCCTTTTAAAAAAAAAAAACACATTTAAGATAGTTAATTAGTTTTCACAGAAAATGATTTCATGGAGCCAAACAACTGTGAGGTTCACTTTATTACTGGAAGTCAAAGATGATCCACTCTAATTATCTGTTTCTTCTTAACGGTAAGTATTACTGCATTTAATATGATACATGGCAAAATAAATTTATTCGTGTATGAATTTATTTGTATTGTCTAATTAAGTGACTAAAGAAAATTTGCTAAGATTAAAGTTTTTCTTAGGCTATATAGTCTCCATATGTTTTAAATATTAGCCTCGCCTTTACTAATATGTCTACTGTACAACTGAACTGATATCATATAAAAGTATGAATTCTTTTTACGAAAAAAAAACATATTCAAAAAGTACGTTTAAAAACTTCCTCATTGTCGATGTATAAAGAGTTTAGGGTAATTTTCAATTTAAATGATGGAGAATTTTCCGAAATGGTTATTGCCACATAGATCGAGTGGGGATGTACATAAGGTTGATTACATCAGAACTATTCATTCCTATCTAACATCTGTCTGGTGGAATCAGTCGTTTAGTTGTGTTCGGTTATAATTTGAGATGATTCGTTTATTTAAACTATTCCTTGGAATTACACTTTAATCATTGAATTTTCAGTCGAGATCATTATTTTAAGATTATTGTTAATTTATTCAAGGACGGTTTGGATTATATTATGATGCATCAATACTGCTAACACATTAGCACATTCAGCAATTCCGACAAATTTGCACATTCAATACTGGAACTCATTTGCAGCGCTCTGTACCTTTGGATTTGTGATAGAACTTTTAGGATCATTTTACAGAGAATAACTTGTTCCTACGTTTCGATTATTGTTGGACTGGAGGTGTACGAGGATGAGATCTTAAGAAGCGATTATCTGGAACAGTAAAGTATTTTTAAAACAGTATGGGCTGGACGTATACGAGGATGTGATCTTTAGAAGAGGTTATCTGGAACTGTACAGTATTTGTAAAACAGTATGGACTGGGGATGTACGAGGATTAGATCTTTAGAATCGATTATCTGGAACAGTAAAGTATTTTTAAAACAGTATGGGCTGGACATATACGAAGATGAGATCTTTAGAAGAGGTTACCTAGAACTGTAAAGAATGTTTAAAACAGTATGGACTGGAGATGCACGAAGATGAGATCTTTAGAAGAGGTTCTTCTCTGTGAACCTTTTATAAATGTAGTACCATACAATAAATAAAATAATGAGACAAAGATCATTAAATTTCCATAATTCCTACATCATTGGATTGAATACTGGTCCACAAAAAGATGAATTAAAATTTCGGTACAAACGGTTCAGATATTATAAAATTATAAGAAGTGCTGTTCACTGCAAATGTTGAGGATTATTCATCATACTGTTTATAAAAGAAATAATGAGAAACATTCTTTACTTAAGAACAGTCTGACCTAATGAGCTTTGGTTAATGTATATTTTGATTACAACACGTATCAAGAATATAACTTATAAAATGCATTCATAGATGCATTAATAATAGTGTTATCGAAAAATACTTTTCTCTCACGAGGAATACACTTTCTTAACTAAATATCCCAATAAAAGGAAATAATGGATGAGTGGGACTTGTAGTACCTAATGAATGTTCTGCCCACTTGCCCAAGCCGAGCAAGTGATACAGACATAGAAAGGACGAATAACGTTACTTTTACTGA
This sequence comes from Sinohyriopsis cumingii, assembly GCA_028554795.2. Taxonomy (NCBI): domain Eukaryota; kingdom Metazoa; phylum Mollusca; class Bivalvia; order Unionida; family Unionidae; genus Sinohyriopsis; species Sinohyriopsis cumingii. The sequence continues at coordinate 91,506,386 of CM068829.1, read as the reverse complement.
GTTAAGATCGGCAAGACTGGATTGAATACAAAACATGACAATTTCAATGTACTGAGTTGTCATATATAAAATTCTTTATAATATAATGCGATATCCAAGACACAATTAAACATTAATTAAAGGTTTATTAATTTATTGAACACAGGCAAATGAACATCAAAATTTCACTTTTTTGGAGGCTGTATGAACAACATGGACTCGGGTCACAGTTATTACTTCCGGTTCAGTACCTAAGACTGTAGTCAGTTTTTTCAGAGCATATTTTCCTCTCTCATTTTGTGGTGAGGCAAGAATTAGATTTAGGCACTCTTGGTCTTGATTTAAAGGTAATTGCTTATTCTTTAGAATTTGAGGATTGTGATGTTGTCTGTATCTATTTCGTTGACAGTACACAGAGAGAAGCTAGGCATTGATGCTGATCTGGAAGTGAAATCTGTGATCTATTGCATGTTGCTTAGTTTACAGTCCAGCTTGTCAAAGAAATGCCGGATAACTTACGAAATGAATTTCACCGTGAATTCATCTTTGACAATAGTTTAGATTAACATATGATTTATTATGATTTGGAAACAATGGAAAATTCAGGACTGAGAAACAAATATAGAGACTATCTTGGAAAAATAATCGTGATCCAATTCGGATCGTCTTTCCTGGAATCGAAAGATAGCAGTATTGTACTGGTTCTCTTGCCCGTTCATTTAAATTTCATAATAGTGATTATGATATGTAAACCAGTCTACCGACATTTTGTAATACTGGATTTGCAAGTACCAGCCGACATATCGACGGTAGCTACATAAGGGCCGGGAACAAGGCCACATCGCGCTCAGTATTTTGAAGAATGCTTCAAACAACGGCGCCATTACAAACATAGCGGGCCATTTCCTATAGGCAAGTAACAGACGAAAATAAATGTTAAATAAACAAGGTAGTATACAATATTGTCACGTTTTAGGAAATAGCTACCTAAAAGGGCTACAAATCAGCACATCTGATGAAATGATTGCCAATCAATCTTGTCCAAGGCATCCATGTAAATAACAGTTTTAAAAATTCCAATTTAAATATAAAGTATAACTATGATAAGTTATTTTAACTTGCATTTAATGTTTATACAGAACAGCTTTTGTAAAGGAAACATATATGATGATGTTACTATGATATAGTATTCGCTTATTGTTTGTACGCCTTATTGATTTTAAATTGAAATGCATGAAGGATACAGAAAATGCACAAAACTTAGTAATTTCATTCATAAATTCATAACTTTGCTGACCTGATTGTCACCGAGGCGGGGGAGACCGTAACAATGTTTCGTGTTCTCGTTTCAAAGCAAAACGAAAGTTTCTTTGATAACACGGTTGCCATTTTTGCATGGGCGAGTCTGTTTGTTCAGACAGCAGATTTGATGTAGTTCGCCGTCGTCCTGAAGCTTTGAATAATTCCTTATTTTTATGTAATTTTGGGTCTTACGTCAATGTGAACATGCATATACAAGTGTTACACCATTTAGTTTGTTCACTTTTTAAAAATAGTAAAACTCTACATTACACGTTTTGGATACAGAGAATACCGTTTATACTGAAAATGGACTGCTCTAGAAACCCGAAGAGAACAGTGTGCAGACAGTCTGGGTGCTTACATCAACAGTTTCCTTTAGGTTCGAAACGCGAACAAGATGGCAATGCTAGTGGCCAACTGGCAAACATCGGGTTAGGAGTTATACACTTGTTATGTCTCTACTGTTTTTGTTTTTAACATCGGTGGAGGAAGTTAAAACAAACTGGAGGGTAAACAAGTACTATACCGTACATTCAACATCATATCAAATGCAATAAGTGCTGCATAATTTCACAAAACAAAATACATTATTAGCGATTTGCACAAGATTTTCGTTTGAGACTGAAGCTAATCACAACTGAAAAAGATGGATCCCACATCGTCGTTTGTTAATGGCTCCTGGTAAAAGGACAACATATTATGAGAGAGAGAGAGAGAGAGAGAGAGAGAGAGTGTGTGTGTGTGTGTGTGTGTAAGGAAGTGCAAGTTTAGTGTGAAACCACAGACTGGTTTAATTTTGTGATAAAGAAAGGAGGCTTCAATAAGAGCCTTAAAATAAATTAGACATAAATCACACTTGACGAATAAAAGGAACATATTTTTAATAATCAGTAGCAGTACTTCAGTTAGCCTTTAAAAATGTATGTCAATACTCATATCGCGTTGATGCGACCAAAACATGAATGAAAGACAAATGTATATGGAGCACTGAAGGAAATAAACCAAAAGTGATCAAGAAGCTACCAGGGCTACAAGTTTCATTAAAATCAGATATCAATGATACTACGTGGAGATCTGATGAACTCAAATAAGAGGTCATGTTCTGCTGACCTTGCAGTTCACCAATCAAATCACGGCGTTTAAATTTCTGACAGTGACACACGTCATTCGGAACATATTGTTACTGAAGGTAGCTATCCATAACTCAAATTTTGCAAAGCTTTATCTGATAGGATACTAAATATAAGTGGACTAGAAACTCCAACGGTCACCAGAACATTAACATTGATCTGTCTCTGTCAGACGGCTGTAGAGATCTGATTTGAATTAGATGGCCAGGGACGCTGGGTCCAATATGTCAAAACAAAATCCTGATTTGCCAACATGTAGACGGTGTCCTTATATTATCTGTATATGAATAAAATAATGCAGCCTTAGCACACGTGGTCTTTACAAATCAAATGAAATAGAAATGTATTCACAGAACACAAAAGTTAATCAAGGTGTGACGCACGGAAAAGAGTGGCACAGAACGTTTATTCATAGTATAGTTTTCCCTTATGCTGAAAAACAAAGCAACAACATTGAAACAAATAGTGATACTTGTGACCTAACTAGTTCAAATCAAGTAAACAATACATAATTTCTCTTAGCATAAATTAAAATATGACTTTTAACGGTAATTTTTAACAAATTGTGATATTCGTAGAGTGATAAACAATAATAAATGCGTAATTCATGTCTCAGAACTTAAGGTTACATGGAGATTTGTAGAAAAGATATATACATCTACTAATATCCACTCAAATGTTAGTAAGGCAATAGTCAAAATTTTGACATTAATAGGGCAATATTCAAACCATTCTGATACGCGAAAGGCAATTTTTCAAGCCATTCTAAGATCGGTAGGGCAATATTCAAGCCATTCTAATATCGGTAGGGCAATTTTTCAAGCCATTCTAATATCGGAAAGCAAAATTCAAGCCATTCTAATATCGGTAGGACAATGTTTAAGCCATTCTAATATCGGTAGGGCAATATTCAACCCATTCTAATATCGGTAGGGCAATATTTAAGCCATTCTAATATCGGTAGGGCAATATTCAACCCATTCTAATATCGGTAGGGCAATATTCAAGCCATTCTAATATCGGTAGGGCAATAGTCAAGCCATTCTAATATCCGTAGGGCAATAGTCAACCCATTCTAATATCGGTAGGGCAATATTCAGTCCATTCTGATATTAGTAGTGATGTATCCAAGTCATTTTTATAGTAGTAGGGCAATATACAAGCCATTCTAATATCGGTAGGGCAATATTCAACCCATTCTAATATCGGTAGGGCAATAGTCAAGCCATTCTACTATCCGTAGGACAATAGTCAACCCATTCTAATATCAGTAGGGCAATAGTCAAGCCATTCTAATATCGGTAGGGCAATATTCAATCCATTCTAATATAGTAGTGCTGTATCCAAGTCATTTTTATAGTAGTTGGGCAATATACAAGTAATTCTAATATAAGTATATCAGTAAATTCTTCAAGTTATAGTTGAATTGCCAAATATTTGACTTAATGATATTTTGAGAAATAAAGCTGCAGATTCTTTCATAGTTTAGTTATGCTGATCGACTCGTCGTTTCTTAACATGTTGAACAATGCCACAGTAATTGTTAAGGTGAAGGCCGTCGATTGAACAGAAAACCGCGGCCATCACTGTATTTCTTACTACAGACAAGGCATCACAGTGAAATAAACCCTTTAAAAAGATATGTCGTTTTAGCCATTTGCATTTCTCTTCAACACGCCTCCATCTATGATCTCGTATCTATTACAGTAAAGTTGCATCCAATTTACAACAAAAAAAGAAACGCTTTTAAGGATATTTTCTATAATACGGGAAAAATATTTTACGTATGAATGAAGACTGTTCATAATCAAAAGATGAAGGTAACACATAATCACAGAATCTTCAAGTAATACGATAGTAACAGTAAGATGCGTCTAAATATCAGTAAGCCATCCTTCAACACTTCAGGATTCCATCTATGCAGCTTTCAAAAATCTCCCAAGGTGCATAGTCTGAATTTTGTCAGAATGAGTGTTATAGACGACGTCGAAATTGTGCTACCAGTCGACATCTGCTTCAGTCATAATATCGCAGCACAGATTTTAATTTACCCGGTGTTCAGATAGCATAGTTCAAACACGGTATCGGCCTAACAACGAGAAGGAAAAAAAGTGGGAACGACTGTCTGTTACCTGCCAAAGATTTGATATTACGACTGTGTCAGTTATTGCTATTTCGCTTTAAATCACCGTTGACTGTCCTGTAGAAAATGTATCGGTTAAAAGAAAATATTGTTCGTCAATTTACCATAATAACAACAATTGTGTAATTTGCTTCACCGCAAACCATCACTTCAGTTTGGAAAGCATCGTCCACGAACCTCATGGTTGTTGTAGTCAAAACAGCAAGATATGGAATATTTCTTTGGCTATGCCAGTAGAATAGTGTCAACAGCCATAAAGAGTATATGGAGTGTGAGGCAAATGTCAAACACATGACGATTTGAGACATCAAAGAATTCATTAATGGAATTTCAAGATTATCATGATCACTCTATCTTTAACAAGCATAGTTACCATTGCATATTACAATTTTATTGTTGTAAGCATCTGATTCCGTATATGTGCAAAGTTTAACGAGGCACACCACTTTAGCATACTAAAGAATAATTCCATGTAAGAATTATGGAAGTCGCGTATAATGAAAGCTTGTCTGAAACATGGGCTTGGACAATATTCAGTAACCAAAACATATTCTGGGTGAGTGAATCTTTCAAGGGGCGTTAAAACTTCTTCTAACAGTCTTTAACTGGGACAGAATGTCTTCGATCTCTTGTGAGGTTGATTTCAAGATGCGTTTTGCCTCCTCTCTTGCATCTTCTAAGCTCACCAGCTGATCAAATTTGTCAAATATTACAGAAAGAATCTCTTTGTATTTCATATAACTTTGGTAGTCTTGAACACTGCTCCCTGAATACGGAGTGGAAATTTCATGATCGCTTTCTACTACTCCCCTAGCCTCACAAACTAAATCTCTTTCCTTTGGACCGGTGCTTATTCGAATATCTCTTCCAACAGACCGACATATAACTTGACCATGGGTGTTGGAATGAACGTACACAATCTTTAGCTTCACCTCACCAGTAAATTTCAATTTCGTCACTTCCGGTGTTGATGTCATATCCAGATATAGGACGCTGGAATTAATTCTTAGACAGCATGAGGGAACAGGTGGGTAACACATTACCAGGTCTATTAAGTGTCCTCGCAGAGGTGAACACACAGAGAAAACATCAATGCAAGGCACTTGACCATTTCCACGGTTGACGGACGCATTGTTGCTGCAGATGTAAAACAACCAAAGATGAAGTACAAGAATGACGTATTTCATTTTCATCCTCTCGCCCCTAATATGGTTGGAACTCCAGGGTGAATTGCTCATGAATTGCTCCAGCTGTTTCTTCTCTTAATTAACCTACGGAAAAAAAGTGAAGATCTGGAGCCGATCATACAAATTAACATCTGTATGCTTCAGCTTTTCTATATGGGGAGGCTGAATAATGTAAACAACAATTTATGAATAATCTATTGTCAGATTTTTAATAGAAAAGTACAATGTGCAACATCTCTATCAACAGGTGCTCTTGTGCTATTCTTGCTTCAGAATCGGTGCTTTTTATGTTTACTTACTTCACACGCGTTAGGGTTTTATGGAACATGCTCTAAAACTTTTTTTTAACATACATACATACATACATGCATACATACCCATTTTACCTTTGGAAACGCTGAATATTAAGAAAACATAAACGTATCGACTGGTCCAACAGAATCTACACCTGGGGTCTCAAACAAAAAAACACCCTGAGGGCCGCGTGAGGGCATTTTCGACGGTCCAAGGGCCAAACCACCTTTGTTATCTCTCATGACACCTTGTGACGCCAATCATATTGTGGGCCACAGGATACGGCTTGGCGGGCCGCGAGTTTGATATAACTTTATTTAAGGGACCCTATTTACACACCAAAAAGATTTTGGAATGTTTTATAACTAACATAACCCTGGAAAGTAATGTTATCTAAATTAACACGTGTGTGTGTGTGTGTGTGTGTGGTGACTTTACTACAATTATATGATAGTGCGTGCGGATGCTAAGGTTTGTCGATATAATTAGTGTTAACATTTTTCGCGGTAAATGCCTATCCGTTGAAACTGGTTTGATCAATTATTGTCAAACGCATCATATAAAATCTCCATTACATTAACTTTTTAAACTGACTGATAGTTTTGAATCCTGTTATCTAATATTTGGCACAAAGTGAAATGTTTACAAGACTAGTTTCTTACATGAAGTTTTTAAACGAATATCTTGATACTGGTATGTTGGTATAAAGTAAACTGACGTGTTCTGCACGAAGAGAGTCGAAGTACATTTTCAATGTTTGGTATATCCTTCTTGCATTCGGCTAAAACCTACCAAATAATTATAAAGTCTTGTTATATAGTTGTACAATTTGCACAACCATATATTCTAAATTAAAGAGAGACAGACAGACAGACAAAGAATACACGAGTTAGTACTCGTACCATAACTTATGATCCTGATGGAACAAGTTTTTCAACTGGGTTTAAAATGTATTCATTTTGAACTGTCGTATGTCAGAGTCAGCCCAGAGAACTTTGAAAAAGGTATTTTGACATATATAATATTTAACCAATAAAAATAAATTAGAAGTCAAAAGGAATTTTAAAATTTAACATTTGTCAATAAAGAAATAATTGTAATGTTCACATTTAAATACATATCCCCAAATAAAAACTTATTAAATGTAATGGCTACATTATTAACTCATGAAGTATCCTCACATTTACTCCTTTTTTGTTGTTGTTGTTGCCAGCAATTTGGGCTTTTTAAATAACATAAAATCATTCCAACTGTAGGAAATCACAGCCAACCCAAATAAGAATTCAGTTTTTTTTTTAAAAGGCTTTAGAGTTGTTTAATATATGATCAATAAAAATGATTTAATAAGCAGTGGGATTGATTTTTGGTTTTAAAAAAGTTGCTTTGTTTGCCAACTTTTCGATGAATATCATTGATTTTATTTATTACAAAGTCTAATTATTTTAATACATTTTTATAGTCAATGTATATATATTTCAATTTTTTATCAACCATGAACTAAAATACTTACTTTTAAAGCTTCTATAATTCCATTGTTTTTAATTGACCGCGTTTTCTACTGTTTGATTGGATGTCAACGGTCACGTAATATACATCTGGAATTTTGTACACATCGATAAATTCTGCGGACAACTTTTGGTTCCAAATCATTTTATGTGAAGTTTTATCTTTATGAACGCCTTGCACCGTAATAATAACAACAACAAGCCTCCCACCCCACAAACCCCTCTGATTTTCGATCAAAATTAACAAACCCCAGATTAAAATCGTCCATTAAAAGTAAAAACAATGTATTTGCACAGACGTTCCTGCACTCCAGTACTCTCTCCTTTTGCCGAAGAAGGCATCTGGCAGGCTTTACAACACTGGTCATACGTAAGCGTATTGTTAAAAACCTAATAAGCCTGGTTTAAATAGCAACAACCATTTTTTAATTTAAAAAAAAAAACGATCATAACAAGCTTCTTAGATAATTGCAATGACCAGCTCTGACACTCTACCAAACATTACAACATAAAAACATAAACTCTTGGCTAACGAAGATTGGGCTATATATTCTGCCGCAGTAAAGAGGCTAATAAAAGAAAACTTATATCTACCTCAAAGTGAACGCTTTGTTAATGAAATCTGCTTATATGATGACAGAAAGAATATAATTGGAATTATGATGATTTAATGATCACGACTGGATATTTATCGATATTTTAGTAACTAAATTTACTATTAAAAATATTTTAGTTTGAATTTTTATTACATTTAAATAAATGTATTAAAATTGAATTGGATTATATCCTGATCTATAAAGTCATAGAACGAAATCAGGACAATTCCACAACTAAAAACAAACCTTACTGCTACTTCCTGGTATGGATTTTGCACACTTCCAACCTACCCCAGGACAAACGTAGCTTAAATATCAACCTATAGGAGTAAATAAATTCCTTTGTTAAAAAAAGAATGTCGACAAATGCTGATATCCCAACTGACAGAGTTATCTAACCACAACATTCTTTCAAATCAAATAATGCAGATATCTGGCCACAATAGCATTAATTTTGGAATCACTTTACTCAGCCATGTCCCACTTGTAGATTTAACACAATTTCTGCATCCAGTTATCATCCCTGAACACAAATGTCCTTAACGGAATGCTATTTTTCTGACTTATCCAATAATGCATCTGTGCAACTGTGCTGAATGTCCACAGTGGAATCACGGCATTTTTCGGTGGAAATATTGTAAACAATCTCATTAAAACCCATGTGTACTCCACCTGACTTGATCTAAGTGAACTATATTGACATCACACAGGAATTTCCATCGGAGATCTAGTGTTGAAAAGTTACGTTGTTAGGTTTAAATGTTCTATTGATTTGAACGGACATTTACTCCAGGAATTATAATTGGAAAGAAAATTACATTTGTATGTGTAACGGGTCACCGAACTGTGCATTATAGAGTCAACTCGCGTTTGGAACTTTTGTTTCCACAAGCAAGTATTGAATAGTGACAGTGTCTGAGCAAGCATAAAATGAAATAATTTCTTCTTCTTTCTGTCCAAACTTGTTCCATTAAAATAAAAGCTATATGGCAAGCAGAATCTCAGATGGGTAATTTTTTTATATTAAATTCATGAAACTCAGTGAATAATATCAAGCTTTGAAACTTACAATTCTTCAACTCGTTTCATAAATTCGGTGTTACATCTTTATCTGTTTGAGCTCCTCTGTTTAAGTATTACCTATACCTCAGATTAAGTTGATATGACAGTAAGTTTGCTGATGTTTTAAATAGACTTCCACTGATCATCAGTTTGCCCACAATGTACTCTAAAGAATATAGATGGCCTTTCTATTTTGTCATTGTTGCTAGAGTACTCACGGTCAAAACAAGTCACTAAATGGTCAAATCCAAGACTGCGTGGATGAATACAATACACATAATATTGTCAACACACAATTGAATCTGATCTTTGTAATATTGCATGATTGAACTGAATGGACACGGCATTTCTTCTCATAAAGCCAATCATGTCTTCCAGGAAGCAGTCAATTTCACACTGTGGTCGTTGGGAATATAGACTGCTATCCAATGTGTTCCTGGGCGATGACTGTCGTCTGTGTCGATGGTACAGGCCTGAATGTCTTTAGGTTTTCGATGAAGAAGTTTATCTTTTTCATACATCACTTGATTCCAATAAGCTACACGTGAACTATGCGTCAGAAGGTAATAGTGTTCACAGATACTCATTTGTTCACAGCTACTGATAATGCATAAATTCACGCTTGACACATCAACTCATGCAACTGTTGGTACATCATCTCATGAAAGACTGTTGGTACATCAACAAACTCAGTATTGGAATTCATTGTGAACACTGTATTTTTGAACTTGTGGTAGAACTTTTAGGATTATTAGGAATTCATTTACGATACTGGAAGTTCTCTGAAATTTTTACTTTGAAACGTAGATAAATAAATTTATTTGTTGGTTTTACCAGACTTGTTGGTTTCTCATCCTTATATTACTTAGTTTAAGACGACATATTCATAACACAGGTATGATAAATACATGAAAGTATCCACGCTGCTGGTAACCAATTTGTTATTTAAGTATCATTTGTTGAACAACAGTGTATGAAATTGTTGACGGGAGCTACTCTGGCATTATCTCCTGGATTAGTGATGTCCTCTTTGAGAACTTTGACAGGTATAAGTGTATGTTATTCAGATCGATTTAATCTTCAGTTGGTAGTTTAATTTTTAAATTCGATAGATCTGGTAATTATCGTAGCAATGGTGCTCCAATAACATTAACTGATCATAACTCCCCATGCGTGGACAGAGTATGTGACAGAACTTCCACAAGAAAGAACAATAAGATTTTATAAAGGAGACATTTTTGAAGAAATTCACAACATAACTAAAAACGACCCTGCATCACTCTGTTTACAGTGGCGGCGTAGAAGACACGTGCATGAGTGGCTTCGACGACGAATTATTTGATCAGTTTATTTTGCCGTCTGGAGTTCTTTATCGGAAGGAATCACTCCAACGTACTATGAAACAGATTGTGGTAAAATATGACGGAGACAACGATGGTTTACTTTTTAAATGTTTTACAGCGTCTTCTGTTGTTGCTCATATAGCCCGACAAAATAAAATGTTGTCAAACACCAATGAAATTTTTCAACGATATATCATAGTCTTGTGTTGATTTTGGCCATGGTCGTCTCTGGACCACAAAGTATAATCTATCCGACATGATCTCTGTTGACAATGTATCTGCTTATCTTGGACTAGGTGATTATCAGCCATAATTTGAACGATTCGGACATCCGATACACGAAATGACACGAATTGCAATAAACGAGCCACTACCAAATATCGATACTGGATTTGCCGAGATTGAATCATTCGAGTTTTCAGCAAACGTTCATTTTGTACTACCAATTTGGTTCGGCCGTCATTGTAATAAACCGGATACAAATGTGAATCTCAACGACTGTTGCGCTAAAAATCAGCGTGGTTGGGCTCCAATAGTTATTACGATACATGCTCGATGCTAAGATTCTCACATCGCTGACTGTAACCTCTGCGATAATTTCATACAAACAACAAAAATAAGTTTGGTTACCATAAGATGACAAAGATATTTGTAGAAAATGTATGAGCACATTCACATCAGAGACATCATGGCGTTGTGCAAGATTAATCATGGATTCAGAAGAATTCGATTTTGTTATCAAAGACACAGCGGCAAAAGGTGTATTGGTGTCACGGAGAAGTGCAACAAGACGAGAAAGAACAATTATTGCCTCGATTATTCGCTACTGCGATTGCAATTCTACTCAGTGTTCTCATTTGAGATCATCTATGCTGGTACTCTCGTCAATAAACCTATTATCGATGAACAATAGATTTACCAATGATGTTGTTAGTGTCGCTACGGAAATTTTTTTATATTGACAAATTAAAAATAAATCTTGTTGAGCCATTTATTTGCAAGGACTCTGGGGGTACTCATTGGGGTTCATGGCGAATAAAAAAAAAACGAACAAATACGCAATTATCTCGAGTCAGCCGACGCTAATCAGATTAAAACCAGATAAAATTCAATGTGAAATCAAGCGCACTGCAATTCCAGATATATCAGTGTCTGATTTCGGGAACTCGTGGCGCCCTAATGATCTAATAGTTGTGTACAGGTAACTTTTACGAGATTCACTTCAGCGTAAATTATTTGATCTTCACAAACAAAAATTTCCAACTCAGCAAGTCCCAGTATGTTACTGTCCTGTAGAAACACGCCGGTAAAATATACTCGTTGACATTCTTGGAACTGGCATGAAACAAAAACTCGTTCTTAATGATATCGGCGAGGTTCCAGTAGAGGCTGTACAACGGGCGCTGTCACTAAACCTATCGTGCTGTACTCTGGGATATGCAATAACAATTCTTTCGTCTCACGGATTAACAATATCAGATACCAATATCTGGATTGTCGATGATCGGATCCAATGGTAAAATTTAGTTTGTATGGCTGTCTCTAGAGTAACAAAAATGTCTTAAATACGCAGGGTTGTCTACTTGTTGGAGCTGTCAACAACGTCTTTGATGTCACAAACAACAACGGCACCAAAAATTTCACCAGAAATTATTAGCGCAGTGAAGAACAGCTAGCTGGTTATGTGCGAGATGACAAAACAACAGCGTCAGTTTTATCTGGATGTGGAATCTGTCATGACGCTGAAATAAATATAAAATATTCACTGCTTCTGCTGGAATACAATAATGTTGTAGCAATAATTTCCTAATGACGTAAGACAATTTACTGTGGACAGAATCGAAAGTAGTCTCGGCAACACGCGAAAATGTCGCTTTGACAAATCTTGAATATAATAGACGCAGACGAGCTTCGTTCCTCTGAGTTACTGACTCTTGTTAGCGTTTATTGTTGGCGCGTATCCAGTCTGGTTTTAACTGGTGTTTTTAGGAATTACCTGTAATTGTTCACGGACAAATCCACGTTCAGGAGCTGTTGAATCTAGTCTGAAGAACGCAGGGCGGTCAGTAGATCTTACCACGCTCAAAATTTGATGTGTTGTTATACTCCACACAGGATCAGTTGCTTTACTACCCAACACTGTTTGGGGTTGATCCACCGGTGATTTTCGTCGTGGTATATGACTTTTCGCAATTGCTTCGACAGGTTTCATGTTAATTTAACGAGTGACCTCGTTGTTTGACGCGTCCATCACATGAGGTAATCTCGCAACCCATTCAATAGATCTGTCTTTGGCTAGTAATTATTGGACATATTGATGTCCAAAGAGTCGATGTGCACGTGTTTCATTAAATTTTTCAACGATTGCTTCATAACGTATTGCGGTGTGTCCACGTCTGATTTTAATGTTATGTTGCTGCATCAGCGTAGTAACTTCACCGAGAAATCCTTTGCCAGGATCAACCTGTAGCAGCTGTGGCCATCTTAATGGTCCTCGCGAATAAATTTGTTCAAACGCTGCTGTGACTTCAGTTGATTTTTTTACTCGATAATAAATCAGCGTCTTTGCATCTGCTTGCAATGTCTACGACAATCAACGCGTAGTTGTACGTGCGCCGTTTGTGTTCGTCATGTGGTAAAAACACGACATCTGCCTGATGAACTTCGTTTGGCGAGATGATGTCAAATATTTCACGTTGAATCGTTTTGGGACGTGGAAGATAAGTTTGCTATAAAGCATGTCGTGATAACCAATCTGCGGCAACAAAACTTGTGACACCTACTGAATCTGAGAGTTTTTTTAATTGCTGCTGTACCCCTCCAATACCCTCTTGGACTATAATAAATCGACTCCATTATGTAATTGTTGGCGAGTAATTGCCAGCTCCTAACACTATTTTACCTTTCATCGTCGATCTTTTCAACCAATTCGCGAATGAATCTCGTGCGTTTTTATTCTTTATCTTCTGCTTTTCGGTGTGTGAATCAAATTGACATCCGCGATATGTCGTTGTTGTAGATCTGGATTTTTATACCCGACATCATGAACATGGCACACTTGATAAATTGCATTTACCGGAAAATGCCTGGTTTCGGTTAATTTTTTTCGTCAAGATTAATATGAAGGCGAGTTCCAGGACCACAATAATTATATCCTGGACGATGATTCTCACCAGGATACTTAGCCCATGGCGTTCCATGTGTTTTCCCGAGTGCCTTAGCAATATCACCACCATGGATTTTAGAGCGATCAGGGCAATCCAACGTCACAAACTTATATTTTGTGTATCGCATTTTACACATTTACCTGAAAGTGCCTGGATGTTATTTATCAACGTGTTTGCTCTCATATTTGTACCAGTGACTGTCTTGCATCGAACATAATATAAACTCATGATTATAAATAATATTATATTTGTACAGTATGAATGTGACCTTTCAGCGCTACGTGAGCAAGCACCGGTCAAGCATCATCCAGTATTACCAAATTATATTCGAGCTATTATAATTGGTCCACCTGGGTCGGGTAAAACTCAATTGCTACTCAACGTCATAATGAGGTGGCTCAAATGGGACAAACTTTAATTAGTAGCGCCATCCGTGGATGACTACCGATGCTATAATGTTCTTAAGCAATTTAATGAATTTACAGCCGCTGAAGACTTTGTTATTGAATTTTATCACAGACATAGAAGCGCTGTCCATCGATGATCTTAGCGTGGGTATCAACAATCTAATGGTTTACGATGATGTCATGATTGACAAACGGGACAGACATAAAAACAGAGATGTAATTTACGTTACTTAGCATTACACTCATATTCCAGAAGTAATTAGAGATAATTGCAATTTTTTGGTTATTTTTAACGGTGCCGATACACATACGCTTCGAAATATTCATCTGACATGGTGTCCCGGCTACAAGGACATAAACAAATTTACAAATTTCTTCGCACATGCTCAGAAAAACCGTATGGATTCATCACGATACGTTTACAGGATCCAGCAACACGCTATCGAATTGGTCTAGATAAAAAAAAATATTAAAGAAATGCATTTGTTGTATAATGTACCAGAAAAAAAAAACATTAACGAGATTATCTCTACGATCGAACAATTGCAGCAAGATGGTCTCGCAGTTCAACTCGATGTTGAAAAAAATCAAGGATGACTTTGAGATGATACATCAGCAACGGGAAGAGGGCAATTATACACTCGCGGTTGAGTACAAATTTATCAAATTACTCCAACGCGAAATGGAATTGTCGTTGGCGGATTTACACGAACAGAATTATTTAGCTAAATTTGTTCCACTGGCAAGTGCCATTGAGAAAATACAATCAGTTTTCTCGACAATATGAAACGCGAGCTGCTGTAAGTGCAAATGCGAGACAGCTAAAAAGACTGATGTCAGATTGCTTGCAATCCGCCGCAAAGATTTCCGAATCCACCATTGAGGAATAGCCCAAACAACAACAAAAATTAACGACAAAATATTAACGACACAAAATTTGTTGTTTTTTATCGATATGCGTTATGTTTTGTGTTTATTCTTTTTTCATTTGCTAATTTGTTTGTCATGGTGTTCCGTTATGGTTTGTCACACACATACAAGCTAACAGTCAATTCTTCACCACGTGTGTCCAATAAATTATCAATTAGGTCAGTTAGACAAAAACGTATACGAGATAGCAATGGATAATGTAAATAAACAGGATTAGTTGGCACCGACACAATCAAATGAACTAGCGGGGCATCTGGAGAAAAGCTGTAAAGAATATATCCCTGCTAGGCCTGTCCTTGTAATGCTTGCCAAGACGCGTTATAGCTACCGTCGACTGCGTCACAGACCAGATTTACAGAAATCGTCGACGTGATATTGACAATGCCTTTCAACACTTGACGACCACCACCATCCGGATCGTTCTTATGTCGAAGAATACTTGGATGGGTTGTAACTTCTCCCATGCGGCATAGATGATTGGAAATTATTTGTCAATTATGTCAGTGAGATCCTGCTGAATTTTATCGGGATCCAACCTAGGTAGTCTGAACGTACTCAGTTGGTCTTCTGTGATCTTAAGATAATATAAAAAATATTGTATATCCGTAATCTTTACGGATATTGTCTATTATTGTTTGTGTTAAATGTATTACTGTATAAAGATCTTTTAATTAAGATCATCATTCGGATATTCAATAATATACTGCTCAAATAGCGCCCGTAGATTACTCTGTGATTTTTCGTGTTCTTTCACAAACAGGCTGGCGATTTCTTCTATTTCAGAAGCAGCAATGTTATGCTCTTTGTCGTTTAAGAACCTAATGTATAGGATCCAATACTCTGGGTTCTTTCTAAGACCAATCAATCTCGTTAAATAATCGTTTCGCATCGGTTGTTGTGATCCAGTATAAATGGGCGCTGTCAGCGGCTACCACAACACAGTTCAGATCGAAGATTTGTATATGTCAAGGGCGTAATTGGATCCAATGGAATCCCGTGTCGATATTTAAATGACGTCACTCAACGTTGGTTCCTATACCTTTATCGCGATCTTTGATTATTGATTTAATTCTGTTATGAAGTTAATCATTGATTTTTTCGATTTGATATCATCCTGTTGATACACTGACAACTTTCCAGATTGGGACTGGCTCGCTAGTTCCTTCAGGTGGTTTATGTGAAAATACCAGTCCTTTGTTAGCGTCTAATCCACCAAATGATTGTTCTCCGATATTTGGTCAACTATAATAAAGTCGTAATTGTGCCAATGCAAGTGACCGACCATTAGGCGCTTTTATAAGAATTGGAAAACCAATATCAAATTCTGGCCATGTTGACGTCGCTGATATCATTGTAGTCGTCTGTGGTGTCTTGTTGGCGATGATCTGTTCCAGTCGAGTCGTTATTTCTGCGTTCATTTTTATCTGTACGGTGGATTCTAAATGTGGAGTTCCAACGCTGGCAACGTTGGCATGGGTATGTTTTGCATTATTACGATATCGATAATAAATCTCCATAATTGAAGCAAGTTCATTCTCCGATATTGCACCGTCGTTTAACCCCCTGACATTATCGATGATATATTTATGCACTCGCATGTCGCCATGTATGTTATTTATGTGTGCTCGTGCAATTTTTACTGGTCTATGTAGATAATTTTGTCGCGATGATATTGAGTAAACCAGCAACAAGGACAACAACAGCGACACCGCTTCAAACCACTGGCGGTATCACGTGAGCCCCTGATAATGTGCCGATTAGCGTCGTTGTTTCAGCAACCAGCGAGGAAACCTTGCATACAACATTTTCGATGACGATGATTAGTCTGCGATACATATTTCGTTTTGTCATATGCTCGTCTATTATTTCTTCCAACGACGCCTTTCACCCACATCCTTGATCATACCGAAAGGATTGTGTGGGTTTGATTGTCTCCTTATATAATGGTGCCAAGTTAACAATTTAGCTGTTTTCGAAACTAATTCCAGACACAACCAATATGTCGTTGAGGTTAGGGTTTTGTCTTCTGGATCCAGTATGAATATTTCCTCGGCATTTTCATTTAACACGACCGCCACAGTTCAGGAAAATCTATCGGTGGAATGATGCCATAGAGATGTTATTTTGTTGTGACCATGTTGCTGATGCAGACGCTACTGTGTATACTGCGTTGATGAGCGGAGTCGTACAAGACGATCTTGAATCTTTTTTATTTTTCCATTGAATTTCAGCTAGCTTAATCTTGACGACCGACGGATTTCCAAAGAAAGCATCCAAGCTTATATTCATGTTTCTTCGAAAACTCGTAAACGGGGTTGCATGGAGATTATAATCAGGTCTGAATGTGGTCAGTCCATCATTGATTGTCATTAACTAGGTCATCATCGGGATGCTCCTGTTTCTTCGTTTCATTGTCATCGTTTGATGCTAGTTCACTCAAATTAGCAATGTTATTTCCGCTCATGCTGCGGTCACCAGTCATTGTATCAACCGCTTTAGCAACGCATGTTCTAATCTCAGTTCTGATCGTGGTGTTATTGTTGTCCACGTAATTATTGTTGCCACGTCATTTTCTGATTTTGGTTCTCTCACATTGTAATTGTATTTCTGCTCATATTTAGATCGCCATACATTATATCTCCAATTCTTTTTATACGTCCAGTAATCTCTCCCATGATTGTTAACATTGATTTCTCCGAGTTTTTAATTTTACCGGTTTTAGTAAACACCACTAAATTATTTTCGGTCGCGCCCGGAACTCGCAGAATAATATATGCTCGTCTTTAACCGTTCTTCTTTATCCTGAAAAACAATAGCTTCGTTTCGTTTATCTCCTTAATCTTATCATCAAATCTCATATTGCTCAGTGTCCAGCTAAGTCCAATAGCTACTGCTGATACTCTACACAGCTTTTGATCAGTATTATTAACTATATTATGTATAATATTTGATTCTGTTCTAGGCTCGTTTATCTTCCATCAAATCCTTTAACCGATCCTGATATTTAGCAAGTTCTTGTGGGTTCGAGTCTCGTGGGTCGGTGGTTCTTTCCTGGGTTTTTCCAGGTTTTTCCTACACCATTAATACTGGCCGCCATATATAGCCTAACGTGTGCAAAAATGGAGTCAAACCCAACAACAACAACAACAACCAAGCTCTTGCTGTATAATATTTGATTCTATTCAAACATCTTTATCATTAAATCAAGTCAATTAACTGATCTTGATATTTCTGCGAGCGTTATGTTGACCTGAAAGATTGAGTTTTTAATGTTGAATAGATCACCACATTGTGTGCAAATGGCATCGAGTTTAGTGTGGACTACCATTGCGTTTCCAAAAAATCCATCGGCGACCTGAAGAAGAATCTTATAGCTCCTGAGATGGCTTGTAAACGCGGTTACTTAACCATCATGCTCACACCGTAATGTGGTTAATCTATCACTCGTTGTCGTTAACGAGGTCCTTATCGCGGCATTACTGTCGTCTACTCACTTTGCCGTTGAAGCTTCATCGGCTAATTTCAATTCTGCCAAACCAGCAATTATATTTCCAGTCATGACGAGTAAACCAGTTATCGGTGGTTGCACCTAAAACTCGCAGGATAATATTGGCCCACTTAACATTCCTCGTCTTTCATCGTTCTTGCTGATCCTGAAAAATAACAACCTCATCCGGATCAACCCGGATGAGACGAGTAAGATCAGCAAGTTCATATCGCGTCACATATGCATACAGATCAACTTTAATTGGGCATTTACGTGAAACATATCTTCCGTAAATATCTACCATTATAAAATATTAACCTGTTTGAAACGACCACTTGTGTATTCGTGCACGACTTTATGCAGCGGCGCTGATCACCTTGATACTGTGTTAAGTACAACAAGTACTTCTGGACCGCATATAAGTGGATATGTTAATATCTGCGTTGGTAATGTTGAATACCAGATTGGAGTGCTTTGCATCATGTTGATATAATGTAAAAATTATATCGGTGGTGCTAGTCCAAATCAAAATAAACAACGCTACATGGGTCAATCGCTTATGCAACCCAATAAGTACCTGAAAACGCATGAAAACACGTCTGCCGTTTTATATGTTCAATCGCCAAGCATCATCAAGTAAATCAAAATTGGACACAGGAAGCTTTAACGAAGCGTCCCCGGAGTCTCAGACCTTGACCATACCGCGTTTCTGTTAATCTTAGACCTCGCTTTCTTTCTTTGAGGTGTTTAGGCCGTGTCATGTTGATTTTTTCAGTGCCATTGTCGCGGCTGTTCCAACAGTACCAAGTGCAACTGATTTTTCAACACGCGCATCAACAACTCTTATTCGTCCGCCAACACCTTCAAGCAACATTGTTTTTTCTGACAGTATAATAACGATTGCTCTGTAACCACCAGATGGTAATCGTGATACGCTCGCTCGGAAGTGTATGTCAACGACAGATTGTCTAAAGAAATCCAAGTGTTCCAGTGAGAAATAGTGATCAGATACATCGTTGAGAAATCACGCTGAGTTATCTGCAAATCATAATCAACATTCTGATCAGGCACCATGAATGACATCAACCGATGATACGTACGTGCAACATGGTTGTTTTCAAAATTCAATAACACTACTTCGGATGGTTCTTGGTGTCCATTTTTTTTCTCAGAGAAACTTCTCTAACTCTGAAAGTATCAAACACCATTGGGTTTCGTTCTTGTGAATTAACTCTGGTGTTTTCATTAAACGCTATAAATATATGTCGTGGCGCCGAAACTCCCTGCTGAGATGCTGTCTGCCATGTAAATAACCCAACAACGTTACTCTGAATACTGTCTGTGGTCATAATCAACCATGACAGCATTGACTTGCCGCCGTTGTCCATGACAGAGGGCAGCTGTTGCTCTTCAACGAGTGATGCCATAATCATTGGCATCCACAATCTCCATGAATGCCTCAGGTGGCAGGAAATATCTGCTTCTATCTTGAACTTGTAGTTCTATTCGTCCACATGCGTCGGATACACGTGCATCATAGGAATACTGATAATCACGCACTGGTTCATCTTTGAAAACCGGCGCGTCCATGTTAAATGCTGGGTCAGATACACGCTTGAACATTTTTATTTATATTCGCTGTTGTCTAAAACGACCGTCAAGCCAGACCACTTACCGCTAATGCTGTTATATCTTTTCTCTCTCGGCTGCTTTTTGTTTTGTCGTTGATGGCACTGCAACTAATTCTTTCAACCGCTCATTTGCAGCTTGATTTATTATTTTACTGACACTTAGTGGCATCACTTTGGTGCTGGGAAGTTTTACTAGAATTCTTCGCATTCTTTTGTGGTTTTCGTCGTACTAATCGTGCGAGACTGTCTTTGATCGCCGAGAATGCTCTACCAGCACCAATAGTGCCAATATCTTCGATGACTTTCATACCTAATTGTTTTGCAATCCTGATAGCTTTTGGAGCTATCCTTCTAAACGAACCTTGAATAATATCGCTGAGTCCATCTTCGTTGATCATTTTATAAACCGGCAATCGTGAATGTATCCCCTTGATGTTTTCAGGTCTACGTTGGGCATTGTGCTTAATCATGTTATGCTTTGTTAGGGCGGATCAAATTGATCAGCGCCTAGTAGACGCTACTGTCCATGGCACCACTTGTAAATAAACGCTGGCAAATAGCAACTGCTTCATTAATGATTTCGTGGAAATTGTTGCCGGCTCGTCTTCTACCAATCAAAATTTCTAGTCGATCAACATCAGCGAGGATGTTATTGGGACAAGGTTTATCTATAATCACCAGCGAGGTTTGTTTTTAACGTCTTGGTTCTGGTTGTGGATCAGGAGAGCAATGCTGGAGGAACTTTGATGTTTATTTTCTCTCTTCCTTCGTTATTTATAGCTAGTTTTAACACCTGATTTTTTCTTCATCTTCTTCCGCTTTTTCAAGCCGACGCTCAATTTCTTCTCTTCTTTGTCTCCGTTCTTTACTTCCTTTATTAGCATGCATATCTACTGCCAGGCTCAAAGTTTAAAAATTTTTATTATCGTCTTAGATCTGCTGAGCACCGGTATTAATGCAATATGAATATCTAAGCCACTCTCCACGATTTACAGTTTTAAGGTATTAAGTATTTACATATATTTCTTTTTCTTGCCACCCAAGCGCGGAAATATCAAATATTTATCCTTGATAGCGGCAGTACCTTCCTCGATAAATTTATTCATCTAGCTGGTTTTAACTTTTGGTGGTGGTGGCGGTTGTTGAACTTCCGGTGGTGACTGAACTGGTGGGGGTGGGGTTATCAATATAATCAAGTAAAGTCTCAAGAGTTTTGTATGTTGCCTCTGTTGCAGCAACATATTTTTTTTTTATTGGTTTAAATAACTGTCCTTTACCCTCTGTAAATTACCCATGAGCATCATAGCGTTAATAAAACTTCTATTTGACAGAATCATGAACTAGAAGATATTTTTTTAATTATATCAAGTCGTTGTCGAGTTAGTTTAGCTGTATAAGATTCCGTTAAAACGATTAAATTACCGATGACTAAGTCAGCAGATATACAAGGTTTTACTGTATTACAGTAACGTAACTTATTTTTCCAACTACAACGAATTCCTTGTATTGCCAGAATCTCATTTCTACTCACAGTTTAGCCATGCCCACGTCAAGTGTTTGACTGCGCTAAATATACATATCCGCTAATAATAACATGCAGGTTTTACCACATCAGGTCATGTGTCTGACTGCAGGCAAATATCGATAATTGTATATTTCACAAGAAACTCTATAGAAAAGTATGTTCCAGTTACATTAAACATAAATTTTAAAATACTAGAATAATGGACAAATACATTATACGATCTAAATATGAGTGCACGTTTCATGTCAGTATGTCAGTTTAATAAATATTGATATCGCTGTGAATATAGTTATATATTTAATTTTAGCTGAATATTTATAAGAGTCTGGTGGCCGAGTGGTTAAGGCGGATCGACCAGTGGAAACTACTTCATGAGTTCGGTTCCAAAACGCAGTATACATATTGTCAGCGTCAGCGCTAGATGCTGTTATAGGTGGGGGTGTACCCGCGATGCAATGAAAATAGATGAAATATCGTTGAATGGGTAATTAAAAACTTATAAAATTAACCCAGGTGCACTTGCCTGGGCCCCCCTCTGAATCCAAATGAGGGTTTTCATTTTAATAAACCCGGGGTTCACGGGTGTGTGTGTGTGTGCTTGATAACAAATTAACAAACTAAAATGCAGTCTGGACAACCCAGGCGGAGTGCAACCCTCTGAATCTCTAAAAGTTCGTTTCGCACTTAGCGATTCACCGGGGGGTGGAGTGTTTACACACAATGGAAAAACAAAAATATAACAATTACCCAAGATTCAACAGATACCCAACGTCTTTCAACCTGGTCTCAAGCACTCCTTTTGCTATATTTTAAGATCCGACTAGTTTGGTGGCTGTGTGAGTCTCGTATAAATTTAGGTCATTCGCATAAAAAAATTGTCTTTTGTTCTGATTCCACAATGGAGACTTTATTGATGGGTAACGAAAATATGTCGGCCGCCATCATTATTTTTTGGCGGCATTTTCACCCATGTCTGGCCGCTCTTTGGTCCGTTGATCACCTGGACATTGGATATTTTTTTCACGTTATCTTCATCTAGTTTGACCGCCCCTTATGTCGGTTGACCCTCTGTGTTGCTCATGTACAGCGAGATATCAATATCGATGTAAAATTGATCAAGGAATTTATTGCAACTAATATATTTTAGATGACATGGTGTAAGGTGTGCAATATCTGTAAAACAATTGATGCCCTCATCCCCTCGTAAAAGAAGGGTGATATTTTCTCCTTACTCTTTGGCCATGCTTAGGCTGCCGTACATCACCTCATATAAATTTCGAAGTAAAATTTATCAAAGAATCGGTTGGAGAAGGAATTTTTTAGATGACGCTGTGGAAAATATGCAAAATATGGTCGTGTATACCCTTTTCCTTCATCTACGCCTACTAGCGAAAATATTTGTAACAATAATTATTTGACCAAATTGGTTGTCAAGCTTGAACACAAGATAACGACTGCTATAGTCGTATTGCAGAGTGCAAGGCGCATGGAGAATACAAAGCAAGGAACCAGACTAGATCTCATTTTGAAAGTGAAAGTATTATAACACCTCCTAAAGATACACTTCCACCTGTTTTTGTTGTTTTTTTGTGGTGTTGTGGGCTGGGTTAGAGGGGTAGAGGATCAATCAGTTGTGACAAAGCTACGTTGTCCACGCTGTCACTACATTTCTTTGCAGGGCCGTGATTAGTATCATCAGCGTGGAGACTGTCCGGCATGTGCAGGTTAATCTGTATCTTTGTAATCCCATTCGTGAAGTTTCATACCACTGTCTTTGGTCTTCATAGTCACTATAGTCAGGCAAGGCCACCTCAAACGTGTAATCTTCTTTGATTTCTAAATCTTCATGAGGTAGTGGTATCCAAAGTAACTTGCGAGTACATGGATGAGAGCGATAGCTGTGCACACATTTTAAATAAACAATTCTGAACATACTAAATACAATTTGTTGTGTACTTATTTGTCTTTTAAATTTTTATATTGCAAATTATATATGCTTGTTTTCGCATTCAAAATTTCAATATAACCAAGGCTTCGAGGCCTCAAACTCTCTAACTGGCCCGGACCTCTCTCATCTTATGAATGGACTTGGGTACGTCACTGACAAAAGTCACAACAGGGTCCTCGGATGTTGAAAGGACATAATTGGTTCCGGGCAGGGGCATAATTTATTCTGGGCAGGGACTTAATTGGTTCTGGGCAGGGACATAATGAGTTCTGTGCAGGGACATAAATGGTTATAGGCAGGAATACAATTACTTTTGGGCAGGGGCATAAACCTTGAACGTTGTAATATGCTCCACACACACACACACACACACACACACACACACTTTATTTATCAAAGCGTTGCGCTCATTGGGACTACATACCAATCAGATAACAGAAAGGTCACATGCGCTAACAAAAATCAGTCATTGTTATAAAATGTAACTATTTCCAGAAATTGCTGCATAACATATGTTTGTTTAGGATATTGTGCCCATTTGGACTACCTCAGCTATTTCTGGAAGACACAAAATGACTCATAGGGATGTCGGCAAAGTAATTTAGTGAAAATAGTTATATTTGCTTTGGAAAACTGTAATCAGTTCGGATCACCATGATTGTTTCTACGATTGCATTGATCATTGGATTGACCAAGAAGTTACGAACGAAGAAAAGTTAAATGCATTCGCAAATTCCTGTTTGTAAACAGACAAGATTGTCCGCATAAAGCTTTCTTGATATATGCCAGGCAACATAGGTAAGGTTACTAGAACACGGGGGATGGGGATGGGGATGCACAGCTATTGAGCAGATATTTTCATAATGTCGCACCAATTAGGAATTATCTTACAAGTGTAAAGAATATGCACTAAATTTTGAACCTGGAATATGGTCATCTCAATAATTTTTTAATAAATATTCGAAGGTAACAAATTTCAATTTGTCGAATACTGACAATAAAAATGTCAATTTGTCGAGTACTGACAATAAAAATGTCATTTTGTCGAATACTGACAATAAAAATGTCAATTTGTCGAGTACTGACAATAAAAATGTCAATGTGTCTGAAGATTATTTCAGTACCTATTTATATTTGCTCCTTTCTCATTTGCAAGAAAGTCCAATTGGCGCCTATCTGTAACTTAAATTTTAATGTCAATAAAGGTGCTGTAAAGAAAGAATGTACAGTGCTTTTTGACAAATATTTCATTTTTCGTGTCATACAAACGTCAACGATTTAGTTTGGACAAACAACGTTAGAAAAGTATTGATGCGGGGAAGAAGAAAAAAATGTATGTACAGCTTCAGCTTTTAAACACATGTGCAAATATCTTCAAGCAAATCCAACATCCATTTTTTAAATATTGTCTGAATGTAACATTTTAAGGTACAGCAAATTTCGAAATAAGCTGCGTGCGTTAATTTCTTTAATTGGTTTATATTATCAAAATTCATCGGTTTTAGAAAAGGGGAACAACTCTTGCCCATCATGCTAAAATTAATTCTAAACTGACGCAGTTACCATGTGATTTGGCAAGCGACCATGCAACTACTATCTTAATCAATTTTAGTGATAAATTAACATCACCTGAAGAATGAATCAATACATACTTCGCAATTTTCATGAATAACATCCTCTTTTTCATCTGCAGTGCAGAAATCTGTCACGTTTGTATCAGATTTCAATTGCCACAAACTGCACAGAACATCATGATTCTGGTTATACAACAGTTTTATTATATTAGCTAACATGTCTTAACAAATAACATAGAAAGTCAGTTACTCATTTACTCAGAATAGTTACTCAGAATGTACTAATTTAATGACAGCAAGTTATTTTAACATCTGTTCTTCGCAGACCAAAAGATTAAAAAAAAATTAATATGGTTGGGGGGGGGGGATAGAAATATAAAAAGGTGCTTGACCAATAATTTATGTCCAGACTTGAGCGTTTATTTCCTGTTACAAAACTTTATTTTTTATTGAGAAGTGTTTGATAACAGAGATGAAGGTAATCATTTAAAATTAAAGGGAAAAGCTTGGTCTTTGGTGTATTTTTTTAATCGTGTCATCGTCATTATGTAATTTGGACTAGACGTATAAAGGCTTCTAATTCTTTTCTTTTTTTACCGTATAACATTTTGTGAGCAAATCAGTGGATGCCGAAAAAAATTCCTGTGAAACTGAGCAATTTCAAGCAAAAACGGTTTACTGGGTTGCTCGGCCGATTGTCATACTTTAAAATAGATGAGGTTCGGTGCATTATTAACGTCACAGTTATATGTCACCCACAAAAATGACAAACCTTCATCTTGGCGACCTGGGTGATTACAAGTATATTTATTATCTATATTTGAGAAGTATTTCTTTATCTTTCTATCCGTTGCATGAATTTGTAAAACGACTGCCTACATTAATTTGTCATTATGTTTTTGTTTTGAGTGAATGACCATTATGTAAACACTATTTTCAAATTAATTCAAGCTTCAACAAACGATAGTCAAAATAACTTGCATACTCACTCCTTTGTGTTGTGACTATATTTTACAACCATTTCACCATACGCTTTTACATTCCTTTCTATCTCTAGTTATATATAACTGACGATAACTTGATAATAAAGAACAAACTTGCTGAATTTAAAATTTATGAATTGAATCATGTACATGCCCTAGTGTGTCCTTATAAAGAAAATTAGAGATATTTCTGTACTTTCAAAATGCATTTAAGTTTATGGGCTGTCACGGATAGACTAAAAATAACAAACAAGACAAAAGATCGAAATACTGTGACACGGGTCCCCTACAGGAGACCTTATCCTACTGTAATATATTAACATTTACAGACCAATGAATATAACAATGATATGGATGCTCAACATTTTCAGAAATCTCGGAGTGTTATGAAATAGCTTTTTAATATATGAAAGTTGCAATCTGGGGATATCTATTCAAATGTTATGAAAATTACAAATAGTTCTTTAATCAATCTTTAATCTTAATTTTGTAACAAAAAATATTATTTATCAAGGTTACTCCAAAAAGTAGCACACGCCACGGACCTATCTATCTGTACTCAAATTATTATTATTATTATTATTATTATTATTATTATTATTTGCCAAACAACATCCATGCCAGAGCCTTTTTCAAAATAATTTTGGTAGTCTATAATTTGGTCCAATTAGTTTTTTTAAATATTGTTTAAATATTTTTTATGATAAAACATAAATTAAAGGCAAAACGAAAAATATTTCCATGGGAAATATTTCTGATGTTGGCATGCTATTTTCTACATTACAATTATTCTAAAAAATGTAAAATTTCAGGGTATTTATTTTTATTTTACAAAAAAAGAAATTCACTATTTGTAGCGAAATGAGAATAAAATGACGAAACTAATGTACATTTTCTGTTCTCATAGAATTTTAAAATACGTTTATTTGACTTAAATTTAAAAATAAAAGAATGTGTCATATCGGCCTTATCATTATAATTTTTAGTTTTTCAAGAATGCTCCAAGTAATCATTCTATGTATTTTGTTTTTCTTTTCGCTATATTGTTATGTCTTTTTAATTTGTGTGGTGTGCGTAACCTTTGTCCATGTTGTAAACATGTTTACGTAGCTAATAATTTTCCATGAATGTAAGTTGTAAACGACATGTTTACGAAGCAAAATTTCAAGGTCAGTCTTGTTTACAGTTAAGCTACGTTTTTCTGTTATAAATCAAGTAAAATGTGTATAAATGGGGATTTGATAAACAGATACGTCATTCCTGGTTTAGATCAGCCTGTGTGAATGTAGTTGTGTTATTGAAGTCAGATATTGTTCGAGATGAATTATTTATTTAAAATATTTACTGGAATTACTAAAGTGCTCTTCACCTTTTGCATGTATACACTCTACTTTGGATTTATTTTAAATTTTATTTAAAGACACTCTGAATTGCAATATAGTGTTGCTTCAGCACATGCAAGACTACTGGAATTCATTCGGAACATTCGATATATTTGGACACATGATAGGGCATTTAGGACTATTCGAAATTTAGTTCACAATACTGAAAGCTTCTCACGAATCTTCACAAGGTATTGTAGAGAGATAAATTGCTTTCTGAACTGATTTCACTGAAATTATTGGTTTCACTTTTATCCGTTACATAAGTTTAAGACTAAGAGTCATAACAAAAACAGGGCGTTCAACCGAGATCTGGATCACTTTAAATCATTTCAGAGATATTAAAAACCGTCTCTAAAATTTCAGTTGACTTTGTTTCGGAATTGTCAATGTCAGCCGTAAAGATCGTTATTTCACACATTTGAGAAATAATATTAAGAACTTAGGCTTCAGAAGGAAATGTAAATGCACAGAGGGAGAAGAGAAAGAAACGCAAATTCAGACAGACAGACAGGCAGACAAACAGACTAAAACAGAGACAGAAAAAAAGAGAAAAGAGATCCAAGTTCAGAGAGAGGAAAAGGAGACAGACGCGTGTGCAGAGAGAGAGAGAGAGAGAGAGAGACAGACAGACAGACAGACAGACAGACAGTCAGAATTTAAATAAAATAGAACTGGCAGGTGGAGCACTCTTCTCCTAACACCTTTACACACAAGTTCAGGTTTTGATGTTACTAGAAATATTAGGTTAGTACCCTCTTTTCAAGATAAAGTCATAAATAAATAATTTATTCACTTTGAGAAAATTTCTGAAAACTTGAACTGGCTGAGAGAGTAGTGGACTTTATTATTTCAAATGATTCTGATTGATAAAGCTCGTGAAGTCTACTCTTCACTCTTTGTACAGTACTGGTTATGAAGTGGATAAGGAATATGTCTTCAAGGGTTATGAGTTGGTACATGAGGCAGATCGAAAAAGGTATAGGAATTGTAGAAAAGAATTTCCAAGGCAAAAAGAACAACTATTTCATAGGTGGTGTTCAGCCATAATCTCAGACATATCATATTCATTGAAGAGTTAAAGAATTGCATCTATAGTGATGTCAAGACCTATCTTGATGAGCAAAAGGTAGAAACTTTCAAAAATGCTGCTTGCACAGCTGATGATTATTCTTTGACTTACGTTTCGTTTGTTAATAAGTCTTCCTCTCAGCAGTTTCTTTTTTGGTAAAGAAAAAATCATCTCAGTCTCATACGAGTATTTCCAAATCTCAATCCGGCACATCATTTAGAAATCAAACATCTGAAAAGACTTATCAGAAATCCTTATCTCTTCCAACATACACTTGTAAATAGAAGGAGCACATCATTTCTGATTGCTACATATCGAAACATAAGCAACTGAGGAAAAACAGATCTATTCCAAATGTTATTTCGATGAGGTCAAGGTCACAGTTCAGTATCAAAGGCGATACATGTGTCGGCTAAAACAATCTCCAGTCCGATTCTACTTTAGAGACTTTTGAACTATTCATATCAAAATGTTCTTCGTCGCTTATTGGTAATTCTGATAAGTCAAACCTTACTTAAATATTAAGGGACACGTGAGCTTTTATTAGTAGGTACTCTGTATTTATCTGAGAAGTCTTCTTCTAGTAAAAGTGTTCTTATTCAGTGAGTATAGTGCATCTTTGTTAGACTTCCGCTCCTTATGTAAATCTGACATCAGACTTAGTTTCCGGACCCTTGACTGCAGAGCAGTGTCTTAATTACCTATACAAGCTTTTCATTTATAACTAGGCAATGATCTAAATGGAGATAACTTCATGGTCAATCCACTTGTAACTGACAAGCCATGTTTGGACCAAACGTTGCTCCTATTGATAGTGAACTGTCTGACTTGTATCAAACTTTATACAGTACCGGAGCTATGGCGAACCAAAGCTCTTGAGAATGATGTTTCATTTTGCTCCAGGTATTGATTAATCAACAGATCAATAGATACTGATTACAGTGAACAGCTTTTACTACTCATTCACTCTATTCTAATCAGGGTGAAAAAGATTAATCGTTGTCAAACAGGAACAAGATTCTGAGATCTGTTTGTTTCAGAGGGCTATTAATGAAACTGAAACAACACAAGTTTGTAAAACATGATATCCTTATGAAACAAAATGCAAACCACCTGAGACATCCGCTGGTGAAGAGTGGTCAGTGAACTGCCAAGTTGTCATTCCAATGTCATACTGCCAGGAAATTTGTAGTCTAACTAGTGAAACTCCCACTGCTGGTCATTTAGGAGTCAGTCATACTTATGACATGTTCCAGGATCACTTTTACTGGTCAAAAATTAAAGGTGATGTTTGTGAATACTATAGATCTTGTCAAATAGTAGAAAACCCAATCAGACAATATCTTCGGCTCATCTGCAACCTACTCTTGCATTTGATGAACCATTTAGCCATTCTGATTACAACGCAAAGACTTTCTCATTCACATCCTTTACATCAAACAATAAATATCAGCAACACCAACATTAAATTCGCACAGTCAGTACGAAACCTAGGTGTTACTCTTAACAGTGCTCTCTCATTGCACCAACATGTCATGAACATATGCAAGGCTGCATATCTTGAGCTGAGACGCATCAGCTCTATTCGCAAATATATTTCATTTGATGTCACTGAAACACTTGTGTGTTCCCTAGTACTTTCAAGACTGGACTACTGTAACTCAATTCTGCCTGGTTCGTTTAAAAATATCTACTCCAGAAACTTCAAAACACAGCTGCTTGGATCATCCTTAGAGAACCACGATCAGAGCGCACCTCCCCGCTGCTCTGTACCCTACAATGGCTATCCATTCAGTCCATGATCAAACACAAAATTTGTTTTCTGTGATATATTTCAATGAGGAATCTAGTCCAACATATCTATCCGACCTCACCCATGTGTACACACCAGCAAGGTACTACGCTCCTCTTCTGACAATCATATTCTCATTATTCCCGCTATGAAAATAAAATCATATGGACAACGTTCTTTTGCATACCAGGGCCCAGCAACGTGGATCGAATTGCCCACTGAACTTAGACACACTGACACAGTGATCTCATTCAAGAGCGCTCTTAAAACTCACCTATTTCGACTGCAAGAACAGACGTAAAGACCTACCTCATAATGTTTCCTCCCCTTAAATATTTTCAGTATGTTTTCTGTTTTCTAATTTCATGGTGTTTGTTTTTTGTAGTCTTATCATTATATATGTTTTTAGGTGTTGTCTAATGTTGTACAGCGTTTAGAGCTTCTAAATAACAGGCGCTATACAAGGTCCTCATTATTATTATTATTAATGGTTGGTGGTGTCGGTCCCTTACCGAAGACTGAGTTTAGGACATTTTTTCACTTGGAAATTCCTGATCTTGTTAAAAACTTATAGTGTTCTAGAAAGGAAGATGGGATTCATCCAGGTTATGTTACTGTGTCGAAGATTTTTATATTAATGTTTACATAAAAATTAGTTATTCTTACCTTAACATCTAAATTAGAATATTTTTGGTGAATTCAGGAATGAGGATTTATTTCTTTAAATTATTCACCGGAATTCCAAAACACTCATTAATACTTCTTGGACTAATTTATTATTTTGGAATTATTGTGAATTTATTCAAAACATTTTGGATTATATCATTGTGACACATCAAAACTGCTGACACATTCGAGGCTATTGGTTCAATATTGGTATTTATTCGGATCATCGCTGCACTCTGTTATGTACATTTGATTTAATTATATCTGATTTAACATATTTATTTCAATTTAATTGTTTGTCAGTTTTTAATTTTACTTTTCATTACATGATATTGTAATGTAAATTTATTCACTAGAAATGATACTCTTTTCAGAAAATAGTTTGACCATGACTGTTAGTTTATAAACAGCAGGTGTTGATTTAAATCCTGACCTTGTTTCAGAATTTGTAGCAACCATCGTAAACAAGTTCTATCTTATTTTAAATTGATTGGTTCTTTTCGAGGTCATGATGGGACTTTGTCTTTAAGGTTTTTGAATATTTTTTATTCCTTAAAGTAAAATGGTTGGTTTTCGTCAGGGTCACACTGGGTAAACGTGATCTGTAACAAGTACTTGCTTCTGTAGCCTTCCAGAAGATGATCACGTGACCCCCTGTTTACGTTTTAGAAAGACCATATAACCCATGTTTTGAAGAATTAATCTCAGTAGAAGCTTGGCTGTTAAACTGTTAATTGTATTTTGTGCTATTTGGAGTCATTTCAAATTACTTTGAATCAAAAGGATTAATTCTGTTATTTTTCTGGAAAATATGTGTGCTCATTTAATATTGTAGACCAAGAACAGTTTTTTTGTAAAATTTATTCAGCTATCAGAAACCGGAGTGATAATTCCTTGTTTCTACAAAGCACCGTCGACTTCAACACTACAGATTGCAGCAAACATCATCGTCTTCCATCTTAGATTCTTCGTCGGGATTCGAATGTGAAATCAGTAGAACAATTTGATATTAGGACTACTAACATTTTATTCTTGGATTATTCTTGGAATATTTTTGGATTCGATTTTATAAAACTGTAAGTTCATATTTTTTCATTTTTACAGATTTTTTCCTGGGAAATAAATTATTGTATTTTTTCAAAGCTTGTTGTTTTCACTCTTTCTTATGTTACTGTTTATTCAAGCCTAAACATGTGACAAATCCATTTGGAACTCTATACATCTGGACTTGTTATAAAACTTTTAGGACTAACTGGGATTTAATTAACAATATTGGAAGTTCTTTTTCCACTTTCACTTTGTATTTTAGGGAAATAAATTTGCTGAATTTACAAAACTTGGTTTTTGCTCTTTTCTGTTGCTTAGTTTAACACCAAAGAGTCATAACATAATGTATGCACCCACAAGATTTCCTGGAGCAAACTTTTTGAGAAGTATCAAAACTAAAATGATTGTAAAAGCTTTAAAGGATTTTTTTATACAATTGTTGGCCTTTCCAACTCTGTCCTGTAGAATCAAGGATCAAGTTTGTTGTCTGGAATTTTCCAACAATTTAGGCATGTATTAGGCATTTAATAATTTAAGTCTTCTGCCTATCGCCTTGAAAGTCATGGGGCTTTGGAAAGATTTCATCAAATTTTCAAGAAGATGATTCATGAATCATTGGGTTTTAGTCATTTTGAACTGGTTTTGGACATATTGTTCTTGGATCAATTAAGAAATTATAAGGGAAACCTCTTTCAAATGATGATTCAGAAGTTACTTTTTGTGAATATGTCTCTGGTTTCAAATGTGGGTTGTCTGGGAATTGGGAATTAGTAAGAACTTATATTCACTCTACTCGGTCATAAATGAAATTAAAGTATAACAGAAATACATGGGAATTTTTTTTTCATTCTGGTGATAAAGGTTTGACTCTCTTGCCCATACCCCAAAATCCTCTTTGGGTTAAACTTTATGGTATTTATACAACATTTAAAAAATTGACTTAAATTATATCCATAACACTCTTGGAGGAAGAAACAGAAACAACTTTGTCAAATAAACATGTTAAAGGAGTATGTTGATTGAGATAGCAAAGTTTATTATTCAATTAATTTAACTATACATATCCCCCAAAGTAAGGAAGTATATGATGGAATACAATTTAAATGTACTGACTTTTTAACCAATCTACAGAATTCAGAAATATAAAACCATCTGGACCAAAATCTTTAACATTTACAACAACAGGAAAAGAGTGAACCAAAACAGTTATAATTTTAATATAAGCACTTTGTTTCCAGATGTTCCAACAAAAACAAGTAAAATCTGTCATGATGCTGAAGTTGTAGACTCTACAACTGTGAAACAGAATCCTTACAGGATAAATCCTCTCAAGTTGGAATTTTTTAAACAAGAAATTCAATATGTCCTGGAGAATGATTTCAAATAACCTAGTAAAGGTAACTGGAGTTCACCATGTATTCTTATACTTAAACCAGATAATACATTGTGCATGTGTACTGACAATAGAAGTTTCGTCAAAATGTATTCATTTCCAATGCCAAGAATAGATGATTGCGTCTCCAAAATTAAAAATGTGAAATATCTCATTAAGTCGGACTTTTAAAAGGATTCTGGCAAATTCAACTGAAGAAGAAAGCAAATGAATTTATGACATTTGCATCTCCAGACGGATCCTATCAATATAAAGTGATGCCATTTGGTATAGAAGTTCACCATAAACATTCCAGCATTTAATGAACATGATAACATCTGTTCTAAATAACTGTGACATATGCATTCACCCATGAATATTTTGCCCGGCGGATGGTTTCAATATTATCAAAAATATCAGTATACAACTGAGACAGCCATCTACATTTAACTTCAAAATTTAACTGTGAAATCATGAAGATACTAATGAATGAATTTGCTAATCTTGAAATTAAATCCCAAACACATTGGTGCTGAAATAATTTAAATCCAAGATAGAACATAAAAACTCTGCACAAAAGTTGCTTAAAATTAAGTACTGGTCCACTGCTTGCAATAAATAAATGCTATATGCTACAAACAGTATGCAAAAGTAAAAGAAAGATTATCAAGGGGTAATTAAACCAATATGAAGATGAACAAAAGTCTACCAGCCTTCCATCACCATCTGATTGCTTATATCAGTGTATCCCCCAGGGGTGTAAAACTGAGGGTAAAAAAAAACCCTTGGTGTCAGAACTAGGGGTCAAATAAAAAATGTGGAGTCAAAAATATACTAACAAATTTTCATCCAACTTGTACTTTTTCAGCTTGAAATAGGATATTGCAACTTGCACAACATACTCTCTCTCTCTCTCTTTCTCTAAACATACCAATAAACCAACATGCACAATTAAATTTAACAAACAAATGCACTGTCCATTCAAAGAATAATTTTATTAGTTCATTTTTCTTTTAAAATCGTACTTTTAACAGTCTCCTTATAATCTTTTAGAAGCAATATTATAGACCAACATATTACATACAAGCCAATACAAAAAGGCTAATAAATCTTTTTAACCGAATGACAGTCAATGTACTGCCTGTCATAAAATGTGTACTGTCATCGGTTTCATTGTACTTCGTCCTAGAACAAATTTATCCAAAAATCAAGGAGGCTAATAATTCATCTTGTTTCTAATAAGTTACAACTGAACTTTAAGGTCTTTCTTTTATTGCAGCAAAGTTAAAAACCAACAAAATCTGCAATGACCCCCTGACTGTGTAATCCAAATAAACGCATGTCTTGTTAAGTTTACTGATTTCTTTGTTGTGAAACAATGTCTTAGGTTATAATGTGTTCTCCATATATCTTGTAGCAAACGAGGGCAGATTTGTTACAATTCTTAAACCCTGTCACAAAAGGATTATTCACTTATGCAGTCTTCGCAATCACACTATCATGACTTAAGTCACACCGGTAATCCTAATGGATGTGCCGTATTCCAGTCAAGGGAATTATTTTCTACATTTTTCATTAAAGTTAGATCCACAGTTACTCTTTTGTGTTCTGCTTCTTTCACTTTCTTCGCTAATGATTTTTAGTGTACGATGTTTTAATCTGGAGATCACTTTCTAGTGCAACAAGTATTGAGGTTAAACATCAAGATGACATCTTTCTGAGCTCAATGGAAATCGCGTGGGAGCTCGCGAGATTAGGGGAAGCTACTCCGTCATAACATTGCCTATGCTAGTCTGGTTCCTTATTTCGTATGTTCCCTGCGTTCCACTCCAATATATGAATAGAGGAGCCCAACACAGGGAGTAAACAAAGCGGGAAACCAGTCAATGCCTATGCTTGAAGTATATACGATGCCACCCTTTGTTCAACACATTGGATATTAAATAAATTTCGATTGCATTATGCGAATCCCTTGCGTCAAAAAAACGTATGGCAACAAAATGTGCGTCAATTTTCTCCAGAGTGCGTCCCTGACACACAAATGTGCGTAAAGGGAAACACTGTTATATATATATATATATATATATATATATATATATATATATATATATATATATATATATATATATTTATAAAGTTTAAAAAGAGAAAAAGAAAAACAGACCTTCCTACCCTAAATTATAACCACTGCAACATGAAACATATTTTCCTTCGTCTAAGTATAGCAAATTAAAACTGTAGAACTTTATAATGCTTCTCCTGTCATATTAAAACTTTACTGTTTTTGGTATTTGTGTTTATAAAAATACTGATTATAAGAAGAAAAATGTAGCATTATTCCATAACGCAGCTGCTTTGTTTTGTTCTGATTACATCTTAGCCATAGCAACAAAACTGTTCACTTTTGTGCAAGACAAAACAGAGAATACTAGCATCAATGTTCCAACAGCACTTGTGGATAAGAGAATAAAAATCTGGAAGATACATATCACAAATGTATAAGAAAAACTCACACCTTCTTAAAAGTTTGATCTGATTACATCTAATTATATGATGGGTAACAATCATGCCATTAATGTCCCATCTATTTTGTGGAAAGTGAAAAGTCAGGTTTTACATGATTAAAAGTTTTTGCAGCTTGTTGAAATCATATCAATTTAAAATCCTCAGAACAAATGTATCTCAGAAAATGAAGCCATAAAAATAAGTTATGGTCCCTGTTCAGATTCTTTATCCTATGCAGGGAACTTGGACGACCTTCTGCTGGTCATCAACGAAAATCCGGACTCGGTCTGTTCTATAGTCCATCGTCACCATGGACCCATCTCGCAGGACCTGAATCTGTGTAATAATAATAATAACATTATTATTATTATTATTATTATTATTATTATTATTATTATTATATGCTGAGTGAACAGGATTACATGAGGCACAGCATCAAAATGTTTGGTAACCTTCCACCACAAAAAATGGAAAACTAAAACTGTATTTAAGTTTAAAAATAATCAAGTGATGCTGTGTTAAATTCTACATTCTAAATGTCTCTACATCCCTCATCTGAAATTTTTTAATGAGATCTAAATATATGTAGCTACTTTAGTAACTGAAACACACATACGCTGGATCATAGATTCTAAGGACATCAAAAGATAACATTAAGAGCTGGGTACCTATATACACAATGCAACACTATGATTGTGTGGATAATTGAAAATCAAGTGTTTATCTTTAAGAGATACATATACTGAAGATTTTCCCAACAGAAAGTGCATGGAGAGAATGATGTTTTTTTAAATGCTGGACTTAAAAGAAATAAAAGGAAATGAAACTAAGATGAATCAACAGAAAGAAAAGATTTAGGGATGGAAAAATATACAGACACAGAGAGGTATATTACACATATATTTTTGTACTCCTTCCGAATTTTATCTTCTGCTTCCTTGGCATTCTAAAAGAAAAATTTTTAAATCAAAATTTGTTACTTATGTGTGACTAACAAATGCCCTATTAATTATCCAAGAAAACTCTTTCTAATGCATATATGACCATTCTCTGTCTTCCTCTTTCTTGTAAGAAACTCAACATCGATTTGAAAAGAATGTAATTTTCAATCTCCTCAAAATCTGAATAATACATTTAGTGTCCTAAGGTGCAGTAAATAATTACCTGGTGAGTGGAATGGGTACTGCAATATGGGGTAGGGTGTGGTTCATTTTGCAAATTCAAAAATAGCAAAATACAGTTTTTGCACAACAATTAAAGTAATGGATCATTTGTTACCTGAAGTCTCAAACAGATGTGGTGGTATAGTACCTTACTAGTGTAAGTATTGTCCCAGGTTCAATCACTTGTCCACCTGGGAATTGTTTGCACTGTTAGAGTTGACGCTATGAGCATGGTTTGACAAGCATACATGAAACTTGCATTTCGAGACTTCAAAGTAAATGAGAAAGAAAATGTGGAGACATCGGGTTGGGGAGACTGTATTTGGCTTTATCAGCTCAGATGCTACAAATTTAAAGACTGCAAGGTGAGTGATCGGTCAACTTCAGAGGTTTTTCTTCCTATTGTATGAAGGCACTCTTCATTTATCTACACCTTGTAAGGATTTTGTGTTTGGGCAAGGTTCAGATTTCTATGCAATGAAGTCAAAAGAATTTTGTATCATGAACAATGCAGTGTTGAAGGGGACATTTTGATGGCTTTTAGTGTGAGAAAAACACCTGAAGAATCAAAGCGTTTAACACAGCATGATATAATGTAGTCTGACAGAATATATTTCAACAGTTACATGCAGTGTATCAAGCTGATCAAACAAAAACTGTTTAGCTAACTATCAACGCTGAATATGAAAATATCTGGAAAATTGTAATACGGAAAAAAAAAGATTGATCAGTATAATCAATTAAATATTGGTTAATCAGTGTTTAATGTTAGAACAGATTTTTATCACAGTGGTGGTCGGTGGAGGTCCTGCAACAGCATGTCACTCCTACCAGCCCACCCCACCCCAAATGAGCTCAAAAAAACTGGAATGTTTCCAATACAACGCTTTGTTTACATGATGATAGTTAAAATTATGACCTAAAAATACATCAGAGGCCTCGTCTAGTCCTACAGTGTAAGCCCTCAACCCTGATATTTATGTTTTGGGTGTCCAAAATAAAAATCAGGGTCGAAGGCTTACACTGTTGGACTAATGCCTCGTTTTGATTCAAACTTTACATACAAATTTTTTAAAAATCTTATTTTCCACGTAACTCTGCAAATTGGAAAAAAGCAAAGCATATATCCTCAACTAGTCCTACATGTAAGACCTCGATGCTGATATTTATGTTCTGAGCATCATAAAAATAACGTGCTATGTCTTACATTATAGGCCTAATCCTCGACCTGGCATGGGTTGTGCCCTCAACGTGGATCTTATAATACTGCAATAAACTATTTTAAAAGTCTCTGAAACTATATAAATAGTTTATTAATTGTCCAATTGTTTGTGGTTCGAGCTCCCCATATTTTGATCACGTCATGTATTGTAAGATTTGAATAATACAATATAAGGACAAGGTGTATACAGGTACATGGAAACACCGAACGCAATAGAAACACCGAAACGCACTTAAATTATATCTTATATACCATATTGTATATTGGTTGTGTATGTATAATTCATATCTGTGACATTTAATATTAGTTATATAATAAATTAATATGTACTTTCTTTTCCGCAAGTGATGCAAGATCAAACTAAAAAGAAGCTGGAAACTGCGCATTTTGGCAACAGATCGTAAAATAACAAAATTTAATATTAACAGCATATATTGCAATTTATACATGAGCTCAATGATTCAGCTATTAATAATAATAACACAGTATTGATTTCTTAAATTGATTATTATATTGTGGTTATTAATAATTACATTTTTCTTATTATCTATATATATATATATATATATATATATATATATATATATATATATATATATATATATATATATATATAAGAATACAAATCATATGGCGAATAACAATCCTTTCATGTGCACTGGATCCAGCAAGGGATCACGTGTGTCAGGAGTTGATTAAGATAAATGCAATAAACTGACAACGAACAGTGCGAAACTAGTTTCGTTGTCAGTTTATTGCATATATATATATATATATATATATATATATATATATATATATATATATATATATATATATAAAGATATATAAAGAGAGAGAGATTGAGATAATTAGTCAGAGTATGAAAATGCTTTGTTAGATTTATGAGAATGTATCTTTATCATGAATATTTTATTAAACCCTAATAGTGTCCAACAAAACCTACATATTAAAAAGTGTCTTCTACGTGGTACAAGAAATGACTGTTTGACAAATCCTATATTATTTTCGCTTTCTTCCACTAATCACGAAAATTCAACCTTTAAAAATCAGCCAGCATTCTTTCTTGCCTTCCTGCATTGAAATAAAGATTATTTAACCAGTAGTCATTGACTATCATTGGAGTTCAATACACTATCATATGTATTTAATCCACTAATCATGTGGACTTGTAGTGCGCGTCTTTTTACTCAAATACACTCGAGTATACTCAAATATACCATTTAAATATATCTTTGGTGGTATGGTTTTTATTCAGTAATTGATGAATATAAAGCGGCCACTATCCCTGTTGTATATCCAAAGTGTCATTTGCATTCAGGTTATACTAAACACCGAAAAGTTAGACAAAGTCTGTATAATTTTTTTTATTTGTATATATTTGCATGCATCTACATATTTATGTAAAGAAATTGGTGTTTGTTATGCTTACTGTAAAAAGAAATAGCAAATCTTTTTTACATTATACATTTCTTTTTACAACTTTGTGTAAAATTAACTGTTAAAAAAATTTGATGGGAACTACACAGCATTAAAACGTCAACCATCTTATAGAAAGTGGGTCACATGTGTGGATGGTTTAATCAACAGAGATGATGCCATTGTTGAGTCTACTGGACAGTATGCTACATTATGTACTAGGCCCATTACATGTTCGGTCTTTTCCTTCAGCCCACAATTTATATGATAGTAAGATTGTTGATGTAATGTTCTGAAGTTTACCGATAATTGCTTTGGGTAGTTCAGTCAGGAGTGTCTCAGTAATCGCTGCAAAAACTTAAAATTGTATGACACAACAAGCTCTGTTGAGACTGAAAGCAATGTGACTGTAGAGTCTTGTATTCACGTCTCAATTGGGATTATCATAGTGTTGTGATGTATTAAATACTAATTATACAGAAAACATGTAAAGGAAGTTTGAAATGCACAATGTGATCGCCGATTCTTTCCTGATACCGACACTGCAATCTGTATAATCAGCAAAGGTCTGACGTTTGTTTTCAGTGGTTCACTGGAATCTTGGTGTTAATCTTCACTGACCAGTTCTTCATTTTTTGCAGCTTAATGTTTTAGCAATATATGCAAATAATACCTTTGACAAAGAAGTGAACACATATGGGTATTGAAGAAAAGCTGTCATAAAAGGAAAACTGCGTGTACTTTATTTCTTATTATTATTAGCATTGATATGGAAATTGTAACTACTCAGAATTACGGACCCAAAAATGTTGTTGTATGTAAATTCCAAAATAAATACAGAAATGATTTGACATGCCATTTTTGCATGTATCTTTGTATCTAGATCACTAAAATAATTGTCTGCACATAATTCTTACACTATACGGCTATTTAGATGCTGATTTTCACGACATCCCGGCATTATTAATAAATCATTGCTAATATGTATTTATTAGTAATAGATTAAGCATTAAACTTATCTAAAAATTATATTAGACACTACTAATAGTAAATTTTATTTTCTTTTTTTTAAATGTAGCAAATTCCACAATTTCCAGCTATGGTATATACGATATTGCGTTTCGGTGTTTTTATTGCGTTCCGGCGTTAACGGTGCGTTCCGGCATTTCGGTGCGTTCCGGGTTTCTATGCACCGGATATATAAATCGATTGTTTATGTAGTCCATGTATTATTAAAATTTGGATTTAGTGTATTTAATTTCTTGCAGACGCATATCCTATTAAAAATTACTCTTTGTAGCGGTCTACATTCTCTTTTTCTCTCAAAGAAATTACTGTGGAACATAGAGAAGAATCACTGACCCTAGTCCTACAATGTAGGCCCTCTACTATGTTTTGGGCGTCGAGACATAAATATCATGGTCGAGGGATTACATGATAGGACTTACATGGCCCATTGTATGTTCCCACACACACTACATGGGGCATTTGAACACATGAATACACAAGCACGTACGCGCAGACAAATGAACGCACCATTCCCACCAATTCAGGCCATTCTGTGGTTGACATGTTCAATCTTCGACTTAAGAATCATCGAAGCTTACACATTTATCTCCCTTGCAACTGGGATAAATTAGTTATTGTTTTTACAAAATTAATTATGTACAAAAATTAAGATCACGGCCGTTTGCTTTCAGGGTATATATCATATTATATTTTATAATTATTTATTTATATTAAACTTGAGTATTGAACAAAATATTTTGTTGTTGACGATGTTAACAACATGATGAAGTAACTCCCACTTCACCACTTTTGTAATATAGTACGCAAATGATTGACACTATGAGGAATTGGGAGTAGCGGTGGGTATTCAAAATCACACGGGGCCCCGAGTGGCCGAGTGGTCTAAAGCGTTCGCCGTTACGGATCACTGCCATCTCACCTCTGTCTGCGCCGGTTCGAGTCTCAGATTCAGCCAATGTAGATATGTGAGAAAGCATGCCAGTAGCTTCTCGTGGGTCGGTGGTTCTTTCCGGGGTTTTCCCGGGTTCTTCCTCCACCATTAATACTGGCCGCCATATATGGCCTATCGTGTGCTGAAAAATGACGTTAAACCCCACAACAACAACAATTCAAAATCACTTGTATTCAAATCAGTACATTGATAGTTACACCAATTACGTCAATCTGATGGATACGTCATAGAGCAAAAGTAGATTCAAAAGTGCTGCTTTCTAAAACCTTCTTTCCTCCTGACAAATTATTTTACGATCGGAATTTGAAGGTGTGTGTACACACACACACAAACACACACACACACACACCTCGCGCGCATTCTCTCTTTTCCAGTTACATACACTCCTCTGTATTTATATTGATAATTTGGACAGAGGCGCACTAACAGGCTTGAGGCTCGGTTCCGGTTGGGAAAAATGTGTGGTTTGCTCAGGTCTTATCCTTCATCTTGCCTTACAAGTGTTTAATTTCGTCATCATAAAGTTTGTCAAAACGAATATTGCAAAATCTTGTGAATATATTTCAACATGTTATTGGATATAAATAATTATTTTTAAACAACAAAAAAACAGGCTAGATGGATTTTCTTCGCTGTCAAAGACAAAGATCTAAAATGATAAAAACTGAGTCAATCACCTACTCAAATGAGT
Organism: Sinohyriopsis cumingii; assembly: GCA_028554795.2. Lineage (NCBI taxonomy): Eukaryota > Metazoa > Mollusca > Bivalvia > Unionida > Unionidae > Sinohyriopsis > Sinohyriopsis cumingii. The sequence continues at coordinate 91,463,881 of CM068829.1, read as the reverse complement.
CGGATAGTGGTGTTTGGTGGTTTTAATCCAGTGATGGTGTCATGTAGAAATTATCAATACTGTGATTTGCTGCTGCAGTCATTCAAAACTGTACATAGCTTATCAAAATGTTTTAAGTAATACAGTGTTGTTATGTGATGGAACAAGTTTACCACCGTACATGATGGTATTGAGAATTTACACGACAAAAGTGTCTGGAGATCACGACAATAGTGTCTGGAGATCACGAAATCTTGCATTGTTCCAGTGTATATAGATGTGTGTTTGCATATATTGCACACATCACTATAAATAAGTGGTGGTGGTGCGGGTGGTCAAAGGCATTGTGCCATTACAGATAACTCAAATCTCGCCGCTCTTCGCGTGGATTCGAGTTTTGGCTTGACCAACGTGGGAAAATTACCAGTAGCTTCCCGTGGGTCGGTTGTTCATCCAGGAGTATTCTTTGGTCCTTCCTCCACCAAATATACTGGCCTCCATTAAAAAATATTGTGTGCCTAAAATAGCGTTAACCTCACAAAACAAAACAGTCGAATAAAGCAATGTAAATCCTTCGGCTCCCCCCTCCCCGAGGCATCATATATTTGTAAATGAGAAGATCTTAGGATCACTCACACTGAAAACTTCAAGCAAGAATTTTCCTTGTAGGGTCAAGGTACAAGGTACATATGAACATTTAGAGATAAAAAATATAAAACCTCCTTTACCTGAAAAAAAGCAGTTGTTGCACTTCTGTGCATATATATTACATTTTGTTGTGTGCAAAAATACGGGTTAATTGGAATGGAACAAAATATTCAGCCTCGAATGAAAATCACATTTCCACGAACTTTTCTTTACGTTTTGTTTAACCTATATTCACTTTGTTCTTAATTTCCTTTTCAAAAGCTCAGGTGGGTTGATTTTGGTAAATTAAGTCGTCTTCTCATCATCCTTTCTCTTTCTCATCTATTAAATGTAAATAATTATATTGACCGATATGTTTTGACATAAAAATATAACATTTAATAATTAATTGGTTGATTGTTGAATGTTAAATACATCTTTACTTGTTAAGATTATTATTTTCTATTTTCTTTTCAGTGTATAGACTGGACAAGACAAGACAGATTTTATTTAAAGTCGGAGTCACCTTACATAATAAGAAATATTAGCTCCCTCATCTTTTGTTTATATTTTAATAATCTATGCAGAAAAAATATTTTATATAAAAAAATTACATTCTCTTCAGTTGCATGCGTTTTTAAAATACAGGTGCATAACGGCTGGCCAATTACACACTTGAGATATCCCTCTCCCCATTTTATAATTTCTGATTAAAAATTAAATGAGAGAAGATAGTTTGCATGCTTACATGCATCATTAAAACATTCTGGTTAAAGTAATACCTAGCCAATACGTCCTTAATATACCGTTTATATACATTTCAATTTTCAATATACAAGGACAACGACAGGCTATGCAAAACATATACGACCATGGTTAGTCCATCAGAAGCATGGGCTCCTGCGCATAAACGCAAGGGGGAGGGGGCGGTATTTAATCTCTAAACATATTTTGGAATACATCTGTAAAAGTTAATAGTTGCCTCTACATGTTTGCCCCCGCCCCGGAAAAAATTATGTTAGCGCCCTTGAACAGAAGCATATAACTTTTTTTTAAATTATCCTTTAAGGGAGAGGGGGTCCATCCATCATGTGGAAGCGACACAAGCCAACATTTAGGCAATCAATACATACAAGCATATATACAACATTTACGGCAATCAAATTGCTACAAGCATATATGAAAAATTAAAATGCTTAGCACGTAGCCGATTAAGGTAACAGCAGCTTACTTACTGGTTATTAGGAGTGTATTAATTTTACACAGTAAGCTCCAATACAAAGTTACTAATAGGGATTTAAAATTGTTGAAATCTGACGGTGTTCGTAAATTTTTGGGGAGAGAATTGCAAGTAGTATATGGGGTCACCCTAGCGTCAAGTGGACTTACCATGCAAAAACAGTCGATTCACTCTGGCGTCAAGGGGAATTTAACATGGGAAATTTTAACATGGATGGAACTGTAGAGCGTCAAGGGGAATTGAACATGGAAATTGAACAGGACCGGTACTTTAACGTCAATGGGACTTTAACGTTAAAATATGGGGTTTGCACTTTGTCGTAAATGGAAATTGAACATGGGAATGTCACCTGGATGTCAATGGGAATTGAACTTTGGGTGACGTCATGAGGTTTATAGGGTCAAAACATTTTATAGGGATTTTAATGTATTTGTAAGGACAAAGGGTAGATAGGGACAAACATACAAATACACATTTAAACACACAGAAAAGACGACGGAAATGTTCTAAAACAAACCTCACAGAGAGAATAGAGGCTCAGAAAAGAAAAGTCTATTGTATGGGTTCAAAACATTTATTCAAGTATATACATGGGCTCTCTGGCCTGTGCTTTGGTCTAAGCACTATCCATTTAATACATAAACATTTCTACATCAAACAAACCTATGTACTAGTTATTTAGTTCTTGGCTCTAGTAAACCTGTTTACATTTAATGTTCATTTATAAGAAAAAGCTAACACAAAACAAGTAACATGCAATCAAATAGGACAAAGTTCATGTTTCTCTCTCTCTATTCGTCTCACACGTTGTTAAAAATCTGGTCAGCTAGCACTTGTGTCCCAGCGTAGATATTTCCCATCACTTAATCCGTTTCATTCATAAATCGGCTGTTATATCCATCGTGCTAGGTACACTTATCAGTAAGCAGATCAAGTGCAGTCATCGTCTTCTTCCCATGGAGGTACAATGTATACCATATGAATGGTTACTTTTCCTTCGTTGATGTCAAATTTTCCTCTCATCGACTGCACGTCTTCAATAGCCCTAAAAAGTTTGGACGAAGTTATTTCTGCAGGTGTGCTAAATCCGAGACATACAGGTGAGTTCAAACTGTCGCGATACATAGATAGGCTCAAACGACCTCGACCTTTGACTTGGCAATGACATTTGAGTTCCTCTAACAGTGAGTCAAGTAGGTCCGTAATGAAACCTGCTACTTCCTCGGCTGAAATGTCAGACGCGAAGTCTCTAAATTTCACCGTGTAGGTGTAAGTTGTCGTTCTAAATTTTCTTGAGGTCGCTGTCTGAGTCATTTGGATGCTAAAATACTCCTGTAGGTCTACTGAATCCTTTCCCTTCTTGGACGCACTTTGCTGTGACGGTATGGTAGTGAAAGAGGTCAGTGATGTTTGTTCCTTCTCTTTTTTCATCTGCGTAGAGTGATTCATCTTTCTCGTTGCTTGTCCTCGCAATGAAGTGTCGTTCTTGGAAGTCGTCCCTTTTTATACTGGGTGATATCAGTATGTCCATAAGGTAAAGTTTTGTGGTCTGGAAGTTTCACTAGCTGCACGTAGTTTGTCATGGCGTTAGTACATAAATAACTAAGATGTGTTACTGCATTGGTGATGTGATAGTGAGGCAAAGAATCACACCCGAGTTTCTCGTTGGACTTGAGTCTTACGCTCTATACTTGCTGTTTGAAGGGATTCATTTTTTCTCAATTGGTCTTAGTAGTGACAATGAACTGTTGGTCTTGGACGTTGTCCTTTTTTATATGCTGACCAATATTGATGTGACCGTACGGCAAAGTAAAGTGGTTGGGAAGTCGCACTCGCTTCTGGTACACGATTTGATAGACTTTTTCCAAGGGTCGACTGACGATGTGGTGAGTGGGTAAACGTACAATCTTGTTCGGCTGGTAGGTGGTCACTTTAAAGTTTGCATCCTCTCCAGACTGCAAGGCTTCTTTCAATACGCCAAAGTTGACCACACGACTGGTACGATAATTCAGAGTCAATCCTTTCACTTTACACTCTGTGTGCACTTCTCCTTGTGGGTCCCGGTATTCGTAGCCGTAATTTTTAGGACCGCCACTCGCGAAACTTAGAATCTTGTCGTCAGGATGTTCGTCTGTCCAGGCTCCTAAACGGTCTCCTTCGATGTTAGGGTGTTGCTGACCCGGTCGATCGATGTAGATGCAACTGTCCGTGTCAAAGTACAGGACGCGATCCCCTAACAGTTCTAAAGCTTCGTACAATTTTAAGCGAGCATGAGCGGTCACGTAAGCCGCAATGATGACATTTCCAAAAGGGTCGTCTTGTACAAAGTCCAGATCTTCTTCGTAATTGACCAAGATTAAATTCTCTCGAACGACGTCCACGTGTTTCATGTATTTGGTTTTGTCGTGAATCATCTGCAAGTAGCGGGAAGGTTCTGTCAAATATTCCGTCTTGGGTAAACACGGTCGTTGTGCCATTTTACCCCACAAGCAATTTAACATCACTTTGGCAAACGATCGCCTGCCTTCGTTTTTCTCGATGTGGTCTAAAGTGATGCCTTCTTGTTCCCGGTATTTCTCTTTGAATTTTATTTGGTCTTCGGGAGTCTGACACCAGGAAGGATAGCCGCTGGCTTCTTGCTTCAGTTTCAAAAAGGCATCCACGTAGTCTGCGAAAATGCCTTTCTGAGTAGGGTCACCCTTGTGGTATTGTTGTGTCTTGGGAAAGTGGCAAATTTCGTACACTTCTAACAGTTGGTATCCCATGTCCAGAGCTTTGAATAATTCTACGCTGACCCAGGTTCCCGTCAAGGCCCGTTCTTCCTGGGTGTGCTGACAAGGCTGATCTTGGTTGCACGTTTCGGCACAAGTACGGCACAAGGGAAACATCAGTTTGCCTTGACAATGGTGAGGTAAGACGGGATGGTATAGGTTCGTGGGAGGCAAAACTTTGCACTTGATCAAGCCTTCGTATTGTCGAATGCTGACCAGGTCGATGTGTTCCGTCAGCAATCGCGGGTGCCCTGTAGGAAAGTGACAATATTTGCACACGTAGGGATACAGCGAACACACATCCAAGTGTTTGATTTCTTCTCCTTTCTCTTCGTCGGCTTGGTACAGCAAACAGGTGGCATTGGTCCTTCCTCCGTACAAACTATCCCTCGGGTTCAGGGGGTCCATCAGCTTGTAACTTTCCACGACACGTTTAAACTCGGGATCGATTTTCAAACGGTGATCGTATTCGTGTTCCCACATTTCCACCACTTGGTATCCTTGCTGTTCTAACTTCAAGCGTCGCTGACAAGTGTCCTGGTACAGGTCTTCCATGGTCCGTTGTAAAAACTGATGTTTAGTGTCACGGTCAGGGTAGCAGACGGGACATCCGTGAAATAAGCAACCGTTAAACTCATACACGATCTTGGGGTTTTTTAAGTCCCAGCCATCGACCGAATACGTTCCGATGGTCCTTTCGCCTCCTCCGTTGCGGGCATGCTGAATCCATTTGCCTTCCTTGTCGCACAAGTAATGTAACCAGCGTAGGGCTTTGACCGAGTATTGACGCTTGACATAGTTGGTCGTTTGAGGACTGATGACAGCCACGGTCTTTTGAGGCATGAATCGTTGGCGGTACACTAAGGAACACGCTTTGGCAATGGTGCAAGCTTCTTTCAAAGGATCGACCCCTCCGTGTTCCATGAACAGTTCTCGAAATTTTCCACAGCAACGTCGTAAAATGTCCACGTCGGAACGACAATACTTTAACATTTCTTCCTGAAAGTCGAAGGGGTCAGAGGCATGAGCCTGGTACCAAGCGTAGAAATCTTCTCGTTGTTCGGTACGCATGTTGTCGGGGTCGTAATAGTGAGCCTCAGGCAAATGGGGTAGAACGGCATGTTGATTGGCTTCCGTATTGAAAAAGTGTGGAAAGTACCCTTTAGCCATTTCTGTCATTCCAAACGTTTTAGGCATTCGACTCAAAGGCATGGCCAAGTAACTCATCGAATCTTTAAACTGCACTTGTCCCACTCGCATGAAAATGATTTTGGCTCCGTTCAAAGTGACTTTAGGACGTTCGGTGCCATGTTCCGTATAGTACCTCAAAAGAAACTGTCCATCGTATCCGGAGAAATTGTGAGCCATCACTGTGGCATGGCGATGACAATCTCGGTAACGTTCGATGTCCTCTTTGCTCCATGTCTTGTCGATGGGGTCTAAGACCCATTTGGCAAAATCGTCTAGCGTCTTAGGTCCTCGAAAGATTTTTTCACGCCCTCCAGGAATTTTGCTGCAGTGAGGGCAATAACTGAAGATAGGTTCTTGAATACACTTCTCGCACGCTCGATGAGCCACGCAGAAATTAGGAATGTGAATGCCAGTCTCTTGCATGCATTCGAAATCGAAAAAGATGAAATTGCCTTTCTTCTTGTGACCGTCCTCTTTCTCTGGTGGGGGTTGGTATTTTTGCACGTAACATTCGTGTTCCAAGTCCACGATGTGTTGACAAATGTGACATTTTTTCTTTCCTGAACATACGTGTGCCTTGACACTATTGGTACGTATGCCTTGTCCACACGCGGGGCACAATCTCAGCAGTTGACAGGCGCATTTCTTCTGTGAACCTTGCGTCTTCAAGTGTTGTTGGTAACAGGTAGGGCTGACAAACGTGCGCAGACAAGTTGAACAAGGCACTGGTTCTTCGCTCAGACAGGGTTGAGAGGCCAAACATCCTGAGCATTTCCATCCACAATGTTTGTGTTGCTCTCGATTATTATAACCATAGTCACATTTCTCACAATAATAAACATATCCCAGGAATCCAGTGATACTGGTAATGGTATCGAAATGTTCATCGTGATGATAAAGGTGAATGTATTTTCCGTCCTTAAAATCTGGGCCTCGAAACAACAGAGACCCGCGCATTTCTTGAGGGTGCACTTTCAAGGTGTAGCGTGGAGCTAGGGCATCTTGCAATTTTTGCATCTCAGGAATGCCACAGGATGTGTCTTTGGACAGTCCGGCTTGTTGTAACAGGAGTTCTGCTTCATTTCGTTGTTTGGCTCGGTCGGATTGTTGAATAGTTTTCCAGGTTCTTTTCCATTCTACCGTGTCGTTCTTGTTGGCATAGGTTCGTCCCACCACGATGGCACGGGCTAAACACATCTGGTCATGAGGGTTGTTAATTCGGACGAGACTTGTTTTGGTGTTGCGAAGGTCGTCCACCAATAAGACCTTTTTGCGTCCTGTCCCTTGAGGAAGAGAGACGTGAGCCATTTTCAGTGTGGCTTTACCATCGGTGATGTCAAACTTGTCATTGGATTGTTGCACCTGTTGTATCTTGTCCATGACTTTGGAAGGGGTCAGTTCTGCGGGTCTGCTAAACTCGATCCAAACAGGGGATTTCAAGCTGTCGTGTTGTATGGATAGTGTCAAGCGATCGTCTTCTTTGGGTTGACATTGTCGCTTGAGTGTGGTGAGCAAAGAATCCCACATCTCGGTGATGAACCCTTCTGCTTTCTCCAACGGTACGTCGGACTTGAAATCTTTAAACTTCACCGTGTAGGTGTAAGCCGTGGTTCTAAATTTTCTAGAGGAGCGCTTTTCCGTCTCTCGAATGGAATAGTACTTTTCAGGGTTGACTGGTGAACTTTGGTTTGGAGTAGACTCTCTCTGTCTGGTCGCAGACGTGGAAGGTGTTGGTTCGGGTTCGCTCATGTCTTCTATTTGAGCGAACACTTCTTTTCGTGTGTGGGGCGATACGTCACTTCGCTGCCTCTTACGTTCTTCTTCTCTCTCACTGAAATCGTGCGATCGTTTCATCTCGATTGCTGATTCAGAAATGATTTAACCAAGTTCATTCTTTCCATATATACCCTCTCTACCTCTCGTTGTGACAATGACTTGGTATATTTCACAAGGCAAGTGAAAGCCAAGCATATAGGAACCCAACGACAGCGTTGCGTCTTAAACACCTCATGCATCTTGACGACCCTTCCATTCAAACCCTACCACGAAAGAAAATAGTTGCAAGAAAAATAAAACAGACAGTTGGTGTCTTCAAGAGAGCTAGAGACGGCACTGTGTCGCTGGGACACGTACGTACGTACTCCAGAAAACTACGCTACTCGACAACGTGAGTGTGCTTGTCAAAATGTTTGAATAAGAATAAAAATGTTTGTCAGTTTCAAAACGCGAACCAGTACTGTGTCCGTTTAATATTTGATGTGGCAAGAAGAAATGGTACAATACGCAACAAAGGGTTTGTACGTTTACACTCCAATCTGTCTGTACTGCAATGGTAACAGCGCTCTTGCGTTGGCATTACACTGGTCAACAGTGAAATCATTACTGACTTGAAAAGGCCCTAATCTGTAGTATTTTGGTGTGCCGAACACGAATATAACCGTGAAAAATTTGTATTGGCTCTCGTTTTGAAGATATTCATATACCTCATTTTCTATGTTTCACTGTGTAAATTTCTCCAGTAGGACTGCAGCAACATCCGGAATAATGATGTAACATTGCATAATACCATCATGCTCACATCATCCACAGTTGATTGCATCATTTTCTGATGCAATGCAATACTAATGCCATGCGGCTGCTGAAGTAAGTTGACGTCAGCAGTGTACTATACATGTGTAGGCCTATTATACTAATGCCAGGCGGCTGCTGAAGCTGACGTAAGCAGTGTACTATATAAAGCCCAATCAGATAGGTTCAGCATTTAAAATATTTTAGACGTTGTGCGAGACAGTTCAAGCTACTGTTACATAAAACTTATTATTTTATCCATTTACGTACAATAAAGAACAGTAATGCCTCGAAAGTGTGTTAATACCGCGGACAATTTTTGCTATATTTGTGGGGAAGTGACATTTGCCAACCAGAAGAAAAGTATCAATTCTCAAGTGAAGAAGGCATATCATCTTTACTTCGGATGCAAGGTTGGTGACCAAGACAAGCCTTGGGCTCCGCATATATGCTGTGCTACATGTACAACACAGCTTTCACAGTGGTTGAATTGCAAAAGGTCATCAATGCCGTTTGCAGTCCCAATGGTGTGGAGAGAGCCAAGCAACCACCTAAATGACTGTTACTTCTGCTTGGTTCCTCCTCTTTCCGGCGGAATAACGAAGCGAAAGAAGTCGAGAATAGTCTACCCAAACATTCCGTCTGCATTGAGACCAGTTCCACATGGTGAGGGACTTCCTATTCCAGAACCTCCAGCAGAATATTCTCTTGATTCATCTGACGAAGACAAAGGTGAGTCGACCTGTTCTTCTCCTGGTCCATCAGCATGCAGTGATCCAGATTTTCACTGTGGTGCATCATCAACCCCACACAGAATAACACAGGAAGAACTAAATGACCTGATTCGTGATTTGGACTTATCAAAGAACAAGGCAGAATTGCTAGGATCAAGACTCCAACAATGGAATCTTCTAGAAGAAGATGTCACAATTACTGCATATCGAAAGCGCCACCAGCAATTGGAGCCTTTCTTCAGAAAGGAAAGTAATCTGATATTCTGTTCCGATATTGAGGGCCTCATGAATGCTTTAAAAATCACTCATGACCCACAAGAATGGAGACTATTTGTGGACTCTTCGAAACTGAGTCTCAAGGCTGTGCTTTTGCACAATGGAAACATTCTTCCATCTATTCCAGTAGCGTATGCTGTCCACATGAAAGAGACATACGATAACTTAAGGCAGCTACTGAATTCCATTGAGTATAACAAGTACAGCTGGCACCTCTGTGGTGATTTGAAGGTAGTTGCCCTTTTAATGGGACTGCAGCAAGGATATACAAAATACATGTGTTTCTTATGCGAGTGGGATAGCCGAGCAAGGGAAATGCACTACATGAGGAAGGAATGGACTCACAGGCAGAATGTAGCCATTGGAGAGAAGAATATCCAACACCCAGCTCTGGTTGAGGCTCAGAAAATCTTGCTACCACCCCTTCACATCAAACTAGGTTTGATGAAGAACTTCGTGAAAGCCATTGACCGGACTTTGCCAGCATTCCGATACCTGCATGAAAAATTCCCTCGACTCAGCGAAGCAAAGATTAAAGAGGGAGTTTTTGTGGGTCCTCAGATTCGAGAGCTTTTCAAAGATGACCGGTTCAACAACTTGCTGGAAGGTGACGCGAAACAAGGATGGAATGCTTTTCGCCTAGTTTCTACAAACTTCCTCGGAAATGTTAGGGCAGAAAACTATAAGGAACTAGTAGAAGACATGTTGATGAAGTATAAGAAACTTGGCTGCAATATGTCTCTAAAGATTCACTTCCTTCATTCCCATTTGGATTTCTTTCCTAGCAACTGTGGTATTGTTAGTGATGAACACGGCGAACGTTTTCATCAAGATATCGCAACAATGGAACAAAGATACCAGGGAAAATGGTCCACTACAATGCTGGCTGACTACTGCTGGACACTCCTCAGAGATGCTCCCGAACAGCTGTACAAGAGACAGGCGAAGAAATCTAAGATGTAGTCAATGACTTGATTTTTTATAGGTAGGCTATTACAGTTGACCTTTTACTATTGGAATGCATTTCGTTATGTAAACATTAATTTCTTGCAGATTACAAAAAAACTACAGCCAATTTTGCAATTTGACTGTCATATTCGTGTTCAGCACATAAAAATTGATAAGAATTGACTAATTTTATTTCAGTAACATGACTTTTGTAAAAATTTGTTGTCCAGTGTTATTTTGCCACACTACCTTTTAAATAAAACAATGCATCACTCATCATAAACGATTTCATTGGCTATACTTATTTTCTTACCGCTTTCGCTTCGAATTGACTTCAGTACCTTTTCGCACAGCGACAAGATCGGACGTGTTTTTTTATTCTGCGTCTGGTCGCTACACTACTTGCCCTGAATTTACAACCAAACAATGTGTTACACATTGTAATTGACTTCATTGGCTAACCGATATTTTACACTTCTCTCTCTGTTGATGTGAGTGAGTAAGATTAAAAATGTTTGTTAGTTTCAAAACGCGAACCAGTACTGTGGCCGTTTAATATTTGATGTGGCAAGAAGAAATGGTACAATACGCAACAAAGGGTTTGTATGTTTACACTCCAATCTGTCTGTACTGCAATGGTAACAGCGCTCTTGCGTTGGCATTATTTTGCCACACTACCTTAAAAAAAACCCCAATGCATCACTCATCATAAACGATTTCATTGGCTAAACTTATTTTCTTACCGCTTTCGCTTCGAATTGACTTCAGTACCTTTTTGCACAGCGACAAGATCGGACGTATTTTTTTTTATTCTGCGGCTGGTCGCTACACTACTGTCAACAAGCCCTGAATTTACAACCAAACAATGTGTTACACATTGTAAGTGACTTCATTGGCTAACCGATATTTTACAATTCTGTCTCTATTGATGTGAGTGTGCTTGTCAAAATGTTTGAGTAAGATTAAAAATGTTTGTCAGTTTCAAAACGCGAACCAGTACTGTGGCCGTTTAATATTTGACGTGGCAAGAAGAAATGGTACAATACGCAACAAAGGGTTTGTACGTTTACACTCCAATCTGTCTGCACTGCAATGGTAATAGCACACTTGCGTTGGTATTATTTTGCCACACTACCTTTAATAAAACCCCAATGCATCACTCATCATAAACGATTTCATTGGCTATACTTATTTTCTTACCGCTTTCGCTTCGAATTGACTTCAGTAACTTTTCGCACAGCGACAAGATCGGACGTGTTTTTTTATTCTGCGGCTGGTCGCTACTCTACTTGCCCTGAATTTACAACCAAACAATGTGTTACACATTGTAAGTGACTTCATTGGTCAGTCGATATTTTCCACCGCCTTAGTTTCAAATTGGTTTCACTTGTTATTCGCACCGTGAGATGATCAGACACGTTTTTCTGTACCTGACCATTAGTCACTTCACAAACAATAAAACTAAAACACAAATGATCACGCCATGAGCGGCTCATGGAAATTATGTTAGTCATGTTACGAAATATAGCACGACTTGTTTGGATGTACTTTTCTGTGGTCACTCTTTAATTACATGCGTCTTCAGTTCACTCTTGTGATATGTTTTGTAAAGGGTGTATTTTTTCTATGGATGTGATTGTGTTATGTTCTATATGTTCTTTTATGTTTTCAGTGATTTTACTTTATATCTATATTTTAATTTAGATGTATAGACTATGTAGTCTGAAATAAAGAATTCTTATCTAATCTTATGTAAATGGAATGAGTGTTTCTTTGAAACTTTCATAAGGAAAATGTGCCATAAAAACAAACGTACGTGTCGTCATATTTTTAAAGTAGGAATACATGATCTCTCTCTCTCTCTCTCTCTCTCTCATTGTAGTTTTGATTTATACCCTAATGGAATATGTTCCCGTTTGAAGATACCTCTCCAAAATTGTGATCAGTAGTCACCATAATTACGTGAACTGTTCGTCATGTCATTTTTTTCAAAAGTTTACACTCTAAAAAATTGTAGAACGATTTTTTTTCTTCCATCAGTAAATCTTTGTATGAAATAAAAGCTTGAGTTTGCACAATTCTGGTATCTTAACTTTATCCGGTTTTGGAACTGCAATATGTCACGCAATTTTTTTCTTTTAACGTTAGATTTACAGTTTTTCAGATAAAAGACAATCACACGGCTTTTTTAAGAATGAAACAAATGACATTGCACTGTATAACCCTGCCTATGGTTAACTCTGAATTCTAAAGTCAAAACATGGGTTCAGGAAAAAATGTAACAATGTTCGTCCTATCCTCAGTGTAAACTGAGAGAATATAGGAAAAGCTCTCGAATCTGAGGACCCACAAAAACTCCCTCTTTAATCTTTGCTTCGCTGAGTCGAGGGAATTTTTCATGCAGGTATCGGAATGCTGGCAAAGTCCGGTCAATGGCTTTCACGAAGTTCTTCATCAAACCTAGTTTGATGTGAAGGGGTGGTAGCAAGATTTTCTGAGCCTCAACCAGAGCTGGGTGTTGGATATTCTTCTCTCCAATGGCTACATTCTGCCTGTGAGTCCATTCCTTCCTCATGTAGTGCATTTCCCTTGCTCGACTATCCCACTCGCATAAGAAACACATGTATTTTGTATATCCTTGCTGCAGTCCCATTAAAAGGGCAACTACCTTCAAATCACCACAGAGGTGCCAGCTGTACTTGTTATACTCAATGGAATTCAGTAGCTGCCTTAAGTTATCGTATGTCTCTTTCATGTGGACAGCATACGCTACTGGAATAGATGGAAGAATGTTTCCATTGTGCAAAAGCACAGCCTTGAGACTCAGTTTCGAAGAGTCCACAAATAGTCTCCATTCTTGTGGGTCATGAGTGATTTTTAAAGCATTCATGAGGCCCTCAATATCGGAACAGAATATCAGATTACTTTCCTTTCTGAAGAAAGGCTCCAATTGCTGGTGGCGCTTTCGATATGCAGTAATTGTGACATCTTCTTCTAGAAGATTCCATTGTTGGAGTCTTGATCCTAGCAATTCTGCCTTGTTCTTTGATAAGTCCAAATCACGAATCAGGTCATTTAGTTCTTCCTGTGTTATTCTGTGTGGGGTTGATGATGCACCACAGTGAAAATCTGGATCACTGCATGCTGATGGACCAGGAGAAGAACAGGTCGACTCACCTTTGTCTTCGTCAGATGAATCAAGAGAATATTCTGCTGGAGGTTCTGGAATAGGAAGTCCCTCACCATGTGGAACTGGTCTCAATGCAGACGGAATGTTTGGGTAGACTATTCTCGACTTCTTTCGCTTCGTTATTCCGCCGGAAAGAGGAGGAACCAAGCAGAAGTAACAGTCATTTAGGTGGTTGCTTGGCTCTCTCCACACCATTGGGACTGCAAACGGCATTGATGACCTTTTGCAATTCAACCACTGTGAAAGCTGTGTTGTACATGTAGCACAGCATATATGCGGAGCCCAAGGCTTGTCTTGGTCACCAACCTTGCATCCGAAGTAAAGATGATATGCCTTCTTCACTTGAGAATTGATACTTTTCTTCTGGTTGGCAAATGTCACTTCCCCACAAATATAGCAAAAATTGTCCGCGGTATTAACACACTTTCGAGGCATTACTGTTCTTTATTGTACGTAAATGGATAAAATAATAAGTTTTATGTAACAGTAGCTTGAACTGTCTCGCACAACGTCTAAAATATTTTAAATGCTGAACCTATCTGATTGGGCTTTATATAGTACACTGCTTACGTCAGCTTCAGCAGCCGCCTGGCATTAGTATAATAGGCCTACACATGTATAGTACACTGCTGACGTCAACTTACTTCAGCAGCCGCATGGCATTAGTATTGCATTGCATCAGAAAATGATGCAATCAACTGTGGATGATGTGAGCATGATGGTATTATGCAATGTTACATCATTATTCCGGATGTTGCTGCAGTCCTACTGGAGAAATTTACACAGTGAAACATAGAAAATGAGGTATATGAATATCTTCAAAACGAGAGCCAATACAAATTTTTCACGGTTATATTCGTGTTCGGCACACCAAAATACTACAGATTAGGGCCTTTTCAAGTCAGTAATGATTTCACTGTTGACCAGTGTAATGCCAACGCAAGAGCGCTGTTACCATTGCAGTACAGACAGATTGGAGTGTAAACGTACAAACCCTTTGTTGCGTATTGTACCATTTCTTCTTGCCACATCAAATATTAAACGGACACAGTACTGGTTCGCGTTTTGAAACTGACAAACATTTTTATTCTTATTCAAACATTTTGACAAGCACACTCACGTTGTCGAGTAGCGTAGTTTTCTGGAGTACGTACGTACGTGTCCCAGCGACACAGTGCCGTCTCTAGCTCTCTTGAAGACACCAACTGTCTGTTTTATTTTTCTTGCAACTATTTTCTTTCGTGGTAGGGTTTGAATGGAAGGGTCGTCAAGATGCATGAGGTGTTTAAGACGCAACGCTGTCGTTGGGTTCCTATATGCTTGGCTTTCACTTGCCTTGTGAAATATACCAAGTCATTGTCACAACGAGAGGTAGAGAGGGTATATATGGAAAGAATGAACTTGGTTAAATCATTTCTGAATCAGCAATCGAGATGAAACGATCGCACGATTTCAGTGAGAGAGAAGAAGAACGTAAGAGGCAGCGAAGTGACGTATCGCCCCACACACGAAAAGAAGTGTTCGCTCAAATAGAAGACATGAGCGAACCCGAACCAACACCTTCCACGTCTGCGACCAGACAGAGAGAGTCTACTCCAAACCAAAGTTCACCAGTCAACCCTGAAAAGTACTATTCCATTCGAGAGACGGAAAAGCGCTCCTCTAGAAAATTTAGAACCACGGCTTACACCTACACGGTGAAGTTTAAAGATTTCAAGTCCGACGTACCGTTGGAGAAAGCAGAAGGGTTCATCACCGAGATGTGGGATTCTTTGCTCACCACACTCAAGCGACAATGTCAACCCAAAGAAGACGATCGCTTGACACTATCCATACAACACGACAGCTTGAAATCCCCTGTTTGGATCGAGTTTAGCAGACCCGCAGAACTGACCCCTTCCAAAGTCATGGACAAGATACAACAGGTGCAACAATCCAATGACAAGTTTGACATCACCGATGGTAAAGCCACACTGAAAATGGCTCACGTCTCTCTTCCTCAAGGGACAGGACGCAAAAAGGTCTTATTGGTGGACGACCTTCGCAACACCAAAACAAGTCTCGTCCGAATTAACAACCCTCATGACCAGATGTGTTTAGCCCGTGCCATCGTGGTGGGACGAACCTATGCCAACAAGAACGACACGGTAGAATGGAAAAGAACCTGGAAAACTATTCAACAATCCGACCGAGCCAAACAACGAAATGAAGCAGAACTCCTGTTACAACAAGCCGGACTGTCCAAAGACACATCCTGTGGCATTCCTGAGATGCAAAAATTGCAAGATGCCCTAGCTCCACGCTACACCTTGAAAGTGCACCCTCAAGAAATGCGCGGGTCTCTGTTGTTTCGAGGCCCAGATTTTAAGGACGGAAAATACATTCACCTTTATCATCACGATGAACATTTCGATACCATTACCAGTATCACTGGATTCCTGGGATATGTTTATTATTGTGAGAAATGTGACTATGGTTATAATAATCGAGAGCAACACAAACATTGTGGATGGAAATGCTCAGGATGTTTGGCCTCTCAACCCTGTCTGAGCGAAGAACCAGTGCCTTGTTCAACTTGTCTGCGCACGTTTGTCAGCCCTACCTGTTACCAACAACACTTGAAGACGCAAGGTTCACAGAAGAAATGCGCTTGTCAACTGCTGAGATTGTGCCCCGCGTGTGGACAAGGCATACGTACCAATAGTGTCAAGGCACACGTATGTTCAGGAAAGAAAAAATGTCACATTTGTCACCACATCGTGGACTTGGAACACGAATGTTACGTGCAAAAATACCAACCCCCACCAGAGAAAGAGGACGGTCACAAGAAGAAAGGCAATTTCATCTTTTTCGATTTCGAATGCATGCAAGAGACTGGCATTCACATTCCTAATTTCTGCGTGGCTCATCGAGCGTGCGAGAAGTGTATTCAAGAACCTATCTTCAGTTATTGCCCTCACTGCAGCAAAATTCCTGGAGGGCGTGAAAAAATCTTTCGAGGACCTAAGACGCTAGACGATTTTGCCAAATGGGTCTTAGACCCCATCGACAAGACATGGAGCAAAGAGGACATCGAACGTTACCGAGATTGTCATCGCCATGCCACAGTGATGGCTCACAATTTCTCCGGATACGATGGACAGTTTCTTTTGAGGTACTATACGGAACATGGCACCGAACGTCCTAAAGTCACTTTGAACGGAGCCAAAATCATTTTCATGCGAGTGGGACAAGTGCAGTTTAAAGATTCGATGAGTTACTTGGCCATGCCTTTGAGTCGAATGCCTAAAACGTTTGGAATGACAGAAATGGCTAAAGGGTACTTTCCACACTTTTTCAATACGGAAGCCAATCAACATGCCGTTCTACCCCATTTGCCTGAGGCTCACTATTACGACCCCGACAACATGCGTACCGAACAACGAGAAGATTTCTACGCTTGGTACCAGGCTCATGCCTCTGACCCCTTCGACTTTCAGGAAGAAATGTTAAAGTATTGTCGTTCCGACGTGGACATTTTACGACGTTGCTGTGGAAAATTTCGAGAACTGTTCATGGAACACGGAGGGGTCGATCCTTTGAAAGAAGCTTGCACCATTGCCAAAGCGTGTTCCTTAGTGTACCGCCAACGATTCATGCCTCAAAAGACCGTGGCTGTCATCAGTCCTCAAACGACCAACTATGTCAAGCGTCAATACTCGGTCAAAGCCCTACGCTGGTTACATTACTTGTGCGACAAGGAAGGCAAATGGATTCAGCATGCCCGCAACGGAGGAGGCGAAAGGACCATCGGAACGTATTCGGTCGATGGCTGGGACTTAAAAAACCCCAAGATCGTGTATGAGTTTAACGGTTGCTTATTTCACGGATGTCCCGTCTGCTACCCTGACCGTGACACTAAACATCAGTTTTTACAACGGACCATGGAAGACCTGTACCAGGACACTTGTCAGCGACGCTTGAAGTTAGAACAGCAAGGATACCAAGTGGTGGAAATGTGGGAACACGAATACGATCACCGTTTGAAAATCGATCCCGAGTTTAAACGTGTCGTGGAAAGTTACAAGCTGATGGACCCCCTGAACCCGAGGGATAGTTTGTACGGAGGAAGGACCAATGCCACCTGTTTGCTGTACCAAGCCGACGAAGAGAAAGGAGAAGAAATCAAACACTTGGATGTGTGTTCGCTGTATCCCTACGTGTGCAAATATTGTCACTTTCCTACAGGGCACCCGCGATTGCTGACGGAACACATCGACCTGGTCAGCATTCGACAATACGAAGGCTTGATCAAGTGCAAAGTTTTGCCTCCCACGAACCTATACCATCCCGTCTTACCTCACCATTGTCAAGGCAAACTGATGTTTCCCTTGTGCCGTACTTGTGCCGAAACGTGCAACCAAGATCAGCCTTGTCAGCACACCCAGGAAGAACGGGCCTTGACGGGAACCTGGGTCAGCGTAGAATTATTCAAAGCTCTGGACATGGGATACCAACTGTTAGAAGTGTACGAAATTTGCCACTTTCCCAAGACACAACAATACCACAAGGGTGACCCTACTCAGAAAGGCATTTTCGCAGACTACGTGGATGCCTTTTTGAAACTGAAGCAAGAAGCCAGCGGCTATCCTTCCTGGTGTCAGACTCCCGAAGACCAAATAAAATTCAAAGAGAAATACCGGGAACAAGAAGGCATCACTTTAGACCACATCGAGAAAAACGAAGGCAGGCGATCGTTTGCCAAAGTGATGTTAAATTGCTTGTGGGGTAAAATGGCACAACGACCGTGTTTACCCAAGACGGAATATTTGACAGAACCTTCCCGCTACTTGCAGATGATTCACGACAAAACCAAATACATGAAACACGTGGACGTCGTTCGAGAGAATTTAATCTTGGTCAATTACGAAGAAGATCTGGACTTTGTACAAGACGACCCTTTTGGAAATGTCATCATTGCGGCTTACGTGACAGCTCATGCTCGCTTAAAATTGTACGAAGCTTTAGAACTGTTAGGGGATCGCGTCCTGTACTTTGACACGGACAGTTGCATCTACATCGATCGACCGGGTCAGCAACACCCTAACATCGAAGGAGACCGTTTAGGAGCCTGGACAGACGAACATCCTGACGACAAGATTCTAAGTTTCGCGAGTGGCGGTCCTAAAAATTACGGCTACGAATACCGGGACCCACAAGGAGAAGTGCACACAGAGTGTAAAGTGAAAGGATTGACTCTGAATTATCGTACCAGTCGTGTGGTCAACTTTGGCGTATTGAAAGAAGCCTTGCAGTCTGGAGAGGATGCAAACTTTAAAGTGACCACCTACCAGCCGAACAAGATTGTACGTTTACCCACTCACCACATCATCAGTCGACCCTTGGAAAAAGTCTATCAAATCGTGTACCAGAAGCGAGTGCGACTTCCCAACCACTTTACTTTGCCGTACGGTCACATCAATATTGGTCAGCATATAAAAAAGGACAACGTCCAAGACCAACAGTTCATTGTCACTACTAAGACCAATTGAGAAAAAATGAATCCCTTCAAACAGCAAGTATAGAGCGTAAGACTCAAGTCCAACGAGAAACTCGGGTGTGATTCTTTGCCTCACTATCACATCACCAATGCAGTAACACATCTTAGTTATTTATGTACTAACGCCATGACAAACTACGTGCAGCTAGTGAAACTTCCAGACCACAAAACTTTACCTTATGGACATACTGATATCACCCAGTATAAAAAGGGACGACTTCCAAGAACGACACTTCATTGCGAGGACAAGCAACGAGAAAGATGAATCACTCTACGCAGATGAAAAAAGAGAAGGAACAAACATCACTGACCTCTTTCACTACCATACCGTCACAGCAAAGTGCGTCCAAGAAGGGAAAGGATTCAGTAGACCTACAGGAGTATTTTAGCATCCAAATGACTCAGACAGCGACCTCAAGAAAATTTAGAACGACAACTTACACCTACACGGTGAAATTTAGAGACTTCGCGTCTGACATTTCAGCCGAGGAAGTAGCAGGTTTCATTACGGACCTACTTGACTCACTGTTAGAGGAACTCAAATGTCATTGCCAAGTCAAAGGTCGAGGTCGTTTGAGCCTATCTATGTATCGCGACAGTTTGAACTCACCTGTATGTCTCGGATTTAGCACACCTGCAGAAATAACTTCGTCCAAACTTTTTAGGGCTATTGAAGACGTGCAGTCGATGAGAGGAAAATTTGACATCAACGAAGGAAAAGTAACCATTCATATGGTATACATTGTACCTCCATGGGAAGAAGACGATGACTGCACTTGATCTGCTTACTGATAAGTGTACCTAGCACGATGGATATAACAGCCGATTTATGAATGAAACGGATTAAGTGATGGGAAATATCTACGCTGGGACACAAGTGCTAGCTGACCAGATTTTTAACAACGTGTGAGACGAATAGAGAGAGAGAAACATGAACTTTGTCCTATTTGATTGCATGTTACTTGTTTTGTGTTAGCTTTTTCTTATAAATGAACATTAAATGTAAACAGGTTTACTAGAGCCAAGAACTAAATAACTAGTACATAGGTTTGTTTGATGTAGAAATGTTTATGTATTAAATGGATAGTGCTTAGACCAAAGCACAGGCCAGAGAGCCCATGTATATACTTGAATAAATGTTTTGAACCCATACAATAGACTTTTCTTTTCTGAGCCTCTATTCTCTCTGTGAGGTTTGTTTTAGAACATTTCTGTCGTCTTTTCTGTGTGTTTAAATGTGTATTTGTATGTTTGTCCCTATCTACCCTTTGTCCTTACAAATACATTAAAATCCCTATAAAATGTTTTGACCCTATAAACCTCATGACGTCACCCAAAGTTCAATTCCCATTGACATCCAGGTGACATTCCCATGTTCAATTTCCATTTACGACAAAGTGCAAACCCCATATTTTAACGTTAAAGTCCCATTGACGTTAAAGTACCGGTCCTGTTCAATTTCCATGTTCAATTCCCCTTGACGCTCTACAGTTCCATCCATGTTAAAATTTCCCATGTTAAATTCCCCTTGACGCCAGAGTGAATCGACTGTTTTTGCATGGTAAGTCCACTTGACGCTAGGGTTACCCCATATACTACTATTGCATAACTTTGCTGCTACATACACAGGCCAATTTATGTGTTGTTTTCTACTCGACAGGTAGAATATTTTTGTCATTTTAAACTTACGTATGACGAAAAATGCCTAGCTACGCGCCTGTGTATATCACACTCTGTACGATTTTTTCTTCTTTATTTGGGGGGGGGGGGAGAAGGCAAAAGATGGTCACCAGGGCAACAGTCAGTTGGCACATTCTCTCTCAGATGTTGGTGATATTACATAGTTAACAGTGTCTTATAGTGATTCACTTTCTTAGTAATGTATATGTGAACCATTCTTCCTTCAATGTGGTTTCAATGTATTTTGGAATATGTGTCTCTTGTAAAAATTTGTAGATTTTAGAAACTTGAAAGTGAGCTTTCTTTCTCATGTCTGCATATTTTGTCAGTTTGCACTTCTTCAGAGGACCCCTATGTTAATCGAATGACACAAACTACATTACTTACTCCACACAGTCACTGAGGCCCCTGCATTAAGCTGTACTGGACTATCTTAACCTGTCCAGATTATTGTAGCAAAATGAGTAATGCCAAGAAAACTGTTCAGTCTTCCCTACACTTTAGTTTCCAGGGTGCTAGAAAGGAAAACAGCAAGCAAACTATTAGCTAAGTGAGCTGCAAGCTCGCAGTCTTGGGATTTGGACAGAGATGATGTGAGTAGTGTTGCTCTGTTCCAGAGGGAACTACTCGAAATAAAAACTGACAGCAATTCAATAGTGATCAGAGAGGAGTTAAGTGTCATAGCATCCGACATAGTATCCCAGCTGTTCGATAAACTTAAAGTCGATCTAATAAGAGAAGTGGAAATACAAATTGTGAACAAAACAAAAGAGCTGGCAGAAGAAGAAAACATTTGAGTCAGTGATCTTTGAAGAAGAAAGAAAAAACCAGTATGGGACAAGAACTAGATGGCTTAAGGAAACAAACTGAAAAGTAAGTAGTGAAAGGGGTGAGATTAGCGTCAATGGGAATTAGCATTACAAACACCCCCTGGGCGAGATTAGCGTCAATGGAAATTTAACATTAACCACCCTGGGCGAGATTAGCGTCAATGGAAATTTAACATGGGCAAAAAAACCTGGGTAAGATTAGCGTCAATGGAATTTAACATTGGAGAAAGGAAAAAAAAGGAAATATTGAGATTAGCGTCAAAGGCATTCGAACAATGGAAAAAAAAATATCGATTCTAGGGACAAAGGCAATTGAACATGGGGAATAGAGTTTGGGTCTGTCTAGGGACAAGGGGAATTGAACATGGGAATAGAGTTTGGGCTTGTCTAGGGACAAAGGGGAATTGAACATGTTAGAAAAAAAAAACTACTTTAGGGACAAGGGATATTGAACATGGGATTTTTTTTTTTTTTAAATTTTATCAAGGGGTAGGCAATTGAAAAGTCATTCTCTTTTCGAGAAATATGGCTGGCCCTGAAAAGGGCCTTTGGTTTCTTCTTCTTCTACTGCTTCTAATTTCTTCTTTTTCTCCACCAACTTCTTATTTTCTCACCTACACTCTTTTTCTTCTTTTTTTTCTCCTCCTCTACTTTCTTCTCTTCCTCCTCCTCTTCTTTCTTCCTCTTCTCATTTTCTTCTTCTTTTTCAATTTTTTCATTCCATTTTCGTATTCTTATCCTTTCCTCTTCATCCTCCTTCTCCTCCTTTATTTCCTTCATCACACCACTTATCATGTCCTTTGCTTTTATTAAGTTGTTAATCTCCATTTTTACTCTATGCGGACTATAAGAATAGTGGTCATCATTGAGTCGTACTAGCATTTGTTCTATCATGCCCAAATTGTCAAGGACGTCTTGCAATGTTTGAAATTTATCGAGGTGGTTCGAAGCCATCTTCTCTGTAGAATGGTTTGAACGACGAATACTGTGGGTTCTTATACGAAAAGCGTGGACGTGAAGGAAAACATCCCCCTAAAACATAAAATTGTTATTACCTAGATCATGACCTAACATCGTGCGGACGTGAAAGAAAACATCCCCTACTTTTCTCATTTCATATAATATACCATCCACATAAGTGAAGCAACAATAAACAAACCCCAAATCTACTATTTACACACGCAAATCATTAAAACAAAATCCATAATCTACTATCCACACAATCGTACGTGAGCGGTTACAAAACCCAAACTATACTCTCCACATAGGCTAAGAAACAATAAACAAAATCCATAATCTACTATCCACACAATCGTACGTGAGCGGTTACAAAACCCAAACTATACTCTCCACATACGCTAAGAAACAATAAACAAAATCCATAATCTACTATCCACACAATCGTACGTGAGCGGTTACAAAACCCAAACTATACTCTTCACATACGCTAAGAAACAATAAAGAAACCCATAATCTACCATTCACACAAACTTACGTGAGCAGTTACAAACACAAACACACAAACACATACCCTCGCACTATGAAAAAAGAGTTAGTGTTTATATTCACACTACTCTACCTACACACACACACACACACACACACACACACACACATTGGCAAATTGATGGTTATTTATTTTCTAGAGCATTGGGTAGCCCTGAAAAGGGCTGTTTTTTTTTTTAACTTCATGGACACCTGGTTAATGGTGGCACCTTCCAGGCTTGGCACCACATACACATCTTGTTCCCCAGTTGCTTTTTACTTTTTTGGGGGAGAGAGCAGAGGCAGGATATGTGGCTTCAGAATCCCAATTTTCGGTTTCTGGGATTCTGAAATTTCTTCTTCTTTTCTCCTTTTCCTCCTCCTCTTCTTTGTATCTTCTCTCCTCCTCTTCTTTGTATCTTCTTTCCTCCTCTTCTTTGTATCTTCTCTCCTCCTCTTGTTTATTTCTTCTTTCCTCCTCCTCTCTCATCCTTCCTTCTTCCACAATGGCCTCCGCGGCCAGTTCGTTCAACAGGCGCCTGGCATATTCCAGATGAACATGAAGTTCCAACAGTTTCGCCAGTCTCGTGTTCATTCTGGTGTTGATCAATCAACAAGGGTAGCTGGACTGCCGAACGAGTTTCAATTTATACTAAAACTGCGGACGTGAAGGAAAACATCCCCCTAAAAAACATAAAATTGATCTTACCTAGATCATGACCAAAAAACATGGCGCGGACCTAAAAGAAACACTCACTCACTTTTTTATACTACCCATTCCTATTCTAAATTTTTTTTTCATTAATCACTCCAATATACTATTCACATACGCAAAGCAATTCAATCAAACCCCCCAAATCTACTCTCCCCACACCTCAAACAGCCAAAAAAAACCATGATCTTAATCTACTATCCACACCAACGTACGTGAGATGTTACAAACACAAACACACAAACACATACCCTCACACTATAAAAAAGAGTTAGTGTTTATATTCACACTACTCTACCTACACACATTGGCAAATTGATTGTTATTTCTTTTCTAGAGTATTGGGGTAGCCCTGAAAAGGGCTGTTTTTTTTTTTGTTTTTTTTTTGTTTGCTATGGCAATCTTTTAGTTTCTAAGAATGCGATGTCCTCTGAGGATAGACTTTCTGGCGATAGGTCTGCTTCTTCGGAAAGAGAAGAAGAACTCTTTGGTGTCGATACGACAATCGACAAAGCCTCTCTCAGGTTCAGGTTCCTGCTGCTGTTGTTGCTGCTGTTGTTGTTGTTGCTGCTGTCTCTGAAGTCTGTACTTCTCTGTCCATTCTTCTTTCTCCCTGTTCACTTCTTCTCTGAAGAGTTCTTCTATCAAGTCTTCAGTGACTTTTAGCATTCTCACATTCTCTATCTCTTCTGGCTTCGGTATCAGACTGTGTCTGACCCTATGCAAATTCACGTAGGCTTCGTTGAGCTTAGCTAGTTTGGAGCACATCTTCGTAGGAGGATGAGTCGACAATGGATGGTTAGACTGGAAACAACCCGGTTCTTAAAGTCAAAGCGCGGACGTGAAGGAAAACATCCCTCCACGGTTTTCGAGCCGCAATGTTCAATGAGTGTCATGAGAGGGATAGTAAGAAGTCAAAGAGCATGAATCAAACATTCTTATAGCCAAACAAATCACAAAGGCATTTTTTTTCAAAACACATCATTTTTTATTCAAAAATCACTTAACACTAACCAACAACTCTAACATTTTTTAACAATAATCCAACAATATAACATCAAACATTTTTTTCAATTTACACTCTACTTTAAACAGGGTTGGCAAAGTTGTGAATGAAATTGTGATTTCCACTGTTGCAAGTCATTGAGTCATGGATGGACACTACGTTTCCTAGCTTAAGACAACAAAATAAGCATACTAGTAAAAAAATCAACGATTTACTTTCTCATCTTTTCTAGAAAAATCACGATCAAAATAAGTCACTAAATGTTCTTTTGCAGATAATAAGTGATCAATTTCGATCTCGACTTTCTCTTTGAATTTGTCAAAGAGGGTTTTGATGTAATGGATGTCTCGAGTCGTTAATGGAGGACAGAAATGTTCACGCAAGTCTTTATACCACCAACGTAACACGTCTTTTTTAAACAGACTCCAAGCATCGTCCAGATATTCGTTGAATTTTTCTTCTTGACTGATGTTTTGACATCCATAGTAATCATGCTTCATCCATGTCGTAATTGTGTCTGCCAGGTATGTAGCACAGTAGGAGACCAATTGCTGTTCTTGTTCTGGCCATCTCGACTTGATCACGATGTCCTTTTCGTCTTTGTGTTGGGATTCTCCTTCCACGGTCTCCTCACATTCCATCTTCAAAGCTTCTCCACTAGGTAAAGAGGGATAACAGTCTTCCATGGCTTCTAGTAATCTAGAATGACTTCTCTCAAACTGTTGATTTCTATGGTATTATCGAATTCTGCATACAGGATGACGTTCAACGTTACATCATCATCACCGATTCTGTTTCCGAACTGAATTTCCACACGAATCTGGCCGGATTTTATAGGGTGGAAATGTCCCTCGTCGCTGCCTTGGTCTGGAGTGAAATCAAAAGCCCACAAAGCATAGCCTCCGTCATAATCGTCGTACGTAATGCCGTGACTGGTGTTGGTTCCTAACTGTCCCGTGGCTTCGTACAAGGACAAGTACGATCTCAAGTAATTCTTCTTCTCAAAGTCAGGTTCGAAAGGTCGGGTACACAAGGTCTTGCCATTGCGACTGACTTCAATCTTGGACACGTTGAAGTGATGAAAGTTGAAAGGATTTTTAGTGATAGCTCCGTTGAAGGCTTCATTCGAGACCATACCAAGGATCAAACGTTTGGGTAGCTGTCCTTGGAACAGATGATCTTCGATCATGGATCGCTGTCCCCTAGGAATGGTGAAAGTTTTCACTTCTACGCGTCGGATCGGATACTTGGCGGTCGTTCTGCTCAACGTCTGACTGATGTCGTTACCTACTTTAGGTAACACTTCCACACGACGTACGTAGAGTCTGGCTTCTTGGATTTTGGTTTTGTACTCGCCAGCATCAGCCAATAAATGGAAAGCGGTACTGCTCCGATTCAGTCTCAGGCGGACATCCACCCCGTTCAGCAAATATTTTTCTTGCAACCACATGTCCAAATGCAAACGATCCATCAGTTCTAAACTTTGGTTGGGTCCTATGATTCTCTTTCTTCGTTCTACAAATCCCTCATTGGTGGTTGTTTTTTATTTGGGGTCAGCTTCAAGACCTGTTTTATCAAATTCGCCCGCTTCGTCAGGTTCCCATAGCACGCAGGCATTGAGATGAGTGTTCTTGGCGTCTATTCCGTACGTCAAGAGATTTTCCAGGTAGGCACGGTAAGGGTAAGTATCCATGCTGCTGCTAACCAGTTTGTTGTTGAAGTACAATTCCACTGAGCTGAACAAGGAATGCATGAAATTGTTGACGGGAGCTACTGGCTCAGTGTCTATAGCATTTCCATCCTTATCTAGAACTTTGACTTTCAGGTACAAGTAACTGCTATTCAGATCGATGTAATCTTCGGGCTGTCCATTGATTTCAAACTCGATGGGAGCGGAATCGGTCAATGAGGAGACGGGATGAAATTCCACCCATTGGGATTCTTGCATGGTCATCATGGTGGGGGGCATGGCAAACAGATCCAGTTCCGTCTTGGAACAGGCGCAAGACTCTCGGTGCATCATTTTTTTGTTGCAGTGTCTCAATAATCGAAAACGTCTAAGTCTCGAACGGTTCTTCTTTTCTTGGCCTTTCTAGCTTGAAGTCTGGTGAAAGGGTGTTTTCTTCGTCGTCTCTTTCTGCCTTGTCCTTGCTGAATGCTTGACTCGGTAGCGTGCAGGGCATTTATAGGTGTGTCTTGTCGGCCCAAAAGGTCTTTACCCGTTTGCAGCAAGATATTTTTGCCTGCCCTCATGAAGGCTTCTTTAGGGTTTTGTTTGTCGATGATGACATTTTGGAGAAATTCTTTGACTTGTGTCAGTGCCGCATCTTTCAAGGCGTGCAATCCGCGTGTCACCATCGGTTTCAACACCGGGGCCACCGAACGAAAGGCCGATTTTAACATATCTCCTAAACCGTGTCCTCGCTGTCGTGCAACCCCTCGATACACTGGATACATGACTTACGAGTCGTGAGAGAACCGTTTTCGAAAATGGAGTTTCACCGTGACTTTTCCTTTGGTGAATGGAATATTTTGTCCCAAATCTCCTTTTATAGCAATGTTGACCGTGTCCAAATACGACTTGCTGACAGGCAAATAATGAGGATGCACAAATTCCCGGTGGACGTGATAGGTGTTTCCACCTTCCTGGTCACTGGTCGTGGTACTATCCACTTTGAAAGGAATGACACGCAGTAATGGTACAGAGGTGTGTCCCACCACGTTATACTCCACCACATCGGAGTACACGAACATCAAATTCAGTCCTTGGTTCAGTTCTACAGGGAATCGAATAAACTTGTAAAATTCCGTATTGCTGTTGATCTTCGGTTTAAAATTTGGAGCCATTTTTGTGTCTCCACCTAAAATATCAAACAAGTCACGATTAAAACTAATGGATAACGTTTGGGTATCCTGAAATTTCATCAGTAAGCGACGAGCCACTTTATGGTACTCCAGGGTGACACTTTTTTGACTCTGTTCAGGGCTTTGCCAAAGGCGAACTCGAACCTGGAAGTAATGGTGTCCACCAAATGTTGGCCACTAAAATAAAACCCTGCCGAAATTTTCAAGGTGTAGATATTAAAGGGTGAATTGTTGGATGGTCTTGTGTCCCCTGAAAACCCGATGTCATTCATGGCTTCTTGTAATTGTTGGTTCATGATTTCGACCTCAAAAGTGTTTTGCTTTTCGGTGATGTTTTGGATTTGTGTAGGGTGAATCAATTCTACTAAAGCCACTTCCCAATGGGCTTCGTGATCTAACTGGATGGCCTGAGGTAATTTAGCCATGTAACAGCACAACGTGTTGTGGGGAAACACCTCCATGGAACTGTCACTGGGTAAGGTTAAGTAAAATTGATTTTCGTGACTCATAATTCCAGAGTTCTGTGGCTGTCCGAGGGGTTAGTGGATGTCAGAGGCGTGTCTCCGCCCAAAATGGGGTTCTGGTTGTGGTTGTTGTTGGAGTGGTGACTGGCACTGGCACTGGATACAAGGTTCCCGTGGTTCCCGTTCGAGGAGAATTTCAGGGAGGGATTGGGAAGCAGGTAACCGATGCAACTGCTCAATAAAATGGTCCACAATTGTTTGTCTCCTTGTTGCAAACTCAAATTGGCAATGGCTGCCCCGATGACACAATACACCACGAAGATCTGGCAGAAAAAGACGATTTGCGTTTTAGGCACACGTTCTCCACACCACACCCACAAGGGTTGTTTTTGTAAATCTTGCACAGAAGAACTAGGTGAAGGAGGAGTGGTCGACGTAGCTGCGTCTGTGTGAAAGGGCATGATGGTCACTTCTTTTTATAGTCGATGACTTGCGAAGCGTCGATCCAAGAATCAAAACTGGGCGGATATCCTTTCCAACGTACTTTGACTTCTTTGACACGTCGTTTGCCCACTTTACGGGTTCTGCGTTCGAGAATGCTTTCGATGTCGTACGCGTCGTCTTCTTTTTTGGTGACACGTTGTAACTCGGGCAAATAAAACGTTCCTTTGAGCACTTCTCCGTTCATGTCTTCCAATTTATAGACGGCAGGATGACGGCCATGCACTCGTCCAGTGACACGAAACAATTCGGTCGTCCAGTTAGGTAAGTAACCTTTGTCGAAAGTGCGTTTGGTTTTGCCAATGCGCACCCAATCTCCTACGGCCAACTCTCCACTTTTCTTGGGGACAGCCCTCGTCGGGGACGTACCAAACAGACGCTCAAACACCAACACTTCGTTGTCGGGAGTCACGTCTTGCGGGGCACGTCCGATGCTTCGATGGTAAGATTGGTTGTACGCTTGCACCAGGTGCGGTAAGATGTCGATGTACTTCAGAGTGTGGTGATGCGTAAAATATTTCCACATGCGTTCTTTCAAAGTGCGTTGAAAACGTTCCACGATGCTGGCTTTGGTTTCGGGATTCTCGGTGGTAAAAAAATGAATGTCACGTTTCTTTAATTCGCTTTGGAAAGCTTGGTTCAGAAATTCGGTGCCTTTGTCCGTTTGCCATCGAAGAGGGTGACGGCCACTTTGTTTCAACACTCGTTGCAGGGCTCGCACTAACTCGCTGCTCGATTTGGAAGTCAAGGGCACGACCCAGGCAAATTTGGAAAAGACGTCGATGGCACAAAACAAATATTTGTAGCCATGATTGTAGCTGGCCAAATGAGAGACATCGGCTAAATCGGCTTGCCATTGATGATCGATGCCTTCCACTCGGGTGCGACTTCTGGCAAACTTGCGTCGAATGGGTTTGTGTAAAGTGTAGGTAGCTTGTTCTTGTAACCATCGTTGCACTTGAGGTAAACGGAGACTTTTCAGTCGTGTTTTGGCAGCACGATACAATTTTTGAACTCCTGCGTAACCTGCAGGATGCGAGGGATCGTAGTAAATGCTGGCTAAGACTTTTTCCATTTTTTGTGTTGGTTGGTGTGTTAACAAGGCACCCACTCTTGGAAGATGCTACTCTTTTTCTCTTGGGGTACTTTCTTGGATTGCAATGCTTTGCGTGTGCGACAAGCAATAGGTGTTGAAGAGGAGGATATCTGAGCGGGGTATATCGGTTCTTTTTTCACTTATGTCTTCACTTCTGTCTTCACTTTCTTTTTCTCTTGTGATGAAGAAGGGGTGGCCATCATCTTTTTAATCCATCCAATTCTGGAGGTAGGTGGTGTTGTTAACTTGCGTACTTTTTCTGGTGGAGTTTGAAACTCTTCTTCTTCTCCTTTTTCTGTCTTGGTCACTGGTAGTGGTGGTACTGGTACTGGTACTGGTGATGGCGCTGGACTTTTCATCAAGGTCTTAAAATCTTTCAGAGTGGGTAGAGCTGTTTCGTCTAAAGCTTTCTGGTGAAAGAGTTGCAGTCGTTGCAAGAGTTGACCGTACTTTTGCGATTTTTCTGTTTCGGACAAATCTTGGCGATCCATTAAGGACTGCAATTCGTGTTGTAACTGGGACATCTCGCTCAAATGGGGATTGGGAGGTAAATGCGGGGTGCGTTGTTCTTGCCACCGATGGTATTCCATCCATCGTTTGTAAGGCACTAAAGCTAGTTTTCGTCCTTCCATAGGGTTGTCAGGGGTCAATTCTGAGATCTTGGGACTTCCGAAGGTCTTTTTATCTTGCTCCCACCAGTCCTCCCAACATGGTTCCCAAGACTCCTTTCAGTATGGGGCCTAACAAGAGAGGCAAAATGCCTCCACGTTGGACCAACATCTTCTTCTTTTGACGAATGGGAATTTTCTTTCGAACCATTTGGCGAAGAACGTGACGATGTTTGCTTAAGCATTGTTTCTGGTGTTTGGACAAAGGGATCGTGCCTTTCAAAACGTTCAAACAACATTCGCACACGGTATCGATGACCTCTTTGGAGGCCGATTGAATTAGTTTTTTTCGTAGAGGTGAAGAAGCTTTGGACATGACAAATAACATGTCCCGATGTTTGACTAAACGTGGTGGTAGTCCTTTTCTTTTCTTTCCTTGGGGTTTTCTGGAGGGTGACATCTTTGAGTCTTCAGGAGCACCAAAAAAACACTGATACCCCCGACTTGGTCACAGGTCTTTTTTATACTGGAACGCGTCTCCACTGATTGTCTTTACGGCGTATCAGTTTGAAGACAGGCATGACACGTCGTGGAGGGGTACGCAACGGACTAAATCGAGCCAGTTCTTGCTTGGACAAATCCAGTAACTTTGTAACATACCCGATCTTTCATGGACTTTGATTTTGGGAGAAGGTACTTTGTGAGCAGCAGCCACTGCCACTAAATTGGAGGGTCCTGGAACTGGGGAAGTTCTTTTTGGGGTCATCACCGGAGAAGTTATTGGTGTGATCAACGTCTCCAAGTACTCTTCAGTTCTTGGTGTCATCAATGGAGAAGTGGATGAACGTGAGGCTGCCGGAGATGCGGTCACCGCCGTGGCAGGTCGTGGTTTGCGGGTGTAAGGTTGCGTCCTGGCCGAAGTGCCTCTCTTGCGACTAGTTTTCTTCTGTGGACTTTTCTTTTTCTGGGGGCTTCTTTTCTTTTCCCGGGGTGGTGTCTGGTAAGAGGAGGGTCCCGCCACTGGAGAAGTTCTTCTTGGGAACCTGGTCTTTTTCTTTTTCTTCTTGGGGCTTCGTTGGACTTTTTTCTTGGGGATAACTTTGGGGGCATTAGGATCCCATCTTAAGAGTGAGCGAATGATGACCCCTCCTAGAGTACCACTCCCTCCAGGTTTCAAAATGATTTGTTTTTTGGTTTGAGTGTCGATGCGGCGATCGGCCAGTTGGACCAAAGCGACTTTGTTTCGATCGAAAAAGCGTTTGGTTTGATGAGGAATCTGAATGATTCCTTGGAGTATTTGACGTGCCGTCACCGTGAACCATCGTAAGACTTCTTTGAGACTAGCTTCTAAGACACGAGCTCGTATTTGTGGATTTTTTTCTCGACTGATGCCATACAAGGCACGAATCAATTTGACGGGAGGATGCGACTGAAGGGACGTCATGTTCGCACTGTGAGTGAGACAGACGAAAAAGAGTCTGAGGTTTTTATAGATTTTTTTATGTGGAGTGAAATAAAGTCGAGGACGGAGACGTGTACAGGACAGGCCCTCCGTCTTGGCACCAGTGGTGAAACAAGTGGGTACGAAATCGCAAATCCTCGGGGGTCGTAGGTTTCAAATCGACGAGTAAATAGGCGTGTGGAGTTTGAGTGGCATCGTCGTACGCCTGAGTCAGCCAAGGCGTTCCTAACTGT
Source organism: Sinohyriopsis cumingii (assembly GCA_028554795.2). NCBI lineage: Eukaryota > Metazoa > Mollusca > Bivalvia > Unionida > Unionidae > Sinohyriopsis > Sinohyriopsis cumingii. The sequence goes on along the minus strand of CM068829.1, from coordinate 91,431,876 downwards.
TTGGCTAAGACTTGCACTTGCGATTTATCTCGAGGGCTTTTAAACAAGACCACGTAATGCGCATTGAGACTGATGGTGCGATGGGCTTTACTTTGTTGAAACAAATTTTGGGTGATGTAAACGACACTGGCATTACGGTGATGCCCTTTGCGCGTAAACCACAGTTTAATTTCTTCTTCGTCTTCTCCTAACATGTCGTCGAAAATGACCAAATGGGTTTGACGGGAGTCAGAGACGATGCCGTCGTCTTCTTTAGGAATGCCTTCCACAAACACGATGGAATCGCCTTGACTTTCTCGCAAGAGGCTGTACGCCGATTGCCACTCTTTGTAACACCACACGATCCGCTGAGGTGGTCGATCGATGAAATGATGTTTATGTTCGATCAAACGTTTGACAAATTCGGTTTTGCCTGAACCGCTAGGTCCAGCAATGAGCATGTTAAAGGGATGGCGAAGATACAAAGTCTCCCAACTGGCACGATCTAAGTGTTCGTCGATGACTTTGACAGTAGAGGAAGAGGGAGCAGAGACAGCAGAGGTAGCCATAGTGTGAGAAATGTCACCTGTGACACGAAAAGAAACAAGACAAGAGTTTATATACTTTTTTTCAGAACACGTTTATTGAATGTTTCAAACATGAATACGAAAGACAAAAATACATAAAAGTCAAAGGCTTAAGTATAACGATAAAAGGCACATGATAACCATCAACGTGGAATAAACACAAGTGTCTGTACAACATGTTTTGGGTAATGTTCTAACCAGTTCTATAGTAGGGGGTAAGGTCACACAAGTGTCCTCCCGAAAGGGTCTTTCAGGCCTGTCCACGACAGTCCCGTCCTTGGTGACGGGTTCTTCTGGTACTGTCACTAACACAGGTTGAAAAGTCGCAAGGCTCACAATCGCATTCCACTTCAGAAGCCCCACACTTGAATTGTGCCTGTCTAAACTTGTTTTGTGTCTCTCTGAAAGTATTCATCTTGTTCGCTCGGTCTTGGTAGTCACAATGAACTATCGATCTTGCCTAGGGTTCCTTTTAATATACAGACCAATACCGACGTGTCCATACGGTAAGGTGAAATGATTGGGAAGTCGCACTCGCTTCTGGTACACGATTTGATAGACTTTTTCCAAGGGTCGACTGATGATGTGGTGAGTGGGTAAACGTACAATTTTGTTCGGCTGGTAGGTGGTCACTTTAAAGTTTGCATCCTCTCCCGATTGCAAGGCTTCTTTCAATACCCCAAAGTTCACCACACTACTGGTACGATAATTCAGAGTCAATCCTTTCACTTTACACGTCGTGTGCAATTCTCCTTGTGGGTCCCGGTATTCGTAGCCGTAATTTTTGGGACCACCACTGACGAAACTTAGAATCTTGTCGTCGGGATGTTCGTCTGTCCAGGCTCCTAAACGGTCTCCTTCGATGTCAGGGTGCTGTTGACTCGGGTGATGGATGTAAATGCAACTGTCCGTGTCAAAGTACAGGACACGTTCCCCTAACAGTTCTAAAGCTTCGTACAATTTTAAGCGAGCATGAGCTGTCACGTAAGCCGCAATGATGACATTTCCAAAGGGGTCGTCTTGTACAAAGTCCAGATCTTCTTCGTAAATGACCAAGATCAAATCCTCGCGAACGACGTCCACGTGTTTCATGTATTTGGTTTTGTCGTGAATCATCTGAAAGTAGCGGGAAGGTTCTGTCAAATATTCCGTCTTGGGTAAACAAGGTCGTTGTGCCATTTTACCCCACAAGCAATTTAACATCACTTTGGCAAACGACCGCCTGCCTTCGTTTTTCTCGATGTGGTCTAAAGAGATGCCTTCTTGTTCATAGTATTTCTCTTTGAATGTCTTTTCGTCTTCGGAAGTGTGACACCAGGAAGGATAGCCGCTGGCTTCTTGCTTCAGTTTCAAAAAGGCATCCACGTAGTCGGCGAAAATGCCTTTCTGACTGGGGTCACCCTTGTGGTATTGTTGTGTCTTGGGAAAGTGGCAAATTTCGTACACTTCTAACAGTTGGTATCCCATGTCCAGAGCTTTGAACAATTCTACGCTGACCCAGGTTCCCGTCAAGGCCCGTTCTTCCTGGGTGTGCTGACAAGGTTGGTCTTGGTTGCACGTTTCGGCACAAGTACGACACAAGGGAAACATCAGTTTGCCTTGACAATGGTGAGGTAAGACGGGATGGTATAGGTTCGTGGGAGGCAAAACTTTACACTTGATCAAGCCTTCGTATTGTCGAATGTTTTTCAGGTCGATGTGTTCCGTGAACAATTGTGGGTGCCCTGCAGGAAAGGGACAATATTTGCACACGTAAGGATACAACGAACACACATCCAAGTATTTGATTTCTTCTCCTTTCTCTTCGTCGGCTTGGTACAGCAAACAGGTGGCATTGGTCCTTCCTCCGTACAAACTATCCCTCGGGTTTAGGGGGTCCATCAGCTTGTAACTTTCCACGGCACGTTTAAACTCGGGATCGGTTTTCATACGGTGATCGTACTCGTGTTCCCACATTTCCACCACTTGGTATCCTTGCTGTTCTAACTTCAAGCGTCGCTGACAAGTGTCCTGGTACAAGTCTTCCATGGTTCGTTGTAAAAACTGATTTTTAGTGCTACGATCAGGGTAACAGACGGGACATCCGTGAAATAAGCAACCGTTAAACTCGTACACGATCTTGGGGTTTTCTAAGTCCCAGCCATCGACCGAATACGTTCCGATGGTCTTTTCGCCTCCTCTGTTGGGGGCATGCTGAATCCATTTGTCTTCCTTGTCGCACAAGTAATGTAACCAACGTAGGGCTTTGACCGAGTATTGACGTTTGACATAGTGGGTCGTTTGAGGACTGATGACAGCCACGGTGTTTTCAGGCATGAATCGTTGTCAATACACTAAGGAACACGCTTTGGCAATGGTGCAAGCTTCTTTCAAAGGATCGACCCCTCCGTGTTCCATGAACAGTTCTCGAAATTTTCCACAGCAACGCCGTAAAATGTCCACGTCGGAACGACAATACTTTAGCATTTCTTCCTGAAAGTCGAAAGGGTCGGAGGCGTGAGTCTGGTACCAAGCGTAGAAAGCTTCTCGTTGTTCGGTACGCATGTTGTCGGGGTCGTAATAGTGAGCCTCAGGCAAATGGGGTAGAACGGCGTGTTGATTGGCTTCCGTATTGAAAAAGTGTGGAAAGTACCCTTTAGCCATTTCTGTCATTCCAAACGTTTTAGGCATTCGACTCAAAGGCATGGCCAAATAGCTCATCGAATCTTTAAACTGCACTTGTCCCACTTGCATGAAAATGATTTTGGCTCCGTTCAAAGTGACTTTAGGACGTTCGGTGCCTTGTTCCATATAGTATCTGAGAAGAAACTGTCCATCGTATCCGGAGAAATTGTGAGCCATCACTGTGGCATGACGATGACAATCTCCGTAACGTTCGATGTCCTCTTGGCTCCATGTCTTGTCGATGGGATCTAAGACCCATTGGGCAAAATCGGCTAACGTGTTCGGTCCTCGAAAGATTTTTTCACGCCCTCCGGGAATCTTGCTGCAGTGAGGGCAATGACTGAAGATAGGTTCTTGAATGCACTTCTCGCACGCTCGATGAGCCACGCAGAAATTAGGAATGTGAATGCCAGTCTCTTGCATGCATTCGAAATCGAAAAAGATGAAATTGCCTTTCTTCTTGTGACCGTCCTCTTTCTCTGGTGGGGGTTGGTATTTTTGCACGTAGCATTCGTGTTTCAAGTCCACGATGTGGTGACAAATGTGACATTTTTTCTTTCCTGAACATACGAGTGCCTTGCATTATTGGTACCTAGGCCTTGTCGACACGTAGGGCACAGTCTCAGCAGTTGACAAGCACATTTCTGCTGTGAACCTTGTGTCTTCAGATGTTGTTGGTAACAGGCAGGGCTGACAAACGTGCGCAGACAAGCAGGACAATGTACTCTTTCTTGTCCTTCGCTCAGACAGGGTGGAGAGGCCAAACATCCTGGGCATTTCCATCCGCAATGTTTGTGTTGCTCTCGATTGTTATAGCCATAGTCACATTTCTCACTTTAATAACTGTATCCCAGGAATCCAGTGATAGTGGTAATGGTATCGAAATGGTCATTGTGATAATAGACATGAATGTATTTTCCGTCCTTAAAGTCTTTCCCTCGAAACAACAGAGGCCCACGCACTTCTTGAGGGTGCACTTTCAAGGTGTAGCGTGGAGCTAGGACATCTTGCAATTTTTGCATTTCAGGAATGCCACAGGGTGTGTCTTTGGACAGGCCAGCTTGTTTCAACAGGAGTTCTTCTTCGTTTCGTTGTTTGGCTCGGTCCGATTGTTGAATAGTTTTCCAGGTTCTTTTCCATTCTGCCGTGTCGTTCTTGTTGGCATAGGTTCGTCCCACCACGATGGCACGGGCTAAGCACATCTGGTCTTCAGGGTTGTTAATTTGGACGAGACTCTTTTTGGTGCTGCGAAGGTCGTTCACCAATAACACCTTATTGCGTTGTCCGGTCCCTTGAGGAGGAGAGACGTGGGCCATTTTCAGTGTGGCTTTACCATCGGTGATGTCAAACTGGTCATTAGATTGTTGTACGTGTTGAATCTTGTCCATGACTTTGGAAGGGGTTAGTTCTGCGGGTCTGCTAAACTCGATCCAAACAGGGGATTTCAAGCTGTCGTGATCTATGGATAGTGTCAAGCGATCGTCTTCTTTGGGTTGACATTGTCGCTTGAGTGCGGTGAGCAATGAATCCCACATCTCGGTGATAAACCCTTCTGCTTTCTCCAATGGTACGTCGGACTTGAAATCTTTAAACTTCACTGTGTAGGTGTAACCCGTGGTTCTAAATTTTCTAGAGGAGCGCTTTTCCGTCTCTCGAATGGAATAGTACTTTTCAGGGTTAACTAAGGGTGGTGAACTTTGTTTAGAGGGTTCGGATTCTGGTTCACTCATGTCCTCTTCAAAATCACTGGCATGAATTTGTGCCAAGACTTCAGCTCTGGTACGAGGCGATAGATCACGTTTCTGCCTCTTACTTTCTTCTTCTTCTTTCTTCTCGAATGAATAGGATCGTTTCATCTTGAGTGCAAAACGTCAAATGACTCAAGTTTAAACACCATAGACTAATTTATAGTCATGACAAACCAGCGTATATAAAAAGGGTGTGTGTCTTGTCCTTTCACTATTCATTTCACTCTCAAACCGAGCACAACGATGGAAGAGACTACCCAGATGGAACGTTTCGTCAGAGCTTTGCGAGGGGTCATTAGAAAATTCTCTTCAGACCAGCCGACGGACTACTCTCCTTCCTTTCGAGATAAAAGTCAAGATACTTGCTATATCTGTCAGAAGAAAGGGCATTGGTCTTCAGAGTGTCCAGACCGTCAAAAAAGAAAAAAAGGGGCTAGAAAAGACGAAAGTCAAGATACCTGTTATTATTGTCAAGAAAAAGGACATTGGTCTCAAGATTGCCCAAAAAAGAAACAAGAGGAATCGGAAGAAAAGAGGGATTCTTCAGAAGAAGAGAGAGATTCTTCAGAGGAAGAAAGCAGCCAGGTGAAGAAAAAGAAACAGGAGAAGAAAAGAAGAAGGGAAGAAAGTGAGGAGGAAGAGGAGGAAAAGACTGTGACGGTGAAGAAATTGAAAAAAAAGAGAGAGTAAAAAAGAAAGAAACAGAAGAAGTGAATGCAATTTATAAAGTGTTCTGTTGTGAATTGTGAATTGGATTGTAACTATGGAGAAAAGAATACATTAATTATATAAGGTAAGTGTCTTTGAGTTTTGATTTTAAAATAAGAAGCTACACTCACGCACTCATACACAGACATGTACTATAAGGGTAAAATGTTTTGTTTGTTTTTTTTGTTGATTTTTGAGTTATTGGCAAATTGAAAGGCTATCTCTTTTCGAGAGAAGTGGGTGGCCCTGAAAAGGGCCTTTTTATTTTGGTGTAGGGGGTGAGTTTAAGCAATCAACTTTAACTGCCTTAAGCCTTTGCCACGGCCGAGGCCTACTTATGATGATTGGGTTGAAATCACTAAGGGTGGTACGATAGGCTTAGTCACAGGGTTGGCATGTTTAGCTCGGGAAGGTCGTATTCTCTTCGGTCGTGATAAAGAAGTCTGATACATTTGTTTCAGACTTCTTAACTCCGCTAAAATGTCCAACAGTACCGTAGCCGTTTGATTTTCACCCTCTTGTTTCTTTGCTGCTACTTCTTGTTGTTGTTGTTTTTTTCTTACCTCTTCTTGTTGCTGTTGCTGTTGCTGTAGGAGAAAAGCTTGTTCCGCTTCCTTTTGTCGTTGTATAAATTTCTCCAATTCTTCTTTCTGTCTCTGTCTAAAATTCTCCACTTGCGGTAATGAAGAATGAGACGAAGGTTCCGGAACAAATTCTTGCGAGGTAAGAAAATCCACAAAATCCCAATGTACCTCTTCTGAAAGTAAGTCCGGGTTCCCTTGGGTGGTCTCCACTGCTGGTGCACCCCAATGGATCGTTTTCTGAGTTTCCGTCATGTTGAATCACCGTCGCATAGATTGACAGCACACAATCGCTAGAGAATCTATATAGACCACATGACGTCACAGACTGCTCTCTTCGGATTGGATGCGGACTGACTGAATTTTGTAACGCGTGTTCGGATTGGTGAATGGACTCAATCCGTTTCAATCCTTCCTCTCCCTATAAATAAGCGCAGTTCACTGCATTGATTCACCTGTTCTCGTCGCCTCACGATGTGGACCACAGTTGAATCATCCACCCTTGTGTCTTCCATGATGTTTAGGACGGACATGCTCATGTATGTCCGGTCCAAGTGGACTGTTGTTGATAGGACAGATACTAGTCTATGGATGAGAAGAGTTTACATAGAAAGACAAGGATGCCTCAAGAGGGTACTTGTGTATGGACCTGCAGTTAGAAGGAGTTTAAGAAGAAGAAGAAGATGTGACAGATGCCGTCTATGTTAATATTAATATTAACATAAACCCAAAGGCCCTTTTCAGGGCCACCCACATTTCTCGAAAAGAGATAGCCTTTCGATTGCCTACCCCTTTATAAAAAATTTAAAAAAAAAAAAAATCCCATGTTCAATTCCCCTTGTCCCTAAAGTAGTTTTTTTTTCTAACATGTTCAATTCCCCTTTGTCCCTAGACAAACCCAAACTCTATTCCCATGTTCAATTCCCCTTGTCCCTAGACAGACCCAAACTCTATTCCCATGTTCAATTGCCTTTGTCCCTAGAATCGATATTTTTTTTTCCATTGTTCGAATGCCTTTGACGCTAATCTCAATATTTCCTTTTTTTTTTTCCTTTCTCCAATGTTAAATTCCATTGACGCTAATCTTACCCAGGGTTTTTTGCCCATGTTAAATTTCCATTGACGCTAATCTCGCCCAGGGTGGTTAATGTTAAATTTCCATTGACGCTAATCTCGCCCAGGGGGTGTTTGTAATGCTAATTCCCATTGACGCTAATCTCACCCCTTTCACTACTAAAGTAGCACAAGAAAGAGTAAAAACAACAAGCTTTGAAAAAAATATAATAATTTATTTTCCTGGAAAAAGTCTGTAAAAATGAGAGAAAACATATGAATTTACAGTTTTATAGAATCAAATCCAAACTTAATCCAAGAATAAAATTTTAGTAGTCCTAATAACAAAATGTTCTACTGATTTCAAGTTCGAGTTCCGACGAAGAAACCAAGATGGAAGACGATTACGTTTACTGTAACGATGACGTATACTGTAACCTTTAGTCTTGAAGTCTACAGTTCCTTTTTGAAACAAGAATTATCACTCCGGTTTTGGAAATCCAAATAAATTTTTATAAACACTGTCCTTGTTCAACAATTTCACAAGAACACACGTATTTTCCAGGAAAAAAAGAATTAATCCTTTTGAATATAAATAACTATTCATTTGGTTAATAGATGCATATGATAATAATAATAATAATAATAATAATAATAATAATAATGAGGACTTTGTATAGCGCCTAATCTTTAGAAGCTCTAAGCGCTTTATAACATTAGACAACACCTATAAGATAAAAAAACATTATACAAAAACAAACCATGAAATTAGAAAACAAAAAAAATGCTGAGAATATTTAAGGTAGGAAATATTATTAGGTCTTTAAGTTTAAGGCGAAGAAAAAAAGGTGAAATTAACATGCAATGATCATTTGTTGCTTGAAATCCTTAAAATGGTTATCAGATTAGAATGAATTAATTACTCTCAAGGTAAGGAAACACTTGAGAAACGAAATTTAAAGAAAATCAAACCCGAAATACAGACCATGCATACTATAGTGAATCAAAACAATACCCCTACTGTTATGAAAGAACTGAACAACAATCAAGCAGATTTAGAAGAAATGAGAAGAGAAAAAAAGAGGTGGAAGGCCTAACGTTAAGATAAAAAGCAAGGTAGTACTGGTCTGGTGAATAAATTCAAAATATTTTCTTAACCTTGAAAAGAGAAATTACATAAATAAAACAATAAAAGACTTAATTACGGAAGATGGAACAGTGGTAACAAGTCAAAGAGAGATATTAAAAGGTTTCACTGAAAAATTATACAAAATCAAAACAACAATAATTTTAAAAAATCTTAATCACATTTTTATTATCATGATAGAAAACTTCAACTTTCTGGAGAATGCCCTGAAATCTTTTAACTTTGGGGAATTTATTTGTCAGTGGTTTACAGTATTCTGCAATAAATCAAAATGTTGTGTCATTAATAGTGGACATTTATCCCCTTGTTTCAATCTGAAGAGAGGCTGTCGCCAGGGAGACCCTTCAGCACCATACTTATTTATGATAGGAATTCATCTTCTTGCAATAAAGCTAAAAAAAAAGAACACAAATATTACAAGAATTTTCTATAAAAATGGATTTCAAATAAGGGCAGTGCGCTGGTGACGCTTTTTTATTATTAGACGGTTATCTTTGGTCTTTGGAAGACAACAATGTAGATTTTTAAACGATTTTTCCTCTGCGTCAGGTCTGCACTGCAATGTTTTTAAATCGAAAGCTATTTGGATTGCAGTTAAAAGAATTTCTACTGAAAGAATATGTCCTGAAATTGATATTAACTGGCCAGCAGCCAATTTTAGAATACTAGGAGTAGATTTATCTTTGAATTTGGAGGATATAGTTGAACTTAATTATTTGACAAAGTTGAAGGAAATAAAGAAACTGCTTTGCTGGTGCAGCAGATAAAATTTGTCCCTTAATGGAAAATTACTTTGATAAAATTCTTGATTTTGCCAAAATTTATTCGTCTTTCTGCTGTTCAACCAAATCCTCCATCACGTATCGAAAATGAACTGAATACATTATTTTTCAGGTTTATTTGGGGTGGCAAAACCGAGAGGGTAAAACGGTACACTCTTATACCTCCCATTATGGAACAGGGATTAAATATGAGTAATTGCACTCATTTATGTGTTATATAAAAGTCTCCATGATTAAGCGCCTTCTACTGAACGAAGATGGTTTATGACAAAAACTGGTTTTTGATCAAATATTTGGAAAATTTGGAAGTATACTGTTATTAAAATTAAGAGAAATTATATTGAAAGAAATCTGTAAAACAATTAAAACTAATTCTTGACGTGATGTTATTTATTCTTTATCTCAATGTGAAAACGAACCATCTCTTGTTTAGGAAAACTCGTCTCAAGAGTTTTTATTTAGTAACAATAGACAGTTTCAAATCATATACAAGGTGGAGAACAAACGGTGTTGATGCACATATATCTCTATTAAGTTTTGATGACTTAAAACAAACAACACAAACTAATAATTTTATACAGCGCTTTGCTGTTATTTCAAAAACACCAGTGAAGTGGAAAAAGAAAATTAACTTTTTTTTTAGAAATTTTTTTTTTGTTGGTGGGGGGGGGGACTGGAAATACTTTCCGTGCAATAGTAGACAATTAATTAATTTAAGTGATAATAACAAAGGCACCTTCTGTAAGAAGGGAACAGAACAAACTGAGCACTAATTATGTGACTGTTTTGGTTACTGAATTGTTTGTGAAATGGGTTAAACATATGACCAAAATTTTAAAAATTACGCGAAAAGATGTCTTCATTGGAAATAAAAACTTTGATGATCTTATCAATTTCTAATCTTACTGCCAAAATATGTCATACACGATCTCGTTTTGCATAAAAAAATCCCAAATCTCACATATTATAAAACTTCTGTTTGATCATACAGGAAGCTAGACAAATCTTTCGCCAAAGCGAATAATAGAAGTGATGATTTCAAGAAAAAGTGGACCCTTTTGTTTTTCCTTTCTTTCACATCAAAGAAATAAACAGGCAATGTAAAATACCTTGGGGTTTGTAAATGAGTGAGGATTTTTTTGTACAATGTGTGTGTGTGTGTGTGAGAGAGAGAGAGAGTAAATGAAGATATGTAAAGATCAGGACGGAAAATAATTTTAAAATAATGCCCATACAACTGGTCAGGGGGTGATGTAGGGGAATATGTAAAAACCATTATGTTCAATTTAACAAAAAAATTAATAAGTTTTTGTGTTTTGGATAAATTGATCAGACGGATGACATAATGTTATGAACTTGAATCAGAAGCCAGAGCCATACATGTAATCACACAATCACTCGCACCGCTCAAACACCACTTATGAATTGCGTACAATCTTCCTGCATGTGTCTTAAGCATTGCCGCTGGCTAATTCATAGAGGGCGTTGTATTCAATTTCATGTCATTGCTACGTGTTGGACAGCATTCGGTGTAAATTTAATTTTTTCCAAAAAAATAACTTCCTTGCGATTAAGGTACCTTACACCAGACACATTCATGATTAACCCCAGAAAGTATATGGGCCATTAACATATGTGTTTATTTTTCGTTGTTACCGAGGTGAATCAGGAAAGAGTACGTTGATATTCCCAATCATGAAGTGGAAACAGATTACTGTCGTTTGTTTGATAACTGCATCGTTTTTGATTGCTGAGAGTGTTGGAGATAGTGATTCGAAACAGGATCATGTAAGTATCTTTCCTTCCTTCCTTATTGTTCTTTCGGTCAGATCGTATCATGAACAGATTCGATTATAAGTAGAGAGGGAAACAAGCATCGCAAAATCACAATTCATGGTGAGCAGGTGGAAAGTTCAAATATATGGGATATATTGTTACAGAAGATGGTAGGTGTGAAGAAGAAGTGAAAATAAAAATTGGAAATGTAAAGGATTATTTATCAAGAAGAAGGAATTTGTAACAGAAAAGTAGAAAAGAGTTGAAAAGAAGGTTGTCAAAACGCTGGTATGGGGTTTAGCATTGGGACGCGTATGACAGAAGGAAGAATGAAGAAGGTTATAATAAGTATCCTCACACCATCCTGTTTGTTTGTACCCCCTACCAATGTTAAAAACAAGGCATCAAGGATATTTAAAATAATGCACAAAAACTCCGTCATTTCATTCATTCATTCATTCATTTATAATTTATAACCTGTGGGTCCCAAACATGGTTAGCTTTTTGGTTTTTCATAACAAATAACAAGATTCTTTAACAACAAGGTCACCATACTTGCTTGGGCCAGTCTGTTTTGAACAATATATGTTATATAGTTCTCCATTTTTTAAATAATTTTAACAAATAATCTCAATAAATTAGTAAATTTTGGAGTTAAATATTTTTCTACACACATATTAAAAAGTTCCTTCTATTTATTTGTTTCTTTTGAAAATATTACAACTAGACATTGCAGATATTGGATGCAGACAGCACAGTTTATCATGAAATAGAAACCAGAAATGGACAGCGAGCAGTCTATCAGTTTATTTACATTTTGTTTATGTTGAAACACCAATAAGTTCACAGTGTTCTGGCTCCCTTGGTGACAGACCAATTTATGTCAATGAATTAAATGACCTAAGTTTTGTTCATTTTCTTTATCCTTAGTGCTTTTTTAAAAAAAAAAATTTTGTTTGGGTGAGGTACAGACAAAAACAAGAGGATGCACAAATGCTATAGGAATGTTTGAAATGTGGATTTTTAGATGTATGGAGAAAGTCAGCTGGAGTGAATGGAAAATAAATGAGGCTTTGGTGCTGAGTTTATTAGGTGAAATGAGATTGTTTGCAAGTAATTTTGGAGAAGGAGAAAGGATGGATAGACATATTTTGAGAGGTGAAAACCTCTCCAGGGAAGTAATAGAAGAGAGAATGGATAGAAAGTGACCAAGAGGGAAACTAAGAATTATGCATCCGGGTGACCTCAAAGATGGACAGTCATAAAAGTGATGAAGAATACAGCAGTGCTATGAGAATAATGGAAAAGGTGGATGCCTCAAATATGCAGCATTGAATACAAGTAATATATAAATAAATGATCCACAGTACTTGTTTCTCAGTAAAAACAAAAGTTAAAAAAAAGGAAACTACACACTGGGAGTATTGAAAGATGTTATGGATTGTTTTCCTCTTTTTACTGATAAAAACATTGGCTTGTGGGTCAGATTAATAAAAGTGTTGATTGATGAGTGCATGCAGATTATGATCATGGTTGATTCAGACCTTATTATGGACAGATTCAGATCACGAATAATTCAGACCTTGTTATGGACAGATTTGGATCATGGATGATTCAGACAGTATTATGGACAGATTCAGACAGTATTAATATTATGGACCGATTCAGACAGTATTATGGACAGATTCAGACAGTATTATGGACAGATTCAGACAGTATTAATATTATGGACAGATTCAGACCATGAATAATTCAGACCTTATTATGGACAGATTGGATCATGGATGATTCAGACAGTATTATGAACAGATTTGAATCATGGATGATTCAGACAGTATTATGGACAGATTCGGACCATGGCTGATTCAGACCATATTATGGGCTGATTCAGACTTGGACCAATAATTAGCCCTTTGACTGATACTGATGGGTGATTTTTAGGTCTGTTCTTACCTATTAATCTGCAACACGTCTGTGTATGATTTAGACACGTACTTGTATTTCGTGTGGCTTTTTGAGTTACAGTCAGTTGAAGGGTCCTTTCATCAATATGTACAGAATATTGTTGGATCAAATCATTTGTTTGACAGCTTTTAAATCCACACAGAATAGCATAACCCTGCCTCCATTGGCCAGTTCAAATCTTGTGGTTACATACTGCTGTTCAGTCAGATACAACAACCAATAATAATAATAATAATAATAATAATTCTTTATTCAGTGAGGGTAGCTCAGTTAGAATACAGATGTATTAAGTTTCCCATGAGGCCCTCTGCTATTTCTAATAGTCTACATGCATGAATCTTACTAATAAACTGTGTAGGATAAGTCAAGTCACGATATTGAAAACAGAAGAAATGATCAGATGATTCAACTTAACATTACTTTGGGCATACCAATTTTTTTGATACAAAAGACAGATTAGTGTGCACAGAGACAGGACATTTGGAACAGAAACAAGAGATTTTACAAGATATGACAGGTATAAATGAATTAAATATCAGGTTCAAGTATTTCGTGTATTTTTCTTTAAAACCTTCAATAGAAGTGGCTGATCTAACTGACATGGGCAAATAATTCCATATAATTTTCCCATATATTCAGGCATATTACATAACAATGTTTACATTTACAGACAAATACTGTCTTTTGAAAGTTTATTATGTCATTTATATGAAGCCATTTCAGTTAATGGAACAGGATTTCACAAGGAGCATACATAATTAGGCAAACTGCTCTTTTGTATCTTGTTGATTCTTTCTAACTAACTCTTGGGCATTTTCCCCCATATAGTCAAACAATAATCAGTACATGGCAAAATGCAGGCATTGTAGTACATTTTCCTATTTTGTATGGGAAGGTATTTGTTAATTTTACTATAACTTAGTAAAGTTATTTTGCTTGATAGAGATACATTAATACTTGTAGGGTAATTAGGTCTAATGACCACGTTTAATTAATCAATTCTTATTTGATCATTCTTGTCCAGAAATCAAAAGCAATGGTGGCCTAAGTGTTTAGAGTGTCTGCCTCGAATGTGGGAGATTGCAGGTTCGATCCCTGGCCAAGTCATACCAGACTTATAAAAACAAATAATATTAGCAGCTGCCTTGCTTGGTGCTCAACATTAAGAGGTCCAGTGTTAGGACTGGTCAGACTGGTGTCAGGATAATGTGACTGGGTGGGACATGATACTATGTGCCTGAGGCATGATGCCCCAGTGCTAGACAACACTGTAAACTGCCAAACTGCAGACATTATAGCAATATGACTGAAATATTGTTAAAGCTACGTTAAAAATCCAAAATCACACGCACACACAAGGAACTTAACCAGAATATATTAAAAAGAGTGATTATTCTTTCATGTTTGCAGCTAAATAACATAGTGCTTGGATTTTTAAAAAGAGCTTCATTGTAGAAGATGACAATCAAGATTATACAGATGACTTTACTCATCTTAATTAGATTGGTCATTAAAATTGGGTACCTTGTCCTTAGGAAGTGCTAATATTGTTCTTCAGGCCACATTTTATTTACCTTTACCTCAGACCATGCAAAAAATACTTGTCTTTCTGATTGGCCGACTATCTCCATTTCTCACTGTCAACTCTAGCACTTTTGTTCCCCATGGTCAAAAGAAGATGAAAAAATACTTACGTTTTTTTTTTTTAAACTGCCTACCTACCCTAATTGTTTCTTGGCCTCACCATTTTGTTTGTCATGGTTTAAGAAAGCATTGATGGATCCTAAGATAAAAATCTGGAAATCTTTGTTCATTTGGTTATGTTCTTTACAGAATTGGTATAGGTGACTGAATTTCCATGTGGTACATGTAGATCAGAATGTCAAAATGATACCATTATTGATACAGTGTATCTGAACAAGAATTTAAATCTTAGTCTCTGAAATCACTGAACTTAAGCAAATTTCATGCTTTTGAAGATGACAAGCATGATTCCAAAGTGAATTTTTCCATGTAAGAGCATTTAAATCTTTTTGATTTTATTATTTCTATTTTTTACTAATTTTTTTTTGACGATCTATATCTTTCAAACAATTTTAAAATGCTGTTTGCATTGAAAACATCAATTTCATACTTGCAAGATAATAACATACTCTTCCAAACAAATTAATGACTACTGCTTCCTTAATAAAATATCCAGGTGTTGTGTAGGCATAAATACTTTGTTTATTACAAAATACTAAGCAGATTCTTGTTTTTTAGTTTGAAATGAAATCTGTATATTCTTCTTTCCTTTTTTCTGTCTTTCATGATTGATATAAGTTGTTTCTGGCATTATTTGTATAATATTTATAAATATTTATGTGTTGTATATATTTTAAAATTATGAAATGAATAATTTTTGTAATGTGACACTGTGTTTAAAACAAGTTTCCATGCATGACACAAGAATTGGTATCCATTTGGGATCCCATACTAGTTTCTGATTTTCACTGCACACAAGGTTTACGGACTGTTTATCAACAGACTGTCATATGCTTGACAGTCATCATACATCATCCATCCAGTGGTGTACTGTTTGCAGGTACATTTGTAGTATATAACCAGCCATGGACATTGATTCCGCTATAAACAGTCTGAATCATGTTGTTGTTGTAATGTTAATACTGTAATAAATATGTAAACGATCTGACACACCATTGTTATGTATATTTAATTTGTTTTGTTTGTTTGTCTTTTTAATATATTTTTTAATTTCATCATATGCTATTGTAATGTAACTGTACATTGGCCTTAACCTTGTCCAGAATCAAGTTTATTTTCTACCTGACCTGAATTATTGATTTCTTTATATGGTATAAGCAACTAATACATAGCTAAAATGTTATGTGTATATTGGTTTAATATCAGGGTCATTATTAAACATGTTTATTTGGGTCTGGGTCTGGGTTATTGGAATTCCCTCCCCCCACACGCACATGCACATTTACTAGGCATACATGATCTAGTCCAGATTGCATAATTTTAGTAACACTTTCTAATAATGACTAACATTTTATTTTGTAAACAGTACGACGTTTCTAGAAGGTTACTTTCTGTTAGGTAATTGCGACCTGAGGTCAAATAAAGGACTGTATAATCTTGTCATTGGAAAAAAAATTCATTTATATTTAAACATCTGAGCAGAATCAATTGTTTGTTGTGTACAGTATTTGGTTTGGAATTATTAAAATTAATTTTTCTCTGGAAATACATAAGTGCTCTGATAACATTGTTGGAAATAGAAACTTGAATTTATGCTGAAATTTCAATACGGATTTTTGTGTGGATTGTACTGTGATCCGGTAAAAGACAGTCTGCACATCAACACTTTATTAGCCATCATAGGTACATCAACACTTACAGCATTGGACTTAATTTGGATTTCCGCTAAAGTTTATTCAGAACTGTAAGTATTAGGACTTGTGTCTGTAATTTGGGATTTAGTTAACACTGTAAGTTTCCTTTTTCTTTACACACTTTGTATTCTTTTGAAATTAATTATTTGTTGAATTTTGCAAAGCTTGTTGCTGGTTGCAACTATTACTTTTAGAGTTTTGAAAGTTGTATTTCCATTGGCTAATTCAAAGGTCATCCATTAGCTAATTCTAAGGTCACTAGAACATGATTCTTAAGCAGTTGTCAGATCTTGACATAGGACAGTGGAGATCTGATTTTAATCTGATTGACCCTCAGATTTGTATACATAGTTTTTAAGATGTTTTATGTCTTATCAGAAAATGAAAGAGAAAGGTGGAGAACTTTTGCATGACAGACAACCAGGTACACAAATATTAATCAGTTAAAATGACCATTTTTAACAGTTGAATGTGAAACTTCATGTACATTTGCAAGTTTAATCCTTAAAAACAGCTTTTTAATTTTAAAGAGTATTTATTTAAAAATTTGTCTTCCACAACAGGTAAAACATAGACTGTTCACTTTTCAAAATATTCATCAAATTACATTCTATTAATTTTGAATCATTTAGTAGGAAATATTTTAAAGCTTACGGTCATGTTTGCTAGAAATTTTCACATATGAAATTCATAGGTATTTCTAAATTCCTAGTGCAGAATTAAGTAGTTGTTGTGGGTTTAATGCCATTTTTAAGCATATGATAGGCTGTGTATTGCAACCAGTATAACTGGTAGATGAAGAGCCCTGGAAAAACCAAGGCAATAACCACTGACCCACGACAAGCTGCTGGCAAACTTTCTCACATACCCACATTGGTTGAAACCAAGATTCAAACCCACATAGTCAGAGGTGAGATGGCAGTGATCAGTAAAGGCAAGTGCTTTAAACCACTTGGCATCACATTTGCCTCCCCCCCTCAAATATAGATGCAGGTATTTATGAATATATTGTTTATTTTTAAATTTGCAAAACAAAAAGACAATTTCTATCATAAATTGAACATAGTCTGAGCACTAAAAAGCAAAGTTTAATGGCTGTTGACACAAGTACTCCATGCACAGGTACTCCATGCACAGATATATTGGTTATATAGTGCTATGAACTGTTATGAGAGACCACCTGTCTTGAGAGACCATTATTTGTTGGCGGAAGGGGTTGTCATTCAAGCAAGGTTATACTGTAAATGATGTTGCATACTGCTGATACGACGACACTTCAAATGTAATTATCCCTATTTGTGGTAAAGAAAAGGCAAGGCTTACATGTTATATCCTTCCCATCTGGATATGCATGTGTTCATAATATTGTGTAACTTCTATACCATTTGAAAACAAAACTTCATACTTTGGATATGATCTGCTAAGGCTGTAGCATTTGCCAAAATTTCTAAATCTGTACATGTTTACAGTAATTGAAACTAGTTCACTCAAAGCAAATAGACACAACCTTTCCTCCTATCCACCTGGGTACCCGTTGGCATCTTTACTGGTCGTAGGGTAGTGCATAATGCATTTTATTGAACTGCATCCAAGGCCAGTGGCATGTACAAAAGGTGACATGAGATGATAATGTTATGTTAATTGACTACATTATTTGAAAATCTGAAGGTGTATGGTTCATGCCATCTGGCAATTATTATTGGGTAGGTAATTGTTCTATTGATTTTAATTAATGGATAGGCACTGCTTTTTTTACAAAAATAGCATGTGGTACCATTGTTCAATGATTGAGATGGCTCAAGGTGAGGAAACAGTTTTGAATTGAAAATTTTGGTTGAAATGGCTCTGCTGTGGTGTGTCCTTTTATTAAGCGGAGTATGTGGATTGAACTTTAGACAGTTTAGGCTTTCAGTTGTAAACAGAAAGAATGACTCACCATATGATACCCTAGTATTTTATATTTTGTTTAAAATGAAAAGAGACCAACATAGATTTTGCTCATTTATTAATCTTTACAAAAACCTGCGGGTTATGTATATCGCAAGTGTCCTAACATAGCTTTTACACACAGTAGAAAAACTGCATGTAATACATGAGTGCATATTATACGTGGACATGTATACAGGCTATAAATTAATCCAAGCTATTTACATGTGTAAAAGTTTGGGGGTGGAAGCTTATATGTACTTACACATGAGTTGTACTGATTAATTTTGCCAATTATTGGAACAATCGGTATAATCAGTATCGGCAGAAATAATCGGTGCCGATGTAAACAAATTTCCAAAATGTAAATTTAATTGTAACATTCATTGTGACATGGCTTGAATTTTAAATCAGAATTAAATAGTGGAAATTAAGGAATAAACGTTTGATTTGGGGGTTAATTGAAAGACAGAGTATTCTTAAAAGTAAATACTTTTTAACATGCTTGCTGTAACCTACCGCTGATTGTCTGCTTGCAACAAATTATCAATACCATGTATGCACTCATCCCAATCACTGCAGCCAACCAGCCATTGAGGCATTGTGTAGCTGTTGAACTTCCAGCATACGCATTACAGGGATGGGCCTGGCTTTTAAAAGGTTGTCGCCCAAAAAAATCACCAATCTCAATACTTGTATTTTGTTGTCAATTTTCAAAAAATATCGCCAGAATAAGTAGTGAATATTTTTTCAAGACTATTAATGTAATAGGCAATGAAAATTGAAAAAGATGGGATAGTTATTACTTTATTGACAACAAGCAATACAGCCATAATATTACAATATAAATCATTACATGACTGTTTTGCACTTCTTCCATGGTCTTTGCATTGCACATCACCGTTAGTGGATTGGTCTAACTCTAGTCACCTGAAATAAATGCATTATCAAATGTAAAATATTTACTTTCTGCAGTCTGTCTTTTTTTAATACAAACATCAGGTACTAAAGCAAATCTAGATCGTATTATTTTCCAAATAATAGTTTTGTTGTTGTTGTAATAGGGTTTAATGCCATTTTTCAGCACACAATAGCAGGGCTCGACTTTAACACAAATTTCTTTGTAGCCAGAAGCACTAGTATACTGTGAAATTTACTAGTCCTGCGAAGCCTTTACTAGTCCTGTCCCCAATACAATGTCACACACTTGTATTGAGATTAACAACAATTTTATTTCATAAATAGCATTATCATATGAAATGCAGAAGTACAGAAGTATAAATCCTGCTTCAAATCATCAATCAGTCAATTTGCATTTCTTGTTTCTTAAGATAATCGGGATCCAATTCCAGAAAGGGATCCAGGTGTCCTTTCTCATCCTCCATCTGCACTCAGGTTCCATATGGGGTTTGTTATGGTCTCCTCAACCGTCTCCCTAAAACATTGCAGTGCAGTAGTGATCACCTTCAGGATCCCATCTGCCTTCTCTACACTATCAATTGCTAGGCACGATGATTTAATCTCTCCTCCTTTTCAAATTCTTATATATACATTTCCTCCTCCTGAATTGAACTGTCAGTACAACCATCACACACTACTGCTAGAAACCTAGCTTCATTCACACCTTTGACAAATTTCTGCCTTTCAGTTTCAGCCATGTAGTGAGTAAATCATGTAACAACCTGTTTTATCATTCCTGTAAGTCTCTCCAAGATCAACTGCTTTCATCTCATCCAGCTGACACATCCATACAAAATCAGTGAAGGGTTTTCTTTTTTTTATGATAGCATGTGCATTTCTAAACAAATTAACGCACCGGTCAAACACCTTTCGATTTAAACTTTCCAAGATCTTACCAGCAGTCAATTCTTCTGGTGGTATCTGCATAGCTGCTTTTCTATCTGAACTCTTTTTGTGTTGCCCACTGCTTTCATGTATGTTTACCGATTCAGTTTTAAAGTTCGAACAACCCGCAACAAAACTGGAGGTTTTCTCTGTTTGTTTTTGTGAATTCTGTACACCATTTACACTGCATAAAGTCCTTTTCCTCATCATAATTCAGCCATTCCCTGTTTTTGGCCATGTCTTCTGAAACGTTCGATTATGATTTTCCCTATCATAAGAATTATTCCTGTCTTTTATGTCATTTTCATTCAACTTTTGCTTTTTTTCCAATATCTGAACACCTTCTATAAAAACGCCTCAATTTGCTTGTCTTATGAGGAGGGAATTGTGCCTCATGTTGAAATATGAGATGTTACAGTATAGCTGATGCAAATTATTTAAAGTTAGAAAAGGAATGGCACAGTGTCCTTTATATCAGAAAGTCAGAGCAAGAAACACATTTCAAAACATGTGCCTTTGCCCCCCTCTCCCAACAATTAAATGGCTTCTGCCTAATAAAGACTTGACTTCAGCAAATTTTCTGCAGGATCAAAGCAGTGGCTATTGTAAACACTGTTATAAAATATTAGCATTAGAATATAATGTTCGTTTCAGCTTGGAAAAGGTGTTTTCCCATCAAACGAAGCCATCTGACTCGGCGCGTTGTATTTAACAGATCCAGTTACGGTCTCATCATTAAAAGCATAAGATTGGTAATTGTTTCAAATTAATCGTACCTCAGTGTATTGTTGAAATTAATAATAAGGCAGAAAATTTTCAAATCTTAGATGCTCATGCTCAGAGATTTTAATTCCTAACAAATGTACATTCTGCTTGGATACCTCCACGTGTATTCAATTATTTGTTCATTCTTGTAAGGGAAAAAATGTAAAAACTATTCCTATCATCATAGAAAAAGTAGTTGTATGGAAAGGATGTGTCAATAATGTAATCATAATAAATTGATCTAATTCTTATAATTATTTTGATGCAGATATAAAATTTGCAGTTTCCTGTTTGTGACTGTTGGAGCATTTGGCTAGTGAGCCAAAAAGAAAAAACTTAATGCAAACTAATTTCTTTGAAAAACAATTGCCGTGTTCTTTTGTGTGGTATACCACTTTATAGTTTCTTACTTTGGTCAAGTGAATAAAGTGTGATGCCACATCATTTTTCTTCTAATTAGTTATCATGTTAATTAGGATAAATTACCAAACTTCTGTTGTTAATGATGGGACCATAATTGGTGCTGATAAGTGAAATGCACCTTTCCGAGGAAGAAATTGACTTCATCTTCTCATGCTAATATTTTATGTCTTTACAATGGCCACTGCTTTGATTCTACAGAACATCTGCTGAAGTCAAGTCTTTATTAGGGAATGGCGTAAACAAACGCTGACTGTTGATAACCAAAAACTTACGAACCCATCAGACTATTAACATTATAAAAGTTGCTAGTTTGACAGGAAACCTACTAGCCTCAGGCTAGTGGACTATTGCTAATTTTGAGCCATGGATAGACTATACATGGCGGCCAGTATTAATGGTGGAGGAAGAACTCAGGGAAAACCCCAGAAAGAACCACCGACCCATGAGAAAATAATAGTTTTATAAGAAACTTTATTTAGATAATGCCATTTTAATACTAAAACCCTATGATTGTACTTTGCAATGTAAGATAAGTGACGTATAATGCAACCATTGAATTATATGCCCCCCCCCATTTTTTTATGGCTAGCTTCATAAAGTACAGCTTCGTCAACCAGGAGTTCAGAAATTTATTTTTGCCATGGTTTGCATGCTTTGCTTGTTAGTGAATTGCAGAAAGATCGCTGAATGCTGTAGATTTTTTCTTGACAAGCAAATTATGATCTCCATTCCCACCAATGAAAACTGCTCCAGTGGCCTAGTGGTTAGAGCGCCCGCCTCTCATGCGGGAGGTTGTGGGTTCAATCCTCTGTCGAGTAATACCAAAGACTTACAAAAATGGTACTAATAGCTGCTTCGCTTGGTGCTCAGCATTAAGATGTCAGTGTTAGGACTGGTCGGCCTGATGCCAGGATAATGTGACTGGGTGGGACATCATGCTACATGTCTGCGGCATAATGCCCCAGTACTTGGCATCACTTTAAACTGCCACACTGCAGACTTTCAAAACAAGATATTGTCTATCATGATGCCAAGTAGTTTTTCATTTTCAGACTGTTCTGCAGATAGTGCTGCACACTTCTAGTTGAATCTCTAGGCAATTCCAAAATGTATACTTTCAGGACAAAGAAGAAAGCTCAGATGATGGGTCTTTGTTCCATGCACTACGAAAGAGTAAGGGAAATGTGGGTTTCCTCCATGCATTCATTGCCAGTCTGTCCATGATCATTGTGTCGGAGCTTGGTGACAAGACCTTTTTCATTGCAGCTATAATGGCTATGAGACATTCCAGATTAATTGTACTTGCTGGAGCACTAGGTGCTCTTGTAGCTATGACTGTCCTTTCAGGTAAGAAATAATTAATATTTTCACTTCTTTTTGGCAATACATCATAAATATAGTTAACTTAGGTAAGATAAGAAAGCAGTCAATCTGAACAGCAAAACAGCCAAAATAATATCAGGACAGTTAAGAAGGGTTTTGGAAATTTCTTACAAATTGTCAAGGAATCAATAATTTTGTAATTTATGTGCAGTATTGATGCACAAATGATCAATTACACTAGGAATATTCAAATTCACAAACTAATAGAAGTAATGTGAAAAAAAATCAGTGCCTCCTTGGATGTTAATTGGACAGTTTCTTCTTGGTCAGACTGTTTGTGGAATTCTTTTAGTTCACTCAGAAAGATATTACTTGGTATCATGAAGTAAGATCTTAATAAGTCCAACATATGGTTTATTAACAACTGATTGTCAGATCACTGTCATAAGCCTGAATCCGGTCTTTCCTCATTAAACTGGCAAAGAGCACTATTTGGACTTGCTTTGGTTTAAACACAAGAAAGATGGTAAAATTAGTAAATCTTTATCAGTAGGTTGTAGATCATTTGATGCAGATCATACCTGCTCTGGTACATTTCGATTACATCTTGTTTCCACATTACATTTCGATTACATCTTGTTTCCACATTACATTTCGATTACGTTTTTTTTTCCACATTACATTTCGATTACATCTTGTTTCCACATTACATTTCGATTACATTTTTTTCCACATTACATTTCGATTACATCTTGTTTCCACTGTACATTTTGATTACATCTTGTTTCCACATTACATTTCGATTACATCTTGTTTCCACATTACATTTTGATTACATCTTTTTGCACATTAGTTTTAGAGCCATTTGAGATTAAGGAATGAAATTTGTTATTACTATATATAATTACTAATTGGTGTGTTATGTACCAGATTGGGAATCCCATATTCAGGGTCTAGGTCAGAGGTCAGTATTTTACATTGCAGTCACGTTTGCCCTCCTAGCTTGACAGCTATTGAAAAAAAAGAAAAAAGTTTGATATACTTGCATATATTTTATATATGTTTATATGGTGAATTTAGGGCTAGAATATGTGTCGTATTTCATGCTTGAGATTTTATTTATTTTTAAGGTCATGATCACAGGTTAATATATTATGGTTTCTTTTGTTTCTGCATTTTATCATAAAAGCTGTTTGAGGTACAGGAATGAATCATGCTACACTTGTGCTTGATTGCATCTCATGTATCACATTCAATGTTGTATCGTTAAGGTCAGTGTAATGGAACATTTATCAACTTCACTTTTCTTCATATACTTTTTTAAGATAGGGCAATGAAACAGTGTTAATTTTTTAATTTCTTCGCAGAAACTGTACATCTCTGACTTAATGTGAACTTTTATGGCCACAGCATGGTAGCCAGTGGACAATGTTTATTAAATTTGCTTGTTTTTGCTGTTTTTATTTGTACCTCACCTGGCCATAAGGTCCAGTGAACATTTGATAAGTACTGTATTGTCTGCTACGTGTTGTGATCCATGATTCTGTCCACCAACAATTATTTGTTACCACCCTGGAGTCCCTGTTTCTGATCCATTGTTGATCAAACTTGAAATCTATGCCTTTTTCATTATAAGATGAGTTCAGTGATGAGCAAGATCTATGAATACTAATGAAGTGATCTAATATCTGATTGGCTGAGATTTTTACTACTCTGCAGGCTGTCTTTGTGATCTGATTTGATCATTCTTGGATTATATACTGATATAATTAAGATCTTGGATGCAGTTGATAATAAGCAAAATCTGTATTAATGAGGTGATCTTGCATCAGATTTGCTGAGCCAGTCACTATAGAATCCATAATTCTGATCTGATTTTGGTCAAAATTGGAAGAAGGGTTTATATCATCAAGAACATGGGCAGTTTTAAAATTTAACAGGTTCTTGCATATTGCTGAGTTGATTTTGCATCTGATTGGCTGGGATGTTTGCCAGTCTTGAAGTGAGACTTATCATCTGATTTTTTTTATCAGATTTCAAATAGATGTCATATTAATGAAATATCTTGCATTGGATTAACTGCTTGTTACCTCTCCTAATCTAGAGACTTGTTTCCTGTACAGTAATATTGGTTATAGTCTTGATATCGTCAAGATCCTGGATGACTTTGATTATGAGCTAGAGACTGTGAGTATTAATTATGCCATTATCTTTAAAACAAATTTTGATCTTGATGTAGAAAATATGTACAATCAAAATGTTATGAAGTTTTGTTGACAGTTTACTTAGGTGCTGTTCTTATGTAGAAACCTGCTTAAAGAAATAGTTAACTGTCAAAATATATAAGCTAATTGAACAATTTCAGACCCACTTCACCATCTTGTTTTTCATTATTGTTATTCTTTTTATTTTCAGCACTTCTGGGTTATGCTACAACTATTATTCCAAGACAGTATACCTACTATGTGTCATCAATATTATTTGCTGTGTTTGGATTTAAAATGTTAAAAGAAGGTTTGTAAACTATTTTCTTTTTAAAACAGGCCAGCTTTAGACATGTTTGATGCAATGGGAAATTCTTAGTGTACCTATGTGCACATTCTTGTACAGCAATATAATTATATCTGGTAGTCATACATAAATTTGAATACATATGTTTACCTGTATTTAAGTGTTCCGTGAACTCATAAAGAATCTCTGCCTACCAGAGCATAAAAACTAAGAATTAAAGTCATCTCATGGAGATAAACATTTATGCACAAAGTGACGAAGCATTGAATTTCTGCTCTTAATGATCACCTTAATTGGCTCAACCTTTTGGATCTTTATTCCACCCACCCACCCATCTTTAGGGGCGGAGGTATATAGTAATCTTTGTTTTCATTATCCATCCCATCCAACACAATGTCATTAACACAACTATTTCCAAAGTTTTTGGATGGATTCAGCATTAAGAGGTTAGTGTTAGACTGGTTGACCTGGTGTCAGGATAATGTAACTGGGTGGGACATAATGCTACATGTCTGCAATGTGATGCCCCAGTGCTAGACACCACTGCAAATTGCCACACTGCAGACATCATATCAGCATGACGGAATTAAAAATTAAATCTATGTTAAAAATCCAAATCACACACATTACACACACACAAATCTCATTTAAAGGGGCTTCACCTTCTTCCTTGGAAAGAGACAATTCTCGAGTCATATGATTGAAGCCAATATTCAATGAGACTCAATATTTCTGATGTAATGGCTGGCTAAAAGAATGTGTTCATGCATATTTTATGACTGGTCCTTTACCGCAGGGTTGATTTAACCACTGACTACAACATTAAAATTGAACCAACTTTCAACACTTGGTTTAGCTCCAATGAACATTGCAACACTTGGTTTAGCGCCAGTGAACATAGTAACACTTGGTTTAGCCACAATGAATATAACAGGTGATCATACAAGTCATGAGTTTATATATTTTAACTTTGGTTTCTTCTCCATCGGCAAATCTGAAATGCAGCAGCAACCCAAAAATGAAGAAAATGGGCTCCCAGCAAAAAAGATTTGGCCAAACAAGGATGCAAAGTATGACAAACACCAGGTTTCTGCATTTAAAGAACACTGGAAAACCAATTCATCATGGGTCAAAAAATGTGTTCAACCTTTTTAAAGTTCCCTGATTTGGTCAACAGGTTCAGCACCCTCTACCATGATTCAACAAAATTAAAGGTTGATTTGACTTAAGATGTATTAATCTATAATTCTGTGACAGTGAATACAAAGACCATTTAAGATTGCTGTACATTTTATTCAGATCAGTAAAAGAATGAAATTGCACTGTTTAAAAATAACTATGTTTTTGTATTAAATTTGATGTTCCTCACAACAGCTCAAGCAACACGGGCCCAGCTCCCTCAGAAGGTGACAGGCCCTAAAACTGCCACCCACCAATACTAATTTCATGTCCTGGGTTGGTTATATCCACATGTGTATTCATTAAAGGACTTTATATTTGATCATATTAAATGAAAATTATGCTAAACTGACCTCCAACATGTCCATTTTGAAAATTTTGTTGTATCCACTTTTACATTGATGGTCATATCAACAGTGGGTTTAAATATTATCTTGTCTAATTGGTCGTAAATAAAAATGTACCAATCTGATATCCAGTATGGTCGCCATGGCAACTGTCTTGAAACTCCTGTTGTCACTGTTCCTCTTAAACAAAAGGTAATATTGAAATGGGGTTTTCACCAAAGGACTTAATATGGTGTCTGGTTGGTTCTAAATGAAAATGATACTGATTTGGCATCTAGTATGGCCACTATGGCAGCCAGCTTGAAAATCTCTTTATCACTATTCCGAAATGAAAAGTCAGTTTGACATCGGTTTTCACCAAAAAACTTCTTAGGGCAATTAGCTAAACTTAATTGAAAATAGTGCTGATTTGACATTCAGTATGGTTACCTTTGCATCCGTCTTGAAATTCATATTATTACTACTCTACCGGAATAGATGGTTGTATCAAAAAACAGTTTTCGCCTAAAGTCTTTTTTTTATATCTAGTTGATCCTTAAGAACAATGGTGCTGATATTACATTCAGTATTGATGTAGGTAGTGCAACAATATCAGAGATGATTTCAACTCCAGTTAAAAAGAAGAAATGGTTTTATCTTGAAATCCTAGTTATTTTTTTCAGCCAGTAGAGTATTTGCCCTTTTTGAGGAACCCTTGTTATTAAAATTTATTAAAAGAAATTTTATGATGTCTAGTTGGTCCAAAATGAAGATGGTTCCCTGCAGACACCATTATGGCTGCCACATTGGCCATCTTGAAAATCTTGTTACCACAACTTTTATTGAGCATTGACAGTATGGAATCCTTCATTCATAAACAGTATGGAATCCTTTGTTCATAAACAGTATGGAATCCTTCATTCATAAACAGTATGGAATTCATCATGCATAAATAGTATGGAAAGCTTCGTGCATTGACATCATGGAATGCTTCATACATAAACAGTATGGAATGCTTCGTTCATAAACAGTATGGAATCCTTCATTCATAAACAGTATGGAATGATTCATGCATAAACAGTATGGAATTCATCATGCCTAAATAGTATGGAAAGCTTCATGCATTGACATCATGGAATGCTTCATACATAAACAGTATGGAATGCTTTGTTCATAAACAGTATGGAATCCTTCATTCATAAGCAGTATGGAATGATTCATGCATAAACAGTATGGAATTCATCATGCCTAAATAGTATGGAAAGCTTCATGCATTGACATCATGGAATGCTTCATACATAAAAAGTATGGAATGCTTCATGCATAAACAGTATGGAATGCTTCATGCATAAACAGTATGGAATGCTTCTTATTATACGCTCATTTTTTTCCCCGTTAACTTTATATTGTCAGAATCATGTAGTATTACCTGATATTGAACCCGCACGACAATACACATATAGCATTCATGTGCATAAAGGAACTATTTTCTATTGTAAACAAACAATGGATGCAGATGCCAGCACTTTTGATTTGTACACAAATCATGTACACTCGCGTAAAATGCTCTTTACATTGTGGTTGGTTAAATTTGTTTCTGAATGAACTAAAACAGATGTTTCGTGGACTGCCACATACCAGCTGTTTTGGCACATTCCACATTGGTACAATGTTTCGGATTTAGGCTAGCTACAGTATATAACAGACGCAAGATAAGGTCCTTACAAATAACATACAAGTGACAAGTCATATACTCTCTTCTTTAGCTGGTGATAAGAATGGCAAAATAAAATATACTTAAGTTTTACATCCTGAATTTTCTCAGAATGTATTTTCTTAATTCTGCAAATCCGAATTACATGAGCCATGTCATAGGTTCTCAATCTGGATTACACATTTCGAAATTGTACTGTAATTTCAATGATAAGTGCAATTACATCCTCCTTACTGCACTCAAAATGAAATAAGCATTAAATTCCATTGCGTCTTTTGATAACTGCAATTGAAAGACTTCATATCCCAAGGTCGTGCAGTATACCATCCAAAAAACTTGTTCATATTTTCCCATACAAATGCAGTAACCTATAAATATATAAACAGTATGGAATGCTTCATGCATAAACAGTATGGAATTCATCATGTATAAATAGTATGTAAAGCTTCATGCACTGACATCATGGAATGCTTCATGTATAAACAGTATGGAATGCTTCATGCATACCAGATTCTGTGTCAACAAGAGCTCTGACATGTAATGGATTATGTGTATCAACTGATGTATAATAGATTCTGTGTGCCAGGAAGAGCTCCAACAT
The DNA here is from genome assembly GCA_028554795.2 of Sinohyriopsis cumingii. Taxonomy (NCBI): domain Eukaryota; kingdom Metazoa; phylum Mollusca; class Bivalvia; order Unionida; family Unionidae; genus Sinohyriopsis; species Sinohyriopsis cumingii. The sequence continues at coordinate 91,402,875 of CM068829.1, read as the reverse complement.
GTAATAGAGTCTCTGTCAACAAGAGCTCTGACACATGTAATAGATTCTCTGTGTCAACAAGAGCACTTACATATGTGATAGATTCTCTGTCAACAAGAGCTCTGACACATGTATTATATTCTCTGTGTCAACAAGAGCACATATGTAATAGATTCTTGGTGTCAACAAGAGCACTGACATATGTGATAGATTCTGGCAACAAGAGCTGACATGTAATATATGTGTTAGTGAGTGCTCTGACGTATGTAATAGATTCTCTGTGTCAACAAGAGCACTGATAGGTAATAGATTGTCTGTGTCAACAAGAGCACTGACATATGTGATAGATTCTCTGTGTCAACAAGAGTTCTGACACATGTAATAGATTCTCTGTGTCAACAAGAGTTGACATGTAATATATGTCAGCAAGTGTTCTGACATGTGTAATCTGCATATATGCTTTTGTAAATTAATCATGACTAGATTGACATACAGTCACAAGACATCCCAGTACTTTAAGCATGTTCTTTTTAATATTTCTCTTATATGGCATATAACATATTTTCCATCTTTCAAGAACTTTGAAGCAATGCAATATCAGGCCTGTCCATCGTTAAACTTTATTCCAGATCTTACATGTACTTTAAAATATTCTGACCAATCAGATGGCTGCATTCATGCAAAATCTGGAGTAACACATAGTACTCTAGATGTTCAGTAAAGTTTTTTCAGATGTACTGGCAAATCTCTGAACATCCAGCGGTACTGTTGCATTGGGTTGCATAAATACTAAACAAATGAGCTACATTTTCAAAATTACCCTTTTTTCAGTTGCTCAATAGATTTTTATAAAAATGTGCCAGAGCAAAACAAAAACAAAACCTTATTGCACATCCACAATGACCACATACCATTCATGGTTCAATAAAATCTTATAAACATGGTTGGGGAAGAAGCAATGATGAGCAGCTGACTTATCAAAATTCAGTTTAAAAAACCTCCCCTTCTGCCAAAAAAGTGGATTCTCAATATTTTTAGTCTCATAGCAGAATGAATGGTTAATTATGACAGGGATTTACATGACCTAAGTACTGCAATGGCAGTTAGTTATAGTGTATCTATAATCAAGTCTGACTTACAGTCAGTCGCATACCATATAATGCCACCTGTTGGTTTATGCAAACTTCACCACTACAGTGGTAGTTAGAGACATATGCTCTAGTCTGATTTAGTCAGAACAATTAGCACTCAGCCAGTATACTTGTCATCAGCACTCAGCTAATAGACCTTCATCAGCACTCTGCTAGTAGACCTTCATCAGCACTCATCCAGTAGACCTGCATCAGCATTTCATCAGCACTCAGCCAATAGACCTTCATCAGCACTCAACCAATAGACCTTCATCAGCACTCAGCCAGTAAACTTTCATCAGCACTCAGCCAGTAGACCTGCATCAGCACTCTGCCAATAGTACTTCATCAGCACTCAGCTAATAGACCTTCATCAGCACTCAGCCACTAGACCTGCATCAGCACTCTGCCAATAGACCTTCATCACCACTCAGCCAATAGACCTTCATCAGCACTTCATCAACACTCAACCAATAGACCTTCACCACTCCGCCAGTAGACCATTCATCACCACTCCTCCAGTAGACAATTCATCAGCACTCCGCCAGTAGACCTTCATCAGTACTCAGCTAGTTGACCTTCATCAGCACTCATCCACTAGACCTTCATCAACACTCTGCCAGTAGACCTTCATCAGTACTCAGCTAGTTGACCTTCATCAGCACTCATCCACTAGACCTTCATCAACACTCTGCCAGTAGACCTTCATCAATACTCAGCTAGTTGACCTTCATCAGCACTCCTAGCTAGAAAAGATTACATAATGGTCAATAATATTTATATCTGGTTTAGTAATGCAGTCATTCAGAATAGTGTTGAACACATACTTTGGCTAATAGCTTCTGGTCATATCTAAGGGGTAGTCCCTCAAATCAATGGATTGATATAATTTAGATATGCACAACAATTTTGGTTGTAAATGATGGGTGGCCACTCACAGCAGAGGTTGCTCAAGTCAGACTGAATCACTTTTGGGGGCAACTTTTAAAGAATTTTTTTTCCCAAAAGTGGGCCAGAGGGAAAAACTGAAACTTTATTTGGCATCTATACCAAGCATATATTTAGCCTACACAATTTCAATAAAATCTTTGAAGCATTGTGGGAGGCTGAATTTTAAAAATTACCTCATTTTTGTCACAAACTTTCCCAAAAATGGGCAAGAGGGGGAAAAGTAATGCTAATATCTTGCCTAGACTAACCACATATTAAGCCTACAAAGTTTTATAAAATTCCTCCAAGCAATGTGGGAGAAGACATGGTGACTGGGTCAGTGAGAAAATCCCCACAGATTATGGCCTTGTAAGAAGGATATATAGTCTATATATTTGTTTTGCAGCATATCAAATGTCTGAAGATGGTTCCCAGGAAGAATATGAAGAGGCACAGGCAGAAATAAAGAAGAAGGAAGATGAGGTAGGACAACTTGATAATATGAATAGGTGAAATCTTGAGAACATGCACTTTACGGTTATGTACTGTGAACCTCAGATACCAATAGCATTTATGCCCAGAATTTCAGTTTAGGTTGAAGGGGGTCTTATTTTGTTGAGTTTCTTTATTTTCTTTAAGAATTAGATATGACCGTATCTGTCTGCATTTAAACAAGTTATCATGAATATCTTTTGGAAAAAATCTGTAGCCAGTCGGTAGGAGTCTAGCATAATGATGTTTTCATGTTGATTTTTTTTTATTACTGTACTTTACTTATCATGGCCTAAGTGGTGTGAGCATCCACCTCAGATGCAGAAGGTCACATGTTCAAAGCCCAGCTGAATCATACCAAAGACTTATTATAAATTGTACTAACAGCTGCCTCACTTGGCATTCAGCATTCATGGAGCAGGGGATCTTATCCCATGGGGTCACCTCAACATGCATCCTTTGCAGATGACCTCGCTATCTCAAGGGTGTACCTCCTTCTTGCCGCTTGATTACAGAATTAGCATAATGAGCAAGATAGCATCATTCCTGGACCAGTGTCACAACAAAGGTTGTGGCACAACATGAATACCTCTTGAACAACCATAACCAGATGTGTATGTGTGTACAGATGCAAGCATGCTCTTCATGTCAGACAACTGGGTGGTGTGATGTACCTCCTCAAACAAATTACCTCAATTTTGCATTCTGGAGTGGAAGTTTTGCAGTTGGTGTACATGTTGACAGCCAGATCAGACATATTCTCAGCAGATTCATTGTCTTGGCTGGTTTTCTGTCAAGGAAGGGATAGATTCTCAATAAAGAATGGTTTCTCCATCCATCAGTCTTTCATCAGTAGGGGCCCCGAGTGGCCGAGTGGTCACGGATCACTGCCATCTCACCTCTGTCTGCGCCAGTTCGAGTCTCGGATTCAGCCAATGTGGGTATGTGAGAAAGCTTGCCAGTAGCTTCTCGTGGGTCGGTGGTTCTTTCCGAGGTTTTCCCTGGTTCTTCCTCCACCATTAATACTAGCCGCCATGTATAGCCTATCGTGTGCTGAAAAATGGCGTTTAACCCAACAACAACAACTTTCATCAGTTTTGTCTGCTTTAGGGTTGCCCAGTGATCAGTCTTTTTGCAACCTGGTGGAACTGCAAACTGTTCCGCTTCATTACCCCAGTACCACATCCTGAGGCTTGGTCTGTCAACACTCTTTTTATCATTTGGGAGGGTCTATGGGCCTGTGACTAGTTACCACTGCCAACAATCTTAGTTGCAAAGATTATACATAACTTGACAGTTTAGAAGTGCAAATGATTTTGATTGCCCCTCTCCACTGGGATGAATCCTGGATCAATTATCTTCTTGATCCTGCAGTAAATCTACTCAGTAAGATCTTGGCCAGGTCGAATCTTTGACAAACAGCCTTGGATCCATGTGTTCCATCCTTGCCCAGACCATCTTCTCCTTCATGGTTGGCTTGTATATGGAGAGCTTTTCCATACAAGCATTTCAACCCTTCAGTCATGGAAAGAATTGCATGTGCTGGAAGGCCCTCCACTTTAAAGGTTTAGAAAGGGAAGTGGCACATTTTCAGGGACTGATGCAGAGTAATAAACATTGTAACTCTGTCCCACAAGCAGCCAACTTTTTGGGGGGCTTTTTGAGGAGAAAAGGTTCGCTCCAATTATGATAGCAGACGTTTTCTCATATTTCTTTAGCTGTTTGAGGAGGAAAAGTTCACTCCGATAACTGTTAAGGGCTTCCTTTCTATGATATCAGACATGTTTTCTAATCATGGCTGAGAGGATTTTGGTCAAAACAAAGACTGGGCTGACTTTTTGATCAATTGGACTTCCATAGCTTTAAGGCACTTCCACTGTTTCCCAAGTGGACTCTTTCTTTGGTTCTGACTTGGCCAAATTCAAGCCAATTTGAGCCTTTAGCCAGGACTATGCTGAAGCTCCTTCAATACAAAACTTGTATCATGTTATTGTTTGCTTTTGGCATGCATAGTCAGTAAATTCGCATGATCTTTTTGACACAACCTACCTTTAATGTCGACGAGATGACTCAGTGGTCCTTATGCTGTCAGTGAACAATCAAAAAGTCATCCTACATCCTCAACTGTATTGACACAACACAGGAGGCTTTAACTAGGAATGATATGCATGCTTAGACTTTATTTTGACACCTTTTTCTCTCAGTTAAACCTGGGAAAGAGGACATAATCAACCATCATGGTTGAAGTGGATAATACATGGCATACTCTGACATATCACAAGAACAGAGTTGGGGTAAAATCAATCTCTGTGGGCCTTGCCATTGGCCACCATGTCTTCATCAAAGATATTGTCTATGCCATTGGTTGGCATGTACAGTCAATCTTTTGTATAGGAGACTTGGCTCAACAGCAACACACTCTAGACCTGGTAGGCCCAGTCTCAGTCGCACAGGTGGCTGCCAGACCCAATTAAAATTATCACAACCTCTGGACTCACTATGCACAGCTCTCACTGGATTTTGCCTCTGAAGTTTTAGGTGGTAAGATCTAATTAGCAATTAACCAAGTGTATAGATAGGATACTCAACATTGCCTCTGCCTAGTACCTATTCTCCTAACATTAATGTAATGAGGGAACATACTCAAAGGAGAAAGCAAATTTTTCAGTAAAGTATGTTTCTCATACAATGCTTAGCCTATCATTATTTTAATACTCTACCCATCCTCCCGGCCATGCAAGCATCCCGTTACATGATGTTTTTGTCAGCTTAAAACTAGCACTACCTGTATGTAGCAAGGGGAGGTAATGGACAGGAGTTATTGCCATTTGTCTATATAATATAGACAGAAAAGACAAGTTTTCATGTTTGGGATGACTGGATTCAGTTAAGTATTCTAGGATGAACATAATTTACCGAATCATTTGCTTTAAGACAATGAAACCCGACTGTCATTAGCTTATATGCATGAGACCCATGATGACAGACATAGTTTGCCATCTTCACCCCATCAGTTAATAACTCAGTTTTCAGATACCTTCCCTCAAGTCTTTCAGCCTTCCCCAATACACTTTACTCCAAGTTATTTGCAGATGAATAGACAGTCTTTCAGCCTTCCCCAGTACACTTTACTCCAAGTTATAAATTGATGAATAGACAGTCTTTTCATGTTCATTTGTAATCCATGACTCTTTTTCAGATGAGTGCAAGCACACAGGATATAGAGACTGGCATCATCAAATACACCAACCGTGGAATAATTCATGTGATATTTCGCACTGTCTTTTTGGAGGCTTTTGTTCTAACATTTTTAGCAGAGTGGGGAGATAGATCTCAGATAGCCACAATCATATTAGCAGCTAGAGAGGTAAGATAATTTAAAGTGTTATTAAATTATCATTATCCAACATCTTTTTATTCAACAATCAATTTTATTCAAGACCACAGAGAGGATCAATTTTTTAAAGTCTTTCATCAGTTGAATCATTTTATCTGAAAGTCACCCTAATCCTACACTTTTAGTGGCAGTGATTTAAAAAACACCCGTAGACTGAGTAAATTTTAGCACATTTGTTAGCTTTTAATAGAAATTTTAATTTTGTATGTTTATAATAACATGAATAAAATAGCTTTTTAGCTGAATTAGCAAATATTTTATATATGTAAAAGTTTTTAATTTACATTATTGGTTTTTATTGTTGTTTTCTTTCCATAGTTTTTGAAGAAAACATGGGTTTAAATTAATGTAGCTGTTTATATCTGCATACATTCACTCTATATTGCAACAACACCATAATTTCAATTACAATACCTCAGATTTTGGAAAATATTTGGGAGCTTAAAGGTATAAAAATAATCTTGTAATTTTGGTCCTGCCTTTGTAAAGGGGATCCACCCCAGGAAAGGGGAGAAAAAATAAGATTTATGCACTGTATAGGGAGACTGAGGATGGAGTTGGGACATAACAGTTTCATTCCATACTACAGTTTTTAATGTGCAAAACATTACTTTTCCCAAACTTGTTTTTTTCCAGCACTGTATAGTAAAAAGAACAACTAATATTAACATTACATGCATCATAAGCTAATTTATAATTGACAGAAAGGATGTGCATCTTAGTAGTATCACCATTTCTCATACACTGTATTTTTAATATTTCAGGATGTATGGGGTGTAATGTTGGGAGGCTTTCTTGGTCATGCATTGTGTACAGGTCTCGCTGTTGTGGGAGGGAGAATTATTGCACAGAAAATATCTGCTCGAACAGGTAATTCACTCATCATATGTCCAATATAGGCTTGGAACAATAGATGACGAGTACAAATTTTGTTGAGCCCATGTTAGCATTTGAAGGCATCATTAGCATCAGTAGTTGGTTAAAGTTTTATTTTTGCTCATATTTTCTTAACTGCTTCATTGATTTTCTTTGTTCTTGGGATGAATCATAATGTTGCTAAGACAATTCATTTTATGACATGTTCTCTTGCCTCGGATGTGGGAGGTCGCTAGTTTGAAACCCTGACAGAGTCATACCAAAGACTTATTAAAAAAATGGTACTAGCAGTTGCCTCACTAGGTGCCCATCATTATGAGGTTAGTGTTAGGACTGGTGTCAGGACAATGTGATTGGGTGGGACATGATGCCCCAGTGCAAGACATCACTATAAACGGCCACACTGTAGTCATCATAGCGATAAGACTGAAAGTGTTTTAAAGCTTAGTTCAAAATCCAAATCATACACAAACGCACACTTTACAAGCTTGTATGGTTGGATCTGTTTTTCATATAATTTTCTTTTATAGGATGGTCTGTTATTGCTACTCCTAAACTGCTTGATTGATTACTTTGAAACTTACCCCATGGTCTAGTTGGACCTAAATGACAATGGTGCTGCATAGACATCCAGTATGGCTGTCACAGTGACCATCTTGCAGATCTTGTTATCACAACTCCACCTGAATGGATGGTCACTACAAGACTTCTTATGATATCTAGTTGTTCCTAAAAATCAAAACAGTATCAATCTGCTGTCCATTATGGACTCCACCACGACCATCTTGAAAGTATTGTTATCACTACTCCTCCTGAATGCTCCAGTGTTGCATATAAATACAATTCAAAATATGATAAAATACATTACACATATCTACTGATGGTCTGTCATTGGTAGGTCAGTCATCATCAATCGTTTATAATGTAAGGTCTGTCATTGGTAGGTCAGTCATCATCAATCGTTTATAATGTAAGGTCTGTCATTGGTAGGTCAGTCATCATCAATCGTTTATCATGTAAGGTCTGTCATTGGTAGGTCAGTCATCATCAATCATTGATCATGTAAGGTCTGTCATTGGTAGGTCAGTCATCATCAATCGTTGATCATGTAAGGTCTGTCATTGGTAGGTCAGTCATCATCAATCGTTTATCATGTAAGGTCTGTCATTGGTAGGTCAGTCATCATCAATTGTTGATCATGTAAGGTCTGTCATTGGTAGGTCAGTCATCATCAATCGTTGATCATGTAAGGTCTGTCATTGGTAGGTCAGTCATCATCAACCGTTTATCATGTAAGGTCTGTCATTGGTAGGTCAGTCATCATCAATCGTTGATCATGTAAGGTCTGTCATTGGTAGGTCAGTCATCATCAATCGTTGATCATGTAAGGTCTGTCATTGGTAGGTTGATCATCATCAATCATTTATCATGTAAGGTCTGTCATTGGTAGGTCAGTCATCATCAATCGTTTATCATGTAAGGTCTGTCATTGGTAGGTCAGTCATCATCAATCGTTGATCATGTAAGGTCTGTCATTGGTAGGTCAGTCATCATCAATTGTTGATCATGTAAGGTCTGTCATTGGTAGGTCAGTCATCATCAATCGTTGATCATGTAAGGTCTGTCATTGGTAGGTCAGTCATCCTCAATCATTTATCATGTAAGGTCTGTCATTGGTAGGTCAGTCATCATCAATGGTTTATCATGTAAGATCTGTCATTGGTAGGTCAGTCATCATCAATCGTTTATCATGTAAGGTCTGTCATTGGTAGGTCAGTCATCATCAATCATTTATCATGTAAGGTCTGTCATTGGTAGGTCAGTCATCATCAATCGTTGATCATGTAAGGTCTGTCATTGGTAGGTCAGTCATCATCAATCGTTGATCATGTAAGGTCTGTCATTGGTTGGTTGTCATCATCAATCATTTATCATGTAAGGTCTGTCACTGGTTGGTTGTCATCATCAATCGTTGATCACGTAAGGTCTGTCATTGGTTGGTTGTCATCATCAATCGTTGATCATGTAAGGTCTGTCATTGGTAGGTTGGTCATCATCAATCGTTTATCATATATACGGACAATAGAATATAATTTCAATAGTCACGTGTATTCAGTACATTTAGAAATTTTTATTGACTTCTTTTGCAGTAAGTTACATTTTACTTTATTCAAAGAAATCTGAACAGATGCACTGACCTGACAAGAGGTACATATAGTTGAGCTTCTCTTGAATAGTGTAAATTTATCCTACTCTTTAAACATGAAAAGTAATCCTCTTACGTATGAACAGTTTAATTCCAGATAACTTCCACTTCTGTTTTAAAAAAATTTTAAACAGAAAACACTGAATTTACACTTAAATGTGAATCATGCTTTTAGTCCTTAAAGAGTAATGACACATTCACAATGCTGAATATACATGTACACAGCAATGAAATAGTTCAGTTCTGACTGCACATATACAGTAAGGGACTGGTCATTTAATTTGTGGGACCACATTGTTCTTTTCAATTGGGGTATTTTATTATTATTTAATTCATCACAAGATAAATTTGTTTCAGATAAAACAAAGAATGGTATAGTGTTGTTTTTGTACTACAAATCAGAAAAAAAGACAATTGTTTTGAAGGATATACCACCCCCACCCTTTTAGAAGCCTCATTGGTCTCTCTCAATAAAAACCTGGCTTCAGTGGTTATTCTGCAGAAATATAGGCAGTGACCATTCTAACAAAAAAACTTTTAACATGATGGAAAAAATAATCTGAGATATGGAAATGATGTGTCAATAGCCAAATCTTCATATAGATCCAAGACTTTTAATTATTTCAATGCAATTTCCTGTTTATGGCTGTTGGGGTGTTTGGTTATTGAGACAAAAAATAAAACATGCAGACTAGTTTCTTTCAATAATATTTGGCAGATTTTTTTATTTGGTATACTGCTTTGCAGCTAAAATGGATTAAGTGGAAAACATGGGATTGATTCCTTATCTCTGTCTATGGATAAAATGTTGGATGTTAAATTTACATTTCTCAAACATGATGTAAGTATTTAAGCAAATAAAAGACCTATCGGGAGCAGTAATACCAAGTTTGGTCTCTACATTTATCTCAGATTGGTTCAGTGCTTTCTACTGCATCCTTTACTTTAAAAGGAAACAAAATCTTAAGAAATGGTAATGGATCTTTTTCAAGTACATTTTGCACAAGAAATTTTATATTTAAAAATGTTCAGTATTAAATTGATTGGAATGTACAGTCGCATTCATTTCCTTATTTCTGTTGCAGTTTGTGCAATATACTCTGTTGAGTATCATGTGAAGTTCATTGATATTGTACTATTTCTTCAGACATCCAATCACAGGATTATAGAGGGTTGATTTAAACTTGAGAAAGCATAGCTCTTTTGATTGTTTGGTTGTTGCACGAACATAATAAAAATTATTGCTAAAAGCTAACTGACCCTGTACTGTTAAGCAATTTATTGATGAAGTTAAGTTTTCTCATATACCTAATTATGTATATTGTGAAGAAATGTAGATTCATTCATGGACTCAATAACAGGTTTGTGGGCATGGCACTATATAAATGTGTTAGTCTCAGATATATATTTATGTATGCATATGAGATAGAGCGAGAAAATTATTAAGAGCTTGCATCTTTGATTTAATCTGTGCTATTTTGTATTAATTACCAAATGGTTACAAATCATCCCCGATACATGTAGGTTCATGTGTACTTTTGAAGACAGATGATCTTGTGCAAAATAAGAACCTATCACAACAGAAGCAATCAACATGGGTTTTTTTGTCATTAACATATTAATTTCCTCTGAAATGATAACCTAAAAGCACAACAGCAGTTTAGTGTACTTGGGATTAAGTAAACAGTGCTTTCTGTTTATTTTGGCATGAACATTTTGTTGAATCATTCAGTACAACCTTAAGGCCATTCCATTGTTGAGTCTTCTAAAAAGAAAAGTCAGTAATGGAAAGAGGAACATATCTAATCATAACAGCTGTTATGAAATATTTGGCTTGATCTGTTCATTGTCTTCTATTCCTTGCATCAGACATATCACCTAAGTAATAATTATTTGTTATTATGCTGTTGTAATAGTTTTTCATAAACCAGCTTTCACATGAATCCCCAAATATTGCATTTCAGAAAGAAAATTAATAATGGTAACTGTACTAGACGTAGCTTTATGGAGGTGAAAGAATGAATAGTACTGCCATTGGGCATGACCTTGTGTTCCAAAGTGTGTGTACATATAGGTGTTACACACTTTATACACTCTGCCACAGTAAATAGCTGCAAAGTAGTATGCCACAGGCAGAAACATGCCAAATACTATTCAAAGAAATTAGTTTTGCATGTTCGTTTTGTCTTAATATCCAAATGCTCCAAGCATGATAAAAAGGAATCTGCATACTTCAATATCTGCATAAAAAAATTATAACAATTAGATTTATGTTATGATTAGGTAATTGACACATCATTTCCATGATTATTTATTTTGTTTTATATATTTCCCTTGCAAGAACAAACAATAAAATACATGAGACATCCATGTAGAATGCTCTAAATTTGTTGGAATTTAATATCTTTGATGATTTTCCTTATTATTCATTTTAACAATATATTTTATTTTATTTATATATTTATTTTATAGTCCAAACATATTTAATAGAGATTAAGATCACGTGATTCTTCTTCCGCTGTTAATGACAGGACTGTAATTTGAGATGTTAAGTACAACACACCAAGTCAGATTGCTTTGTGTTAGAAATGCACCTTTCCCAAGCTGAAATTAATGGTGTGCAGAGCAATTCTTCATGAGCTGCTGCGACAACACTGTCAGGATGCACACAGATTGATGGTGGAGGGTATTTTCTTAATCCTCTCCACTCTCTCTCTCTCTCTCCCCATCCCAACTGCAATGTGTGGGGCTCATAAAAATTGTGTGTACTGTACCCAGGAAATTCTAACACTAACCTAGTTAATTAACTAATTTAAAATCTGCATGTTTACGGTTCAAGGGTTATTTTATTTGAGTAGTCATTAGGTGGTTGATGTAGATATTCACATGCTGAGGAGATTCATGGTAAATTGTACCTGCAGTACTGGTTTCATCATCTCATGAAAAAGTACATTCAGTTTCAGTTTTCACATTTTTTTATACTGATTTTGTAATTAAGAAATAATTCCACAGATTATGTTGTTTCTTTGATTTTTTCATCGATTAGCATAAGCGTTCGTATATGTCTGGGTATAAATTTACTTTGGTATTGTAAATGTATGATTGCAGTAATTTTAGAGATACAAGACTAGCACCAGAATCAAATTGGGGCATATGTCAATGATCAGTTTTGTTTCCTTTGATATATATATATATATATATGGAAAATGCATAGTAAATGTAAATATTTACATTTCATTTGTACACTTTTCCTCGAAGACATTGTATATAATGAACGTTAGATGGAGAAGGTACAGCTTCCGTTATTTGCTGCAGTATTAACATGTTTTGCATTTCTGTTAGACAATCTAAGTCAATTATAGGTTTGCTATAATTTTTTTCTTTTTGCAGTGACCTTCATTGGAGGAGTAGTTTTTCTACTGTTTGCTTTTTCTGCCTTCATTATTAGACCCGACTCTTTATGATGATTTTAGTGCCGTGTACATGTGGCTGTGTAGAGGAAACAACAGAAGGAATGGAATGATATTTCACTGCATATTTTGACATGTCGTTCTCTTTGATGAAAGATTTTGAGTTTATTAAATTCATAGAAACTGTGTTGCTCAGTTGATAGAGCATAATACGTATAATCCAAGTGTCACAGGTTCAATACCCACATATGGTCATCTGTCTCAGTGCATATGTCCTTGGGAAAAACATCTAGCTCTCATTTTCCCTGCGTAATATAGCCAGTTTGCAAACAAAGTGCTGAATGTGACATTTAATACCAACCATCATATTATTCATTCTTTTGAGTGAGTGATATGCTTGTTATGGAATACTTGATCAGCACTTATGTATTTTGGTGTCTACTGTAGGTATTTATTATATTCAAGTACTAACATGGAAATTTCATTATAGTGAGTGACTGCTGTAATTGATTAAATCAAGGAATATGTGAAATTATCAATGTAGACAGCATTTATGATGCTAATATGTTCAAGAAGTAGACTTTTGTGACAATACAGTCAAACCTACAAGTGTGTAGTAGACTTTTGTGACAATACAGTCAAACCTACAAGTGTGAAGTAGACTTTTGTGACAATACACAGTCAAACCCTACAAGTGTAACCACTTATATACATCTAAACAAGAGTGTATAAAGATTACTGATAAGCAATGAATATTTCTTTAACAAAGACCTCAGTTTCATAGGGTTCACCATTTTTTGCACCTTGGGTGAGGGATTTGCAAGTGTCTAGTGACTTGTGGGCTTATTAACCCAATTTGTGACCCCTAATTTGGGGCCCCCAGAGGAGTACTTTTTTATACTTATATCTAATACAAATGATTATTTATCCCTTTGAAATTTTGTGTGTCTCAGAAGCAGGGTTGGGGGGCATAATGTTTAATACCTTTGAGATGATAGGTGTAACACTGGGTTAACTTCTATCTGTTCCTCTGAGTAGTAATTATACACAGGTTGGACTGTAGACTGTATCTTGATTTATAGTGAAAATAAAGAGATTATTTACTATTTATTATGAGCTTTCCATTTCAGAATGGTGTGTGTTTGCTTGTAAATATGCATATATATATATATATATATATGAAAGAAGTGTTTGACCAAGTTGTAAATATGTACCATATTCATGCAACTGAAATTATATCACTATATTGCACATCTCTACTTATTTATTATCTATCTTGGAAATAAAAAATATGTAAGGCTATTTTGCTCCATACAGTGTCTGGGATATAAAGAATATGTAAGGCTATTTTGCTACATACAGTATCTGGGATATAAAGAATATGTAAGGCTATTTTGCTACATACACTATCTGGGATATAAAGAATATGTAAGGCTATTTTGCTACATACAGTATCTGGGATATAAAGAATATGTAAGGCTATTTCGCTACATACAGTATCTGAGATATAAAGAATATGTAAGGCTATTTTGCTACATACAGTATCTGGGATATAAAGAATATGTAAGGCTATTTTGCTACATATTTTATCTGGGATGCATTATATTTTTTGTTAATTTACGTCATTTCTAGCATGTGTAAATATGTCGAAAGGTTAAGAACACCAGACTTTCAGGCATTCCATAAATTTACTGTTTTTTTTTTTTCCAAGGCATTTCATTTAACCTTGCCATTAATAAAGTTTTCTTTTCTTACAAAAACAACTTTTCTAAGGCTGCATATTTTTTCTTTGTAAAACATTGAAATTATGATCATGGTGTTAGTTGTTTCTCTGTTTTGTATAGTTCGAACCCCGGCCGAGTCATACCAAGACTTACAAAAATGGTACTAACAGTTGCCTCGCTAGGCACTCCGCATTAAGAGGTTAGTGTTAGGACTGGTTGGCCTGGTGTCAGGATAATGTGACTGGGTGGGACATCATGCTACATGTCTGCAGCATGATGCCCCAGTGCTAGACATCACTATGAACTGCCACATTGCAGACATCATAGCGATATGACTGAAAAAGTGAAACTTTAAAAATCCTAATGACACACACACACACACACACTGTTCTGTATACTTGTCTTAACAGGAAATGTATGATAATAATATAAATAATAATGGGAGAATATATGTATCCAAAGAATAATATTACAATAAAACATCAAGACCAGAAACCCAGGAGACACTGTTAATCTATTGACTATGCTCTGCTCACCAGTATAGGAACCTAGCAACCATGGCCACTCGGATAAGCTGGTATCTAGGTGGAACCTAGCAACGATGGCCATGCTTGTATCTAGGTTAAACCTAACAACCATGGCCACTCAGATAAACTGGTATCTAAGTGGAACCTAACAACTATGTCCAATGCTGATATCTAGATGAAACCTAACAACCATGGCCAATCTGATCGGCTGGAATCTAGGTGGAACCTAACAACCATGGCCTCTCTTACAAGTAGGTATCTAGGTGACATAACTGCTTCGTATAGTGTGGGTTATTATTTATTGGACTATTGATATTTTTCTTGGAAGGTTTCAAATTACTAATAAAGATAGATGCAATGCTGAATGTAATTTACTACAAAAGAAAAGCGTTAAAACTTTGAAATTTAGTGAATATACAACTGTATAAGAACAATTGTTATCCATTTCAATGCCCATCTCTGCTGCCTTTAAAAACTTAGAAAAATAAAAAGTCACACATGGAGACTTGTTGTTTTTACCAAATCACCATTCATCCCTCCATGAATAAATGAATGTTCCCAAATTATAAGACACCCATTATGTAATGCAAAGAAAAAAAGACATTTACCACTATCTTTTGAAATATTGTATCAGGTAGTTGTCAAAACATACACTGCTTGTGAAAAAAGGGTTGAATAAAGTGCCACATAATTATGCAGCTTAAAAAAAGAAAGTTTTTCAATTGCTTTGAATATTGTTAAGAGCAACAACAAACAATTCAGCAATAACAAACAATTCAGCAATATATCTTCGTTGTTGTGACCCTGTCATGTAATGTTTTAGAGAAGTATTAGGATTCTTTTACAATGACTGACTTAATATGAAGAAAAGTATGTATTTCCTGTATTAAATATAATTGATGTTGACCTGAAAATGTTTAATACCTTTAATACTTGTCTTAATATAGTCAGACATAAGTTTGTCAAGTACATACACTTTTCATGATCATTTTTCTGCAGGACTTCCTGTACTTGTAATCTCTATGTCATCTAACATACTGTAAAATATAAAAATCTGAATTATTTCTTCTAAAACAACCACCTGAAAGAATTTGACCAAACTGACAGGAAGCATCCTGGCATAGATGGCTTCAGGTTGCATACCTAAAATATTTGGCACCCAGGGATGATCCTTCCTTTGGTATCCCCACAAATAATTCTAAAGTGTGAACACACAGAAAAATATATTATTTTTGCAATGTAGACTTTTTCATTTGGTTTGAAATGAAAACTTGTACCGGTATTTCAACTCTTCTGATGCCTGCCCCCCCCCCCTTTCTGGATGTCACCAGTGTGGACTGCTCCCCACCCCCATAGTATGCCACTGGTTGGCTTCCAGAATGTCTACAGATTTTGCCAGTTGTGTCATGAATATGACCACTGTTATCAAAAATATAAATAATTTTTTGTAAAATACTTTTTTGTACAGTTGACCAAAAAATGATGAGCTTTAAGAGTTATACAAATTGTTCTGATTCCCTGTTGCTGTTACTAACATCTGAAAATCAGTTAAATCCTTTTGGGACATGGATAGTAATGAATTCTGTAATTATCCATTACAGGTGGTTATGTTTTTTTTAAATCTGTTTACAAAGTATGTCACCAGCAGTGTACAACAAGTCATGCTTGAATGAAAATGGCAGACTTAATGATTCTGTCATTCTTATGCCATGAAT
Organism: Sinohyriopsis cumingii; assembly: GCA_028554795.2. NCBI lineage: Eukaryota > Metazoa > Mollusca > Bivalvia > Unionida > Unionidae > Sinohyriopsis > Sinohyriopsis cumingii. The sequence continues at coordinate 91,386,489 of CM068829.1, read as the reverse complement.
CTTTTTGTTGTTGCATGTATTAGAAATGAATCGGTAGAGGCTGCAATGTGTTGTAAAGAAATATAAATTTGGAAACACTGATATACTCTTTTGAGCAATAAATAGGCTATCCAAAACTGTAATCTATTAAAAATTTTCTTGAAAGACAGTTGTGACCACTGTTGTGATGCTATTCCTTCCAGATTCTGTGACATGTGTCCATGAATTGTGCGTATTATAACATCCATATCCGCACTACATGTGTACATATTATAAGCTCATTTTTTTAATATCCATTAACTTTACATTGTCAGAATCATGCAGTATTCTACGACACTGAACACACTGACATTGCATGCACATGAGCAATATGTGTGCCTAAAAATGGTATAGTGTATTAGGAACTACTTTGTAAACAAACTCTGTACACTCATGCAGTTTATTAGATTGTTTGTGAATTAACTGAAGCAGCTGTTTTGTCTATTTGAAAGTAGAGATGATAAAGTGAACAGTGTGGACGAGATTACTGAGTCACAAATGAAACTTTTAAACAAGCAATTGAATAAATGTAATATTTGCAATGTCCACAACAAATGTGAGAGGCATTATTGCAAATACCATCTGATCATTTAAACAGTTATTTAGGAGAAATGTTCGTAACTTTTCATAGACGGCATTATTCAGACTATGACCAGTACTGTTTGGGGTATATAAAAACAGCATCGAAAAGCATACAGAGGGCAAGGGCTATCACATATCTATCAAAGACATACCATTTTATATGAGAAAGTACTAAATTCATGGTGGAAAAATGCAACTGAAGGTTTTGGTGGAAAAGTAAGGACCTCAGCCAGTAAGCCAAGATGAAGAAGAATTATTATTTCCACTGGCAGAATGGATTGTCGCACACCAGCTGCTTTGCATTTATTGATGTTAACTTTGTTGATACAATGTTTTGGATTTAGGCTAGCGATAGATGCCGTACAGGTCATAACATAGCTGAAGTCCTAACAAAGAGCCTTGCAAGTGACCAGGCATAAACATGTCTTCTATAGCTGGTAATAAGAATGGCAAAAAATATACTTACATTTTTGAATCTTGACTTTCTCAAAATGTACTTTCTTAGTTCTGCAGATCCGAATTTCATGAGCTTTGTCATGGGTTCTAAAGCTTGATTACACATTTTGAAATTGTACTGTAATTTCGACTACATTTCATCTGCAATAAGATTCTCCTTACTACACTCAAAATTAAATGAATGTAATATTCCAAAGCATATTTTTGTTAATTACAATTGAAAGAGTTCATGATTTTCCCACATTATGAATCCAAACATTTACTGACAGAATAGAGACACACATGCAGCTGAGTCCAGATGCATCCTTACCTGCTAAAAATCACATGTACTTCATTTGGAATTGACAAAAGCTAAATCCAGTCCATAATCGGCAGAATTGAGTAAAGTCGACAAAAAAAAAGCAAAATCCATTCATGCCAGACCAACTGGAAAAGTTGTTGCAATGTTTATTCATTCACAATATGACTCAACATTTTGATCTTAAACAGTCCAAAAAGACAATTCTTTTTTAAAGTGAGGTCGAGCGTGTGACTAAGTGTAAAGTTCGCTGGGCATTGTTGTGTGCATTAGTATTGTGTATTGATGAATTTACAGTTTATGTTTATTTTGGAATGCTGCATAAATTTAATTACTTTGTATCTTGTGTATTTTAAGTCTAAGTAGAATAAGAAAATGAGTACATAATAAAAAAGTTGCTGCATTTGTATGGAAAAATATGAACTCTTTTTCTCAGATGGATACTTCACTCCCACTGGTCATGCAGTATCCATCTGTGAAAAAAGCTCATTCATATTTTCCCATACAGATGTAGTAACCTATAAATCTTCAGCTTGGCCATATGGATATGGGCTGACCATAAGGTATACATGAACAGTCTTTATTTTTTTGGTGGTGGTATTTATATCCAGTTATGCATGCACAGTACTTGCATCTTAAATTATAGCAAAACCACATACCCACACTGAACCATAATCTTTTAATGCTCTTTCTGTCACAGACTGATGTAGTTGTCATCATGGATTGTCCATGACATAGCTCTGTAATATTCAAAGACTTGCCAAATAAAATGCATTCACATGTATTGCAAGAGATAAAAGACAAATTTCTGAGCAGAAAATCCTGAGACTATTAGGTGCTTCACAAAATATAAAGAGTTGAATGATAGTAATATTAAGGAAATAAAGAGATTCTGCTTTTAAACAATCAAAAGGAAAAAGAAATCATGCCTAAGTATTAGTAGGTTTTATTTCATTATTAAAATAAAAATAACAAATGGTGTGATTTATTCCCCCTCTCCCCAAGTCAGTTTTAAAGTCGCTTAACCTGTTCTCACACCATGAAATGCACAACACTATCCAAAATACAACTGCTAATAGTCCAACCTCTGTTTAGTACTTGCAATGCAAACATACACAGCCATGCAGAACATTTTCTCTAGACACGCGTTTCCATTTAATGCATAATGTATTTATGCCGACTCAATGAAGTATGTGATGCTGCATTCTATAACCAACAATTTAAAACTAAGGATTGCTGCTTTGGTCATCTGAGAAGTCTAATATTACCAAATTGATGGGTGAAAGTGATGAAAAAGTGTAATCACTTAAATATATTCAGTAGGAGATAAACTTGTATGCATTATTTTCAGTTGGTACAGGTACAGTTTATTTGGTAAATTTCATTTTTTTCAGTTCACATGACAAATACTGCAAAAGTGTTCCTAGGTAGCAAATGAACATTGTTTATCAGTTTAGTTATTAATTTGTTACATTCTGACCCAGTTATCCTTTTTTTAAGAAGTTGACATAAATACAGATAAAACATTTTATTGCCAAAAATGCGACCAAATGCATGTATATAGGGTTTAGCAATTTGGCTAACAGGATGAAATTACTGAAATATCAATAACAGCACTGAATCTTTGGGAACCAAGACTATGCTTTAAGTCACATGAACAGTTTTTGGACTTGTGGGTAGTTGAAGTAAAGCAGTAATAATGGAAGGTTATCTGCCTGAAGATGTACGTGTACACACCATTGAGAAAAGGAAGGGCCATTTAGTATGTTGATAGAGGGGGAAGAATATCTTTATTTTCATATTGCAGTAGCAGTTAATTTCTCTTGGACATTGTTCTCATGATGCATTCCCAGGTTTCATGATTCCAGACATGACAGCATGTACATAACCTAAGCCAGCAAAACGTGAAATGTGGGTCACATTAACCATTTTTGGTATGAGTGTTGTCCTCTGAGAGATTTGAACACTAAACTAGTTAAATGATTCAAATATGAACAGTGAAAAATTAGTAAAGCATGAAGTATGGATTACAGTGTGTCACATTTAAGATGAGGGTGTAATACCCAGCAAAGTGCATCCTCTAAGTTTCACAATTCTGGATATAATATTATAAAGGAGATATAAAAAGGAATGTGGTCATGAGCCAAATGCAAAAACTTTATAAAAGTAAGTAAATTATGAAATATAGGTCAAAATTACCTTCCTTTGTTTTAAGGGTGTAGTACTAACAGAGAAATATAGTCATCCAATTTGATGATTCTGGCATGAATAGTGCCTGAGACTGAACCCAAATTGGTTATGCATAAAATGAGTCATGGTGACCTACTTTTGTGACCAAGGTGTAGTACTTCTTAAAATGAATCCCCACACCAAGTTTCATCAATTTTGGTATGACTGATATGCATACAGGGTTCTTATAACCTATCTGGTTATGATAAACATAAATATTACTACGACAGCAAAATGTTAATTGTAGATCACCGCAACCTTCCACTGTGGTAAGCGAATGCTCCTAACAGATGCGATTTGATTCTAGCATGACTAGAGTTTGAAAAATAAACAATGACCTACTTTTGTGACAAGGATTTAGTTCTCATCATGATTCGATGAGATTTGTAATAATTCCAGGTATGGGGCCCCGAGTGGCCAAGTGGTCTAAAGCGCTCTCCGTTACGGATCACTGCCATCTTATCTCTATCTGTGTGGGTTCGAGTCTCGGATTCAGCCAATGTGGGTATGTGAAAAAGCTTGCCAGTAGGTTCTTGTGGGTCAATGGTTCTTTCCAGGGTTTTCCCGGGTTCTTCCTCCACCATTATTACTGGCCACCATGTATAGCCTATTGTGTGCTAAAAAATGGCATTAAACCCTACAACAACAACAAAATTCCAGGTATAACAGTATCTATACACTGTGCAAAAATAGAGCTAAACAAAAATTTAACCAAATATTTACAACTAATCTACATCTATGTAAAAGGATTGCCACCGTCCCCTGGGGATAGGTGCTATGAAACTCCAAACTGTTGTCAAGGACCAAGAAGAATGACTGACATTCGTTGATGTGCAAGTATATTTTAATCTGTGTGGATGCTGATGCAGATACTGGGGGTAGTTTAATAGCTTATGTGGACTTCACAGAGGTGTACCTTTTAAGGTTCCAGTCATATTGAGTGCAAACTCATTTTGTGGCTCTAATTTTAACTTTAGTTTCTAAATCAAGTAAGGATTCATCAGATGGAAAAGAACAATAAACTTAAATGAATATCTATATGTAATCTCAATAACATTATATATTTGTGACAGGAAAAATCTAAACTAATTTAAAATATAATTTGTAAGACCCTTTCTCTACCCAGAATAATATACTGATAACGGCCTATTTGAAATAGACTGCCATCCCTGATGGTACAACCAATCCAGTTTTTTCCTTGTGTGAAACCATACAGTGTTATCTAGTTTCCTAGATGTTGTTATGTATATCTATAGTTTTTTTTAAATTTTTATTCATTCCTGTTAGTTTTAGTGATTATCTATACCTAAAATTTTGTATGTGTATATGTTCTAAGATGTTAAGAGTGACAAGATTGCATAGGATACATAAATATGATCAAATTATTAATATCAGTAGTGAACATGTTGATTAAGTTTGGGCTAATTTCATAAGTTGATGCTGAGTACAAGTTGAATTTGCAAATTTTCCATCCTTCATCCATTTACAAGTTGATGCTGAATATAGGACGAGGCTCAATCGTTTTTTTCATTTTCCTTCCACACAGCATCATAAATTTTATTGCATCTTTAACTCTGTAGATTTTCAGTCATTGTTAAATGTAGCTAAAAGTACCTAACAAATTATGTATTCACATAATTATTTTAAACAAATTATGTACTTTTGGCTACAATTACCGACACTGCCCCACAAATGTGCTCAGTCACAGATAGGATAAAATTCACAATGCTGTGTAGAATGAAACTAAGGTAGCTTCTGGTTTCAAAAATATTAATGGCATCGTGGTATACTATTTCAGATTACTGGCAATAGAGAAATTGCATCACTAATGCTAAAATGCTTTATTCACAGTTTTGTTTTGAAGAGATTTGAACGCAACTCCCTATTTATTTCACTTTATTGTTGCAAAAAAGGGCCCATGTGGGCCTGATATCACTCATCTGGCTTACATTGAATATTATGGCTCAACGATCTCGCTAAGGTTACTTATGTAGTACAGTGCAACCCTACCATAATGTGCACCGTGATAACGTGAATTCGGACATAATGCAGTCGTGGCATGGCTCCCAAAATTTCGTATATTCATTCACACTTGAAAAAAAAAATTTTGTTCAGTGTATGTGAAGCAGTGTATAAAAAATGTATTATCATTTTGGGGAAGAGATCGCGTATGAATTCGAATATAATATGATCGTGGCATGGTTCCTGAAATTTTAAATACATGTACCGGGAAAATATAATTTTTGTTCAAAGTATGTGAAATAGTGTAAAAAAAAATTATTATCATTTTGGGGAAGAAATTGTGTTTGAATTAGAATATAATATGATTATGGCTTGGTTTCTGAAATTTTTAATATATGTACATGTATTTTTCTCGTACCAGGAAAAAAAAATGTTTTTTAAGTATGAGAAATAGTGTGTAAAACATTTATTATCATTTTGGAGAAGAGTTCTTGTAGGAATTTTAATATAATACAATCATGACATAGCTTCTGAAATTTAACAATTTCACCAGGTATCTTGAAGTGCTATGCCAAAATAAACATTGTCAGAAAAGTTACTTATTACTGATCCATGATTAAAGCCAGTAATTCGTCTTTGTGATTGTCTTCAATTCATTCTGTATACAATCGTTGCGCAAACAATAGCCAACATGTGTTTCTTCTTTAATGTATACACATCCAAGCAGCAGACAATGTAGTGGTTGATAAAAGATTCTCACAATTTAATAAACATCGAAAAATGAAAGCCGCCAACATGTTTGCGGAGCTTGGTGGTGTTATTAGATGCAATCAGTTGACCAATAAATAATGTCCGCTATATTAGCTGGAAATTGAAAGAATATTAAATTGTACATGCATTCAGCTTAAAATTTTGTATGAAAGTGACTTATGACCATTGCAGACCTACTGCACTTAGTTCTCAGGTTTTACATGTGTATGGTGTTTGCTTATGAACTCATTATTAATTTCCTATTTTTTATAAAAATATTTTACTGTTATGGAAAAGCAAGTTCACAAACGCAAGTCGTTTTCTGCAATGATTAGTATAGTAGTTTTCACACATTTCTTTCCATATTCACAATATCTGAAGTATGTGCTGATTCTTAATTATTCTTGCTGTAGTCGTTCAAACGAGTAGGCGCACAAGTGTTAATTATTGGAAATTTACAATGGATAAATGAACACAGAAATGCATATGAGAACAATTTAGCAGTATGAAATGTTTACAGATACTTTTCATTGACCCTGGAATGTAATGAACTGTACACATGCTTCGTGTTAACCTAATTTTGCTGTTAATTTTTCCCATTGAATTCAGACACATAATGATCCGAGACAAAATTATTGAATAGTTTAAATATGTATGCAGTTTTTGCAATGGAATTACATGTATTATGGATTAATTGCAAGCCCCAATGGTATGATATCAGACGGCAAGTAAATGGTGTTAATACTCTCTTCATGCTATATATTAGAAGCTGAATTCAGACACAATGATCTGGGACAAAATTATTGAATACTGTAAATCTGTGTGCAATTTTTGCAATGGAATTACATGCATTATGGATGAACTGCATGCCACAATGATGTTGATATCCTATTCATCATATACATTAGATGTGAATACACCTATATGTGCCAACGAGTTGTTCTCTAAAAAAAATGTAAAATACTGTAAAACCCTGTATTAACACGACCCCACTATGTATGAGATCAAATTTTTTGGACCCCACTGTATTGTAATAACACATACTATGTAAACTGTCTCTCAAACTTTGCATCACGTAGAATTTACCTATTTTATCTTTAAAAATTCTTTTTAAAGATGACAGCAGCATTAATATACAAAATCTCTTTCTCATAATTAAAGTTATCCAAGATCTGGACAATAGTAAACCAAACAGATGAAAAATATGGCTTCATGAGCAGCAAGTAGCCGAGTCAGTCAGATGCAAGATCACCTCATTAATATATATCAATATTTCCCATTACTGAAAATAACAAGATCCTGATGATATAAGCATATATTCTAGGTTTGATTAGATGACAAATTTGGTTTTCAGAATGGTAACAAGTTCAGCTAATCAAATGAAAGATCACCTCATCAATATGAATATTTCACTCATTACTGAAAAGGTTCAAGATCCTGATGATATAAGCATATATTCCAAGTTTGATCAAAATCAAAATCAAATATAATAATCACATGCCAGATCACCTCATTAGCATAAAAGGTTTTTCTGAGATTTTAGTTATATAAACATATATTCCAATTGAAGTCATATCAGAAATATGGTCTTCAGAGTGGTAATAAGCTCAGTCAGATGCAAGATCACATAATTAACATGCATGGATTTCGCTCAATATTGAACATTTCTGATATCTTAATGATACAAGCATATCTTCCAAATCTGATCAAATTCGAATAAGAAAGACTTATAGAGAGTGAATATTGTCAACCAATCTGGTGTTATGATTGCCTCATTAATATGTATGGGTCTTGGTCATTATCAAACTCTTAATAAATTTTGATTATGCATTACCAAACTTTGTGGACAGCCTGCTCTTGGTGTAAGGAAGAACCCTATCAATTTCTGGATCAAACGGTCATATGTATCACTGTGACTGAAAGAATAAAAAGGGTTTCTGTACAGTAACTTGAATTCTCCATCATCTACAGTTACCAACTATGTGGATGGCTTGCAACTGGCATAAGGAAGAACCCAACTCATTTTTGATCTGTCAGAAGGTCAAAGGTCAAGGTCACTGTTACTAACAAAATAAAAATTGTTTCCAAAAAGTAACACTGGTTCTTCATGACACACCTCAACCAAGCTTTATGAATATCTTGCATATGGGGTACGAAAGAAGAATATGACAGCACTCTTGTTAGTAATGTTAGCCATATTTGATATCAGATTAGTAACAATGGAACAAATCTGATGCCTGGATGCACCTCTAAAATTAAGTGAAAATTTGTCAAGCTGATTTTTTTAATAAGTTTTAAATAATTGTGAATGAATGACAAATTATGCACAATATACATATACCTTATTGTTCTATATAAAAAAAGAGAACAATTTGAAATTCCAAGTCCTTTCTTTTCCCATAAAACTCCATGCTTGCCTAGAAGTCAATATCAGAATTGTCATCCCCAGACTTATACCACACTATAAATGACAAAATGTATAACTTATTCAAAGTTATTGCTTCTTCCAAGATAGTATATTTTATTTTATACTTCCATTAGAACAGTTTTCATTATGGACAAAGTAAACTAGTTTTCTTAACACAGATGAAGAAGCTATTCTATTCACTATTGAAGTAATGGACCATTAAGCTGCAGACTTAGAGACAACAAAAAAATGGATAGCATTAAGGCAGGTATATGCATATCTTATCTAATTTGTGAATACTGAATGAATTCTGGGCTGGTGAACTTTGGGAACTTTGAAGCAGAGAAGTCCTTGATGGGAGACCGGATTTTTATCCTTCTGATGTGAGTGTCTCTGCCATTCTGATGATTGGATAAAACTGCTATCTGAATCATGAATGTCCTGATGGGTTTTTCATTAACATCCTTCAAGTTAACACAGACCCAGCCTACTGGCTCACACAACTCCACCTGCTCTATCTCGACTAGATCATTGAACTGTGTCCCTGCACGTATAGAGATTCTGAAGAAGAAAAAAAACAAGAAATATGCACCCTAACATCTTTCAAATTATTTTTTTTTAAAACTTATATTATCACCTGTAACAGTATCATGCAACAATCCATTGCAGAAATCCACTGTCTGTATTGTCAGAGTCAGAAATTCATTCTTATGGACAAGCAAGTTATGTGTGTCCTGTAACTTTAGTAACTGTAGTTTCCATTTTGTCTGAGCAATTTTTACACAAGCGCCATTCATACTTACCAGTGAGTAATATATGGGTACATTATATATTTACGTAATTTATTGATTAGGACTGAAACCAGCTGCAGCTTCTATGGATACAACCAATGGAAGTAGACCAATGGTTTGAACCAATTGTTAGACTTCTTGAAACCATTTTGCACAACTACAATGAATTTTCTTGGGAATGCATCTGGATGGATCATTTTCTAGTAAAGCAAGGGCCAAATGTTGAAAGGTTGAATGAAAACTCAACTAAAAGTACTAAAACTGATCTTGACTATGATGGGCAATACAATTAAAAAAAGAATAATGGGAGTTAAAAGATTCTTGGCAGGAGTTTACTTGGCTGGAGCCCAGTGAAAATGGAACAGATGCATCTTGTATAGTTATGCCAATGTAGTCATGTAGGCACATTTACTCATCTTAAATATAAATTGTTCTTTTAAAATTTAATACTAGTATAGTATAACCAAAGTCTTTTCAGTCCTGATTATTGAAAACTATGCACCTTAACTGTTACGAAGAAACTTCCAGATGAAAATTATCTATGACTATGGACTTTTACAATGATGGCCAGGCACTAGACTCTATCAAGAAACAGCATGGTGGATCTAATCATCACAATATAGGGTAGTACAAATTTGTTTTCAAAATGAAAAGCTTTCACTGTGACATCACAGTGTGCAACATTCCATCCAGATTGTACTGGATCACACCTTTAGGTTGATCTCATCCTAAAATGTCCACATATTTTAACATTGATTTTGCTGTAATTACTTTGCAGGGAGAATAAATAATGACCTTCCAAAAGAATGTGGATGTATTTAGTGTATGATGATCCAAATAAAGTGGACAACTGCCATTTAAAGGGATGAGTAATGAAATTCTAAAACAGGGCACCCATTACTGAAATAGCCGGTATTCAACACTTACATGACCTATATGACTTTTACTAGACTATATGTAAGAGATACCCCTCAACTGCAGATAAAACCAGTGAAAAGCACAATACATGATAGTTAAACAATGGTTCTGGAACAAGGCATCTCAAGCATAAAGCCAAACAGCTGAGTTCTCAGCCTGAAGCACAACTGTGTACAAGCTAGTATGAGCCTGAGAGAGTTGATTTTGTTGTTGTTGTAGGGTTTAACACTATTTTTCAGTACACGATAGGCTATACATGGCGGCCAGTATTAATGGTGGAAGAAGAACCCGGGAAAACCCAGGAAAGAACCACTCACCCAAGAGAAGCTACTGACAAGCTTTCTCATATACACACATTGGCTGAATCCGAGACTGGAACCCACGCAGACAGATGTGAGATGGCAGTGATCCGTAACGGGGAAAGCTTTAGACTACTCGGCCACTCATGGCCCCTGAGACAGCTGATGTAAACTTTTTACAGGACGTCTTTGATAAAACTGGGGACAGCAATGCCGATTAGAAGTGAAGCAGGCCATAGCTTCAGATCATTGTTCTCTTCAATAATCAGTATGGACTGATGTGTTTGTAACATTTAACTTTCTTCAGAGTTAATTTTCTAATTATTTTAATTGCCAAAACACTGATTCAAGAAAAAAACAAACAAATTACTTAAGGGTTTGTGTAAACTTTATCATTTTCTCACATTTGTATTCTAAATACACCTTTTATAGCAGAAGGAAGATAAGTTTAAATAGCCAATATATTTTACATGTCACAGATACATTCTGTATGCATTTCAATGTACAACTTTATACAAGTAAACATTTTAAAAGTCCTGTCTTCCACTATTCTTTAACTTTGAAAACACAGACAAGTGAGTCCTTTATATGGGAAAGTAAACTTTTTATGTTGTTTGTCCATGGACAACTTGATTTTGAAACATTTCTGCACCCCTGAGCCGAGTTGAAGAAAATGATGGAAATATGATTTCTCATAATGGAGTGAACCTATGTCATGAATGTAAAAAGCATGCTGAAAAAGTTGAACAATAATGTTATTGGTTTGGTTTTGTGTTTTACAACACAGCAACACCAATAGGTTATTTAGTGCCTAGGCAATCAGAGTAAAATCCCTTGCACACGGACACACCATGGTAGCCAAGTCAGGCTGATCTGACAGAATGATTTCAAACCTGCACCATTTCAGTCACGAGTCCAGCATACTAAGCAACCATGAGTCCACAACAACGGAATAAACCAATAATTTTTTAGACTTCACCATCTAGCTCTCACATTCTTCCTCCATTTCAAAATCCACCTTTTGCCACAAACTGTGGTAAAAGGAAAGTCTGTTTTTAAAAAGGAAACATAAAAGTACTTTATGTTGTTGAGATTAATTTGAAATAATAATAACACCTCTTTCAAATAACCCAATGAAAATTCAGAATCCATGTACTATACATCATTACTTTGGACATGTTTCAGAGGACTGCAAACAAAGTCCCAGATAAACATGGTGCATGACATTCAATATTTTTAATGCAGGTACAATATTCAAATCTTATTCAATCCAACAATACTTTTACTTGTGTCAGCTCCCACCTATTGGGTGTGTAGCTCTCATCCGCCTTGTAATCTGTGTAGAGACAGACATCTTTGATGGTGGTCTTCCTGCGAAATTGAATATTAATTAGATGTGGCTGGGGGCCATCTGACTGCCAGTATGTGTCGTATGATTCATCCCTCAGTTGTTCCACACCAAAACCTATAAACACATGTATTATTTTTTATATACAGTAAAACATTGCCCAACAATACCAGTAACCTTGTAATGAAACCAATTTTTCTTTTACCAATCAAAACTCTTAAGATATTCCTATGCATCATAACCCTGGATGGCAACAAGCAATTTGAGACTGATTGCCCTTGAATTTTACCCTGTAAAAAATGTGACCCTCACTGCTACTTAGCTGACCAAAATGTCATACGTGTATGAAGCAATCACTATTTAGCAGCAAGCTATGGTTTATATCTCTGTTATGAATAGTGTCTTCTAACATGCCAAAAGCTCTTTTCTTAAATGCAACTGGACATGCAGAAACCTGATACTAAGCCCACACACACCCTTAAACAAGACCACTTGTACTGAGTCCTGCTAGTGAACATATTAACATGGTTCTACTATATGCAAAAATCTATTATATATACTTGCTTGTAAGTTGACTTGACTAAGTTGACCCACCACCCCATTTTATTGCTACAAAAAAGCCAATTTCTCTTTGACCCTCCTATAAGTTTTTTTTTGTTTTTCAAGATGGGAAAAAATAAACACAAAACAGTGTAAACTACAATTATATTATTGAATGAAATAAGTTACAAATAAACTGAAAACGTACTGTTTACACTCGCATAAAAGCCCATTCGAATATAAGCATTTTATTAAGCTGTCTCCTCAAACAGAATAGGTAAAAGTTTCACAAGTGCATGACTGCACATAAGCCAATCCATGTCCAGTCATACTGAAAAATCTTATTATTAACTTTGGGAGTTACTGTTAGGCTAGAAAAGGTAGTTTTATGTCTGGAAAAGGTTGGGAATCTTTTTTTAAATTTGTGGCAGGAACCCTGAGCACAGAAGTCCTTGGGGTTCAGGTTAAGTATATGATCTCATCTTCTCTGCATTAACAATATACACCAGTAGTCAACAAGAAAACTTTTAAAAAATTTCAATTTTAGACCTTTTCCAGGCTTTTATTTTTTCCTGAATTATTCATCTTATATGTGAGTATATACAGTACAATTTGTCCATCTTTGTATAGTAAAATCAATTAAAATTCATAATGCTTGACATTTTAAATCCATGAATTTAGCTATAGGTCACATACCAGTCTAGATATTGTAGTTCAGAGTGATCCAAGTCACAATATCCCATAATACGTTAATTCCACAAATCTTACAAATAAATAATGAATGTTAACTTATTAACCCCTGGAAGTTTTTGTCATTTTCACCTGAAATGCAAGTAGGTCACAAATTTTGGGGACTATTTCTGAATACATCCTAAAACATCAACTTCCAAGAGATTTCAGGTTAACATAATACCTAGCTGTGTTAGAAATGTTTCTCATTGGCTATTTGGCTCACGCATGAGCAGAAGGGTAAAAGTTGGATTTTTTATATATACATTTTTGTATCCAGACCACATTTTATTCCAAATGGCCATCTTATCCTACTTTTGCAAAGGTTCAACTGTCTGTTTGCAGTTCAAACCCATCTACCTTTGATCAGAGGCCAAAAAGTCTAAAATCCATACACAAAATCAAAGTCCAAATTATTCGGTATCATTGTAGAGCAACATCTGTCTACCTTTCTATAATACCACCCACTTTAGTGTATCTTAAATGCTCTTGATGCTACAGAGCTCGGAAGTAGGCTACTACCTCCTGACTTGTAAACAAGGTGCCAGGGGTTAATGAGTTAAGTACACATTTCTTTTATTCACAATATCCTACAGACATAACTAATCTTATCGGTTATAATGTCTAAGAATATATCTTCATTGTCTGATAAAAACTGTCTTTACAAGCCAAGCGAGTAAGGTCAAACCAACACAGGAATTTTTAGAACTCTACTTGGCATTGAACAAGTATAAAATTCATGTTGCGATCAAAAGGATTGTCAACTTCAAAACAAAGTAAGGGCTGCCTTTACAAGCCAAGGGCTTATTGGGCCATCTGAACTGGCAGAAGACATGGGCAATATTACTTTGGAATTAAATCTAACTTATGGAAAAAAAGGATTAGAGAAATTAAATAAAAAATTCTACTGCAACAAACACGGTGTTTATACAGCAAAACACAAATATTAATACAAATACAGGTTTTTGGACCTGCATGAAAATGGAAGCAATATATTTGCTAGTAAACACCCATAAACAACACTGACAGAAACTTCACTTTGCAGTGAGTAGTATTTAATTTACCATTAATATTTTCAAGTTATCAAAATCAAAATAACAAGATACAATTATTATGTATATAATACCATCATGAAATGGATAAACAGTGCATACCATATATGCATTTGTGAACTGGAATTGTGGCCTGAAAACGTGCAAAGAAATGAACTGACTATTATTATGTACTGCAAACATCAAGTTTCCAACATTACCCATAGATTTATGAAATTGTTTTTGCATGTCATACTTATAAGATTACCCCTATTCAGGATGAATTGAATTTTCAATATAAAAAGGTCAAGCGAATGTATATGGTGCCATTCAACATAAGGAAATCATCAAATAGCTAATTCAATACAGACTGATATCAAATCTTCACATTCTTGAAAAGGCACACAGACAATGCCAAACTGATACTTAAAGGTACTGTATAGTAGAATGGCATTTTGCAGACATCTAGAAATGTGACCACAGAACATGAATCCTCATCAGAGACCCTTGCTGACCTACATCCAAAACTAAACAAAGGTGTGACAGGACAGACAGGCAACACTATACATAATACCCTTCAACACTCATGGCAGGGCATAAATAGTACATTGTGACTGTTGCTTCACATCGTTCTGTAAATACTTTTGCCAAAGTGCACACAGAAACAAGAATTACAGTACTTGTTATAATGCTCTCCATGGGAGCCACTGATTACATAAATTATCCTTATAATGAGAACGCCTTATAATAAAGTACTGTACATGATGTGGTACTCCCTCATTATAATGCTGCCCATGTGAATAATTGAGTACATTACTTTAAAGTGAGAATGACTTATAATGAAGTACGTGATACAGTACTCCCATGTTATAATGCTGCCCATGTGAATAACTGAGTATACTATTTTAAAGTGAGACTGCTTTATAATGAAGTATAATGAAGTACATGATACAGTACTCCCATGTTATAATGCTGCCCATGTGAACCAGTGAGTACAATACTTTATAGTGAGACTGCCCATGTAAATGATTGAGTACAATACTTTATAGTGAGACTGCCTTATAATGAAGTACATGATACAGTACTCCCTCATTATAATGCTATCCATGGAAGTTACAGAGTATATTGCCTTACACAGAGACTGCCTTATAGTTATGTACATGATACATGCAATTTTACTGCCACTTTGACTTAATGAAATGGGGATCCATGGTTAGACATAACAGAAACCATGTTATAATAAAGGAACTTGTAATGACAAAGTTCTGTACCTGGTTTGCATGAAGACAGGGACCAAACTGCCTGATGTCCAACTTCTCTAAGTTTTCCCTCCTTTTCTTCCTTGAACACATCAAGATCCTGACTGGCAGTGAATTTGGTGGCCATCTATACATAGAAAAGTTGAGACATCATAAGACAAATATATCTGTAACAAAAGGTCAAATAAAACCAGTACTGCAGAGCATTAAGAATTCAAAGTGCTATAGGCACTATCTAGTAAAAAGTCAAACTGCACAGACCCAGATCTGCCATCACATAATGTGTCAGTAGATCACGGTTGATGCAGTTTGATATGAGTAATCAGAAGAACAAATGAAATATGCCCTTACCTGCCAGTGCATTATGCAAATGCGCAACAGGATCTATGCTGTTTGCAGTTGGACTCAACTTGTAAGTGAGCATGGCTGTTGTGTTAATCAACTCAAAATGCTCAACCTGCCACCAACATGCAGACTATGTTAAATACTTTGTTTGCAAGTACAATCATCAATACTCCAATAATTAGGTTTTAAATTACACTATTCCCTCACTATAAAGGACCTCAGTATACTGCTTTCCTTAATATAATATAGGTATGATCATGGATCCCATTTAATTCTTTGAATTATATTTTAGTTGCTAAACTTTATTTGAATTATTTCCCTAAATCATATAAAAAGTTTTGTTCTATAGTTGCTACATTGTATTTAAATTATTCCCTAAATGTTTGTTTTTGGCTAATGAGAACCCCTGATAACATGACTCCAAAAACTTATTTTGTATTCTTAGTCACTATGATAACACATTGTTGGAACATTCCTCATTATAAGACACCCTCCCTTATAACACAACTTACTTTTATAACTCCTATAAGCAGCACTGTAAGGTGGGAGCACTGTAACCAGTCTACAAATTGCACTGAGGAGTGGTACATATGTTTAACTGGCACTGTGTGTTGATTTTTCTCCATTTATATATCTATATTACATGATTTTGTAAACAACATATTTACATAGCTGATATTTCTCTATGATTTTATATTATGTTTCAAGATCATTATTACTGGAGATAAATATGTTTACTTGAATCTGAATTTTGGACATTAGTTTTTCACTTAGAAATTCTTGATTTTGTTGACAACTTAGATCAGAAAATGGACCTTTGACCCTCATTCTGATATCATAATTTGACTTATTTTTTTTCTTCATAAATACAAGAGAAGTAATCAGATTTACTCATTCCTATTTTAATATCAATCTTTATAAATCAATTTTAGTTGCAATTCAGTTAATGTCTGAGATTTATGTATTTAAATTATTCAATGGAATTACAAAGTGCTCAAAACTTTGTAACTCAATCACTATTTTTGGATTATTGTGAATTCATTCAAGGACAATTGGGATTATATCACTGTGACACATCCAAGACTGTTGGCACACTAGTACAATCAAGACTACTGGCACATCAGTATATTAAACTGCATTTAATTTCCAGTTTAAAAAAGATGATTGCAGAAAATGATCGATAAACAGATGTCATGTAGATTCTAGGTCATGTAGCGGAGTTACTCTGATATCATGATAATACAAAAAAATATCAAAATGATGGCATATACTTGTTCTAATATCATTAGCATCCTAATCATGATGGCATATACTTGTCCTAATGTTGGGAACTTGAATGTATAAACTGAGCAAAGTGTAAATCAGCTTGAAAAATGGATGCTACTTTCATGACTCCCATTCTGCCACCTGTGCCCTCCAACAATGGAAACTTACCTGAGAGAATTAAAGCAATGATCTGTTACCACCTAGGATGGGGAAGTAACACCAGGGTAGTCGGTGACAATAGGGCCCACCAACATGAGCATGAAATTACATGTCAAAAACAGACTGTTTAAACAACTCCAGCTTTTCCAACAAAAAAATAATAAACCATGTGCAACAAAGTTTCAAAGTCAACATCTGTCATTTGTAGAAGCCAGCAGTTAAAAACAACATTAACATACTTAACATTCAGACTCTTATATGCTTTCATAAATTTGGTCTCTTGGTTCTTGCCAAATATGGTAATCATGTGATCTGACTCTTGTATAACATCATGGACATTATTTATATGATAAACTGGTTAACCGATTTGTTACAGTGATATCCATTTTAAGAATATATAGATTTTATTTGAAAACATGGGAAAGCCATATCTGGAAACAGTGGTATTTATGGTTGCCTTTTTAAAACAGTGTACTCCAGTGCTCAAAGATCAGATAGCGCCATGCCTGGGGCTACAGTAATTTCAGATCCTGTATTCTAAGTGCCTGTTGGGCTTGTTAAAAAAAAAAACAATCACATTTGTCATAGAAAACTTTGATTGTGCTGATGAAATAGAGAAATGTATTTTCAAAATGTTGATATACTGCCATAACATGGTGCAATCTGATTAAAATCAGATCACTACTGTCCTACATGAAATGGAAATCTGATTTTAATCAAATTGTAATATGGCATTTCATGCTAAAACATGATTTTGTACTCCCAAAACCCCTGACACAGGTCATGTTTCGAGAAAACAAAGTTTTCAGTATACTTTGAAAATAGACCAAAAAACACTCCACTTTCAGAATATGCCCATTACATGTGGAAAATATAAATGGTAAACTGACATGATTGATGTAAAACTATCCTTTGGGCAGTTTAAATAGAAGTAATTAAAAGACAATGCGGTCAGAAATTTACTGCAATACAAACCACTCCAGTAACCTAGTAGTTAGAGCGTCCTCCTCGGATGTGGGAGGTCGTGGGTTCGATCCATGGCCGAATCATACCAAAGATTTACAAAGATGGTACTAACAGCTGCCTCGCTTGGTGCTCAGCATTAAGAGGTAGGTGTTAGGACTGGTCAGCCGGGTGTTAGGATAATGTGACTGGGTGGGACATCATGCCACATGTCTGTGATATGCCCCAGTGCTAGACATCACTATAAAAAACTGTCACACTGCAGACATCGTAGCGATATGACTAATTTTTTTTTAAAGCTACATTAAATATCCAAATCACACACACAGGTCAGATATAAACCACCATTTCACACAGTACTTTACTGGCTGACAATAGCTAGTGAGATGTATTTGAAGACTGCATTGGGTGAGCCCATGGTACTAATTTGTATAGGTGCAATCAGGACGTGGAACACCCCCAGATAGGTAAATCAAAGAGATGCTAGATGAGTGTAGGAGAATAAAAGTTATTGCATATCATTGCTGGTTTTTAACAAGTTTCTGAACAGCAGCAACGTTTCTTTGAAGTAAGATTTTACTGCTTCTATAAAATGCAAAGCATGATCATTTGAATTGTAAAAATAGTGTTGAAGTGTGATTCATTTCTGAAGCCAATTTTGGATGAAATTAGCTATCAATAGTTTCAGCAAAGCTGAAGAGAAAAAAATTCAGAACTGGGCAACAGTTTTACCTTGTGAAGCACATTAGCCAAAAAAAAATAAGGTGGGTAGAGGTAATTCATTCTTTGCACATACTGCAAACAACATATTGACATACACTGAGTTCATAAACTAAGTTCTGACCAGGATTCATTCAGAGAATCCAGTAAATAAGTTTGAACACCAGGACCATCCAGTTTTTAGTATGGGTAGCAAATGAACACTGATAACACATGCAATACCTTCAAACCCCTTACTAAACTGCCCATATCGAAAGTGGAGTCCGGGCTTGAGGAATTTCAGTCAGGGCTTGAGAATTGTTTTAAGTCACCAGCCCTGGGCCTGTGTCAAACAATTTTTTTTTTAGTACTGGTACTCGTACTGAGTACTGGTACTGGTACTCCAGAATTTTCCCGAAATCGACTGATGGAGCATAACTAGTAACTTATGTAACCCTAACCACAAGAGTCTGACGTTTTATCAATAAAGTACGGCGAAATCCCCGACATGAAATCACCTGAGAGGTTATATAAATGAACATTCATTTATATAACCCATAAGGAAATTTCATGTTGTCGGAGATTTCGACGTACTTTATTGATAAAACATCAGACTCCTGTGCCCTAACTTATAGTTATCCAGTGTATATATGATCATCACACTATGCAGAAAAATACCGAAACCTTCGAATACTGCGATACCATAGAACCCGCGGTATCGTGGAAGCTACTATTGTATACGAGAAAAACATAAAGACAGAAACCTTAAGCTCCTGTTCTGCAATTTACAAGATACTTAACATACCACAGGTTGATAGTACTTTTCACGAATTTCACATAGATCTGATACTACTTTATGGATTATAAAAATCTGAATTCAAATTCAAAAACATTGAAATAAACACTTTTAGACTGAATTGTCAAACACTGCTTAGAGTTGTCACCCTTTCAACGGCTTTAGACTGGTTTTATACAATTACCTCTAAAATCTGTTAACATGTTTGCAATATTTTCGTAGCAACCATATCATGTAAACCACAGTTACTCTCCATGAGCTCTAACAAAATTGGACATCGGTGCGAAAAGTAACATTGTGTTTGTCTCGTCTTCTTACTGTTCATATTTTTTTCACATTTATGAAAAGAAACGTTAGAAAATTACTTCGAATAAAATGACCATTATTGTTGTACGCTTTTGTCAAGAGTACTTTGCAACAGCGTAATTTGCCTCGAAAGTAGACACAGGCTCTTGATTCTGTGGAAACTAATGCGTATACTCACTGTATAACAGTGAGTATACGAATTAGTTTCCACAGAATCAAGTGCATGTGAAAGTAGATTACAGATGGCAATAACAAAATCATTTAAGTTTGCTTGTAAGTCCATTCGATCTTTTATTTTGCAAACACTATCAGTACAAGTATTGCCTAACCTATTACTATTTTGTTCATCCTTTTATGAATATATAGCTTTTGTAAGAATTGTTATTTGTTTGGGTGTCTACTGTAACGTCCCGCACACTGTTTTGACGTAGTGTCATGAACTCCCAGTTGTTGCACCAAAATACACATATTTTTACCCTTATAATCATGAAGATAAATGTATTGTGAATTTGTATGTGTTTGAATAATGATAAAAAAGCAAAATAAAATTTGTGATTTTTACAGGAATTATTTACATTGTTCTACTTACAGCTCTATTCGTGTAATGAAGTTACTGGTCGTACTTGATTGGACAGCTTTAACTTCCTTTTATGTGTTAATTATATCTTTATTTACTTTAAAATAAACAATGTATATAACATTTCCATTGAAGATATGTAATTACATTTTCTGGATTCTCACGATCATAATCTCACTTTTATATTTAAAGTTCTGATAAATTTGCGATGTATCATACCTGTCAGTCGAACAAAACCAAGTAAGATTGAGTGACGTCAGTAAATGAATTGTGCTAGAAATTGGTAAGAATAATAATATCAAAATGGCTTCCATCAAAGTTTGTTTTGCTTATTATTATTATTATTATTAGAACAATTACAAATTATAATATCAGGGTGTACACGAATATATACACCTAAAACAGTAAATAATTGTGTATTTTGGTTTTTGAGTGTATTTTGGTGTTTCTAATAACCAAACTCTCAAAAGAACACATCTCTCATTGACATCACAACCTCAACAGTAGTATTTCTATAATATGATCTTTACCACAACCACCAGCCTAAACCTTATTTACTTGGCATGTCCCTTCATGAGACCAACACTAAATAAATTTTGTTTAAGTGAGTAGAGCATTTTATAATTTGGGGAAATTTGCACTGTTAAGCAAAGTTTGTTGCTTTAATATTTTCTCAGCATGATGTAAATAACAAATGGGAACTGAAATTAAATCAACAAATAAGTTATCCACTGATTTTTAGCACTGTTAATTCAGGATTAAAATCATTAGGAAAATGAATTTAGGGAAAAAAAACTTTTTGGGGAATCTTTTTCAACAAAATTGAATGAGTTAAATACCAAAATATTTGTTTCCGCATTGAAAATTGTTTGATAGGAAGACAAGACTTTGGTAGTTCAAAACAGTTTCATGATTGCCCATGGGATGCATCTTTACTACTAAAGGTATGGATAAGTTATCCCACTGTATATAATGTTTGTTAGCAAAGGTGTTATCAGTGTATGTCCACCTCTGGCAGGCCTTGTGGAACATCAGTTTTATGAAGAAAAACTTTTTGCTAGTTGGGTTTCAGATTCAGTTCAAGGTCATAATTGTTGTGGGAAGATGCCCAGCAAGAAGACCAGAATAAACGTTTGTTATGCACATATATACAAACCTAAAAATATGTGCATGTTGATGGTTCAATTATAATGTATTGCAGCAAGTGGATTTTCATCAGACACCACGTGCAATTCGAAACTAATGCTTTTGGCATAAAGGGATCATTTGCATAATGTTTGGTCATCATATGGAAACTGGATAATAGTGGTTTACAGTGTAGGAAAATGTACAGTTAGCATTTAGCGATAAAATTTAGAAATTAATGCTTTCATGTTTGCTCAGATATGAAAGTTATCTTTTAGTTTTAAGTGTCATGTCTATAACATTTTACAATTTTTATATTTCTATATGTAAAGAAGCATGAGCACAAATTAGAGTAAATTTCATAAGTATTTTGTGTAGCTACGTTTCATTACTTACAGTAGCAAGGCTGCTGAATGAAGCTTGTGAGATGTCCACTATACAGGATCTTGTGTGGGAGGATCTAGATAGAAAGGCAGAGAGCATAGCTGTCATATATGATGAAGATGATACATCAGGGCATCAGGAACAAAAAGTTAAAATCACCTACAGAGAGTTGCATACCTTGACTAAGCAGGTATGTATTACACACAGATACACGGACAGAATTACATGTATTTTCCATTTGTTCACAAAGAGTGGGGGCCATTTGTTTTGCATCATAGTATACACAGGTTTGATTCTTGCATATACGGGGATAAGTAGTCGTGGATGTACTATCTTACTTTTATTTAAAGGTAATAGACATACATACTAAGTAAGGCTATTGTGTTTTCAAAACCTATATATTAATTACACAATAGTTGGAGCACAAAATTATATCGTTTAAACATTAATCCATTCGCATATCAGACCTGGCTCTTCGTGCTAAATGAGACTTGTTTTCATTAGAGATTAGAAAGAAAATGCGAAATCTTCATAATTTAGTTCAACAATAAGTATTTTCCACAATAATTCAGATTTCTTGCTAACACTATATGCCTGCTTACCTAAGCTTCTGCTCCAACTTGGACAGAACAATGACCACTACATGTATCAAGGGAATGCAAGACAATGTTTATTATAGAATATCAGCTGATGCTAATGCTCTAATTATTCCATAAATTACATTAATGTTATCAAGATTAAAGCAAAATTCAAACTAATTTCCATCCCCAACTTAGTTGAATCACACAGATTTCCTCAAACATCAGTTGTACATGTAGACCAACAGTTTAAAAAATGTATTTCATCACTAGAAAATGCAGAAAGGTGCTAGAATCTAACAGCAGGGGTCTCAAACTCAAACCACCTGAGGGCTGCATGAGGGCATTTTCGATGTCCCAAGGGCCGCACCACCTTTCTTATCTCTCATGACATCTTGTGACACCAATCAATTTGCAGGCCACAGGAAATGGCTTGGCAGCAATATTCCCTCTAAGCAAATGGTAGATATGTGTGCTGAAATGTGCAAGCATTACAGTGATTTTAGCATTAAATATATAGGTCAGAAACGTATGGGACAATGCTATGTTGTGGAATTCGCAAGATGCACTTTAAGGTCTAAGCTGTTTTCCGACTTGACACGTATATGCGAAAATACGGGGGGAAAAACAGCAAATCAGATACTATTTATTTGCCTAAAATTACTACACGTACATATACAAATAAATAAACCATAAATTTGCGATCCTGTCAATGGACTGTTGTAATGAAGCTACATTATAGTGAATGATTATGAAAACCTCTCCATCTCAAAATAGATACACTCACGTCTGTATTGATTCTGTAGGAAAGAAGGGACTGCAACTTTTGATGGTGGGACTCCTATTTTTACCAAAATGGGAGTCCTGGACTCCTTGTTTTGAAATCCTAGCGAGACCTCTTCCTATACTAACCCTGGCACAGATTACAGCCAGCATAAATTATTTGAACCAGTATAGATGATTACACCCATTATAGACAGTTACAACCAGTGTAGATGATTACACCCAGTATAGACAGTTACAACCAGTGTAGATAATTACACCCAGTATAGACAGTTACAACTTTAGTGTAGATGATTTCAGCCAGAACAGACAATTACAACCAGTTTAGATGATTACCCCCAGAGTAGATGATTGTAACCAGAGCAGATAATTACAGTCAGGTAATGTTGATGACTATAGCAGCAGGGGGGGCGAATCCGACATTTTGTCCAATCGTCATTTTGCCTTATTAATACTTTCTGCACTCAGCGGATCCGGTGTCGTCAGCGCCCGGTAAAAAAAAAACGACGTCGTCGTCGGGGGGTCGTCCAATCGTCATTTGGTTTAATTAATACTTTCTGCGCGCCGATCCCAGCGTCGTCAGTGTCCGGTAAAAAAGCGCGACGACCGCGTCGATGTCATTGCCCCCCTGCTAGAGAATGTTACCGCGACGGACACACACAACCAATGTGTATGGGGAAAGTGTCAGTATTTATTTTTATAGGAATTTGACACTTTCCCCATCGTTGATTTTAAAAACTCTTCTGGGGTTGGTACTGGTTTATTCTTTCGTCGGAGATATTCTATTGCCGATCGATACTGTGGACTTCCACAACCGATACAAATTCTAATTTTTCCTCGGACGCCCTTGCCACATCCAAGACAGGGTTGAGGGCCGTCCTTACATCCCTGTTTTGATGTGCAATTATGTACCCCGCAAAACTCACCGTAGCAGTTTTTACCACATTGTACTTTTGATCCTTGGGGGAGCCATTTGCATTTATTGACAGCAAGTGCTGGATTAACCATTATTATTAACTATTAAATAAACATTTAATTAAATATTAAAAAGTATATTGTATAATGGATAATAATTATTCCGATATTGACCTGTTTGGGCGTGGAACATCTTACTACGAGGAATCCCCGGATGAATTTTTTAAGTCCCCGGAAACGTATCACGATGTGCGAGAATACTACCGAAGGCGTTTGGGTCCATCTTGGAGTGTTTCCAGTAAAAAGTCCGCAATGGAACTCCTCACCGTTGCAGACCACCAGTTTCGTGGAGTAATTATCCAGCGTATGGGGAGATTTTACGTGTTCATGGATAACCCGGACATAGTAGAATTTCAGGGGTGCTCCGCTGTTAATGAGATTATTCCGAAACACCGGTGCAGATATCCTACCATCGACGTGGATTCCAAGACGCCATCGCTGGCTGAGTTGTTGTTGTATTTCCATGAGTTAGTTGATTCCATTAATGATGTTCTAGTTTTTGAAACCAGCGGCGGTTATCACATCATGTTGAAAATGATCCCGGTGGATTTCGAGGAACATCAATCATTGTTGAAGAAAGTTGCCGCGGATAGACCAACATGGAATGTTGATACACAAGCTGGGCTGCATAGCATCAAATTACCCGGAACTAGATCGGTAAAACCAAACAGCGTTGATAAGCGATTAATTTATCCTGTTGGATTCACCAGTACGCTGCTATCTTGTCCAGTCTCTGTTCAGCCGTGTTACGAAAAACTCGAGCCTAAACTGGAACCTGAAATCACCGAATGTGATGATCTTACTGCTGAACAAATTCGACAGGTCTCTACGTTGTTGTCCGGACAACCCGATCAGATCACCGGGACTACAAATCAAACCAGCAACATGATATCGCTGGGGCGAGTTGCAGGTTCATTTTGCAATATCTGCCAGCGACGTCATGGATACAATGAGATCGGTGGATTCATTGAGGGAAAGGCCATTGACGCATTTGTTTGTGTTTATTCTGATCAGTTTGTGATCGGTTGTTACAGGAGCACACAAAAAGAGATAATAATACAGCATGATATTGGAACCGCTAGTGACGATAAAACCCTCTACGAAAAATACTTAAAATCGTATAATTACCATCGCGGAGATCACAGTGGTGAATTTCCCAAGAGAATTCCCGATTACACTTACTGCGAAGCACCTATTCATGAGCGCGGTCGGGGATGTAAAATCATTTTCAACGACGACTATATGGACGGATCTTCTTGCGGGCTGGGAAAATCAGAGGCCGCTTGGAAGTCTATCAGAAGTGATCAGTCTATACTGTGTGTTTCATACAGAAAAACGTTTACCAGAAAGACCACCATCGACTACAATCTCGAATCGTACGAAACGATCCATGGAGATATTATATTCGATACAAAAAAGCATCGCAGGGTTATTTCCCAGATAGAATCGATTGTACGAGTCCGGGGAATTCCTGATGTGCTATTGTTGGATGAGTGGCACGGAATCCTTCGACAGGTAGTCTCATCAAGTCGCGACAAACAAATTTGGGGAACACTGGCATGGTTGATTTCATCTGCGAAACGGGTAATTGTGCTGGACGCAGATGCTAACAATGACGATCTAGAATTATTCAGAAAGTACTTAAATCGCCCGGACATGAAATTCATCATCAACGGATATCAGCCCGATCATGGTAAAAAATTCATTGTGGAACAGTCTCACAGAGACAACTACAATAAACTGTTAGATACATTACAATGAGGAAATCGTGTGGTTGTATTTACACACAATAAACGACGCGGAAATTATTCTGTAGAAACACTTGCTAGATTGTTACAGCACTTAGGATACCGCGTGAAATACTATCACGCCGATACCAACTCGGCCGGAAAACAGCAGGACTTTGATAACATTTCAACGGCATTTGAGTACATCGATGTAGTGATTTACAATCATACCGTTGAGGCCGGGGTATCCATTGTGGACCCGCGATTCAAGTACATGACGGTGTTTTCTGAAGAATTAGGTTCTGTAGAGGCGACCAAACAAGCTATCCATCGTTTCAGAAATATATCTGAAATACATTATTCTGCAACACGACGACGACAAACAGAGCTTCCATTGACCCGCGATGATATTATTTCCACAATCGAATCACATGAACGGGATTTGTCGTCGACGGAGTTGCTGTTTAGAACCCCGAATCGCTGTGACGTACATACCGGTTACGGACACATGTTTATTAGTACAATTATTGACGAAAACAACTCAAAACACTATTTCACGGGCAGACTCGTTGAAATGATGAAACGAACCGGTTATTCAGTTGAATGGGAATTACCCGATGAATACGAAACATGGAAGGAAAAAAAACAACGGAAGCAGAAACGAGTCAGCGACGCGGTAATCGATGACGATCCACACGTAGATGAATTTTTAAAATCTTCCATCGGAGAGAGAATTGCTGCGGTTAATAGTGAGACTACAAGTGATAAATACCACCAATACGACCCCGAACAGCGGCTAGAGCCATACGAGAAGGCGTTGATGTATCTCAATTACGTGTTTCAAACCGATGTGAGAAAAGTAGATAACTACCAGATAGAACATCTGAATAAAAACGTTTCGCGGCTACAGCGATATCAGCGTGTTGTAGTTGACGAACACAATAACGGTAGCGCTGTAGCAACGACGCTGTGTCGATCCGATAAAATCAATCCCCGGCAACAACTTGAAATTGTCAGAAACGTTCTTGGCGCGTTAAATCTCCCCGATGTAGTTCCGGATCGACTGGATGTGAAAAGTGTTCCTGTGAGTCGTGCCGAGTTAATCAATAGCATCTCTGAGATGCTGGCGCAACCAGACCGACTTGACAAGTATAATACACTATTGAAACATTTTTGCGAGATATTCCCATATGTGAGGTTCAGAAGGGGTAATTTGACAGTAAAAAATATCATTGAAAAAATCAAATCGATTTACAGGGGGTTCGGTGGAAGATTGATATCCGATGATATTAAACACGCAGATCGATCGAATTATACATTGTATTATCCCGACTGGCCCGAATCTGATTTTGTAGACGATCCAACGTGGATTAACGAGACCATCGATGATGTGTGATTTGCTGGAAAGGATGTTACCGCGACTGACACACACACAACAATGTTGCGATTTCATGTATGGTCCGTTAATGGATGGTTTTCCCGATAATGGGGAAAGTGTCAGTATTTATTTTTATAGGAATTTTGACACTTTCCCCATCGATGATGGTTTTCCCGATAATGGCGGAAGTGTCAGTGTAATTTTTTATAGGAATTCTGACACTTTCCCCATCGATGATACGACCTCCACGCTCGATGAAAATGTCAGTGATACTCCCCGTTGGTGATAGTGTTTCCAAAATTCGCCCGCGATGATAAAAACAATACTGCGATTGGTTTTCCGATAATGGGGAAAGTGTCAGTACTTATTTTTATAGGAATTCTGACACTTTCCCCATCGATGATACGACTCCCCCGCGAGTAAGGTGTCAGTATTATTTATTTTGACCGATGATAGTGTTTCCAAAATCACCCCGTGATGCGATAATGGGGAAAGTGTCAGTGTAATTTTTTATAGGAATTCTGACACTTTCCCCATCCATGGAGGTTAATCGCGTTTTCTGGTCGGGTGTTAAATTTTCCATCACGTCGGAAATTATCTCCTCGGTGGTACAATTTTTATCACCGCGAATTACAACCCAATAATCCCCCGCTGGTGACTTAAAAAACGGCTTCCGTGACGTATTGACATGAAAGTGATTATTTGTGTCGCTAATACAACTGAATCGTAGAATTGTTCGTTGAGTTAAATTGACAGCAACCGTGGGTATTTTGGGGTTGGGGCCATATTTTGTTTTATTTTCTCCGGACTCAAGTAAATCATTGACCTGCAGCCGATATTTTTCTGGAAGACTATTAATTGCGTTATTGAATAGAGTATCAACGTCATCGAACCAAGCCCGCTTTTCCCCGCCGATATCACCACGCAACACGATCCATAGAATTCCATCTCGGGCCTGAAAGAAGGGCCGTTGAATTGTGTCCGGGCTTAGGTTAAACCACTTACACGTCTCCGCGGTGGAATCAAATTCGATGATCTTTTTCTCGCTGAGATTTAAACAGATAGTATTAACTCTAGTGTCCTTATAAAATTGGTTATTCGGAGAGATTATTCTGGTTTTGTCGTACCGAAATAGTGGTAATTTCGGTGGTGCTAGTTTAATTCGCCCCGAGGCAACCTCGTCAAGGAAATAACTAGCTTGTCTGGAAAAATTTTCAGCACAACTGTTCATCCAGGATCGTCCAAACCCCATACTACCTGATATCATTTTAATATTTAATTAAATAACAGCTATAATTATAATGTCACTGTTGGAATATCACCCGGTGAAATTCGACAGCGTCATCAGCGATTATAAAAAGTCCTGCCCGAGGATGCCAATCAGTGTAAAATTTAAGAACGGAAAATTTCATGCGGTTCAGAAATCCCCCAGCGGAGATAAATACGATTGTATGGTATTTGAAAGTCGTTCAGCGAAAGCTCGGTTATGTCTCCGCGACAAATATTACCAGAGAATGTATGAAAAAATGTTCCCAAACCATGACGTTAAACGATTTGATACAGTATGGGTACTTACCGAACGAAACTCCGCGTTGGTGGTCTAGTCGCCATCTTGAAGCGCCTTGTCCATGCGGTTCACAAACTTGATATCCTTGCGAGATACCACACCGGGAATTTCATCGATTACAAATTTATCCTCACGAGGTTTATCCTTGCGAGGTTTTTTCTTTTTTCTGCTGTCAGTGGTTGCGACTGGCTCGTTGGTGGTGGCCATCACCGCGTTGTATTCGGTGATTCGCTGAATCAGTAGCGCATTATCGCGTTGTGCTACATCCAATTCCTTCCGAACATTTCCGAGTTCATGCTGAAGTCCACCAATGGTGCGTCGCGTATCATCGTGACGCCGTTGTGCATCATCATGGCGTCGCTGCATATCATCATGTCGCCGCTGTAAATCGTCATAACACCGTTGTAAATTATCGTGGCGCTGTTGTAAATAATCATAACGCCGTTGTATACGATTATAATCGGCTGTGCTATTTTGTTGTATTGACACGTGTTTGAGTTGCTGTTGCAGTGATTTATTCTCGTTGGTCAAATTGTTTAGTTGCCATTGTAGTTCTTGGATGGTTTGTTTATCCGCGATAGCATCCATTGCCGGCGTCATATCACCGGGAACGTCAACGAGTTGTTTTATCTCATCGTCGATTCTGAGATCCATCATCCTGATATCGCTGTCGGGTTCGCTTTTCCATATCTTGTAAATGCGCTGGTAACTAATTTTGTACTGATCAGCTATTTCCGATATCGGTGTATTTCCACGGAGTTTCCTTATTGCATCGGTGTCCTCGCGGGTCAACACACGCCGGTATGGCATTATTACAATGAAAATATATTTCCACCAACAACAACACTGGTTTTTCTAAGTGATTTCCTGGGTTTTTCACCTAACTATAAAAACCCATGATTTTTGGTCGTTTTTTGTGAAAAATACCGATTTGCCCTATGAAACTGACATAAATTTTATTATCGATGTGGCGGAAGTATTCTGAAAACAACCGTGGAAGACTTATTCCGTCGTGGAAATGGCTCTATCATCGATGGGGAAAGTGTCAGAATTCCTATAAAAATAAGTACTGACACTTTCCCCATTTTACTCGGACCCGTACTCGACGTTGATAGTTTCCGTTGCGGTCTTATTCCGTCGTGGAAATGGCTCTATCATCGATGGGGAAAGTGTCAGAATTCCTATAAAAATAAGTACTGACACTTTCCCCATGCGCTGGTGATTTTGTAAACGCCAATCATTTACTAGGGTGCGTTTCACTGAAATTGTAATACCGTCAGCGTGCTTGTTAATTTTACTAGTTGCTACCAACACCCAGGATGGCCTTAGATTGCCAGGGACTCCGATGCCCATGTGATTGTTCGGAATATCCCACATGTCAGATCTATGATTACCCTATATGCCCGCGCCATTACGACGGCACAAAAAATGGCGGAGGTGTTTATTTATATCAGCAAGAACTGCGATTGCAGCATAAATCAGGAAGCATGTTAATGGTAAACCGTTGATGGAAGGATGATGATTTACAAGTAAATTACCTATCGCGGCGATGAGTTACAAAAAAATATTTATCGCGGCAATAAATTACAATTAATTTTTTTCTCTGCGGTAAAAATATATCAGTTGTTTTTTATTGTTGTTGTTATTGGACCCTAAGTAGTTACTTCTGATAGTAACCTTGCAATAACAACAGCAATAAAAAACAACTGATATATTTTTACCGCAGAGAAAAAAATTAATTGTAATTTATTGCCGCGATAAATATTTTTTTGTAACTCATCGCCGCGATAGGTAATTTACTTGTAAATCATCATCCTTCCATCAACGGTTTACCATTAACATGCTTCCTGATTTATGCTGCAATCGCAGTTCTTGCTGATATAAATAAACACCTCCGCCATTTTTTGTGCCGTCGTAATGGCGCGGGCATATAGGGTAATCATAGATCTGACATGTGGGATATTCCGAACAATCACATGGGCATCGGAGTCCCTGGCAATCTAAGGCCATCCTGGGTGTTGGTAGCAACTAGTAAAATTAACAAGCACGCTGACGGTATTACAATTTCAGTGAAACGCACCCTAGTAAATGATTGGCGTTTACAAAATCACCAGCGCATGGGGAAAGTGTCAGTACTTATTTTTATAGGAATTCTGACACCTTCCCCATCGATGATAGAGCCATTTCCACGACGGAATAAGACCGCAACGGAAACTATCAACGTCGAGTACGGGTCCGAGTAAAATGGGGAAAGTGTCAGTACTTATTTTTATAGGAATTCTGACACTTTCCCCATCGATGATAGAGCCATTTCCACGACGGAATAAGTCTTCCACGGTTGTTTTCAGAATACTTCCGCCACATCGATAATAAAATTTATGTCAGTTTCATAGGGCAAATCGGTATTTTTCACAAAAAACGACCAAAAATCATGGGTTTTTATAGTTAGGTGAAAAACCCAGGAAATCACTTAGAAAAACCAGTGTTGTTGTTGGTGGAAATATATTTTCATTGTAATAATGCCATACCGGCGTGTGTTGACCCGCGAGGACACCGATGCAATAAGGAAACTCCGTGGAAATACACCGATATCGGAAATAGCTGATCAGTACAAAATTAGTTACCAGCGCATTTACAAGATATGGAAAAGCGAACCCGACAGCGATATCAGGATGATGGATCTCAGAATCGACGATGAGATAAAACAACTCGTTGACGTTCCCGGTGATATGACGCCGGCAATGGATGCTATCGCGGATAAACAAACCATCCAAGAACTACAATGGCAACTAAACAATTTGACCAACGAGAATAAATCACTGCAACAGCAACTCAAACACGTGTCAATACAACAAAATAGCACAGCCGATTATAATCGTATACAACGGCGTTATGATTATTTACAACAGCGCCACGATAATTTACAACGGCGTTATGACGATTTACAGCGGCGACATGATGATATGCAGCGACGCCATGATGATGCACAACGGCGTCACGATGATACGCGACGCACCATTGGTGGACTTCAGCATGAACTCGGAAATGTTCGGAAGGAATTGGATGTAGCACAACGCGATAATGCGCTACTGATTCAGCGAATCACCGAATACAACGCGGTGATGGCCACCACCAACGAGCCAGTCGCAACCACTGACAGCAGAAAAAAGAAAAAACCTCGCAAGGATAAACCTCGTGAGGATAAATTTGTAATCGATGAAATTCCCGGTGTGGTATCTCGCAAGGATATCAAGTTTGTGAACCGCATGGACAAGGCGCTTCAAGATGGCGACTAGACCACCAACGCGGAGTTTCGTTCGGTAAGTACCCATACTGTATCAAATCGTTTAACGTCATGGTTTGGGAACATTTTTTCATACATTCTCTGGTAATATTTGTCGCGGAGACATAACCGAGCTTTCGCTGAACGACTTTCAAATACCATACAATCGTATTTATCTCCGCTGGGGGATTTCTGAACCGCATGAAATTTTCCGTTCTTAAATTTTACACTGATTGGCATCCTCGGGCAGGACTTTTTATAATCGCTGATGACGCTGTCGAATTTCACCGGGTGATATTCCAACAGTGACATTATAATTATAGCTGTTATTTAATTAAATATTAAAATGATATCAGGTAGTATGGGGTTTGGACGATCCTGGATGAACAGTTGTGCTGAAAATTTTTCCAGACAAGCTAGTTATTTCCTTGACGAGGTTGCCTCGGGGCGAATTAAACTAGCACCACCGAAATTACCACTATTTCGGTACGACAAAACCAGAATAATCTCTCCGAATAACCAATTTTATAAGGACACTAGAGTTAATACTATCTGTTTAAATCTCAGCGAGAAAAAGATCATCGAATTTGATTCCACCGCGGAGACGTGTAAGTGGTTTAACCTAAGCCCGGACACAATTCAACGGCCCTTCTTTCAGGCCCGAGATGGAATTCTATGGATCGTGTTGCGTGGTGATATCGGCGGGGAAAAGCGGGCTTGGTTCGATGACGTTGATACTCTATTCAATAACGCAATTAATAGTCTTCCAGAAAAATATCGGCTGCAGGTCAATGATTTACTTGAGTCCGGAGAAAATAAAACAAAATATGGCCCCAACCCCAAAATACCCACGGTTGCTGTCAATTTAACTCAACGAACAATTCTACGATTCAGTTGTATTAGCGACACAAATAATCACTTTCATGTCAATACGTCACGGAAGCCGTTTTTTAAGTCACCAGCGGGGGATTATTGGGTTGTAATTCGCGGTGATAAAAATTGTACCACCGAGGAGATAATTTCCGACGTGATGGAAAATTTAACACCCGACCAGAAAACGCGATTAACCTCCATGGATGGGGAAAGTGTCAGAATTCCTATAAAAAATTACACTGACACTTTCCCCATTATCGCATCACGGGGTGATTTTGGAAACACTATCATCGGTCAAAATAAATAATACTGACACCTTACTCGCGGGGGAGTCGTATCATCGATGGGGAAAGTGTCAGAATTCCTATAAAAATAAGTACTGACACTTTCCCCATTATCGGAAAACCAATCGCAGTATTGTTTTTATCATCGCGGGCGAATTTTGGAAACACTATCACCAACGGGGAGTATCACTGACATTTTCATCGAGCGTGGAGGTCGTATCATCGATGGGGAAAGTGTCAGAATTCCTATAAAAAATTACACTGACACTTCCGCCATTATCGGGAAAACCATCATCGATGGGGAAAGTGTCAAAATTCCTATAAAAATAAATACTGACACTTTCCCCATTATCGGGAAAACCATCCATTAACGGACCATACATGAAATCGCAACATTGTTGTGTGTGTGTCAGTCGCGGTAACATCCTTTCCAGCAAATCCCACATCATCGATGGTCTCGTTAATCCACGTTGGATCGTCTACAAAATCAGATTCGGGCCAGTCGGGATAATACAATGTATAATTCGATCGATCTGCGTGTTTAATATCATCGGATATCAATCTTCCACCGAACCCCCTGTGAATCGATTTGATTTTTTCAATGATATTTTTTACTGTCAAATTACCCCTTCTGAACCTCACATCCGGGAATATCTCGCAAAAATGTTTCAATAGTGTATTATACTTGTCAAGTCGGTCTGGTTGTGCCAGCATCTCAGAGATGCTATTGATTAACTCGGCACGACTCACAGGAACACTTTTCACATCCAGTCGATCCGGAACTACATCGGGGAGATTTAACGCGCCAAGAACGTTTCTGACAATTTCAAGTTGTTGCCGGGGATTGATTTTATCGGATCGACACAGCGTCGTTGCTACAGCGCTACCGTTATTGTGTTCGTCAACTACAACACGCTGATATCGCTGTAGCCGCGAAACGTTTTTATTCAGATGTTCTATCTGGTAGTTATCTACTTTTCTCACATCGGTTTGAAACACGTAATTGAGATACATCAACGCCTTCTCGTATGGCTCTAGCCGCTGTTCGGGGTCGTATTGGTGGTATTTATCACTTGTAGTCTCACTATTAACCGCAGCAATTCTCTCTCCGATGGAAGATTTTAAAAATTCATCTACGTGTGGATCGTCATCGATTACCGCGTCGCTGACTCGTTTCTGCTTCCGTTGTTTTTTTTCCTTCCATGTTTCGTATTCATCGGGTAATTCCCATTCAACTGAATAACCGGTTCGTTTCATCATTTCAACGAGTCTGCCCGTGAAATAGCGTTTTGAGTTGTTTTCGTCAATAATTGTACTAATAAACATGTGTCCGTAACCGGTATGTACGTCACAGCGATTCGGGGTTCTAAACAGCAACTCCGTCGACGACAAATCCCGTTCATGTGATTCGATTGTGGAAATAATATCATCGCGGGTCAATGGAAGCTCTGTTTGTCGTCGTCGTGTTGCAGAATAATGTATTTCAGATATATTTCTGAAACGATGGATAGCTTGTTTGGTCGCCTCTACAGAACCTAATTCTTCAGAAAACACCGTCATGTACTTGAATCGCGGGTCCACAATGGATACCCCGGCCTCAACAGTATGATTGTAAATCACTACATCGATGTACTCAAATGCCGTTGAAATGTTATCAAAGTCCTGCTGTTTTCCGGCCGAGTTGGTATCGGCGTGATAGTATTTCACACGGTATCCTAAGTGCTGTAACAATCTAGCAAGTGTTTCTACAGAATAATTTCCGCATCGTTTATTGTGTGTAAATACAACCACACGATTTCCTCGTTGTAATGTATCTAACAGTTTATTGTAGTTGTCTCTGTGAGACTGTTCCACAATGAATTTTTTACCATGATCGGGCTGATATCCGTTGATGATGAATTTCATGTCCGGGCGATTTAAGTACTTTCTGAATAATTCTAGATCGTCATTGTTAGCATCTGCGTCCAGCACAATTACCCGTTTCGCAGATGAAATCAACCATGCCAGTGTTCCCCAAATTTGTTTGCCGCGACTTGATGAGACTACCTGTCGAAGGATTCCGTGCCACTCATCCAACAATAGCACATCAGGAATTCCCCGGACTCGTACAATCGATTCTATCTGGGAAATAACCCTGCGATGCTTTTTTGTATCGAATATAATATCTCCATGGATCGTTTCGTACGATTCGAGATTGTAGTCGATGGTGGTCTTTCTGGTAAACGTTTTTCTGTATGAAACACACAGTATAGACTGATCACTTCTGATAGACTTCCAAGCGGCCTCTGATTTTCCCAGCCCGCAAGAAGATCCGTCCATATAGTCGTCGTTGAAAATGATTTTACATCCCCGACCGCGCTCATGAATAGGTGCTTCGCAGTAAGTGTAATCGGGAATTCTCTTGGGAAATTCACCACTGTGATCTCT
The DNA here is from genome assembly GCA_028554795.2 of Sinohyriopsis cumingii. Lineage (NCBI taxonomy): Eukaryota > Metazoa > Mollusca > Bivalvia > Unionida > Unionidae > Sinohyriopsis > Sinohyriopsis cumingii. The sequence goes on along the minus strand of CM068829.1, from coordinate 91,350,377 downwards.
GCGATGGTAATTATACGATTTTAAGTATTTTTCGTAGAGGGTTTTATCGTCACTAGCGGTTCCAATATCACGCTGTATTATTATCTTTTTTTGTGTGCTCCTGTAACAACCGATCACAAACTGATCAGAATAAACACAAACAAATGCGTCAATGGCCTTTCCCTCAATGAATCCACCGATCTCATTGTATCCATGACGTCGCTGGCAGATATTGCAAAATGAACCTGCAACTTGCCCCAGCGATATCATGTTGCTGGTTTGATTTGTAGTCCCGGTGATCTGATCGGGTTGTCCGGACAACAACGTAGAGACCTGTCGAATTTGTTCAGCAGTAAGATCATCACATTCGGTGATTTCAGGTTCCAGTTTAGGCTCGAGTTTTTCGTAACACGGCTGAACAGAGACTGGACAAGATAGCAGCGTACTGGTGAATCCAACAGGATAAATTAATCGCTTATCAACGCTGTTTGGTTTTACCGATCTAGTTCCGGGTAATTTGATGCTATGCAGCCCAGCTTGTGTATCAACATTCCATGTTGGTCTATCCGCGGCAACTTTCTTCAACAATGATTGATGTTCCTCGAAATCCACCGGGATCGTTTTCAACATGATGTGATAACCGCCGCTGGTTTCAAAAACTAGAACATCATTAATGGAATCAACTAACTCATGGAAATACAACAACAACTGAGCCAGCGATGGCGTCTTGGAATCCACGTCGATGGTAGGATATCTGCACCGGTGTTTCGGAATAATCTCATTAACAGCGGAGCACCCCTGAAATTCTACTATGTCCGGGTTATCCACGAACACGTAAAATCTCCCCATACGCTGGATAATTACTCCACGAAACTGGTGGTCTGCAACGGTGAGGAGTTCCATTGCGGACTTTTTACTGGAAACACTCCAAGATGGACCCAAACGCCTTCGGTAGTATTCTCGCACATCGTGATACGTTTCCGGGGACTTAAAAAATTCATCCGGGGATTCCTCGTAGTAAGATGTTCCACGCCCAAACAGGTCAATATCGGAATAATTATTATCCATTATACAATATACTTTTTAATATTTAATTAAATGTTTATTTAATAGTTAATAATAATGGTTAATCCAGCACTTGCTGTCAATAAATGCAAATGGCTCCCCCAAGGATCAAAAGTACAATGTGGTAAAAACTGCTACGGTGAGTTTTGCGGGGTACATAATTGCACATCAAAACAGGGATGTAAGGACGGCCCTCAACCCTGTCTTGGATGTGGCAAGGGCGTCCGAGGAAAAATTAGAATTTGTATCGGTTGTGGAAGTCCACAGTATCGATCGGCAATAGAATATCTCCGACGAAAGAATAAACCAGTACCAACCCCAGAAGAGTTTTTAAAATCAACGATGGGGAAAGTGTCAAATTCCTATAAAAATAAATACTGACACTTTCCCCATACACATTGGTTGTGTGTGTCCGTCGCGGTAACATTCTCCAGCAGGGGGGGCAATGACATCGACGCGGTCGTCGCGCTTTTTTACCGGACACTGACGACGCTGGGATCGGCGCGCAGAAAGTATTAATTAAACCAAATGACGATTGGACGACCCCCCGACGACGACGTCGTTTTTTTTTTACCGGGCGCTGACGACACCGGATCCGCTGAGTGCAGAAAGTATTAATAAAGCAAAATGACGATTGGACAAAATGTCGGATTCGCCCCCCCTGCTGCTACTATAACCAGTATAGACAATTACATTCAGTGTAGATAATTACAGTCAGTGTAGGTAATTACAACCAGAGTAGATGATTACAACCTTTGTAGATAGTTGCATGTGTATGTATGTGTTTGGGGATTTTTAGCATAGCTTGAACAATTTGAGTCATATCGCTATGATACTGCGGTGTGGCAGTTTGTGGAGATGTCTAACAATGGGGCATCATGCAGCAGACATATGGCATCACATTTCTCCCAGTCACATTATCCTGACACCAGGCCGATGAGTCCTAACGCGAACCTCTTAATGATGAGCACTAAGCGATACTAGTACCATTTTTATAAGTCTTAGCAAGACTCGGCCAGGTTTCAAAAGTAGGACCCTATGCATGTTGAGGCGGATGATCTATTATAGACAATTGCAGCCAGTGTAAATGGTTATAACCTGTGTAGACAATAGGCTAAATCAGTAGCATTTACCTTTTGAATGTAAAACAAGGTGTTTCCCATCATCTTTGACATTTTTTGCTGACAAACACCACCAAAATATCACTATTGCAACAATGTTATCTTGTATTAATTGGCTAGTAACATTTGATAAATTCATCTAATTTTACATAAAGTAAAAATGCATGTGTTGAAACAAAACTTGTGTAAACATTTGTACTACATTTATCAGTGGGAATAAGATCATTTATGTTACTAAAATGTGAAGTAGGAACTAATTAGTATTATTATTATTATGACTGTAAGATCATTTATATTGCTAAAATGTGAAGTAGGTACCAATTAATATTATTATTATTATGACTAAGTTCATTTATATTACTAAAATGTGAAGTAGGTACTAATTAGTATTATTATTATTATGACTGTAAGATCATTTATATTACTAAAATGTGAAGTAGGTACTAATTAGTATTATTATTATTATTATGACTGTAAGATCATTTATATTACTAAAATGTGAAGTAGGTACTAATTAGTATTATCATTATTATGACTGTAAGATCATTTATATTACTAAAATGTGAAGTAGGTACTAATTAGTATTATTATTATTATTATGACTGTAAGATCATTTATATTACTAAAATGTGAAGTAGGAACTAATTAATATTATTATTATTATGACTAAGTTCATTTATATTACTAAAATGTGAAGTAGGTACTAATTAGTATTATTATTTTAAATAATCGGATTTAACAGATTGCAGCTCATTTTAGGTGAAAATTAAAAACCTCAATAAACTGAAAACCCCTAATTACTAGGACTTTTATTGGTCTCATGGTATTTTGATTTTGAGAGGTTTACTGTTATTATTATTATTGTTATAGGTATCAGAAGTGTTGAAGACACATGTACAGGCAGATGAAGTAGTTGGAGTGTGCCTAAAACCAAGCCAGCATATTCCTGCTGTGCTTCTTGGGTAGGATAAGTTGAATCTTTTCTTTTGTCAGTGCATTCTTTAAAATGCATGAATATCGGCATTCCAAACTAGAATTGTGTGCATTGGGTCAATAGTTAATTTTTTCCCACTGCATTATTTTAAATAATTTTGAAAATTAAAATAAAGGCATTTATGCAGAATAAGAAAATAGTTCCTCGATATTGTGGGAAAGCTGTCAGTCACTGTCATCAAATTTAGCCACTGGACCATTAGCCTGTAGCCAGTAGTTTTATTTGCCAGATCAGCTAAAATTTCAAACAGCAAGTCTAGCAGGCTAATTAATTTGTTCAAGAGTATATGTACCTTCTTGGTAACATTTTAGAAATTTCAACACCAAAATTGGTTTTAAGACTGTCACATTTTTCATTTCTGATAATTTACAGTTTCAAGAGTTAGTCCCTGTTTTTATACATTATCTGCACTGCAATGTGATCCCATTCATTAATGATTCATTCCAGTGAAAATATTGACCATTTAAAATTCTTGTTCTTGCAGACATTTCTGAATAGTAATAATTGTTTCATGATTACCCCATGCATGGTAATAAACCCATTCCTTTCACAATTACACCATGCATGGTAATAAACCCATTCATTTCATGATTACACCATGCATGGTAATAAACTCATTCCTTTCATGATTACACCATGCTTGGTAATAAACCCATTCATTTCATGATTACACCGTGCTTGGTAATAAACCCATTCATTTCATGATTATGCCGAGCATGGTAATAAACCCATTCCTTTCATGATTACACCATGCATGGTAATAAACCCATTCCTTTCATGATTACTCAGTGCATTTTGATAAACCCATTCCTTTCATGGTTAAATAAACCCATTCCTTTCATGATTACCCAGTTCATTGTAATAAACTCATTCCTTTTATGATTACCCCATGCATGATAGTAAACCCATTCCTTTCATGATTACACCATGCATGGTAATAAACCCATTCCTTCATGATTACCCTATGCATGATAATAGACCCATATCTTTCATGGTTACACCATAAATGGCAATAAACCCATTCATTTCATGATTACACCATGCATGGTAATAAACCCATTCCTTTATGATTACCCCATGCATGGTAATAAACCCATTCCTTTCATGATTACCCCATGCATGGTAATAAACCCATTCCTTTCATGATTACCCTATGCATGATAATAAACCCATATCTTTCATGGTTACACCATAAATGGCAATAAACCCATTCATTTCATGATTACACCATGCATGGTAATAAACTCATTCCTTTGTGATTACCCCATGCATGGTAATAAACCCATTCCTTTCATGATTACCCCATGCATGGTCCAAAACCAATTCCTTTCATGATTACCCAATGCATGGTAATAAACCCATTCCTTCATGTTTACCCCATGCATGATAATAAACCTATATCTTTCATGGTTACACCATAAATGGCAATAAACCCATTCCTTTATGATTACCCAATGCATGGTCCAAAACCAATTCCTTTCATGATTACCCAGTGCATGGTAATAAGCCCATTCCTTCTATGATTACCACATGCATGGTAATAAGCCCATTCCTTCATGATTACCCAGTGCATGGTAATAAACCCATTCCTTTCATGATTACCTCATGGATTGCAGTAAGCCCATTCCTTTCATGATTTCCCATGCATGGTAATAAACCCATTCCTTTCCTGATTACCACATGGATTGCAGTAAGCCCATTCCTTTCATGATTTCCCATGCATGGTAATAAACCCATTCCTTTCATGATTACCCCATGTGTTGCAATGAGCCCGCTCCTTTCATGATTACACCATGCATGGCAATAAACCCATTCCTTTCATGATTACCCAGTGCATGGTAATAAACCCATTCCTTCTATGATTACCACATGCATGGTAATAAACCCATTCCTTCATGATTACCCAGTGCATTGTAATAAACCCATTCCTTTCATGATTACCTCATGGATTGCAGTAAGCCCATTCCTTTCACGATTGCCCCATGCATGGTCATAAACCCATTCCTTTCCTGATTACCACATGTATGGTAATAAACCCATTCATTTTATGATTACCCCATGTATGGTAATAAACCCATTCCTTTCATGATTACCCAGTGCATGGTAATAAACCCATTCCTGTCATGATTGCCCCATGCTTGGTAATAAACCCATTCCTTTTATGATTACCACATGCATGGTAATAAATCCATTCCTTTCATGATTACCCAGTGCATGGTAACAAACCCATTCCTGTCATGATTGCCCCATGCATGGTAATAAACCCATTCCTTTCATGATTACCACATGTATGGTAATAAACCCATTCCTTTCATGATTACCCATTGCATGGTAATAAACCCATTTCTGTCATGATTGCCCCATGCATGGTAATAAACCCATTCCTTTCATGATTACCCCATGCATGGTAGTGGGTTTTTAGTACTTTCAAGGCTGGATTATTGTAACTCAGTTCTGTCTGGTTCATCTCAACATCTACTCCAGAAACTTCAAAAAGTTCAAAACACAGCTGCTCGGATCATACTTAGAGTACCATGATCAGAGCACACCTCCCCGCTGCTCTGTACCCTACACTGGCTATCCATTCGATCCAGAATCAAACACAAAATTTTTTCTCTGTGCTACATGTCACTGTCAGACTCTAATCCAGCATACCTATCCGACCTCACCCATGTGTACACACCAGCAAGATACTTACGCTCCTCTTCTGACAATCGTATACTCATTATTCCCACTATGAAAACAAAGTCATATGGACAGCGTTCGTTTGCATACCAGGGCCCAGAAACATGGAATGAATTGCCCAATGAACTTAGACACAAAGACAGTGATCACATTCAAGAGGGCTCTCAAAACTCACTTATTTCGACTGCAAGAACAAACTTAAAGACCTAATAATGTTTCCTACCTGATATATTCTCAGCATGTTTTTAATTTTTTAATGTTTTTCTAATTTCATGGTGTTTGTTTTTGTAATAATATTATTATATGTTTTTTTATCTTGTAGGAGTTGTCTAATGTTGTGACGCACTTAGAGCTTCTAAAGATTAGGCGCTATACAAAGTCCTCATTATTAATATTATTATTATTATTATTATTATTAATAAACCCATTCCTTTCATGATTACCCAGTGCATGGTAATAAACCCATTCCTGTCATGATTACCCCATGCATGGTAATAAACCCATTCCTTTCATGATTACGACATGCATGGTAATAAATCCATTCCTTTCATGATTTCTCCATGCATGGTAAAAACCACATTCCTACATTTGCTGATTTTAAGAAGTTGGTTTTTTAACAAGGCCTATTCACCTAACAAAAGCTCAAAGCTACTTTTGAAAAACTTTAACGAGCAAGCCTTTGGGCCTGTATTAAGAAAAATGCAGTAAAAGCAACTCTTACCCTGTTGGTTTAGAAAAGTAGTATTAATGTGTCCATCTGTCAGAGTATTTAACAGACCTTGAATTAAGACCATTTTGTCAAAGTATATAAAAGACCTTGGATTAAGATCATTTTGTCAAAGTATTTTAAAAGACCTTCGATTAAGACCATTTTGTCAAAGCATTTAAAAGACCTTGGATTAAGACCATGTTGTCAAAGTATTTAAAAGACCTTGGATTAAGACCATGTTGTCAAAGTATTTAACAGACTTTGGATTAAGACCATTTTTGTCAAAGTATTTAAAAGACCTTGGATTAAGACCATTTTGTCAAAGTATTTAAAAGACCTTGGATTAAGACCATGTTGTCAAAGTATTTAACAGACCTTGGATTAAGATGTACTTGTCATTGTCTTGGGTCTTTTTGGATGTAATATAAGCTGGATGCCATATCACAGCTGGAGAAGTTGAATAGTTTCTTCTTTAAATATGTTCCCCGATCATAATATGTTAGGACAACTACTACTACCTTGCAAGTCCAGCCCTCAAAAACACTTTCTGCAGATGACATTCATTTTGTACAGGCACTCTCATGGATCAGTCTAACCTACATAGTGCCACTAAGCACTTCCTGTGGACACTGTCCAGTTTATCTATGCAATCTCATGAATCAATCTAACCCTCATTGTGCTGCTCTTCATTTCCTGTTCATGATGTCCAGTTTGGTGCTTCAGTATTCAAGCGATGTTGCTCCACTTGTCCTTGAGCTTTTGCCACTCATAGGGAGCATTTAGTTGGCGACAGGTTGGAAGTAACAGGATCAAACTCGTTATGTGCTGTGAGTGTAGTGAGCAACCATCCTTGACTTTCTTCTTCAGCTTTGTCATATGTAGGACAAGAGATGCTGGCTTCACTACCTTATCCAAAGATGAAAACTTGCTCTTAAGTTACCTCGTTATTATTAGATCATACTATGATGCATGAAGACTCAGCCTTACACGCCCGGACTGAGCAAGTTTGTTTTCCACCCACTTCCATTGGAGTTCTGTCTCCTCATTCTTCTACAACACCTGCCTGTTCTACAGCTCCAACATCAAGCGATCATTACCATAGGATGAATCTATGTTCAATTCATCAATTACAAGTCCCAAGCATCTACTGATCCTTTTACTTGCAGACACCTTCCCTTGAATTGTTGTGGTGGTTCTACAAGCCACACACACACCAGTTTTCCTTTGAATACTCAGCAGATGATTTATAAATTATTTGGCCATGGTTTCAATATTGGGTTTTGTATCTTTGGCGATCTTGCAACAGGTGGAGCAAAACATATCTTCAACCACCCCAAATTTCACTTTACATGCATGGGAGTCTGTTTACTTATTAAACATAGTGGCCCAACATACTCCAGCCAAGGCCGCAACAGCAGATATGACCTTATAACTGATGGAGTGAGATGCAGTGCTCTCTACCTTCACCCTTCTTAAAGACGATCATAATTCCAAGCTATGCTCAAAACCTTAATCATCCAGCTTCCTCTTTAATGATCAGGTTGAAAGAATCTGCAAACAAGCCACCAAGGATACCTTCTTTCCCTTTCTTATAGTCTCATCTACAGCATATGGGATTTGCAAGGTGGTCAACAAAGATCACAGGGACTTTCCTGAAACACAAGACAGCGGGAAACAGTCAGATTTACAACCACAGTTCTCCGAAACTGAAGTGGACAAGAAGCAAAGTGATGGCAATCATTTTTGCCAGCATTTACCCTCCTTGTCTCAAACGACATCATCATCTTCATGCTGCCCTTATCACAGATCCTGGCAGGAGGAAGGCTCCAAACATATGCAACTGAATGGGGGAGATTCGCCATGAGAACATATGGACCCAAGAAGTGGTTTGCAATGGACTCAGTATCACTTTCAGCATACATTCTTCTTTATCCAGGGTTCACTCAACTACAAACATGGCACTCTTCACTTGGTGATTGAGTTAAGTGAAATCAGTCAACTCATTTGCACTCTTTGGTTCATTATGGAATGCAGCTTCAGGTTCTAAATCCATTAAGGAGCTTATGTTATCAGTATAGATTTACAAGAGGCATGAATTCACATCCGCACCCACACAGCTTCCAGGAAGTTCCTGTGGTTTACCTTCAGGACTCCATTCTACAAATCAGCAGGTGACTTATATCTTGGAGAAAGACATGATATCCCCTGTTACTCTCCTTCTCATCCTCAGTCTCCTTGTCAGTACAGACATCTCTGATCTCATACCGTTTCAGGAGTTTGGTCATTTAGGGTTGGAGCTCAACACTCAAGTAAACAGAGTATGTCTCCCACAGGAATGGGAATTGAATAAGTTCAGTGGCTTCCTTGCTTATACAGAACATTGCACTCACCAGAGAAGTCTTTCGCCTGCTGGGTTTGCTCAATGCAGCAGCTGCTGTCCTAGTCCTAGGTCACCTTCTTGGGATCCCAATAAAATCATTCTGTGGTCTCTTTGGATGTGAACACAGAGCATGTGGTGGATGCCATTGAATTGTGGCCCCATCAGGAATGCCATTTACATATCAACATTCTCGAGATGAAAACCGTTACGAAATCTTTACATTGGTGGCTGAAGAAGCTACATATGAATGGAATTCTCATTCTTTCCAACAAGTCCACTGTGATGACTTATCTCAAACAGCAAGGCAGAACTAAGTCTCCAGACCTTTGCATTGTTGTGTGGGATTTTCTTAATCCATATTCAAGTTTGACATATCATTGGCCAACTATATGTATTAGTGGACACATTGTCCCACAAAAACCAGATAATACAAACAGAATGATCTCTTCATCCCTTGGTTTTCATTCAGTAGGTGCCCAGTGGGATGAACCAATGGTGGGCCTATTTGTGACAAGATGGAATACAGACTCCCAACATTTATCTTGCCCACTCCTAGATCTGGGCCAAGACAGCCGATGTTCTTTCTGTAGATTGAAATGACTTAATATATATTCTTACCCTCCAGCACCTACACATACACCCTCCCAGCTTCCTGCAGTTGCATACATATAGAGAGTGTTCCTTACACTCATTAGTAATTGAAGAATTCACTAGATTTTGTTGCCATTTCCATTGTCAAGGGGAGATTACTCTAACTGCCACCTATTTGGACAGGTAACTTTAGCTTTTTTTGCTAAAAGGTGTTTCCTTTCTGGGAGTGCATGATTTGCAAGGTAGTAGTAGTTCTCCTAAGGTATTATTATCAGGTATTGTATTTGAAGAAGAAAACTGTTTTATGAGAAAAATTGGTTTCTTTCCCCTGTAGAATCCTGGATGTGGGCTGTAGTTTATACTGTTTTGACGGAGCATCAGGTGTGAAAGCAACAGTATCCACAATCAGAAGACTGCATGTTCAAACACTGCTGCTGAACCGTCATATCCTGCAGGTTTGCACAGAATCTTAACTACTCCAGGGTAATTATTTAGTCAGATTCTTGACTACTCCTGGTTAATTGTCAAGGCGTAATCTTACCTACTCCTGGGTGATTATTAAGTCAGATTCTTGACTACACCTGGGTAGTTGTAAAGTAAGCATCTTGACTAATCCTGGGTAATTATAAAGTCAGATTCTTGACTACTCCTGGGTAATTATTAAGTCAGATTCTTGACTACTCCTGGGTAATTATTAAGTCAGATTCTTGACTACTCCTGGGTAATTATAAAGTCAGATTCTTGACTACTCCTGGGTAATTGTAAAGTCAGCATCTTAACTAATCCTGGGTAATTGTAAAGTCAGCATCTTAACTAATCCTGGGTAATTATTAAGTCAGATTCTTGACTACTCCTGGGTAATTGTAAAGTCAGCATCTTAACTAATCCTGGGTAATTATTAAGTCAGATTCTTGACTACTCCTGGTTAATTGTCAAGGCGTAAGATACTCCTGGGTAATTATTAAGTCAGATTCTTGACTAATCCTGGGTAGTTGTAAAGTAAGCATCTTGACTAATCCTGGGTAATTATTAAGTCAGATTCTTGACTACTCCTGGGTAATTGTAAAGTCAGCGTCTTAACTAATCCTGGGTAATTGTAAAGTCAGCATCTTAACTAATCCTGGGTAATTATTAAGTCAGATTCTTGACTACTCCTGGGTAATTGTAAAGTCAGCATCTTAACTAATCCTGGGTAATTATTAAGTCAGATTCTTGACTACTCCTGGGTAATTGTAAAGTCAGCATCTTGACTACTTCTGAATAATCATAAAATCCAAATATTGACTATTCCTGGTAGTTATAAAGTCAGAACATTTTTGCAGAAATAAAGTTTTTTTATAATTATGGTTTTCAAAAGTCTATGTATATGCAATGATGGGTGTGTGTGCGTGTGTGTGTGTGTGTGTGTGCGTACATGCATGTGTTTGTGATATAAAGTGCTTGATTATGGCCATTTATCCAGAAGTCTTATAAAGTGCTTGATTATGGCCATTGATCCAGAAGTCAAGCACTTACATGGTCAGATTGGACTTTGTTAATATTAATGAATATTACAGGTTTCATTATGCTGTGCAATTTTTGCCTCCCACTGCTCATTAAATTATCAGGCATTCACTCAGTAATGTTCTCCACTCGTCTTTAAATTATTGGGCATTCATTCAGCCATGCTTTCCACTCCTCATCAAATTATTGGGCATTCACTCAGTCATGCTTCCCACTCCTTAAATTATCAGGCATTCACTCGGTGATTCATCCTGGAGAAAAGACCTGTCACATAAGTTTTAGTGTCATTGTAGGACAGAATGAGTATATGTCTGTTACTGGTATTTGATAACTGGTGATAAAAGTAGATGTTGTTGTTGTTGTTGTTGTAGGGTTTAATGCCATTTTTCAGCACATGATAGGCTATACATGGCAGCTAGTATTAATGGTGGAGGAAGAACCTAAGAAATCCCCGGAAAGAACCAATGACCCTCGAGAAGCTACTGGTAAGCTTTCTCACATACCCACATTGTCTGATTTTGAGACTCGAACCCATGCAGACAGGTGAGATGGCAGTGATCCGTAACGGAGAGCGCTTTAGACCACTTGGCCACTCAAGGCCCCCTGACAAAAGTAGTAAAAAATATAGTAATTGCTATTATGTATGACTGACACTTGGCACATTATGCTGCTTTGCTATTGAATAGTCTAAAATATCATAAATGTTTATGATTGTACTGGTCAAATTGTTATTGCCTTGTATCCTGGAACTGAAGGTCGGGCATTTAATAAGCATCCAGTCTAATTTTTCCAGCACCACATGCAGAAAGCAGTTGAAGAACTTCATGGAGAGGTTTTGATGTATCCTCCACTGACAACTATGGGCCTTGTATTAGTCCACATAAAAGCAGTTACAAAGATGACACATAGAGGGCAGCTTGCCTACTGTATAACAACATCAGGAACTACAGGCTTGCCAAAGGTAGTCCGTGTCCCTCACAGGTGTATTCTTCCCAACATTATGCAGTTTAGGTGAGTATATATGGTAAAAATGCATAATTACAGGAGCTATGATAAAGTAATGTAAACATATTTGCTTGGTATCTCTGTGGTCCCAGGTTTGATCATCAGAAAGGTTAATTGGTACAAGGTCATTAATGTGTTTTTAGGGGTCTCAAATTTCACATCTTCACAGACCACATGACATCGGCATCTTCATGTGAACCATCAAGAATGATGTAAACTGAATTTTTCTTTTGTATCAGTTTTCATGGTTTAGGGAAAATCATAATTTTCATTAATTAAATTCAGGGATCAAGAAAGGAAGCCATCTTTTTCAACAGAAAATTCCTTATTCATTGAGTCTTTAAATTCATGGTTTGTTGCAACCCACAGATCACTGAAATTTGGTACCTGATGACAAATAGTGAGTTAATAGTACCATATTATGTATATATATATATATAAACATTAAAAGTTGTACAGAATTTGCAGGGTTTATTAAATTTGACCAATCATTGGTGTGTGTGTGTATGTATATATATATATATATATATATATATATATATATATATATATATATATATATACAATCATTGGTGTGTGTGTGTGTATGTATATATATATATATATATATATATATATATATGTGTGTGTGTGTGTGTGTGTGTGTGTGCAAGCTATAAATATGCACAAATTCTATTCTGATTTATATCTTAAATTGGAAGAAAAATACCAGTAGAACAGCATGTATGCAAATACACAAATCTTGAGAAACGTAATCTTGTTGTGACATTGTTGTGTTATAAATTAAATCAGGAAGAGGTGATTTGAAACTGCTTGGATGAGAATTACTTTATTTGTTCCCTTTACCATTCTCCAGTTTAGATGCTGTTTTAACACAGTAATTAGAAAGGAGGAAATTAATTATTTTCCAGAATAGGCTTTTTAATAAATTAAACACTGTAGTTTTATTCCCTCAAGAACAAATTTGATAGGGGATATATGATCTTACCTGTTCATCAACTTATTTGATTGTTTATTTGTTCATTACACATTTTGAACACCCTCTGTATATTAAATCCTATTTCACCAACACTGATCAAAATTGACATCACAGAAAGAGCACCTAAACCTATCCCAAAAGTCATTTTGATCAATTCTTAACATTTGAGTAATGTTTAAATTTTTAGTGGTTTGCTAGTAACACCCTTATTATGGACCCTGTTTCACCTGAACTTTTCAGTTTGGTATGTATTATGCCTCTTGAAAAAAACAACCAAACTAAAATTATGTTACTCTGACCTCATTTTCATGCATCAATGACTTTTGAATTATTAAATGTGTGTTCTTATATGTTCCAAAGCTTCTACTATAGTTTGCCAGCATTCATCACAGTTGGGTTAGTGGATGCATCTCAGCATATCACATTGCATTGACCGTTACCAATAATATTATTTCTTGCTTGAATGGTTTTCAGAGGTTTATATCACTATCCATGTCCTAGACAAATTAAACTACAATCATCAGAAGTAGAATGTTTCTTTTGAAAAGTATTTATGTAGAGGGTAATTTTGACCGATTTTTGTACATTTACAACTTTGCTTTATTTTCTTTTCTTGCTTTAGTGACTGTCTTTAAAAATGAAATTTTAACCTACATCTTTAACACTGTAGTTTCAATTCCCATTAAACCATATAATGTACTATGCAGTACCACACTGTTTTAAAGATTAGTTTACTGTGACCTAAATTTTATTTTTGCCCAGCATTATTAATAAAATGGATTTTACACAGTATCTTTAAACACTACCAGTTTTGCCCTCATAAATTTTTTATGTATCTTGTGTGTGCATGTGTGTGATTTGGATTTTTAACGTAGCTTTAACAATTTTCAGTCATATCACTACGATGTCTGCAGTGAGGCAGTTTATAGTGATGACTAGCACTGGGGCATCATGCTGCAGACATGTGGCATCATGTCCCACCCAATCACATTATCCTGACACCAGGCCAACCAGTCCTAACACTAACCTCTTAATGCTAAGCACCTAGTGAGGCAGCTGTTAGTACCATTTTTTATATCTTTGGCATGATTTAGCCAGGATTCGAACCCATGACCTCCTGCATCTGAAGCGGACTCTATAACCGCTTAGGCCACTGGAGAGGTCTTATGTATCTTTTTATAATAATACATGAGTTTATGTTGCAAGAGCATTGGGACCAAAAATTAGGTCACTGTCAAAACTTAACTTACATCATGTACATGCAAGCTATTGGTATACTTATTCCTCCTATTCACACGTATCACAGCTTAGCTAGATGTGCAAAGTAAAACTGAGCTGGAAAGAAGATTTGTGTTTTTGAAACACTTATTCATTTTGTAATTGTCAGTTTGTTCAGTAATACAAGTTCATTTTTAAACAGAGCAGAGTTCAACTTGAGCAGTCAAGATTGTGTGTTGCTGGCATCTCCATTAACCTTTGACCCTTCCATTGTTGACCTGTTTATGGCCTTGACCTCAGGAGCTAGTCTTTTGATCATCCCTGACTCTGTCAAGATGATGCCAACGAATCTCCTGTCTGCAGTCTCTAGAAACAAGGTCACAGTAATTCAGGTAAGTGCATTCGACATTGTCAAACATCAACCTTCATCATGTTTTTCTCCCTTTATTTTTTTAATATCTATTCCTCATGCCATGCTCAGTGGAGGAAAGTTGTTCCTCATGACATACTCAATGGAGGAAAGTTGTTCCTCATAACATACTCAGTGGAGGAAAGTTGTTCCTCATGACATACTCAATGGAGGAAAGTTGTTCCTCATGACATACTCAGTGGAGGAAAGTTGTTCCTCATGACATACTAAGTGGAGGAAAGTTGTTCCTCATGACATACTCAGTGGAGGAAAATTGTTCCTCATGACATACTCAGTGAAGGAAAGTTGTTCCTCATGACATACTCACTGAAGGAAAATTGTTCCTCATGACATACTCAGTGAAGGAAAGTTGTTCCTCATGACATACTCTCTGAAGGAAAGTTGTTCCTCATGACATACTAAGTGGAGCAAAGTTGTTCCTCATGATATACTCGATCAAGGAGGCACAGCATAGGTCTACTCATGTTTCTCCTTTCTCCATCACAATGTCCATGCCATGCATCATAAATTCAGTACAGTTTGAACTACTTCATGAAATCAAACCAAATTTGTTGTAAGCATTAAATCAATGAGACATAGGTCAAGTTAATTTCATCTCCTTACTGTTAACACTTTATAAGTTGTGGCCCTTGTTTTGAACTTGCATCTTGAACCAGTATTAATTGAACCATCTATGTATTCATCTTAGTTATTTTATTATGCTGTCAGAAGCAGACGTCAGTTGGGTGGTCTGTTGGTGCATGAGTTTGTGTGTGGGTGTGTGAGTGTATCTGTGAACAGCTTTGGTTAAAGTTTTATTTGCTTTAAATATGTCAGTACCACTCCGCTTCCAGGATTCTGATCCTATGTAGGGTCATGGGGTCAAGAATTATATTTCTGTAATCCCTTACCAGATTCACTTCGTATATGGAATATAATACTATTCCGTCATTACCTTCCCTCAGAACCAGTCCTGACCCATGGTCCTGTCCCAGGGTGATACTGTTCAGTCAG
The DNA here is from genome assembly GCA_028554795.2 of Sinohyriopsis cumingii. NCBI lineage: Eukaryota > Metazoa > Mollusca > Bivalvia > Unionida > Unionidae > Sinohyriopsis > Sinohyriopsis cumingii. Next base: position 91,334,725 of record CM068829.1, on the reverse strand, counting down.
GATTTAGTATGATGTGGACACATATTGATTAACATTTTTGGTTCAGGATTTTTAATTCATTTTTTCCCCATAACCTTATTCATTCTGTGTTTAGAATAAAACATCACACACTGACCTTGTGGATTTTACTACTCCTTCCCTTGGGTCAAGTCCATGGGTGGGTACATGGTGTCATTTTGTAGGATACCTTTGGTAACAGTTTTGCTTTCATCTTTATAAAATTCACCATAATTCTGGAAAATTGTATAATCAGAAACACTTTTTTTCACTATACAGCTGTTGTCCCTTGGGTTACATTGCTATAATGGGCCAAGGAGTCAAGTAGTAATATTTGGAATAATATATGACCCAATAATTATCTTTCTTGCCCCAAGGTTATGTCCTCGAGTGAGGTCATGGGGTCAGGAAGTGTGACACATTATCACTAATATTATTATTATTATTATTATTATTATTATTATTATTATATAGCCATGTGTAATTTAATGCACATATCAAATATATGATTACTTTTTTAATTATTACATTGTGTCTCTTAATTACCTATCTCTTCATGCATTACCTATTTCTTCATCCATTACCTGTCTCTTCATCCATTACTTGTCTCTTCATCCATTACCTGTCTCTTCATCCATTACTTGTCTCTTCATCCATTACCTGTCTCTTCATCCATTACTTGTCTCTTCATGCATTACCTGTCTCTTAATCCATTACGTGTCTCTTCATCCATTACTTGTCTCTTCATCCATTACTTGACTCTTCATCCATTACCTGTCTCTTCATGTATTACCTATCTCATCATCCATTACTTTCTCTTGATCAATTGCCCATCTCTTTATCCATTACCTATTTATTACCTATAACTTTTGTAATTTAATTAGTGTAAAGTGTTGGTTCTTTTTATCTCAACTGGTCAGAAACCAGAAGAACTGATGGGATCATCGACCATCCATCCATTAGCTCAAGTTACTTGTCACCACTCATACAGAATAACTTGGAGGATTACCTGGAAACTTCACACATGCATTCATCTCTTGGTCTAGTTTGTCCTAAATGAAAATGGTATTGCTCAAACATCCAGTATGGCTGCCTCAATGGTCATCTTGAAAATCTCATTATTACCTCTCCTTCAGAGTGGATGGTCATATCAAAATGGAATTTTCACTAAAAGACTTCTTATGAAGTCTAGTCTGTCCTAAATGAAAACGGTGCTAATCTGAAGTCCAATCCAATATGACCACCATGGCAGTCTTGAAAACTTTGTTATTACCATTTCTCCTATGTGGACAGTCATATCAAAATAGGGTTTTCACTAAAGGTCTTCTCATGATGTCTTCTTGTTCCTGAATGAAAAAGGTGCCAATATGATGTCCAATGTGGTCACAATAGTGGCCAGCTTTGAAAATTCTTATTACTACTCCTCCTGAACAGATCATCAGACCACATGGGGTTTTCATTAAAAGATTTTTATCATATCTAGTTGGTCCGAAATGTAAATGGTGCTAATCTGGCATCCAGTATGGCTACCACAGACTTCTTATACCTAGTTGGTCTTAAATGAAAATGTTGCCAACTGAAATCCAGTATGTGTACCAATCTGTCATTTAGTATGTGTACCAATCTGTCATCCAGCATGTGTACCAATCTGTCATCTAGTATGTGTACCAATCTGTCATCCAGCATGTGTACCAATCTGTCATCTGGCATGTGTACCAATCTGTCATCCAGCATGTGTACCAATCTATGTGTACCAATCTGTCATTCAGTCTGTGTACCAATCTGTCATCCAGCGTGTGTACCAATCTGTGTGTACCAATCTGTCATCCAGTATGTGTACCAATCTGTCATCCAGCATGTGTACCAATCTGTCATCCAGTATTTGTATCAAAACAGCAAATTTGAAAATCCTGTTATCACCGAAGAATATTAGATATAGTTTCAACACTGAAGAGATAAAAGGAAGAAACAGACTTATATTTTGAATTCCTGGAAATTCTTTACATTAATTTTTTTCTTTAATGAATATTTCCATGAATGGATTGTTTTTACATAGTACTTATGTTATAGTGAGTAACAGATTTTGCTGCTAAAACAGCAGATAATAGGAGTGCAAAACTCTGCTTAACATAAAAGAAATGATACTGAATCTATTACTGCGATGTTTCTACTAGCCTTCTGAAGCATATTTACTTCATGTCATTTTAAAACTGGTACTGATAAATAACTGAAAACACAGTATTTAAACAAAATTAGTATGTGAGATTGTTGTTTATTTTGAAATTAAAAATAAGACTAATATAAAAAAGTAACAATAGAAATTTAAAAAATGTTAATATTTTGTTACATACATGTATTATAATTAATAAAACTGGATTTGAATATTTGCTTGGTACTATATACCAATTTTTTTTTTTTTTTGTTTTTTTTTTTGGGTTTTTAGTGTACCCCAACACTGGTATATAGGATGGATCCCACGCTGGTATCACAGACACTTTTAGGACCGTCTACATCAATAAGGGTGCTGGCTATGGGTGGGGAAAGCTTCCCCCACCCCTCTTACCTAAAAAGTATATGGGATGCCAGGAACACAACACAGCTCTACAACTTGTATGGAACCACTGAGCTGTCCTGCTGGGCCATGTTGTACAAAGTTCAGGATTCAGATTTACAGTAGGTTCACTGAACTACCAGCCCTTCTGTAACACAAAAATTCTTTCATACTTAAGTTGCAGTGTATGCCAGGCCTTATAATTTTGTTTTGAAGAAAAGTTGATTCTCCATAGCTACAATATGACATTTGTACATGAATAACAGGTATTTGAAAGAAATATAGTGAATGTCAGTATTGTTTTGGGGGAGGGGTTGCCTCAACAAATTAATTCAGTCAGTATTTTCTCTCAGCTGTGTATAACTGGTGGGATTGTCCTGTATAGTTAATGTGAGTAGCTCTCAGTTCATGAATTAAATTTGATCGCTTTTTCAAATCAATATTTTAAAAATATATAGCATTATACAGTTATGACTCTATGGACTGAAAATAAGAAACAAAAAAGAGCAAAAACCAGCAAGTTTAGTAAAATTAAACAAATCATTTATTTCTCTAAAATGCAAAGTGAAATTTAGAAAAGAACTTACAGTATTAAGAATTAAATCCCAAATAGTCCTAAAGTTCTATCACAAGTCCAGATGTCAGAAGTTCCAACTGAATTCCATTGGTATTCCAAATAAATTATGATATTGAATGTGTTGATGTGCCTGTAGTCTTGAATATGCTAATGTGCCAGTGGCCTGGAGCGTGATGAGTTACTAACAGTCTTTTTATGTATCAAGATAATATTATCCAAATGTTTTTAGCTGAATTCACTATAATTCCAAATTAATGTTCCAGTCCAAGAATATTATTGATGAGTACCTTTGTATTTCCAGTGAATAATAATCTGAATAAATAAATCCACCTAGTGAAATACTGAACACACCAACAAGACTGATTCAGCTTGATGATGTTAAGGCAAAAATGAGACATTTCTCGTTTAACAAAATAATATAAAAAGCTAAGACACATTAGTAGAGCCTGGATTTAGGTCAGCCTTCTCTCTAAAATATTCAAAGGAATTTCCAAGTGAAAACGCCCTAGACTCAGATTCAAATGAACATGTTTACCTCCAGATATAATGATCTGAATATTTAACCTGTAATCTTTGAGAACTATTAGCTATATTTCATGTTGTTTACAAAATAAATGTCCCAGTTCAGGTTCAAAGTGAACATGATTTTGGACAAGGTCAGGTACTCGACACAGATGTATATAACATATAAACTTTAATAAAACCAGAAAATAATAAAAATTAAATATACATCATACATTCTTCGCACAGATATAGAGTTATTGCATTGCTCAGTAGGATTAACCTAAATAATTTCCTTATTAGTCAGCTACAAAGTCATTTTTGAGGAAACAGCATTGGGTGTTAACAATTACTTGATGCATTCCTTCAAGCACTGTCCAGTAACATTAGTTCAATCTTTCTTTCTTCTAACATGTTCAACACCATTATTACATCCCAGGAATTTGTAATAGATTCATAAGTACTATGTACAGTTTTGATCATTTGAATTCAGTGATGTGATGGAATAAAATTTAATAATCATTGAAAGAACTGTTATAAAAAAAATTGTATTTTTGAGCTCACAAAAATGTAATACTGAATATATTTGCATATTGTTGCGGTTGTTGTTGTAGGGTTTAACACCATTTTTCAGCACACGATAGGCTATACATGGCGGCCAGTATTAATGTTGGAGGAAGAACCTGGGAAATCCCCAGAAAGAACCACCAAACCTCGAGAAGCTACTGGCAAGCTTTCTCACATACCCACATTGGCTGAATCCAAGACTTGAACCTACGTAGACAGAGGTGAGATGGCAGTGATCTGTAACGTAATGGAGAGCACTTAGACCACTCGGCCACTCAGGGCCCCTACTTGCATATAAATTGACTCTAACTACTAACAACAATACCTGGCTCTGCCATTGCATAATAACTACTAACAACAATACCTGTCTCTGCCATAGCATAATGTGCCAGCAGATCTGGGTCAATGATGTGTTCTACTGTTTACAGACTCCATAGATCCAGATCTGTCATCGCATTATGTGATGACAGATTTGGGTCTATGCAGTTTGCAGTTAAATTTTGGCTTATACATGAGTATATATGGCATTTAATACATATTAATAACTAAAATATTGTATCAGTTTTATGGTCTTACCAGTTAGCATGGTAAGACAGAAGTGGCACGTTTCTAGTGGTAGTAACAATGTCAATACTATTGACATTTTGTGTAATGGTGTGTGTTGAAGCTTTACATTAAAGTTGCGTTTTGAAGTTTTATTTTAATATATGTTGAAGTTTTGTGTTAATGTTATGTGTTGAAGTTGTATGTTAATATTATATGTTGAGGTTTTATCTCAAAGTTTTTGCAAGTCACATACAGAGATAATAAATCAGAGTACAGATGCATTTGAGAAACACTTGTTAAAGCAATCAAAGTCTTCATATTTGCAACTATAGGGATTTGTAAGATTAAAATACACATTCCATATAACAAATGCTTCAATGTAATTCTAACTTAAATTTTTTTTTCAGACAAGATTGTGACATCTCTCTTGGCAAGCCAATTATTGACACTAACATCATGGTTGTTGATAAAATTACAGGGTCCACTGTTTCAGAGGGAGAGGGCTCTCTCTATATTGGTAGGTGATTCAGTTTATTCCCTTTTCGCTATAGCCTTGTTTTATTGGTGCAAATTATACATTTTATCTGATCAAGTACACAAAATTGATATGGCAGATGAAAATGTCAGCCTAATATATAAACACCTTCATTTTGTATACCCCACCTTTATGTAAAACTTGCCTTGCAAAAAACCTAGCTAAGGCATATACTGTATATACTTTTTAAGTCCAGTCTAACTGCAAACATGATAGACCCTGATATGCCTTCACATAATGTGCAGGCACACCAGAATATGTGTTGTTTTTTTCCATTGATTACTACTATCAAAATGCATTGACCCAGATCTGCCAGCACATCATGCAATTGTAGATCTGGGTCTGTTTGCAGTTACACTCCTACTATACATGTGTGTATATAGTATTACTTTTCCTGTCTGTATTCTTGGGTGATAAAATGCCATTCATCCCAGGACTTTTACACAGAAGTAAAGTAACTACACATACCTAAGAGTGAAAGAAAAATAGATGGAGAAATTCTGTTGGGTAAATAATTTATCCACCTGGTCAGATATGACACCAGGCCATTGGATTCCAGTTGGGCAAGGTTCTTGCTGTAAGGAGCACCTAACTGCACAATTTGCACTCTAGATTGGACAGTTTCAGGCTTTCCTTTGTAAAGCTTAATGGATTGCATCATGTTTCTGAGATTTATTTTCAGTTCAAGAAAGAGGATGTTTTGCCAACATGTAAATTGCAGTTTAAACTAACAACAGATTTCTTTGTCAATTATGGATACTGTTTATTCTTTTTCTCAAAACAAAAAGACTTTTGTTTCAGTGCTCTACCTTCACTTATGCAATGCCTTTTTTAAACCACAATATAACAGTAAATTTGAGATAAACAACAAATTGTATTCATTAGTTTGGATAAATCATGACACCTTTATGGTGCTCTTTTGTAAGAAACTTAAACGTGTGAAAAAGCACTGGAATGCCATCCTAAATTTTCCCTGCTCATTCCAGGAAGCAATATCAGGAAGTGTATTTTGGATGGGGAAGAGAATGGAGAAGATCTATACAACTCAGAAACAGATGTTTGGAGAGATACTGGAGATTTAGTGAAAGTGACACGAGAGGGCGATGTTTTCTATCTTGGCAGGGGAGATAATCAACGAAAAAGAAATGGAAAACGACTTAACTTGGATGAAATTGCTATTGTAAGTCACTGTGATTTCATGCTTTAAAATAGAGCATAATGGTCTTTTTTAGGACATCAAGACTTACATAAGTACTCAGGGAAAGAATTTTAGAACTGAAATATCCACCCATAGATAAATGCAATTTAGGATCACAGATTAATTTTTCTTATAGGAATCTGGGTTATAATAAAAATTAAAATAATAATAATAATAATAATAATAGTATATTTTACTTATCCAGGATAACATAATTATCCAAAGCTAGTTTACATTTAGGCCCTGTGGTTAGAAAAATATACAAATAATTAATACAGAATCTACAAGGTTAACATCAAAACAAAAAAAAAATTAATCCAAATTATGCAAGGATATCATACTGTCTTCACAGTTAATACAAATTATACAAGGCTATATTGTCATCACATAGATAAATGACAGTAATACAAATTATACAGGGCTAACATACTGTTATCACATAGATATATCACATTAATACTAATTATACAAGGCTAACATAATGTTATCACATAGATATATCACATTAATGCTAATTATACAAGGCTATACTGTTATCACATAGATAAATGACAGTAATACAAATTATACAGGGCTAACTTACTGTTATCACATAGATATATGTGTGTGTGCTTGATTTGGATTTTTAACGTAGTTTTACCAAAAAAATGCAGTCATTTTGTTATGATGTCTGCAGTGTGACAGTTTTATAGGGATGTCTAGCACTGGGGCATCATGCCGCAGACATTTAGCATGATGTCCCACCCAGTCACATTATCTTGACAGCAGGCCAACCAGTCCTAACACCAACCTATTGATGCTGAGCGCCAAGCGAGGCAGCTGTTAGTACCATTTTTGTAAGTCTTTGGTATGACTTGGCTGGGGATCGAACCCATGACCTCACGCATCAAAGCCAGACGTTCTAACCACTAGGCCACCAGAGCGGTTTTCTTAGCAGTATATAAGTAAAACCTTTACTTCATCTCTTCTTGGACCAGCTTTGAAAAGATTCTTCATTAGCTCATTTATACTTTTCAGTAAGACCACTGTGGTGACCTAAGTGGTTAGTGTGTCCTCCTCAGATGCAGTAGGTTGCAGGTTCGAACCCTGCCGAGTCATAAAATGACATAAAATGGTACTAGCAGCTGTTAGTACCATTTTTGTAAGTCTTTGATATGACTTGGCCTGGGATCAAACCCATGACCTCCTGCATCCAAAGCGGACGCTCTAACCACTAGGCCACTGGAGCGGTCCATAGATATATCACATTAATACTAATTATACAAGGCTATACTGTTATCACATAGATATATGACAGCTACCATGTTCAAATGTTATGCAGTGATAAAACCAGGATTGCTCAGTTAAATATTTTCCAAGGTATATTTTTTTAAAAGCTGAAACATGAAATGTTTGTATAATATCATGATGCAAGCTGTTCCATAAAACTGTACTGGTATAAGCAAAAGATCTTAAATATTCTATCCAAACTTTTGGTATGTATAAATCATTTATTTTCACTCAACTGTACTGTTTATACTAATGTTTTTCCTTTGAATATGTTCTCCAATCACATTGCGTTAGGAATATTAGACTGCTACTGCGTGAATCCATTCCTGCTAAAAGACACAAATCGCCTTTTCTTTTCTCTCCCATGTAGACAAAGGGTCATAACTTTCACCCATTACCTCCCCTGCTCAGTAGAAGAGACTCTTTTATAGGTTACCAACTGGAAATCACCATTTCTGCTTCAGAGTGCTCCACAAGTTTTGTCAGTGGCAGACCTTGATATTCTTCATCAGCTCAGATAACTCAAGAGATGTCAGCCTCTACTCATACAAGCAGAGATGACAATGCTTGTTCTTATGTTCCTTCTTCACTCCTTGACTATACTATGTCATGGGAAGACTCACTCTTCAGAGCTTTGATTGAAGTTTTCAGCCTTTTACCTGTGAAGTTCTGCCCTCCTCCTCCTATGCTATCAATCACCTAGACAAGAGCTGCAGCATCTGTTGATCATATCATGAAAAAGGAAGAATCCAGCTTGAAATTGCTGTCTGGCAGAATCACAGACAGTTTGAACTGTTACATTATCAGTTGCAAGATCCCAGCATCAGCCGTCTCTTTTTCTTACAATAGTATCTTCCATCAAGTTGTGTCAGAGGTTCTACCATTGCAATGCACCAGTTTTTCATTTGGACACACCAGCAGTTGACCATGACATAACAGCTTTGGGGATGACAAAACCATATGCCATCTATATCGATAAAACATCTTTTGATGACACTCAGCATTTAGGTGCACAATGTGGTAGCTATGGGCTCTATGTTGGACTTTGTATCAATGGCTATTTTCCAACAGAATAGAGCTCATCATCTCATACTCCGAATTCCACATGACATGCATTTGAGCCAGACTCCAGAATGGCTAGGGTCTTGAACATATCTGCTGAACCTTTTGTCATCGTGGAAGAGAGGCTATCAGACAGAACAAAGACTTATCCAACCTCCTCTCCAACTTTTATTATACATGGACAAAAATGTTGGTTCTATGCCCAAAGTAGAACCTATCATGGCTACTGACCTTGTTGAACAAAACACCATTTGAACCGCTTTCAAGGGCATCATTGACTCACCTTTCATACAAGACTTGCTTTCTCGTCACATTAGTGATGGCAGATAGAACCAGCGAAATAAATGCCATATCAGGGGATCTGAATAATTGCAGTTCTGACAAGATGGATCAGTTTCACTTATGACTGTTCCCTCTTTCATTGCCAATAACAGGCACCCATCCATGGGTAACTAAACCTTTGTACTGAAATCATTGTTTACTCTGGTCACTTCCACTCAAGGCCACCTACAAGACCCAGTACGAGCATTGAAGTGGTATCTTCAAAGGATGGAGCCATTGTGTGAAGGGAGATAAAACTTAATTTTTACATCAGGGACAGGATGATATAACAGCACAGACCTTTCATCTTGAATTAAGTGGGTTATTCACTCAACATATTGAGCAATAACTCCAGCCCAGATTAATTTGTTACATATGTTGGCTTACTAGGTTGGAGCAATTGCCACAAACATAGCCTTTGACCAGAACTGTACTCTAACAGATGTTATTCTTGATGTGGGATGGAAATTGGAATCCATATTCTCCAGTTGTTATGTCAGAGATCTTTCATCCCAAAGGGCTCAACTTGATCTGGTGGGACCTATTGCCATTGGCACAAGAAGTTTCCCTTTCTGAAGCCACTCCCTGAGAGATGGAGTCTTCTGCAGTCAGGTTACCTAGAAGCTGTTTTATGTTCCTTAGGGTATCAGAGGTGGCATATCTTGGGCAAAGGAATATACTCCTTCCACCACTTACCTATTCTCCTACGGTATTATGAATAGGTACTGTACTTAAAATAGAAACTATATTTTTTCCAGTAAACTGTTTTTTTGTGCAAATACTTACCGAATCATAATACACATAATACATCCACCCAGCCTCCCCACAGTTACATCCATATAGAGAACATGCTCCAATAGTAACTGAGATATTCTCAGGTTTTGCTGCCAATCCCCATATCAAGGGGAGATCACTGTCCAACTGCCGCCTAGATGGGCAGATAACTTTTAGCTCTTTTTAGCAAAACGTTTTGTCTGGAAAGGACTAATTTGCATGGTGGTGGTAGTTCTCTTAAGGTTTTATGATTTGGGGAATATTCACTAAGAAATACATTTTTCTTTGATGTTTTATAAAGAGGGTTTCAAATTGGATGGACCAATATTGTGATCTAATATATGAGGCACAATGGATATAGTTTATGAGACACCATGGTATATAGTTTTGTAAAAGTTGCTTTCTTCACTTACCATGCATATTTAAATAGTACAGTCCTTACCATTATTATAGTAAACTCCATCATCATGTTCAAAACACTACAAATTGAGCAAGTTCATGAATTTGTTGGAAAGAAAAATGGAATAAATCACATTGCCTATATGTCAAGTGATCAAACTCTTTACCTAATATAGTTCCATCCATCTGTCAAACTCTTTACCTAATAATTATAGTTCCATCCATCTGTCAAACTCTGTACCTAATAATGATATAGTTCCTTCACTGTGACACTCATCATTATGAAGCATAACTCCAAAACTGTTCTTTAAAATTTGGAACACATATTAGGTGTGCAGTGTATATACACCTTTTTGCCATTTGGAATTATTTAGTTTCAGTTTGTTGTTGTAGACCAGAAGAGCTTACTGTGTGGTTCTGTTGTCCATTAACCATTTTCCATTAGCACAAGTTTGTTATCATTGCTTCTTCTAATTTACTTGGAAGATTGCCTTGAAACTTTACACACACACTCATCCCAAGGTCTAGTTGGTCCTAAATGAAAATAGTGCCTTGCAAACTTCCAATATGGCTGTAACAGTGACCGTATTGAAAAGCTTATCACTGCTCCACGTGATCAGATGCTCATATCAGTATGGAGTTTTCACAAAAAGACTTTTACGATATCTAGTTGGTCCTAAATAACAATGGTGTCAGTCTGATGTCCAGTATGGCAGCCATCTTGAAAATCTTGTTATTGCTGCTTCTCTTAAATGGAAAGTCATATTGACATGTTATTTTTAACTGAACACTTTTTATGATGTTTTGTTGTTCCAAATGAAAATGGATCTGATCTGATGTCCAATATGGCCACCACAGTGGTCATTTTGAAAACATTGTTATTACTACTCCACCTGAATCGATGGTCATATCAAGGTCAGGATTTTGCTAAAAAATCTTCTCATGATGCCTAGTTAGTCCTAAATAAAAATGGTGCCCATCAGAGAATTAAGTTTGCCTGCCACTGTGCCACCTTGAAAATTTTGTTGTAACTATTTCTCTTCAGAAAGAATATCAGCAGAGGGTGTTCAGTACAAGATTTCTTATAATATCAAGTTGGTTGTGAATGAAAATGATGCCGATCCAACTTCTGATATGACTGCCACAATGGCCATCTTAAAAATTTTGTTATCACTACTTCTCCTAGTTGGAATGTTTGTGTCAAGATTGTGCTTTCACTAAAAGACTTCTTACAATGTCAAGTTGATTCTAAGTAGAAATACTCTCAGTCTGATATCAAATATGACTTTCATAACACCCATCTTGAAAATATTGTGATTATTTTATCACCAAAGCAGAAAGTCATATCAACATGTGGTGTCCACCAAAAGACTTCTTTTCTTGCTTTGCTAGCCTTAAATGAAAACAGTGCCAAGCTGCAATCCGATATCACAATGGCTAATTTGAAAATTTTGTTATTGCTGAAGAATATCATCAATGGTTTCAACACTTAACAATTAAAAGGAAGAAATGGCCATATCAAGAAACCTGAAAATATCTTTAAGTCAATTGAGTGTCTGGAACAAAACTACAAAACCATCTAAATATATCCCAAGATATATATTAGACTAGTAAACCTAGATGTACCTTGTGCTGTTGAAAAATGATTTTCTCCAGCTTTGTGGCCATCCTTCATACACGCTTTCATTTCTGCAGCAAAATTCCGAAACTTGTCAAGATATTTCTATGAAACTTCAATATATTACCTATAAGATTCATGATCAGAAACAAATCCTTCCATCTCCTAACAGACATTTTGGTATGGTGGATATTTTAAAAACTAATATCAATATTTGGGCAAAACTGTTAAGGTAGGTCCAAATTACTGATATGTATATGATATTTCCAGAGGCCTGTTGTTATAGCCCATTATTCTGTAATTAGTAGTTTAGACATTTTTCATCTTCCCATAGGTTGTCAAGAAGTTGCCATTTGTCCAAGAATGTTGTGCTGTTCTGGATAATAACACATTGGTTGTGTGTGTAATACTGTGTGTGAACAGAAGTCAGAGTCAGATAGATATTCAGACACATATCAAAGACCATGTCAAGTCACACTTGCCGTCACAATATCATCCTGATGGAGTTCTTTGTCTGCCAGCTCTTCCCATGACTAGACATGGTAAGTCACACTTGCCTTCACAGTATCATCCTGATTGCTGGTACTTTTCATGACTAGAGATAGTAAATCACACCTGACATCACATTATGATCATGATGGCGTTTTCTGACTGCCAGCTTTTCCCACTACTAGACATGGTAAGTCACACTTGCCTTCACAGTATCATCCTGATTGCTGGTACTTTTCATGACTAGAGATAATCATAATAAGTCACACCTGAAATCACATTATGATCATGATGGTGTTTTCTCTCTGCCAGCTTTTCCCATGACTAGACATCGTAAGTCACACCTAACATCACAGTATCATCCTGATTGAATTCTCTGTCTGGCAGCTCTTCCAGTGGCTAGACATGGTAAAACACTGATAACTGCATGAGAGACAGAAAAATGAGATTTCTTCTGCTCATACAAATTTTATATTTGTATGAACCCATCAAGTCAGAGCAGCATTCATATTAACAACTAGCTTTGTTTGAATTGTATCATACAGGATTTGCACTAGTTATTGCATGGTTATAACTTCTATTTTATTCTGTGCAGTATATTTCTCCAGGTACAAAACTGCCACAAAAATTTACAGACACATTCATCCTAAGTTGTAGTTGGACCCAAATGAAAATAGTACCCAGTGGACACAAAATATAGCCACTATGGAGGCCATCTTGAAAATAATGTTATTTCAACTATTTTAGAATGGATGGTTATTCTGACATGGGGTTTTCACTAAGACTTCTTCTGATATTAAGTCAGTCCTAAATAAAAATGGCACCAGTTTGAAATTCCAGTATGACTGCCATCATGGTCAGCATGAAAATCATGTTATTGTTCCTTTTCCTGAGTGGATGCTGGTATTGAATGATGTCTAGTTGGTCCTATATTAAAATGGTACTAAAATGGATAGGATGCGAAGGTGGCCATCATGAACATTTTGTTATCACTGCTCCTATTGAATGGATAGTCATGTTAACATGGGAATTTTACTGAAAGACTTATGATGATGTCTTGTTGGTCCTAAATGAAAATGGTCCCTCTCAGAAATACAAATGGCTGAACTTGAAAATCTTGTTTTTACTTCTCCTTCAGAACGGAGAGCCATGTTGACATGGTGTTTTCACTAAAAGACTTTTTACCAGTTAGTCCTCAATGAAAATGGTGCTGATCTGATATACAATGTGGCTACCATGGTAGCCATCAATCTAACATCCATAATGGTCCCCATGGCATCTGTCATTAAATTCGTGTTATCAACACTCCTCCTGAGTTTGCTATAATGTCTAGTTGGTCTTTCATAAAAATGGTGCCTGTTATATGTGCCCACAGACATTGAATATGACCATGGTGGTGGCAAACTTGAAAATCTTGTTATCTATACTTACCCTGAATGGATGGTCATTTTCATATGGGATTTTCACTAAAAAACTTAATATGAGGTCTAACTGGTCCTATATGACAGTGGTATCAGTCTAATCTCAAATATCTTGTTGCTACTCCTTGTGAAAGGATGGTCTGGCTGGTCCTATATGACAGTGGTATCAGTCTGATCTCAAATATCTTGTTGCTACTCCTTGTGAAAGGATGGTCTAGCTGGTCCTATATGACAGTGGTATCAGTCTGATCTCAAATATCTTGTTGCTACTCCTTGTGAAAGGATGGTCTAGCTGGTCCTATATGACAGTGGTATCAGTCTAATCTCAAATATCTTGTTGCTACTCCTTGTGAAAGGATGGTCTAGCTGGTCCTATATGACAGTGGTATCAGTCTGATCTCAAATATCTTGTTGCTACTCCTTGTGAAAGGATGGTCTAGCTGGTCCTATATGACAGTGGTATCAGTCTGATCTCAAATATCTTGTTGCTACTCCTTGTGAAAGGATGGTCTAGCTGGTCCTATATGACAGTGGTATCAGTCTGATCTCAAATATCTTGTTGCTACTCCTTGTGAAAGGATGGTCTAGCTGGTCCTATATGACAGTGGTATCAGTCTGATCTCAAATATCTTGTTGCTACTCCTTGTGAAAGGATGGTCTAGCTGGTCCTATATGACAGTGGTATCAGTCTGATCTCAAATATCTTGTTGCTTCTCCTTGTGAAAGGATGGTCTAGCTGGTCCTATATGACAGTGGTATCAGTCTGATCTCAAATATCTTGTTGCTACTCCTTGTGAAAGGATGGTCTAGCTGGTCCTATATGACAGTGGTATCAGTCTGATCTCAAATATCTTGTTGCTACTCCTTGTGAAAGGATGGTCTAGCTGGTCCTATATGACAGTGGTATCAGTCTAATCTCAAATATCTTGTTGCTACTCCTTGTGAAAGGATGGTCTAGCTGGTCCTATATGACAGTGGTATCAGTCTGATCTCAAATATCTTGTTGCTACTCCTTGTGAAAGGATGGTCTAGCTGGTCCTATATGACAGTGGTATCAGTCTAATCTCAAATATCTTGTGCCACTCCTTCTGAAAGGATGGTTGTAATAAAATGTGGTTTTCACATAAAGACTTCTCTGATCTCTAGTTGGTCCTAAATGAAAACAATACTTCTGGGACATTAAGTATGATAGTTACAGTGGACATCTTGAAACTTGCTACTTCTCCTGACCAGATGATTGTGTCCAAATGGATTTTCGGTAAAAGACTTAAAGTGCCTGGTTGGTACTAATTGCAAATGGTGCAGATCAGCCTTCCAAAATGGCCACCATTTCTTGTTATTGCTTTTTCTGCTAATTGAACTGCAGAAGCTACCTGGATTTTTTTTTATTACCAAAGGACTTCTTATCATGAGTGGGTGATATTAAATAATGATGATGATGAGCCACATAAAATATGGCTGGCATGATGGCCATCTTGAAAATCTTATCACTACTCTCCTTATGGGATGATTATATGAGATTGATGTGGTTTTGCTTAAACATTTCTCATCATATGTTGTTCGTCATAAATGAAAATTATGCCAGTGTTACTGGCCAGAATTTTAAAATTTTGTAGTCGGCACTCTGACATTTATTACAACTTCTGTCGTCTTGACTGGTTTTTAGCTGTACTGACTTGTAAGCATGATAACATAAACTAGTATGAATGGATTTTTGTGATTTATGCCAAGTTGTGAGTATATCTTAAGAATACTTCGAATGATTTCATTTAATTTTTTTCCTAAGCTATATTATAGATTTGACCAAACTTAGCATGTGGATATATCCTGACTTTGAGACATGTCCAGTGATCTTCTATCCATAACCTTCAGTTCAAGGTCAAAGGCCATGATAAAGTATTGGTATTACAGCTGTCTTGTAAACATGTTAGCTGAAAGATAAGAAAACTGTTTTGTTACAAAATATGTATGTTGGAGTTTCTCAAGAATATGGAGATGGTTTAAATACTCTGCAGTTGAAAAGACGAAATGGTCTTGTATTGGATTCTTGTCAGTAGAGTGTCAGTTATATTTCAACACATCCAACACATTAAAGATGTGTATTGATTTTATGAAATTTGAAGGATCCAAGCTTTGCACTATCCCATCGTGTTGTATGTATAAATTAAAACATCAGATGCATCAAATTACTTCAAATACATTGAAACTGTGTCAGACAAGCCTGTTTTTCATAGGGACAGAAGTAAATTCATTTTGATAACATGCAGGATATTAAAGAATGAAGTTCAGCACATATATTTGCAGCTTTTATTTGAAAAATGAAAAATATTTCTTACTCTTGACAGGCAAGTTTGATGGCAAGGCTGTCCTTCAGACTTTCAGAAAGATGCAGTCAAATCATCAGTTTCTAGAACCAGCTGACCTCCTGAGAAGCTTATGGAAGGTATGCTTTACAGTCCAAGGACAAGTTTTTTCTCAGATTTGTGTTAGTATGGATGGTTTTGTTTTGTTTTGTAGGGTTTAATGACATTTTTCAGCACATGATAGGCTATGTATGGTAGCCCATCTGTTTGGTGAAGAACCCAGTGAGGCCCCAGGAAGAACCACTGACCCACTAGAAGCTGCTGGCAATCTTTCGTACATTGGTCAAGCTGAAACTTGAACTCATGTGATAGAGGTTAGATGTGTGAATGATATGTAAATGCAAGCACCTTAAACCAATTGGCTATCTGGGGCCCCCATGTTAAATAATTTTTTTTATGAAACAAGTAATTGAATCATATGTCTCAAATATTCTGTTCAAACATATTATGCTGTTACATCAATAATAATTTTGAAATAATGTGGATTTAATGCCATTTTTCAGCCTATGATAGGCTATGCACAGTAGCCAGTATATTTGGTGGATGAGGAACCCAGGAGAATCCCAGGAAGAACCACTGGCCAATGGGAAGATACTGGCAAACTTACTCACATACCCACATTAACATTAAAACCTATTAAAAAACTTCTTTATATTTATTTCATTTTGTAATGGTCATCAGAAAAGTAGGGATGATAATCTTTTATTATATACTTAAGTTTGAAATATGGAGACTTATTAAAGAAGTAATTTTCATGTTTTTTTCATTCCCATATTTTCAGATGTGAAAAATATATTCTTACATTGTCACATGTGAAAATGTAAGATTTCCCATCATTCCATGTGATGCCTGATTGTGTGTGCCTACAAAAGTTGTACCTGCTGCAACAAAAACTAGTACTTTGTGAGCTAGAACAAATAAATAGAAACTGCATTTCAGACATGGAAATTAATCTTTGATAAATTTCATGAGATACTGTTCACATATCTCTGAAGTTATTTCCTGTTACTTCCTTGACAACAACGATAAACCCACTGTGATGCATTCTGAATTGGACTTGCATTGTTTTCAGATAGGGTGAAATAGTTTATAACATAAAAAAATGTAATTTACTGTGACTGATTATGTTAACCCAATCCTGTGGCTTTATTAAGTCATGTACACCTCTCCCTTGATAACTCGCACACAGCTGGGTCAAAAAACTTAGACCGCACTATAAGCAAGGGCATGAGTTATCGAGGGACCTCCATAACAACAAGAAATGATGCCATCCTCCATGGACATCAAGAAAACTGCCGGGGGGGGGGGGGGGGGGGGCAAATTGGTCTGTTTAATGGCTGAATACTTATTTGAAAATTGCGTTGGGAATAATTGTCATTAAAATGCTTTATCTATTGAAGATATTTAATTTTAATAAAAAATGACATTAGTTTCATAATGCCCAACTGCTGAGGGATTGCTAACGTTATTCCAACTGGTTTCAGTAAACCTTCAAGTGGATGCGAAAACAGTGTGTAATACATCACTGCTTGATGTAGTTGTTGAGTAGTCTGGTTCCCTACTACATATGTTGCTTACTTTGCTGTCTACTGTTGTGGAATGCAACACAAGGATCATAACAATCGGGGAACCATACTATTTACTGATTCAAATTCCAACAAGATTCCTTTTATTAAAAAAAACAAAACAGAACATTTAGTTCATGTAACAGCCTTCAATGTCAAAACCCTTTTTTTAAATATTTCTCCTTCAAATACATTCCCCGATCACATTAACGTTAGGGATATAAGCCTGCTACCTCTCGTATCCAGCCCTACTAAAAGACGAAAATTCGTCTTTTCTGTCTATCTCATATAGACCAAAGGGCAATAACTCTTGCCCCTTACCTCCCCTTGTCACCGCCAGATGTCACTAGTTTTTAAGCTTTGCTTGTACTGATAACACGTACATTATACCTCCAAACAATCCAAGCCATCTTAGCGTTAAATTTGACCATCCGAAGTTAAATTTGGATTTATTGCATTGGACAATCATTCTTCTACAGGTTGTATACATTATTTTAAAATTTTTTTTCAAAATTGAGTGACTTTGTCGCCCTTAGGGATTTCGTTTACTGAAGACCATGTTACACACGCTATCGCGGAACTTGTGTTGTCAGTTAAGAGTTAACGCGACACTGACTAATTTCGCTTACTCCATTAGTAACAGTTGTGGTATTAGCGAATTAATAACATGCTGAATTGATAATTTGTGCTTTGTTTTCTTTTCTTGTGTCGTTTCAATAGAAATGTCAACCAAATGCATGAAATGCAAAAAGTTCAAAGCAAAAGAAGACAACCATGACTCTTGTATTGTATGTACCAAGTGTACATCATCTATACCATGCAGCATGTGTAATACTTGGACAGAGCAAACGTGGGCTGATATAGTCCAGAAGGCAGCAAAAGGGAGGGATAGACGGAATAAGTTGAAGAAAGATAGCATTGATGTCCTCAGTATACATCCGAAGACAGCCTCTATTGCGAGCCTTGTGGGGAACGTTGGGGTCCCCCCTCCACCTAAAGTTCGTCGTTTGCAACCGTCAGCCAAAGTAACATCAGTGGCAATGGAGGAAAATAATGTTGACAGGGTACAACAGTCCAGCTTTGAACAGATGCGTCGTTTGGTCCAGGAAACGACGATGCAGCTATTAACATCAGGCCAGATATTACCCTTATTTCCCTCGCACGCTTCCACAGCTTTTCTGACTCTTTGGGGGAATGTTCCCACAATTTTAGGCTGCCCAGTGGGCGTAAGTCCCCCCCCGCATGTCCGAGCATAGCCTTCGGGCCTGTAAGTCAGGACGCGTGGGGTTTTTACCGGATCCATTGGATCCATTTCTTTATACAACCTCTACATCACCGGCCGTCGAGCTGTCCTAGCATGGGGACCCTATTGCTAAAACGGTCCAACCATACATGACTTACGGGGATTTTAGTGATAAATCCGTCCGTCAAGCTGTACCGCCGGCAACATACCAATACTATGGCGGAGATTTTAGTGAGAAATCTGTCCGTCCAGCCAGGCCATTGGAGCAGCCGGTACTGGTGATAGCAGGACCGTCGCCAACATTCAGGCCGACCACAAGCCAGACAAACCAGCCGGCAGGGCCAGCCGTCCATATGTTCACGGCTTATCCACAAGGGAGAGTTAGTGACAGTGTTAAGGATGACGGATTCGCGACATCTATGCCACCTGGTATGCTCTATCCAGAAATGCAAGCTATTACAGAACACGACTCGGTACACAGTGAGGGTGATGAAACTCCTGCAAATCAGCCGTACACAGATCCAACCATGAAACGGACTGAGTTTGGCTTCAAGGCGGCAGTGGAAGAAATTTATAGGGTGTTGGCAACTTCAGAATGCCCTCCACCTCCTACCACCACTCAAGACTACACAGTTAATGGCGTCTGTAAATCTTGACGGGGAGGAAGAGACGCCGTCCTTCCGGCTCCTTCCCCAGTTGGCAAAAATTAAGGAGATCAGTGATCGTCTATCAGGACGAATAGGTGATCTGGGGAATGCTAAGGCGTTCTTTTCAGAAAGCCAAGTACCAGCGACGTTCTCGTGTCGCTGGTACAAAACTCATTCAGACGCCTTCAGTACGGATCTTCCGGCCCTGGACAGAAATATGGCAGCAGTTCACATGTCCGCTCTACTGTTTTACAAAGTGGACAAAAATGTGTTCCATGCCACGTCAAAGCTAGTCCTGAACGTAGTCGCTACGTCTTCAGTGTTAGACTTGGCTTCATTAGCCGTTTTCCGACTCGCAGAAAAATCCAACAATGACCACGCTTGGGAAACAACGGCCCGGATTGCTAGAGTTATTAACAGGGCAGCTCACCATTCCATGGCTAATGCGTTGACTGCTTCTGCCAACTTAGACCTGATACGACGTAACGCATGTCTGCGGTCCACGTCGCTCAAGCCCCATCATACTCTGGCTTTACGGATGACTCCGTTTGGGTCGTCTTTACTCTTTGGAGGAAAAATTGAAGAAGTTTGGAAGCAGGCAGCTCAGGAACTAACCCTCCAACTCGCCGCCCAACCCTCGCAGACGTTTAGAAAAAATCAGCCCCTGCCACAGCAGAGGGATGATTGGCGGACCAGGGACAAGGGATCCTTACAATCAAATGTGCAGTATAGATCCCAACCAAATTCCAGGAGACAACAGTCTAATCAAGCTAGGAGGCAACCATACAGAGGCGGTAAGAAACATAGTTTCTCCGTCTTCAAGCCTCCTAACTCTAAAAATTGTCATACCCTCTCCACCACCCGTGGACAGCCTACCTGTGGGCGGCTGCCTTCCTGCAATTTCAGGACCACTGGACCACCTTTTTTCCTCAGAACGATTGGGTGATCCAGGTCATTTCGGAGGGACTTCGGATTTCATTTATCCAACACCCTCCCCAGTCCTCCTCTCCCCTCTTCACGGACGTACCGTCCGATCGGGAGAAGGATACCTTTCTACAACAGGAGATACGGTCACACATTGAAAAACGGGTGGTGGAGATTGTGAAAAAAACCGCAATCGCCAGGGTTTTATTCCGGGCTGTTTCTTATCCAGAAAGCAAACTGCAAGTTGAGGCCGATCGTCAACCTGAGTCGCCTCAACCAATACATTTTACCACCGAAATTCAAGATGGAAACGCCGAGATCAATCCGTCTTTCCATCCAGCAGGACGAGTATGCCGTCAGTCAAGATATGACTGACGCATATTTTCATGTCCCTATCCACCCGGCGTCACGGAAATTTCTCCGATTCGCTTACCTTTGGCCTCAACATCAGCCCTTGGGCTTTTACCAAGGTTATGGATTGCGTCGTCACCCTGTTCCACTCGACTTCATCTACAGGGATGGCAGTGTACTTGGACGACATCCTCCAGAAACATATGTTAAGTTCTATTCTGCTCAAAGGCAGAAACGATCTTTTAGCACTTTTAGATCATCTAGGCTTTCTCGTGAACTGGAAAAAGTCCGATCTCCGTCCATCCCAGCAGTTTGTCCATCTGGGTATGGAGTTTCTCACCGATCTGAATCTGGTACGGCTTCCTCGCACTCGCATAATCCGGATCGTCGAACTCGTCGAGTCCGTTTCCAACAGGACGTGGATTTCAGCAAGAGAATTCTTGCAACTCCTCGGATTATTCAATGTGGCAGCGGACTTGATCCCGCTTGGCTGTCTTTTTATGCGTCCCTTACAAATGACGTTACTGGCACAATGGCGCCCCTTTTCAAGTCCCCTCAATCAAACAATAATTATCACGCCCAAGATAACGATAGTTCCTGCATCAGTGGCACAACCCCGGTTGGCCATCCACGGGGATTCCTCTGGAGATGCCCCAAGCGGAGATAACAGTATGTACCGACGCCAGTACCTACGGTTGGGGTGCCCACCTGTTGCCGGACTTCGCTACAGTCAGCGGCATGTGGGAGCCAGGGGAGAGGCCTCTCCACATCATCCTTTTAGAAATGAGGGCTGTCATCAATGTCTTTCATTTCTGGAAGGATCAACTCTCAGAAAAAACTGTCCTCATTATGTCCGACAACTCTGGTGGTGACTTACCTCCTCAAACAAGGGGGCACCAGATCACCAGACCTGTGCATTCTGATCTGGCAGTTTCTACGTTGGTGCGACAACCTCCACATCAATGTACAAATCAGACACATTCCCGGCGGACTCAATGTCTTGGCCAGCACTCTATCAAGGAAAGATCAAGTCATTCACATGGAATGGTCACTCCATCAATCAGTCTTTTTTCGGATTTGCACACTTTGGGGGCGTCCGATGTTCGATCTTTTTGCGACAAGGTGGAATCGCAAGTTGCCCACCTTCGTCTCTCCGGTTCCAGACCCAGAGGCTTGGGCCGTGGATGCTCTGTCAATCAGCTGGGAGGGGTTGTGGGCATTCGCCTACCCTCCCACGGTTTTGGTACCGAAAATAATCCAGAGGTTAAGGGGTCAGAACTGTCAGATGATTCTGATTGCCCCTCTAAGATGGAACAAGTTCTGGGTCACTGATCTACTCGATCTAGCGATAGATCTACCCAGGAAGATCCCAACCAGCCCAAATCTTCTCAAACAAGCGCGGTCACAGGTGTTCTACTTCTGCCCAGACCGTCTTCTTCTTCACGCTTGGCTCTTGTCCGGGCAGCCTTGCGAGACAAACAATTTAAACCTTCGATTGTGGAGAGAATCTCAAGAGCAAGAAGGCCCTCCACTCTGAAGGCTTACGAGGGAAAGTGGCGTGTTTTCAGGGACTGGTGCCATATCAATGACGTCGTCCCTTTGAGTGTCTCAATCCCTCAACTGGCCGACTTTCTTCTCTGGCTTTTTGAGGAGAAACAGTTGGCCCCAATTACTATCAAAGGCTACCGCTCCATGATATCAGACACATTCCGCCATCATGGTAGATGTGATATTGGGCATAACAAAGATCTATCAGATCTTTTAGCCAATTTTGATTTCAATCGACCAAAATCCCTCACCCTGTTTCCAAAATGGAATCTGTCCTGGGTTTTAACATGGCTCAATTCAGACAAATTTGAACCTTTAGCCCACACTTCATTAAAGCTATTATCATACAAAACATGTTTCTTGATAGCCTTAGCTTCAGTATGCAGGGTGAGCGAGTTACATGCCCTTTCCAGTGACCCGAACTTTCTTCAGTTCAGATGATAGTTCGGTGGTCCTCCTGACGCAAGCAGGTTTTGTAGCCAAAAATAGGTTACCATCCATTGGCAATCAAAGAATCATCATTCGCTCGCTCTCTTCCATAGATAAGTCGTGCACTCAAGCACTATTTAAAACGCACAGAGGTGTGTCGGGACACACGTAAGCACCTCTTTCTTCCGGTCAAAGCTGGTAAATGGGATATCACCCCTCAAGCCCTTGCTTCATGGCTGAAGTGGGTTATACGCTCAGCATACTCTGAGGTCTCAGAAGATCAGAGTTGCCTCATGAAGAATACAGCCCATGAGATTAGAGCAATCTCGG
Source organism: Sinohyriopsis cumingii (assembly GCA_028554795.2). Taxonomy (NCBI): domain Eukaryota; kingdom Metazoa; phylum Mollusca; class Bivalvia; order Unionida; family Unionidae; genus Sinohyriopsis; species Sinohyriopsis cumingii. The sequence continues at coordinate 91,311,500 of CM068829.1, read as the reverse complement.
CGAGCCTGGCATTCGAACGCAATGTTTCGATCCGAGATATAATAGAAGCTGTTGGCTGGCATGCGGAGTCAACCTTCTCCAGTTTTTATCTCAGAGATTTGGCTTCGTAGAGGCAAACCTTAAATCTGGTAGGTCCGGTGTCAGCAGCCCAGATGACCACTAGACCCATTTAAAACAATCAGCACAGCCTATCAGCTTCACTGGATTCGCCAGTGAAATTTCATAGGTAAGAAGATTTCAAAAACTATCTTCTTAACCGTATATAGGGGTCACATATCACGGGACCCTAGGCTGTGTTGCTGATGAAATTAGGAGAACAGGTTATCGTTCAAATGGGGAATCCAGCCATCATTCCCTAGAAGGTACCCGGAGTGGAGGTAGGATGCTCAGCATTCCCTCCTCCTATTACTTATTCTCCTAACGTTAATGTGATCGGGGAACGTATTTGAAGGAGAAAGCAAATTTTTAGTAAATTGTGTTTCTCCGAGAATACTTACCCGATCACATTACTTAAAAACCCTCCCAACCACCCCGCTATGCGAGCATCCTAATATAATATATATCGTTCAGCTTAAAAAACTAGTGACACCTGGTGGTGGCAAGGGGAGGTAAGTGGCAAGAGTTATTGCCCTTTGGTCTATATGAGATAGACCGAAAAGACGAATTTTCGTCTTTTAGTAGGGCTGGATTCGAGAGGTAGCAGGCTTATATCCCTAACGTTAATGTGATCAGGTAAGTATTCTCGGAGAAACAATTTACTAAAAATTTGCTTTCTATTAGTACAATATTGATACCATGATTTATTTACAATTAATAGAGAAACTTCTCAACCATGAGGAAATCTCCATGTGCCAATTCAGGAATTACAAGTTAACTACAAACTCTGAAACTAGCTTTACATTAATAAAACATACATGTGAACCAGAATTTTATTTCATCAAGTATTCATTTCACTTGGTTGTCTTTCTTTCTTTGATCATAGTTATGAATGAGTACACTAATTTAAGGTAGTTTAATTATATTACATTCACAAAAGAATTATAACAATGTTCAATTGATTACTTGAAGTGAGTTGACCTGACACCACCAGGACTGCTAGCTCTTACCCAGGCTGGATTTGCATGAATTTTAACTTTTCTTGTATTCCATCCACTTTATTTGATACAAAAGATGTAATTGACATAATACAAGAAGGTCAGCTTTTAATTCATTACAACAATACAACAAATACTTGTGCAATCAGGTATCAAAACAAGGTCAGCACTTAATTAGGTTCTCACAGAAACGCCTGCAGACATAGCTGTTATGATAGATCAACATATTTCACATTTGAATACAACAGGGCAAATTGTATTTACAACCATTACACTTAAACTGAACTAAAAGATAGAACTAATGCTCGAATTTCAGTTGATAAAAAACATCATATTTGTTTGGTATTTATTTATAAAATTGATGCCTTAAGTAGGCGTTAATGACATTTTCATTGATCAAAATTTTGTTGCATACTGTTATTTATGCTGTACCAAAAATGTTGTTTGGAAAGAAATTTTAACAAAATACATGACTTCCTATTAAAGATTGATAATTTCGTTACATTGACTCATATTTCTAGGTCGTAGCAACCGTTTTTGACGATAGAATGAGTGATCTATCAAGGTTTCAGTTACCAATTTTTATCATGATTTTTCTTCATTTTCAACAAATAGGGATCAATTTTTGGGGCACTTTCTAGTTTAAAAAAATGGAATCCAGGACTGATCCCGCATTATAAGCTGGTTCAAGAGTTATCAGGGTGTGAGTTATCAAGGGAATGGTGTATGATTATGTGGTCAGCTTATGAAAGTGAGGCGAATTTACGAAAAGGGTGTGGGGTGAGCTTTTGTGCAGAAGTGTGAGCTTAATCTTCTAAGTTTTGATTTTGGATTAAGTTTGGTAGATAATAAAAAGAAAATGTTCTTTTCCTACGTTAAAGCTGAATTTATTTCATCCGGTGATACCAAAAACAATATATTTTAACTTGTGGCATTGCCACTCATTATAATATCATGTTTTTGGTACCACATGATGAAATATATCTGGTATTAACATAGAAAAAGAAAATAACCTCTTAGTATTCCTTTTTGTTGGTTAATATTATTGTTAATGTTGATTAATGGCAATGTGTTAGTATTAGCTAATGGTAATGTATTAAATTTAGCTAAAGGTAACGTATTAATATTAGTGTTGGCTATTGGTAATGTATTAATATTAGTGTTAGCTAATGGTAATGTAATAATGTTAGCTAATGGTAATGTAATAATGTTAGCTAATGGTAATGTATTAATATTAGTGTTAGCTAATGGTAATTATTAATGTTAGTTAATGGTAATGTATTATTAGTGTTAGCTAATGGTAATGTATTAATATTAATGTTAGCTAATGGTAATGTATTAATATTAGTGTTAGCTAATGGTAATGTATTAATGTTAGCTAATGGTAATGTATTAATGTTAGCTAATGGTAATGTATTAATGTTAGCTAATGGTAATGTGTTAATATTAGTGGTAGCTAATGGTAATGTATTAATGTTAGCTAATGGTAATGTGTTAATATTAGTATTAGCTAATGGTAATGTATTAATGTTAGCTAATGGTAATGTATTAATATTAGTGTTAGCTAATGGTAATGTATTAATGTTAGTTAATAGTAATGTATTAATGTTAATGTTAGCTAATGGTAATATATTAATATTAGTGTTAGCTTCACAATTGCAAATTTATTAACCTATATTTGCTAAGTTAAACCGCTATAAATGTCATCAAATCCTCAAACACAAAATTGTTATCTCCATAATACACATGTATGCGTTAGCATTTAATAGCATCCAAACACAGCGATGACTATAACACACTTAGTGGAATTTGGAGTCAAGACATCACAATTTTATCAACATTTTGGACTCTACATCAGATATTGCTGCTACAAATTTTGTGTTTAGCCAATCAAAAAGTGTGTTACATTTATAGGTGCATTAGAATTTTTATTGTTGAGTCAGTTTACCATTATTTTGTAGGCTGTTTCTTTTCAGAAAATAGAAAGATCTCTTTGAACAGGCTAGAAATGTATATACAATGAAATTTGAACATAAGATATACATTGCTAACGATTGTTGGTTTTTTTCTTTATATTTCCTCTGCAGATAAGTCTCAGAGTATAAAAGCAACATGAACATGTACACTGTTTTATCTGTATTAATATTTTTATAGAATAGCATTGGTTGCACTTAAACTCAGCTTTCGTTGCTGAATATGTTGAGGTGTCAATCAAAATATGAAGGAATAAAGATAAAAACTCATGGTAATTTATCAGATTTAAGTGTTAATGAAAAAGTGTCTTGTTTCTAAACTACAAATATTGATCATACTAAATAAATTGACAATCAGTTTGGAGTTCTGTGTTTCATTTTGATACATATAATGTACTTTCATCTTGGCAACATTTTTTGAAGGAACTTCTCCACATCAATGATAATGCTGTGATTGATGCCACTGATAATTTCCTGCTGTCTGGGGGAGATTCTTTTCAAGCAGTTCAGCTGTTGGAACGAGTAGAAGCAGGGCTTGGTTGTCAGCCTGGATTGAGTGAACTGGTCCAATTAGTACTACATAAGACATACCAAGATGTACTGCAGTATCTAGTTCTCAAGTGCCAAAAGAATTTAGACACAAACCAGACAGGCTGTGAATTGTCACATAATCCAGCCCTAGGTACTAAACTAACAGCTGATACTGTCCAACGTAGGGAGGGCCCAGATCTTCATACTGTCAACCATAGGGAGGAACAAGATCTCCATTATGTCAACCATAGGGAGGGCCTGGATCTTTCTACTGTCCACCATAGGGATGGCCCAGATCTTCTCATTGACCATCAATGCAACAAGATTTTAGATGCCCATTTGGATGAAGAAGATTCACCAAATATAATGATTGGAAGAACATGTCCAAATTATATGTCTCCTACAGATACAGATGAAATAATTAGTGACCCACCTGTAAAAATGTCAAGATTACAGTTCATGGGATCATTATCAAGAGGAAACAGAGAAACCTTTTCATCAGAATTAAATAGGAAATACCATCAGCAGCAGCAAACACAAGAAACGATCTGGAGACATTGTGGTGGAGGCAGAAACACACATCGATTGGATACATTTGGTGTGGTTTCCATGGAAATCTCATGGCGGTTCAACACAGGAAAATGTGTGGATGCTTCCCCACTCCTTGTGTTCCCAAGGTGAGTTAATTGAGTTGAATTTTTCATGATTTGGTTGATATTCATTTTAAATCATAGAACTTTCATTATTATTATTAGTGTGTTAAAATCAGGTCGTAAATATATGACACCTTACATCATGAAACCTTGCACCCTAGATCATTGAACTGTGCAAACTATTTATAGATAATTCATCTTGATATATTGTTCATGAAGTTTATTGTCTTTGCAATGTCAGCCAGTACTGAGATATGGGGATCAGTTACTGGTTACAGCAGTGATACCTTTGGCATCAACAATTTTGAGATTTCTTATTAAAATTTTGTAATACTTTTTAGTTTACCACTAACTTTTACATACAATGAATGACATTAGTTTTACATTCTTGGTTAAGTTTTGCATTTAGTACTGGTTGTTTCATGCTAGAATCATCAAACTAGATGATTGAATGTATCTCAATTTAGTACTACACTCTTGCAACAAAAGAAGGTCACTGTGATCTACATTTTATATTTTACTAAGGTTAAGTTCTTGCACTTAGCTCATGGCCAAAAAGTTCTTTCACACCCAGAATATATACTGTTATATCGGGATTCATGAAACTTGGTGTGGGGATGAATCTGGAGGAATACTACACTTTTTCACAAAACTAGGTCAATGACCCATATTTCACACTTGACTGACTGGTTACATTTTGTGTTCTATTTTTCAAGCTCTTTTCATGCAAACATCAACAAAATGATTATATGCATCTCTGTTTGTACAACATGCTTGTAACAAGTGTTCACTGTGGCCTTCATTTTAGTAGTTAAGGTTAAATTTTGCATTTAGTTCCTGACCATAGGTTTTTTTGTACCATCTACATATAGTTATACCTAGGTTCATGAAACCTGGCAAGTGCATGCATCTTGGTGAGTATTACACCCTCATGACAAAAGTAGGTCACTGTGACCCATATTTCATTTTTCACTGGCCTTGGTTACATTTTATAAGAAGAGGTATGCAAAAACAAAAGACTTCCCTGACATTCTAAGTATGGTCAGCTTTGATCTTTGCCTGAAATGAAACCTACCATGGGATTTTAACTACAAGAAGTTTGGATTAGTCTATACAGCATGAATTTAACCGATTCTGACTTACTCATGCCATTGAATGGAGGCCTGATACATCATTCTGCAGTGTCTGTCTGACAGGCCTTTTAAGGGGTTAAATTTGATATGGTGGGACCTAGTACAATAGGTTGCCTTCCCAGGTCCATCAGCAGCTTCATTACAATATAGGTTACTCTACTTCCACTAAATTTGTGGAATCAAAATTGGTTTATTAACACTGCTTTTCTTTATCAATCTGTGCTATCTTTTGTCCATGTCACACAAGGCACTAAGCTGCTGCACATAACATTAGGAGACTGGAGAAAGTCATCTCAAGACCAAAGGACTGTAACTTCCTCTACCTCTTAACAACTATTCACCTTATTTATTTATAATGATTGTGTTTGAAGAAGAAATCACATTTTGAAGTAAAATGTTTTTTTTGATAATACCTAATTATAACATCAGCATTCCATCCCAAACCCTCACCATAGCTACCCTTTTGGAAGAGGTTGCACTTCAAGTTGAGTAGTAAATTACAGAATTTTGAGCCAATCCCTTAGTTGAATGGGAGACCACTCTCATCTGACATTGTACTGATAAGCAGATGATATTTTAATACATGTACTTTTAATGCCAAAACAAGCTAAAAAAACTTCATGCATACATTCATAATGAGGGGCTCAATTCACAAGATTATGTCAGACTACAGTTCCGTTTTTAGCTCACCTGGTTATCATTATTGACTAACCTAGAAGATCTCAGATAGGGTTGATAATGAGCAAACTCCATGCATACTAATGATGTGATCTTGTGTCTGACTTAGCTGGACCACTCAGATCTAATTTAGTTAAACCTTGGATTATATGCTGTGTCATCAGGATCTTGGACAAGTTCAGCAATGACTGATATGCACACATATTAATGAGATGATCATGGATCTAACTTGTTGCCATTCTGAAAGCCATATTCTGATCTGATTTTGATGGTCAGACTTGAAATGTAGGCTTTTATCATGCATATCAGATCAAACTTGAAATGTAGGCTTATATCATGCATATCAGATCAAATTTGAAATGTAGGCTTATATCATGCATATCAGATCAAATTTGAAATGTAGGCTTATATCATGCATATCAGATCAAATTTGAAATGTAGGCTTATATCATGCATATCAGATCAAACTTGAAATGTAGGCTTATATCATGCATATCAGATCAAATTTGAAATGTAGGCTTATATCATGCATATCAGATCAAACTTGAAATGTAGGCTTATATCATGCATATCAGATCAAATTTGAAATGTAGGCTTATATCATGCATATCAGATCAAATTTGAAATGTAGGCTTATATCATGCATATCAGATCGGTTCAGTAAAGTGCAAGATCACTTATAATGTAGTTGATTGACTAAGCTTGTTGCCACTCTGGAAACAATATTTATGATCTGAATTTTATCAGACTTGGAATATATTCTTATATCCTCTTGGTCTTTGACCGTTTTCAATAACGAGTAAGATTCATGCTTATTAATGAGCTGATCTTGTATCTAATTAGTTGAGATTATTGGTACACATTTATTTAAAAAATAAGACTAGTGCATATTAATGAGATACCTTCAGTCTTGATTGGCTGAGTTTGTAATTCCTATTGATATACAGCATTAATATTTCATTTGATTAGATAAAACTTGTTAAATTGGTTTATAATGTCACTGTCTTGGACAACTTTGATTATGAGTATGGGACTGTACATATAGATGGTCTTTATCTTTACAAAGAATTTCTGTCAGGATATAGTAAAATGGGTAATATCAACATGATATAACACATAGGACTTGGAAATAGTACATAAGCTTGCTTAGTGAAATGGTCAACTGTTAATACTTTAAGTTATGTAAACCTGGTGAGTTATATCAGACCTGATTGGACCTCATGTTAGGTTGTGTACCTTCAGAGAAGGTAAGCTGTAGAAGTCAGTGAAATGATATCAGTCTGATACATTGCTAATATTCATTTCTTAAAATTTAATATAGGTTTATTTAAGACTTTCTGTGAAGTAGAAATATTTTTAATTGATATACCTGTGCATTGGTGTGAACATTTTTAATTTGTTTTCAATTGTTTTTCCAGACAAGGTGACCCCATTTTATATATAGGCTCACATTCCCATAGATTCTTTGCTCTGAATTTTTCATCTGGAGTGTTGACATGGGAGATAACTCTTGGAGATAGGATAGAATCTTCTGCATGCCTGAGTTTGTGTGGAAACTTTATCATTGTCGGTAAGTATGAAGTGTGTCAACCAAAATTTTAAAGTCTGAAAGATTATGACTGGCTTGCTTAGATTTTGTTGATGAATTATGCCCCACACAATTTTTAAAAAAAAATGTCATTATAATGTAATCAGTTGAATTTTGGGCCAGTTTTATGCCACCTTGCATTAGCAATTCATTTTTTTTGTCAACAAAATCCTCCAATTCTTGTAATATGAATGTTGTAATATGGCCGCCATGTATAGCCTATCTTGTGCTGAAAAATGGCGTTAAACCCTAGAACAACAACAACAATGTTGTAATATGAACATTGGTGAATTGACCTGGGTCATTGATACCAGACTTTCTTGTATTTTGCTGATGTACTTAATTTTATTCATACAAAAAATTTACTATGCATTCTTTAAGCATGTTTGATCATTCCTATATATCTGACAGTTCATAAATATCGATAAATTTCTGTTTTACAAAAACACAAAGATTGATTCCTGACAAATATAATGGAGTTCAAAGTATTTGCCTTTTATGAAAGTGCTGATAGAATTTACTACTGGCATTCATGTAGGTACACATGACAGTTCATTTATTGATGATGTTAAAGGTTATTCTGTTTAAATTTATCTGGAGGAAATGAACATCACTTTTTCAGTGGTACCAAGAATAGAAACATTTCAAATTACAAATTAAAACAGGAAAAAGGGTTCAGACCCCACCTATTCAAACAAGAAAATACATTAAAGTGCATTAAATAGATAGATTTAAATGGAATAAAGCTGATGTAAGGAAAGTAAGGTGGAGCTTATTGTGTTGCTATGTTGTCCAGCTGGCCATCCGATATGCTGTGATGTTGTACATCTAGCCATCCAATATGTTTCAGTGTTGTCCATCTGGCCATCCGATATGCTATGATGTTGTACATCTAGCCATCCAATATGTTTCAGTGTTGTCCATCTGGCCATCCGATATGCTGTGATGTTGTACATCTAGCCATCCAATATATTGCAGTGTTGTCCATCTGGCCATCCGATATGCTATGATGTTGTACATCTGGCCATCCAGTATGTTGCAATGTTGGCCATCTGGCCATCCAATATGCTATGATGTTGTACATCTCGCCATCCAATATGTTGCAGTGTTGTCCATCTGGCCATCCGATATGCTATGATGTTGTACATCTCGCCATCCAATATGTTGCAATGTTGTCCACCTGGCCATCCGATATGCTATGATGTTGTACATCTGGCCATCCAGTATGTTGCAATGTTGGCCATCTGGCCATCCGATATGCTGTGATGTTGTACATCTCGCCATCCAATATGTTGCAATGTTGTCCATCTGGCCATCCGATATGCTATGATGTTGTACATCTCGCCATCCAATATGTTGCAGTGTTGGCCATCTGGCCATCCAATATGCTATGATGTTGTACATCTCGCCATCCAATATGTTGCAGTGTTGTCCATCTGGCCATCCGATATGATGTGATGTTGTACATCTAGCCATCCAATATGTTGCCGTGTTTTCCATCTGGCCATCCGATATGCTATGATGTTGTACATCTCGCCATCTAATATGTTTCAATGTTGGCCATCTGGCCATCCAATATGCTATGATGTTGTACGTCTCACTATCCAATATGTTGCAGTGTTGTCCATCTGGCCATCCGATTTGCTATGATGTTGTACATCTCGCCATCCAATATGTTGCAGTGTTGGCCATCTGGCCATCCAATATATTGTGATGTTGTCCATCTGGCCAATTTTGTTTCTGTACAATAAGTAGAACTGTTCACTGTTTACAGCTACCAAATTTTATGGATGGTGTACACTTGGTGAAGAAGTACCCTATTGATTTTGGGGTCAAAGTGTCTCTCTGATTAAAAGAAGAATTGTGTCTATACAATAACTTAAGTTCTCCACCATCTGTAAATACCAAACTTTAAAGATGGAATACAGATGGGGTAATGAAGAACCATTATTAATTGAGGGGTCAAAGGTCAAGGTCACTGTGATTGAAAGAAGAAAAATGGTTCCTGCACATTAACTTGAGGTCTCCAGCATTATTGGTTACAGAACTTGTGAATGGCTTACAGTTGGGGTATGGAAACGCAAAGTTGATCTCAGGGTCTAAAGTCCAAAGGTTAAGGTCATTGTGGTGGCAAGAATAAAAGTCTGAACAAAACCTTAAGTTTTCTGCCATCTACAGTTACTTAACTTTGAGTATGATTGGCACGTGGGGTAAGGAAGAATCCTATAGATTTTGAGGTCAAAGTTCAATGTTACTGTGACTGAAAAAGTGGTTACCAAACTTTCTGCATGTCTTGCCCTTGGTGTAAAGAAGAAACCCTATCTTTTTGGAAGTCAGGAGTCAGGTCATCGTGACTAAAAATATGAATGGTTTCCACACAATAACAGTACTTATACATCACAGACCTGCACCACACTTTGTAGATGGCTTACTCTTGGTGTAGGGAAGAAGCCATTGATTTGGGAGACTAAATGAAATGGCTCACTGACAAAATTGTATGCATAGAGGACTTTTAAATATGAAGCTGGCATATAATGTGATATTCATGGTACTCATGTTTACAGGTTGCTATGACTACAAAGTGTATGTGATGGATACTGAAACTGGTGCCCTCTGGTGGAGTTATCAGACATCAGGGGAAGTGAAATCTTCCCCAGCAGTGGATCCTAAATCTGGAACAATTTACATTGGCTCACATGATCAGTATCTGTATGCTTTGGATATTGTGGTAAATATGCATATCATTAATATTAGAACTTTGAATGATTGGAGAACAAATTTGTTATGAATGTAGTGTATTCATAAATCATATGTTATTTGTAATTAATGAAGTTATTAATATTAGATATTTCTAATATACTCGTGATTGCACAAAATATTTCCTTAATGAAATAATTTACAGTAATTTGCTATACATCAAGTATTGGTGTATTTAATGCCTTATGTGTGGCAAACTATCGCTTTACCAACCTTGCCATCTTTATTTAATCAGAAAATTTAAAGGAAATGAGATAGATTGGTTTTGTTCTTGTTTGTTTGTTTTTGTTATTGAAGAATTTTAAGATATAAACTTCATAAAGTCTGCAAAAATTAATCCCAAATCTCAAAAAAGTAATTATTGCAATATCTGTCTTTCCACATACCTACCCACCTGCTTCTCTACATTCATACATAATTTTCTACCTATCATCCCATCTATGATTTCACTTACTAGCAACATTTTATTTCCCAGAAGAGGAAGTGTTTATGGAAACAGCATCTAGGAGGAGGTAGTGTGTTTTCTTCTCCCATTGTTGGACTAAAATCACATCATGTTTATGCTGCTACCCTGACAGGTTCACTGGTGGCCCTTAACCCAGTAAGTTTGTATCGTCATTTATTGCCTTGATTAGATTGAATGGTGACCATTAGTATGGTCAGTCTGGACCATTGTTTCTTGCCTTCATTAGGTTCATCACTGGTAAACTTTTGTCCAATAAATCTGTGCCATTATTTATTGCCTTCATTAGCAGTTGAAAGGCATAGGTAACAATATTCCCATAGCCACATCAGAAGCAATAATTCCAAAATGTTGTTTCCTTATTTTGAAGTGATGTGATATAATCAAAGCTCTGTTCATGGATATGAGATTGTAGGCATAGACCATTGTGTATTTTGTGCATGAGTAAACCAAATATCTTGTATAAAATTGGCCATTGCTGTTACAAGTTAGAAATTCATTTAGATGCATCCAGTATCACATTTATGATTGTTGAGGTTAAATGCCATTTATAGTACATGATAGACCATACATGGACAACAGCATATTTCATGCATGAAGAATCTCAAAATACTTGGGGAAGACCACCGATCAACAGGAAGCTGCTGCCAAGTTTTCTCACATATCCTTGCTGTTCAACAAACAGAGACTGGAACCCATGTGAACAGAGGCAGAGGTGATATGTGGATGATTGTAAAAGCAAGTGCCTTGCACCATTCAGCAATCCAGGGTGCCACTACATTTATGAGTACATTTCTTGAAGATCCAGCATTTAGATGCTTCAAGTATAGTTGTACAGAACCAAAGATTTTATTTTTTATTTCTCGTGTTTCGTTCAGCTGATTTAATTAGGGAGAGATGTACTGTAAAGACAATATAAACTCAGATTTGTGTCCTTTTATTTGTCATGCCTTTCAATGTTAAGACATAGACATGATTTATTAGGCAAAATCAAACACAGTCAGTATTTTTCATTTGATGCATAATTCAGATTTTCCATGCAAACCTCATAATCCAAAAAATAATATGTAAATAAATGTTTATGTTTTAGGTGGATGGAAGGAAAATATGGGCATTTGAATGTGGCAAACCTCTGTTCTCCTCCCCAAGTCTGACACAGATGGGTGTGGTTATCGGTTGTGTGGATACTAACCTCTTCCACATCAGTTACACTGGCAACCTGGTAAAATTACTCCACTATCTGCCTGTGCAATATATATTTACAAAGTTTCTTAACCATTACAGACAAGATTATGCGTTGTCCTTTATTTTAAGTCATTCTGCAATCAAATTTTTAAATTCTATCTTACAATTGAAACTTGCATCCATGATTTGAATCTGTTTCCTATGCATTTGGTATCCTTTATACCCCAGAATTTGGAATGTTCTTTAAGTCATCATGCTTATCCTATCAGACTGTCCAAATAAATAACATCTTTACTGGCCAATTGTGACTAGTCCATTTCACATAAAAAAATATCTGTAATGAGCCAAACCAGTGTTTTGAACCATTGCCCTCTTATGGATAAAAGAGTTACTGCCCATAGCAATCAGAATTGGTTGTCATTTTCTTTGGATGCAGGGGATTATTTCAGAATATTTTCCAAGGTAAATCTATAAACAGTCCTATGGAACACAGGGTTCTCAGTAGACATATACCCTCTGGTTTTGACGACTTGGAATTAAATTTGACTAATTTCTGACACATGTGCATTTTTATGATGCACATTGATTTGGGCCAGCGCATCAGTCGTAATTACCCTTAATTCTCCTCTGGTAATTTTTCCTACTTAAGTGAGCATCGTCCACAACAAATTGATTGTATGCACCAGTGATCAATATTTGCTATGGGCTAATGTTGACACCTTGTCTGCCAGTAATATCACACATATGCGAAATAAATAAAAACTGGGCTGACCAAACAGATCACAGATATCATGCATGGGTAGGCATAATGAATAAGGTTAGATTACTCTGAGATTATCCTTGACATTTATCATTGAGGAAGAGGAAATCAATTATGACTTCATGGAATTAAGCTTTTGATCAATTATCTGCATTTGCTTTATTTGCCCATCAACATAAATTTGATTATACTGGCAGTAGAACAAGACTACCATTTTAAAGGCTACCTATAGCACATACTGTTCTATAGTTGAAATCTACCCAACCACTTTTGAAAAAAGATTATTATTTTTATTTTTATTATTATTATTATTATTATACATAAATAATTGGTATATCAGTGCATTCTATGCCCACATTACAGAAATCATTGGAAACTGGAGACCAGAAATGTTATACCATTGGAATCAGATTATGAAGGTGTACACAATAAGATGTTAATTGATTACATAAGTATTGTAATCTGGAGAGTTAAAGGTCAAATGCAGGATTTTTATAAGTAATAAAGAGATCAAAGATGGTCTATGTTGGCTTTCAGGTTTATTTTTTTTTTTATAAATCAGCTGACATAAGATAACAAGAAGAGACCAAGCAATAAACCATTTCAGTAGAAATACTTGGGTAGGTGTTTTGATTTTTGTATTGTTTAATTCTTATTGTATTGTTCAAGATGTTTTTAGATGAATATTTAAGGTCAGTTGATATGTTTTAGACCAAAATGAAAAAACAAACTTTCTCTCACTATAAACTACCGCATTGCAGACATCGTAGCAATATGATTGAAAAATTGTTAAAAGCTACGTTAGAAATCAAAATCACATCACATCACATGATATTGTTTTTAAGTTTATAATTTTTTTATTTTCATTTGAACCTCATTTCATCCCGATTTTGAGGTTATTTAATATGTAATGACTGTTGATAAAAAAAATAGCATGGAATGAAATATTGAATGTAATGAAGCATATAACAAGGTTCCAAATGTAATATTGAAAATTAGATGTGGCAGTATTATTTTGGGGGTCCTTTGGGCTTTATTATGTTCATAGTGTACTTTAATTCTGAATTTTTGACTATGTATATAATACACAGACACGTCGATATTTTGAATGCCTTTATTTCATTTTATTTCAGCTTTGGAAATTCAAAACTGAGGCACCAGTATTTTCCTCACCTTGTGTTACTCAAATATTTATACCACTGAATGTCATAACTCAAGTACATATACAGCATAATGACATAATGCAGAAGCATATGCATTTTAGTGAGGACAAACCATGGTCTACGAGATCAACATTGTATGATGAATCTTGTGGGAATACTGAAAGTGAGGTAATTATCTTTGGATCTCATGATCATCACTTGTACTGTGTATTAACTGATGGAGTTCTGCTGTGGAAAGTGATGGTTGACTCACAGATTTATTCCACAGGATTTCCATTTAATCTCACAGACAAAACACATTACACTTATTCTTGTACTAGTCAAAATTATTTTCCATCAAAACAAAGGTCTGCATATACATTACCTGAAATAACTGACAAAGACAGCAGTTTTAGTTGTTTACAAAGAGCTGAAGTCTTGAGGTGGGTAAAAGATAGCAACCCCTCAGTTTGTGAATCTTCAGGAGAATCAGTTGCTTCTCTTGGCTGTCTTGTTGCATTTTGCTCCACCAAAGGAACAGTATATATAGTGAGAGCATTGACTGGGGAAAGAGTAGCCCAGTTGACACTGCCTAGTGAGGCATTTTCATCACCTGTTGTATTCTGTGATAAGTTAATTGTTGGTTGTAGAGACAATAATGTCTATTGTTATGACTTAAAGATTCATTAATAAACAGTTACAATATTGTGGATTCATTGTTTTGTTTTATTTTACCATAAAATAATTGATGATGATGATGACTGGATAACTGTGAATATGATGATTTATTCATCTCTTTGTGATGACCCACATGTTAATTTGTACCCTTAAGAGATATGTGCAAAGCTTTCAGTGATTCCTTGAAGGACCCCCATGTCACCATGTGATTAGACTTTCTTGTCTTAGCTATACTTTTTGAAGCACCTGAATTTTTTAATTGAGCAAATTAACCAAATTGCCAATCAAATGGAACTTAATAAATCAAAATACAATGAAAATGGTAACATTTATGAGGAGCAGATTGAATGATTAATTGCTTGAAGTGATAATATTTTAGGAACTCTATGACAAATTTATGATTTTGCTGCCCCTAGGCAGTTAGAGTTGTCAAATCACCATCACCACCTGCCCCACAAAAAAAATTTGATTACAGGTTGTTTAGAAACGCATTTTTTAAAGAAAGCGAGATTTTCTATTTTTTTTAAATCTAATGCCCCCTAAACCTTTCAACCCTGGGTAGATGCTTTGTCTGCCTAATTGGGAAATCTGTATGAACTGCATTTTTAGAAATATTAGGAAATTGTTTTCTTATACATGTACATTATATGGGGATATTGTGCTAACCCCAATCTGTCTGCCAGTCATTCCATTCATATGTCTGCCTGTCAGTCCATTCATATGTCTGCCTGTTAGTCCATTCATCTGTCTGCCTGTCAGTCCATTCATTTATCTGCCTGTCAGTCCATTCATTTGTCTGCCTTTCAGTCCATTCATATGTCTGCCTGTCATTCTATTCGTATGTCTGCCTGTCAGTCCATTCATATGTCTGCCTATCAGTCCATTCATTTGTCTGCCTTTCAGTCCATTCATTTGTCTGCCTGTCAGTCCAGTCATTTGTCTGTCTGTCAGTCCATTCATATGTCTGCCTGTCATTCCATTCCATTATGTCTGCCTGTCAGTCCTTCATTTGTCTGCCTGTCAGTCCATTCATATGTCTGTCTGTCAGTCCATTCATTTGTCTGCCTGTCAGTCCATTCATCTGTCTGCCTGTAAGTCCATTCATTTATCTGCCTATCAGTCCATTCATATGTCTGCCTGTCATTCCATTCATATGTCTGCCTGTCAGTCCATTCATATGTCTGCCTGTCAGTCCATTCATATGTCTGCCTATCAGTCCATTCATATGTCTGCCTGTCATTCCATTCATATGTCTGCCTGTCAGTCCATTCATTTGTCTGCCTGTCAGTCCATTCATATGTCTGCCAGTCATTCCATTCATGTCTGCCTGTCAGTCCATTCATTTGTCTGCCTGTCAGTCCATTCATTTTTCTGCCTATCAGTCCATTCATCTGTCTGCCTGTCAGTCCATTTATCTGTCTGTCTGTCAGTCCATTCATTTTTCTGCCTATCAGTCCATTCATATGTCTGCCTGTCAGTCCATTCATATGTCTGCCTGTCATTCCATTCTTATGTCTGCCTGTCAGTCCATTCATATGTCTGCCTGTCAGTCCTTCATTTGTCTGCCTGTCAGTCCATTCATATGTCTGTCTGTCAGTCCATTCATTTGTCTGCCTGTCAGTCCATTCATCTGTCTGCCTGTAAGTCCATTCATTTGTCTGCCTATCAGTCCATTCATATGTCTGCCTGTCATTCCATTCATATGTCTGCCTGTCAGTCCATTCATATGTCTGCCTGTCAGTCCATTCATATGTCTGCCTGTAAGTCCATTCATTTGTCTGCCTATCAGTCCATTCATATGTCTGCCTGTCATTCCATTCATATGTCTGCCTGTCAGTCCATTCATTTGTCTGCCTGTCCATTCATTTGTCTGCCTATCAGTCCATTCATCTGTCTGCCTGTCAGTCCATTCATTTGTCTGCCTGTCAGTCAATTCATTTTTCTGCCTATCAGTCCATTCATCTGTCTGCCTGTCAGTCCATTCATTTGTCTGTCTGTCAGTCCATTCATCTGTCTGCCTGTTGGTCCATTCATCTGTCTCCCCTAGTGTCCCTGAAAGGACATCAAAAGTCAGTTTTATAAACTGCAGTAACAGTGACATTATTCAAAAAAAATTTAAACCAAAACGCTATATTTGCAATCCTAGAAAGAGGATACATAAATGGGCTTTGGGTTATGCCTCCTGGTCTAAATCAAAGATGGTCAGGGAGGAGAGTATGTAATGAAATGTATTTGGATTTGCCATGGCAAACAATGCAAGTGGCTTTGTACTTTTTCATTTTAATTAATGATGACCCGGAAAAGGTAAACTTGATACTTCAACAGGTTGGCAGTGTTTTATGTCCAAACATAGTGTCTGAAGTTGATGCTATATTTCCCAGAACAGCCTTTGCCAACATAGCATATAGGCTATTGATTGGCTTGTTTAAAGCAGTTTCAACTAACAATGTCTTTATTGTTATCTGTGAAAAACAATGCGAGATAGTTTTCACTAAACATGGACAGAAAAAGAAGACAAATGTAAAGTTAACATTTGCACATGTGCATATTTTCAGTAATCAGTCAATAATTTGAGAGGAAAGTTACCATGAGGAATACAAATCATTGGTCAGTTCATTAGGAGCACAAATCATTGGTCAGTTCATGAGGAATACAAATCATCATGTCAGTTCATGAGGAATACAAATCATCAGGTCAGTTCATAAGGAATACAAATCATTGGTCAGTTCATTCCTATAGTATTTATAGTTTATTCCAAAGAATGTGCTGATTTTTAAAAGATACAGGAAGTTGAATGTAAGAAACACTCAAGCCATCACCCTCTTTCCAAGAAAGGCTTGAAAGAAAATATTAAAGTAAACTCCATAATTGGTAATGAATAGTCCCAGTAGATGCTCTAAGCCCCACAGTTGGATACACAGAAATGGCACACAAATTGTCATATTTTCAGACCCACTGTTTAAAAACACATGTTAAAGGTAGAATTTGAGCTGGATCCAACCAGTTTTTTTCTTCTTGTTATCATAGCTTAAATATACTTGCTTTAATTTAGACAACTTTTTCGGACTTTATCAGTTTGTACTCCAGCATGGCTGCATGTAAAATTTCATCTTAAATAGCATTTAATGTGTCTTTTGTAAGATAAAGTGTTTAAAATGCATTCTTTTCATGAAATGTGTCATTTTCACAAAAAGGACTTAGCTTCTGCAAATGGACACAATCAGTATTTCTGTATCACAAATGTAATTATTTTGGGTAAAAACTCATTTTAAATAGTATTTAAAATAAAGTGGAAAGGTAATGACATCTAAGGAATAAGAAAAGGATGTGTACATTTCAATAATTATGAAAAAAGTATAGTAAAGTTCTGAGTACACACCTGACAGCATGGACAAACAGAAAGAAAAAAATCACAGAAGAAAATTTTAATTTTGAATTCAGATATAATTTACAGATTTTGGTGCCAGTAGCTTCTCGTGGGTCGGTGGTTCTTTCCGGGGTTTTCCCGGGTTCTTCCTCCACCATTAATACTGGCCGCCATGTATAACCTATCGTGTGCTGAAAAATGGCGTTAAACCCTACAACAACAACAACAACAACAACAGATTTTGGTGATCAACCACCCACCTCACGTGAGAAGATTTTTGTTTACCCTAGACGAAGCGACCATTTTATACAGGATGTATTGAAAACAAACAAAAGGAAGACTTGATGGCTTTACTGTTGATGGTTAAGTCACAAAATTTGATTTACTGTTATCTACATTTTAACATAGAGTGAAGTGATCAACTACTGACACACCTGAAATTATATCGCTGGGTCCTTCTCACAAAAAGAACCCATTTTTAACACTTTATATTAAAAAATATATTAAATGCTATGCGAAGTGAGTTACAAAACAAATTAATTTCATTTGTCAAATAGAAACACTGTCAGTAAAATCATACTGGGTCCTTTTTGCAGGAGGTATTTCCTTTGTGCACTTTATACCCTCCACATCATCATCCCAACACGAGGGGTCCATTTTGGTTTCTGTTTAGTCTTGAGTTTTAGTGAACATATTTCAACACTACTCGATACTCGCATTGTTGCTAGCCAAGGATGAACCATGTTGATATAGCCAAGGTTACTGTTGCTAACAAATTGATTTGCCTATGCAATTCAATTCCGAATGATAACATAGGGAGTGCTTTGCAGAGATATTATGAACTTCTGAGAGAGTGACTGTGAAGTGGTTGGCATTTGCAACATGCACAATGGAGAGAATGTTGACATACCTCCAGGAGCATCGCTACCATACGTACAAAGGATATGGGCCACAAATTTTCTTTTCACACTATTGATTAAGCAGGGGCCCATCTGTAAGCTTTGCATAGAGGGCCAAATATCCTAGCTATGCCACTGCACTTCTATGTTAATTTCATGTACTGTGGCTAAATTTTCTTTAGATATTTGTACTTATGGAAATTGTACATGATCTAAGCAGAGTTGACCAATATGAATGCTCCCATGTGCTAAAAAATCAACCTGAATTAGTCGAAAGTACAATACATTGAGCAGTTATTAAAATTGGGTAAAGAAATTTTGCCAGATTTGACAATACTAGCTTCCAAATGTGCAATGAATAAATTACAAAATATATCAAATGTAAAAAAAAGTTCTTACAATTTACCTCAGAAGTCCAGGAAGTGAAAATGACCGTGCATTTTTTTTATGGGTACACATCTAAAGGTCAAATTGTATACTTTATAATCCATATTACACCCATCAATCATACACCAACATAAAGTTAACTAGAAGTCCTTATACCTAATATAGACAAAGTCTTTTTTAAATAGCCAGTATAACCATTGAGGAGAACCGAGGAAATTCTTTTTATTTGAAAACCCTATGCAAAGTACGAAACTGTAGAGTACCACCTTAAGTTCTAGGTAACAAAATTAAATAAAATTTAGTACATTTATCTTGGTCCCAGAAAATAAAATATGTATATTGATTTGGGGATGGGGGTTAGTAGCTTTAATGTTATGGGCACTCTTGCTAACAATAGGATTGAGATTTTACCTTTACATTTCATTTCATGAAAACGGAATTTAGCAAAATGATTAACACTGGTTCCTCTGCACAGGAAGGACCAATATTTATTTTTTGGGCATGTGTACCTTCAACGACAATGTCACTGTTACTAAAAGTAGATTTGGCTTTGCATTTCATTCAAGACAGTAAACTTTGTTATTTTTAAAAAATTTTAAGGAAGCTTGGTATGTGTGAAATTTGGCTAAGAGGGAGTGCTGTTAATTTGACAGTCAGTGGCTTGAATTTTAAATCCCAAATGGGTTAAGATTAACCTCAGAATAGTTGGAACCAAAGCAGGTTATTCCATACCCATGTTGTTCTGTACCCAAAGTGAGTTGTTTCATACCCAAAACAGTGGTTGTTTCATCCCCAATGCTACGGTCATTTCATATCCAAAACCAGAGTCGTTTATTGCACTCATTTAAGTACAAATATAACCTCTAAGATTACATAAACAATATATTTTCTACATATTTCAAACTATTCGATTTCAGGCATTGCCTTGGTGACTGATGTATGCTGTATTACCTAGGGCGCATTATATGTTTTATTCCTGGCAGAATCCTAGCATTCATAAGTTTATTCGGTTATTTAAAACATTAGACATATGGCTTTTGTCATGGTGTAACCGATGCACCTTTAATAGAAATACATTTCATGCTACAATAAATGTACATTAAGCAAAAACATAATTCATGATGTATCCTATTCACATTAAAACAGAAACAACTTAATGCTACAACATACTGACATGACGCGATTCAGAACATGAAGAGGGGCCCCGAGTGGCCAAGTGGTCTAAACGCTCTCCGTTATGGATCACTGCCATCTCACCTCTGTCTGCGTGGGTTCGAGTTTCGGATTCAGCCTATGTGGGTATGTGAGAAAGCTTGCCAGTAGCTTCTCGTGGGTTAGTGGTTCTTTCCGGGGTTTTCCCGTGTTTTCCTCCACCATTAATACTGGCCGCCATGTATAGCCTATCGTGTGCTGAAAAATGGCGTTAAACCCTACAACAACAAAAACAACAGAACATGAAGAAATTAACCACCCTTCCTCGTTCCTATCAAAGTGCCTTTCCTCATCCTTGTGGCAACATGGTTGGTCTTTGTATCATGTTCAGCACATGTACGTCATAAAGGAAATATCACTTTTCCGTGGCAATGATGTGGTAAGACAGAATGATACAAGTAGTTTGGAGGTAAGACTTTGCATTTGATTAACATCTCATATTGGTGGATATGTTCCACCTCAATGTGGTCTGTCAACATTTCAGGGTTAACGGTAGGAAATTGAGAATATATGCACACCCAAGGACACAAGGAACATACATCGATGTGATTAATTTCTTCTCCTTGAGATTCGTTCACGTTGTACAGTAAGCATGTCTCATTGGTTTGTCCTCCGAACAAACTGTCGCGTGGACTCAAAGCTCGCTATCCACCACGCTGTAACTTTCAGCAAAGCATGTAGATGATTTTGACTCCATTTATGATGACTGTGAGACATTCTGTACCTTGTTTGGAAACAATATTTCAAAAGAAACTCTCTGTCATATCCAGCAAAATTGTGTGCAGTGACTGTAGCACATCAGTGGCAGTCACCGTAACATCAGATGTCATCGGTAGGGTCTAAGATCCATTCAGCAAAATTGGCATGAATACGAAAGTCACAAAAGAATTTTCATATTCTCCTCTATCTTACTACAATCGGGACAGTTAAAAATTGGGGGTTCTTGTATACAATTCGCACAAGAATGGTGAGTTATGCGAACCTTAGGGATTTGAATTCTGTTCGCTTGCCTACATAAAAAGTTCTAAAAAAAAGATAATCCGCTTGTTGTTTTTTCTTGAGCTGGTCTTCCTGGGAGTGTTTGTCAATTTCATTTTCATACTTTTGGATATAAAATTAATGTTCAAATTCCACGATTTGGTCACAAAATGGCATCTTTTGTTTCCTGGACAAACATGTATCTTTGGGTTATTTGTTCGAATAAGATCTCAACATGTGGTGCACATTCTCAATAATTCACAAGTACTTTTCTGTTGATTAACTTGTTTCATACGATGTTGTCTGTAACAAGTGAGACTGACCGGTTTGTTTACAAGCAATTAATTGGTTTGGACGCTAAGCAGCAGTCAGTGTTTTTCCTGACTGCGAAAATCCTTGGTCACATTTCTCATAATGACAATTGTTTTCAAGAAATCCTATCAAACTGGTAATAGCATCAAAAGGCTCTTGATGATGATTCACATGAGTGTATTGTGGTACATCTGGTGCTTGAAACAAAAGAGCTCAGCGAACCACTTGAGACTATAGGGAAGAACCAAAACATCTTGAAGATTTTGCATTTCAGAAATGTCGCGCACGGTTCCTTTACAAATGCTAGCTTCTTGTAAAAGAGTGCCAGCTTCTCTTAGTTCGTGTGTTCTATCAGATTTTCGAATCATCTCCCTTGCTCTTTTCCTTTCTACTTTGTCATTCTTCTCAACATAAGTTCCAGCCACAACGATGACCTGGCTGTACACATCTGATCTTGGGAGTTGTCAGTTTGGTTTGGTTGGTACTGCCTTTGGTTATGTGAATGGCGATCACCAATAACGCTTTTCTGCATGGTCCATTATCTCTAGGAGGCTAAACTGGATTGTGTGAAAAGTGTTTTTTCTATCAGTCATGTCAAACTCGTCATTGGATTGTTGGATATGTTCTGCCGGTGTGCTAACATTCATCCAAACAAGAGACTTCAAACTTTTCATAAGCAATAGAGGATCTCAAATGATTGTCATCTTTAGCTGGACGTATTGTCGTTCCAAGGTCTGTAACAATGAATTCCACAAATCTGTAATGATACCTGCTGCTTTCTCTAGTGACACATGAGATTTAAACTCTTTAAATTTCACCGTGTGTGTGTAAGTTGTGTTTCTATATGTTTTGTACGTCTCTCAAATTTGAAAATAATCTTCGGGAGCTATTTAGCAACTTTTAGAGGGGTTGATCTTGACTCTTTTGGTCTGGTGACAGACTCATGCCATCTTCGAAATCCTTCATGCACCTGTGCTAGCACTTCATTTAGCATATGAGGAGACACCTGTGCTAACACTTCATTTAGCATAAGAGTAGACACCTGTGCTAACACTTCATGTAGCGTAAGAGTAGACACCTGTGCTAACACTTCATTTAGCATATGAGGAGACACCTGTGCTAACACTTTATTTAGCATATGAGGAGACACCTGTGCTAACACTTCATTTAGCATAAGAGGAGACACTTGTGCTAACACTTCATTTAGCATATTAGGAGACACCTGTGCTAACACTTCATTTAGCATAAGAGGAGACACCGAACGTCATTGTCGTCTTGGCTTCTTCTGGTTTCTGATTGGAATAGTATGATTTTAAGTTTATCTTGATTGTTGATTTAGATATGATTTAATTCTATTTGTATGTATATGTGTGTGTGTATGTATGTATGTATGTATGTATGTATGTATGTATGCCGTCTCTACCTTTGTTTGCGATAATGGCTTGCTGTATGAAAAATTTGCCATAAACAAATTGTCTTCGTGTACCAGAAAATTATGTGGTGGTAGTTTTGAAACTTGCACAGACCCTCAATTTTGCACTTGTCATGAGAAAAAATTATTTCCAGTATTTACCATTTTCTGTATCACATAAACTTGCAATTGTACCAGAAACCTTACCTTCATACAAGACCCAAAATTCACTAGTTTGAAAATAACTGCCACTAAATAGTGTAGACTTCTCTCTATGTATGTATGTATGTATGTATGTATGTATGTATGTATGTATGTATGTATGTATGTATGTATGTATGTGTGTGTATGTCAGAATGAGTAAGCGGCACAAAATGTTCTTAGTTTCAAAATGCAAACTAATGATGTTCAACAATATTTTTCATGATGATAAAACTGGTACAGCACACGAATTCTTAACATGATTGCAAATTAGCTATATTCTGTCTGCACTGCAATCGTAATAACCCAGTTCAAAGAATATATGCATTATTTTGCAACACTGCCTGTCTTGACTCGAGAGCAAAACACCTTGACACTCATTATATGTGATTTCATTGGCTGACATTTTTACTGCCTTTGCTTGAATCGGCTTCAGTTGCGATTCACACAGTGGGGAGATTAGATGAACTTTTCTGCATTTCACCATTAGTCGCTTTACAAAAGAAAAAGCTAACGTGCACCCCCACTCATACAATTTGTGATAAGCGAACATTTTATCCCTTATGCGAAAACAAAAACCGTCAAGGAATGTTTGGATGTACATTTTTTTGTGAGAAAGATCTACATTTTCGAAAGAAGGATGATAGTGGACTATGTCTCCAGTTCAATCTTGTGATAGTTTACAAAAAAAGATGGATTTTTCCATATCGATGTGATTTTATAAATGTTCTATCTCTCTCTCTCTCTCTCTCATTAAAAACCCAATACACACACGCACACACACTCTCCCATAATTGATCAAATTATTTAGATTGAAATCAAATGGCATCTGTTCCTATTTTGAGATAGCTCTCAGTATTTGGCAGTAGTCAGAATGATTACATCAAGTTTTTACAATAATCTTGTACCTTTTTTTTCAAAGATTTGCACCTCAAAATTTTTAAAAAATTTTCTTCAGTGGGTAAATTTCATGGATTATATTAAATGGTGAGTTTAGCTCTGCTTGTACATGTCAGATAGCTTTGTGTGTAGGTAATCCTATTTTAGCACTGTCAGGAGAAAAACTGTTAACATCTACATCTACTGTTTTCCGAAAACAAGACAGTTTTACAGTGTAAGAATAACTCGAGTATGACACGTACTATTTTTAAAATTATGAATGAACAAAACTCTGACAAACATTATTTCTTGTATAGAATTTACCTTTGTCTTCAGGATTTCATAAAAAGGTAACATAATCTTAATTTCTTCTTATCCTATAAGGTCTCAAAATTATAGAAAAAAATGGCATCCAAGCACACCTTCCCTCCCTCCCCACCCCATACCTCTCTCTCTCTTTCTAAATAATAATAATACTAATAATAATGTTTTTATGCTCTGCAGCCACATGGTTTTAAGAAAATGGGTAACATTATCTGTTTCACATGCATGCACACACACATACACACACACAGACACACACACACACACACACACACACACACACACTTGAACTTCATATGGAATGATTTATATATTTATTTATATTTAAATCAAAATAACATACCACTCTAGCCATAGCAAAATTTGCCCTTGAAATAGAATGCTTGGTGATACATATGTCTTATTTTGACTGCATGCCTTGGGCCAAACTATAGGACTGGAAAGAAGTTTACTGCGTTCATATGACTATATTCATTGTGTGCACTATGCCCACAGTAGGTTAAAAAAAAAAACACTAAGTGAAAATGGTAGTCAGAAGGGGTACATGAGGATACATACTGGTCAAAAAACAGTATGCTTTCTAAAGAATAGTGCAAAACGAAAACATTGCTAACTAATGCGTTAAGTAAACATAAAAACGAGGTTTCAGTAATTGAGCAAAGTAACAAATCCTTGTAATGTGCAATAACTATTATAATAAAATTTGCACATAAAAATACGGTATGAGTAGTGTTATGTTTCAATGGTCATAAACTAATTAACAAAAAATAATGAAAACCAACAGGTTTTGTAAAATTCAATGCATAATTTATTTCCCTAGAAATTAAATTAAAATTTAAAAAGAACTTACAGTATTTTTACTTTAATCCCAAATAGTTCTAAAAGTTCTATCACAAGTCAAAACGTATGAAGTTCCAATTGAATTCCAATTGTATTTCAAACAAATTCCAATACTGAATGTGTTGATGTGCCTGGTGTCTCGAATGTGCTAATGTGACAGTGGCCTAGAATGTGGTAATGAGTTAACAGTCTTTGATGTATCACAATAATATCATCCAAAATGTCCTTGTCTGAATTAGCTATAATTCCACATTAATGATTTAGTCCAAGAAATAATAATGAAGATTTTGTAATTCCAGTGAATAACTGAATTAATAAATCCACTCAAACTGAACGCATCAATAAGACTTATTCCATTTTGGATTTTAGGATTAGAATGAGTAAGTTTTCAAGTAATCAACATTGATATAAAAAGCTAAGACGCCATAATAGAGTCGGGGTGTAGGTCAGTCTCCTATCTAAAACATTCAATATGTCAATAAATTTAGGAATTTCCAAGTGAAAAACTTCATGTTTTAGACTCAGATTCAAGGAAACATATTTACCTCCATTAACAATAATCTGAATATTTAATCTATAATCATGGTGAAATATTAACAACATATTTTTTTTGTTTACAAAATGAATGTTACTGGTCAGGTACACCATTGACATTATTTTGGACAAAGGTCAGTTACAAAATGCAGATATACATAACATATATTCATTGGGAAAAACCAACAAACAATACACATTAAATATAACAAACAGTAGATTAAAAATAAGCACAGTGCTAGTAAACAGGAAACTTTGTTGCTAATTATTGCATGAAGAAAGATTCAGTCAGTTGAGCAAACTAAACTGATCTTTTTAATGTGCAATAATTATAATTAAAATGGCCATGATAACAACTATCATATTTGTACATATCTAAGATAGGCCTGTGAGTTAGTGAAAAAAGTGCGCAGTGCAAATGACCAAACTATTGCTGCCAGTTGATGCATAAAGTGAACAAGTAAACATAGAGGCCAGATTCCGACAATGGAAACAAATGGCTAATCCTTTTACTCTGCAATAATTACAGTCAAAGAATTTTTGGGTTTTCAATAGATAATTTATTTCTCGCCCATCTGCCTGTCGCGGAAATAAGCAGAAACGCCAGATGCAGAAATGCATGTCGCGGAAAAACAGGCATACTGTTTATACAAAGGTAAGATCTTTATACAGAAGTGACATGTTTATATAGGATAAGATGTTTATACAGGAGTGGGCTGTTTTATACAGAGTAATAATTCGAAGCAACACGTTGTTCTCTTTAGTATGTCTTGTAACTAGTTCAGGTAGTTCGAAACTACCTGTATGGGGGGCAGTAACATTTAGTCATTACTTACTTTAGTATGTTAATATGTTAAATTTATTACCTTTATTATTGTGAAACAATTTTCAAGTGATTCTACTTTCTGTACACAATTCTTGCAGTAAAAGGCCAAAATAGTGAGGATAAAGGTCAATGGAAAAGTGGTTTTGTGAACGTTTGTGATCTATTTTCATTAGCTAAGAAAGGTAGTGTGTGTCGATCGCAAAATGATGCTGTACTAAATGATTCGAACTATAATCTTTCGTTACATTGTTGTCAACCTTGAATCACTGCCAGTTTTTGCATGTGTATGTCTATGTTTACATATAAAACTTAAAACTCCTCAACCCTCTTATATGTGTGATTGTATAGTATGCTTGTGTGAAGGTACAGTAGTGTGTCTATGAACGTTCCTACCCTTACTTGTGTGATAGCATAATATGTTTGTGTGAAGATATAACATGTATATACACACTCCTACCCTTATGGGATAGCATGTGTGTATGTATAGCGTTTGCATCAATATTCCTACCCTCTTTGTTAGTATGTTTGTATGTAAGTATAGATTGTCTATAAACACTTCGTTTTGTGATTGCGTGGTAGGCCTACGTTTGTTTGGGAGTATACTTTTGCCGTTAGATAGCGGGGGGGGGGTCAATTGGATATCAGCAAATTTTAACATTTCTCATATAGAGCTAAACATTTTTCAACATGGAAACAGTCTCTAACAATCCCCAAGTTAATATTGGAGTTCCAGTTTGGCTCTCAAATAATCATCATCTACATATTAAACCGATGGATATATATATATGTCTTTGTCTTCAACAGAAGCTAAAATTTAAAACCTTTATCCATTCTCTTGTGAGAGCATGTGTTTGAGGGTATAGGGATGTGTCTATAAACACTTAATACCCATGTATGTAATAGTGTGTGTGTGAGGGTATAGGAATGTGGCCATAAACACTTAATACCCTTGTATGTGATGGTATGTTTGTGTGTATCTAAACACTCCTACACTTTGTGTTAGTGTGTATGGTGTGTATTTGAAATGTAATGAAAAGTGGGTGCTGGATAACATATGTGGTACGCATTGTAATCTAAAGGCAATTGCAGGATAATATATGTTATATGATGGATTGCACTTTAATATTTTGTTTGGCATAACCAATCCCGCTGTCCCCCAATTGGCACCCCCATGTTAACTTATGGTGTAATTAAAATTTGCGTTTGACGGCAAGAACTACAAAAGAGCCATGGGGCACAACGGGAATTTAACATTGATGTTATGACTGTATGGTCTTTAACTAAATAATAGAAATAAGCGAAGCCAACACGTTTAGTAAAATTAACAAATAATTTATTTCTCTAAGTTACAAAGTGACCAGTTTAGAGGAAATTACAGTATCATGACTTAAATCCCAAATAATCTGAAATGTTAAATCACAAGTCCAAAAATTTAGAACGTTTCCAAGGAATTCCAACATTGAATATGCTGATGTACCAATGGTCTTGATATATCACAATGATATAATCCAGAATGTCGCTGAATGAACTCAC
Source organism: Sinohyriopsis cumingii (assembly GCA_028554795.2). NCBI lineage: Eukaryota > Metazoa > Mollusca > Bivalvia > Unionida > Unionidae > Sinohyriopsis > Sinohyriopsis cumingii. The sequence continues at coordinate 91,283,162 of CM068829.1, read as the reverse complement.
AATAATCCCACTATAGTGTTTTATTCTAAACAGGCTATGAGCACTTTGTAATTCCAATGAATAATTTAAATAAATGATTCCTCTCAAATTATAACTGAACACAACAGTAAATTATTCCACAGACTAAACTTAAAAATGTATAATTGAGTATGTATGTATGTAAACAAGTTCGTTTCCAGAACATTCGTAAAAAGGTTAGACCTTAAAATCAAATCGAAGAAAACATCTGCTTAAAATGACAAAAGTCACGTAGGACAAATTTCTATTCTCAATCACAGGCAAAGGTCAAGTACACAATATAGATTAAATACATATAACACATTGGGAATGATTTTCAAGTGTACCCTGATGTCTTCCGCATGTTATCCAACGGCGGAAGATTAATAACCCTTGCGTCCCATATTGCCTCCCGCATATTAAACTTCGGACAATTTGAAATAGAATTTCCCGTATGTACCCAGCGTGACTCGTTACCATATAACCTCATTTGAGGTCAGCCACTTATAACAATGTTACCATTTACTCTCATTGTTAAAACTATGAACCTCTGTCACATAGAATTTCCTGTTATGCACCATAGAGGCTCCCAATGTAAACCTAATGGTTATACCCCCAACAGGCTCGTATAACTACTACTTTAGTTACTGTGATAAATTTAAATCTTCTTAAATTTTGTGTTTTAATTTATTTATGTATTTATTTATGTATTAACTCACTTTAAAATTCATTTATTTTCACACATGATTTTTTATAAATGTGTGTTGATAATTGATGTTTTGATTGATGGATTAATAGATATGCATTGTTTAAGTTTGTAAGATTCAGATTCACTCGGACGATAATCAATTTCGTATGGCTGTCAACATAATAATGTTACAAATATTGCTTTTAATGTTTTGATTACTAATTATTAGAACTGACAAAAAAGCTGGCAAATAACAGAACTGGTCATGTGGTTTATAGTATATATAAAACTAGCAGGAAGTTTATAGTTTCAGATTTGATCGAAGTGAATAACAGCAGTTGTAATGATTAAATGGTCTATTGGTGAAACCATATTAAATGAATCATGACAGTTCCCTTGCAGGATGAAATCATAGTCGGAAAATAATCATGACAGTTCCATTGCAGGATGAAATTATGTAAAAAATAATCATGACAGTTCTAATTCAGATAAAATCGTAGTTACACGTTTGGCTGTGCTCTCAATAACCCTGGAGCTCAGGTGATAAACTCGCGACAATAGAGTGTGACACATACCTTTTCTAGTAGGGAGTCTCCAAGGCCGATAAATCAAACCCACACCAATAATTATATTGACTGGCGGTTTAGGGGCTGATATCGCCTATTCGATAAAACCTGCAAAAATCTGCTGCCACTCTCATCTGTACACCTGTACACATCGGTGTATGTTTTATACACTTATCAGCATTTCTCGCGGCTGCTGAGCTACCGTCTCTAAATGAATTAGAGCGGTCTGCAATTTAAATATAGACATTAACAATTATTAACTAAGGACAGCCATTTAATTAATCTGGTCTCTCAATTGATTTATTGGGGTCTCTAATTGATTTATAAAGCTCCCTATTTCTTTTGAAGAGTTCTCTAAGAATAGAGACCTCTGTGTTGAATTCAATCAACGACATTTTTTGGTAAACCGCGTTTTGAGTGTTATAATCGTCTGCATTCGCAGACAACCTCGTTCCAGTTCCTGTGCACGTGAGATCGCAGATAACCCCCACGCCCACCCCATAATGCACTGTTGACATGAAGCTACCAATGAATCACTACAGTTCAGGGGAGATGCATCCAAATAAGCTGTTATGGATAAAAAGTCAGAGTTGTGCGAATGATATCACCGCCTGACCAATCGGGAGATACATATTTACTAGTTAACGGCGAATGATACTGGCTTGTCAATTTAGACCTGGTAATAGTGAATGGTTTATATGGACGTTTACCAACACTCAAGCAGACCGAGTTTGTTCAATTAAGTTGATATGGTAAAAAGCCAAAAAGCTTCGACATACGTCGAATATTGTAAATTCGCTTATATTCATGCTAATATATTCAACATCGTGAACTGCTTATTAATAAGTAGATCTGACTGGCACCGATTCGAGTTCGTGTTATCTTGACCTTTTGATTCACCAATCCAATTACAGCTTTCATACCACTGAAAGTGAAAACTACACTTGAAAATCTAATAACTATAGATAAATATCCCTAGCACGAAATGCGGTTCTATATTTGATAGGCTACTAAAAGTAATTGGGAGGGGAATTCCACAGGTCACCTGAACATGACCTTGTACCGGTGCCTGTCAGATCTCATTGTAATCATAGTTTTCTTCCCACCAAATATCCTTTTAATCAGATTGTTTTCGTGAGAAACAAATTTGGTGGTTATACTTTAAAACCCCGAAAAATAAAGGAAAATATATATTTTCGTCGATGCTTAAATTTGCAAATATATCTCTCATGGAAAAATTGAAAATGGTGTCTTCATTGGTTTTCGAGTTTTCAGCATACGCAAAATTCTAAGTAATTGATGCCTTTATTACAGATTCAAGGACAATGGTTAAGAAATTGATGGAAGTGGGCATCTTTAAAAAAAGGCATTTTTATTTGGCAATGAAAGACTTGTGGGCAATCTCACTGTCATGGTCACAAGTTTTGATTCATACAGCAAAAATCTCTAAGCTTAAACATGCATCTATGTAGCATAAAACTGTATTTAACACTGGTGTCATAAATAATTTCATTAGGTGTATTCTTTGCCTAAATACACACACACATGACACAGTGCGCTTAATGTAATTATCATAACAGCGCAACTAAATTATGTAATTATGGTATACAAATGTTGATTTACCTTGGGGAACATTGATTCCACGTTGAATGAAAATTTAAAATCGTTATCATTTGTTAGCCTTTTATGTTATCAAACCATTAACAGTACAACGAATTTTAGCTTTCCCATATTGAATTATCTTATGGCTTATATGGCTTTTTCTTGGGGAAGGGGACATATTTTATTTTGTTTTTCTAAAGTCACAATATTGGTAACAACCCATGACTCACGTTTTCACATGATTAACACAATGCTGCAAATGATAAAATATATCTCCTAAAAACTACAAACGTATCTCAGTACGTGAAATATAAACATTAACTCTCATTTCTGCTAATGCAAAGGATAAAAACATATTGAAATCCAAATCTTTCAAGATGTCCAAAAATCTCTCATTATGTTAACGAATGTCCTTCGCAGTAACTTCCATCCGTGACATTTGTTAAACAGACTGCATAGTCTGAAAGCCAAATCAATTAATGTCAATATTTTCATGTATTTTGATACTGCAATTACATTAGACATTATCTGCTTGCAGCAAAACGGACTTTGGTTTCTTATATTCATCGGAGATGACTTAAGTTATATCATATTTATCGTGATTGACTTCAGTTTTATCAGATTTATCGTCAATAATTTCATTTTTCTCGGATTCATCGGCGACTCGGTCCTTTTGATACTAATACAGAGAGTATATATGTTCCCAAATCTGTGTCACATAATAAATGCTCGGTTTGGTATGATCATACTTTCTGCTGTCTACTTATTCCTTTTCTTTGGAACCCTCTCCCCTAAGTATTTCCTGGTTGAATCATACTTTGATCTACCCTTTCGCACCCGTGTAAAGGACCCAACTGCAACTGGCCCCCTCCCTGTCTCGATAAGTTTCCCCGACGGCTGAGTAGTTATGGTCGGTATGTACTCTTTCATATCTCCATCACTGTCCCAGATCTCCAAATCCGCTTCCAACTTGCTCAGGTTGGGATCGGCTGTGTCCATTTGTTGCGTCCTTTTTGTCTGCCCAACCGGAATATTGCTACTAGCTGCAGGCAAATCACCATCACGCAGCCCGTCGTCTATTGTTTTGTCAATCAAACCACGAGATAAGTCATGCCGAAGTTTAAACTCAAGATTTTTTTGAAAGACTTTGTCACCTATATCTGTATATTCCTGAGATCCGTTCTCTTTGTATGCATCCTTCCTGTTATGTGGATCTTGTAAATGACTGATGAAAATATCCACTTTGTCAATATTTTCCTTCTCTTCAAAAACTCTTTTACTTTCGTTCATCTCGGAGTCTAATTCGAGTACATCAGTGTCAATATTTATTCTTTCCTGGGATGGATTAATCACATCAAATTTATCATCAGTGATTAGGTTTCCGTCAAAATTTTCAACATCCGTAGTGACTCTGTCTTGACTTGTTGGTTCAACTTTATCAGAATCGCTACTGGTTTTTGCGTTATTTTGAATTGCATGAACTGTGTCTTCAATGGTATTTGTTTTGTCATTACCAGAAGTATTTGAATCTTTCTCAGTTGTAACCAAATTTCTTATATATCTCGGTTTGACTGATGCAGCAAACCTTGCATCATTCTTGGAAGGTAATTCTGGTATATCTTCTCTGTACTCTGTTGTTTTCATGAGATCTTTGATGCACTTCTTTACGCTAATTTTCTTGTTTTTTCCCTTCTTCCTTGTTGCCTTCTCCTCCTCTTTCTTCCTTTCATCTGCGGTAACTTTTTCTATATTTTTGCTTTTATACCTGTCCTCCTTCAAGGCTGGCAAAGTCTGGGAAATTCTAAGAATCTCCTTCCTCACGTCCTCTGTTTCCCTCATTTTGCCTGCCTCGTCAATGTCAGGTTCTGGCGAGAAACCTTCGTCTGAATCATCCGAAGAAGACGCCTCTCTAAACGTATGTAGAACCGTGTCACTCGCATCCGCTTTGCTTTCATGCATCTGCATCAGCCTTGGACTGAGGTTTTCCTGAGACTTCATAAAGAATGATCCGCTCCCCTCTAGTATGAATTCAGTTTTGTCCTGGGTTTGCTTTTCCGTAATGGACGACGCTATCACTGGAATCTGAACGTTGTCATCGCTTTCACTTTCGTCACCTTCAGAATCATTTGTATCCGTTTGTTTTTCAACATATGGGGTTTTAACTACCGTTGTTTCGGAATCAAGTATTTCCGGATTCTTCTCTTCTTTTGTGTTTGATTTTTCCCTTTTAACTTTACTGAGCACTTTCGTTTTTCTCCGTAAAATTATTTCCTGAAATGTGGTAGTTTCGTACTCTATTATCTGACCATCGCCGTCCTCCCCATTTTTTTGGTATTTCTTAACGCACACGAATTTGTGATTGTCCTGGCCTGCTGGCATCTCAGGAACTCTATTTGGAGGGTTTCCATGTGAATTCGATGTCATGGCCCTGGTCCTAAATACGTCTCCTTCCTTTGGAACTGAAACAACGCAAGTAAGAAAGTGTATGCCGCATATTTTTGTGAATATCTCGCTATAGTAAATGTTTCAGTGAATTAAATTCAGTGATTAAAATATATTTTACAATCAGAACACTTGCCTGGATATTCCTTATTCTTAGAAAAGAAGAACGTCGTTTTCGTACTATCCTGACTTGTTACAAAAATTCAGTGCATACTTTACACAGAAACGCAAATTATGGCCATACATTTGAGAATGAATGCTAACAACATGGCAGTATATCTTTTTTGACTGAATTCAATGATCGAGTTTAATGGTACATCAACACATTAAAAAGTCTATTTAGTGCAAAGGCAAAGATTGTAAAGCGTCTTGCCCAGAAAGGCGCAATACTGTACCCGACCGAGTTTGTCTAGGCAGGAATCAAACCCACAAGCCAATGTTTATGAGTGGAGCATGCGCACATCTAAACCACCATAGATATGTGATATATCTTACTGACTACTGCTCATATTCTCTGTAACAAATTATTCCTGCATCAAAACGTTTGATGAAAATATCTGCCTCAGTAAGCGAGTTGACCTCCTTAAAGTGAGCAATAAGATAGTGTAAACTCATGATCAAGGGGACTCAGTGATGATAACGCTGAATTGTACAACAGTTCCTCAGAAAGATACTAATTTGTAGATGAGTTAAGATCAATACAGCTTCAGTAGTCCAAAATTGTCCAGAGGGTATTAAAGCGTTTCGGATGTTCGGTTAGTGGACAAAGTACAGTGTACGATAAAAATTAGTATATGGAAAAAAAACGTGTCTATTCAACAGTAGAGCCTATAGGATCTGAATGTGTTATAACACTGGTCAACAGTGAAATCATTACTGACTTAAAAAGGCCCTAATCTGTAGTATTTTGGTGTGCCGAACACGAATATAACCGTGAAAAATTTGTATGGCTCTCGTTTTGAAGATATTCATATACCTCATTTTCTATGTTTCACTGTGTAAATTTCTCCAGTAGGACTGCAGCAACATCCGGAATAATGATGTAACATTGCATAATACCATCATGCTCACATCATCCACAGTTGATTGCATCATTTTCTGATGCAATGCAATACTAATGCCATGCGGCTGCTGAAGTAAGTTGACGTCAGCAGTGTACTATACATGTGTAGGCCTATTATACTAATGCCAGGCGGCTGCTGAAGCTGACGTAAGCAGTGTACTATATAAAGCCCAATCAGATAGGTTCAGCATTTAAAATATTTTAGACGTTGTGCGAGACAGTTCAAGCTACTGTTACATAAAACTTATTATTTTATCCATTTACGTACAATAAAGAACAGTAATGCCTCGAAAGTGTGTTAATACCGCGGACAATTTTTGCTATATTTTTGGGGAAGTGACATTTGCCAACCAGAAGAAAAGTATCAATTCTCAAGTGAAGAAGGCATATCATCTTTACTTCGGATGCAAGGTTGGTGACCAAGACAAGCCTTGGGCTCCGCATATATGCTGTGCTACATGTACAACACAGCTTTCACAGTGGTTGAATTGCAAAAGGTCATCAATGCCGTTTGCAGTCCCAATGGTGTGGAGAGAGCCAAGCAACCACCTAAATGACTGTTACTTCTGCTTGGTTCCTCCTCTTTCCGGCGGAATAACGAAGCGAAAGAAGTCGAGAATAGTCTACCCAAACATTCCGTCTGCATTGAGACCAGTTCCACATGGTGAGGGTCTTCCTATTCCAGAACCTCCAGCAGAATATTCTCTTGATTCATCTGACGAAGACAAAGGTGAGTCGACCTGTTCTTCTCCTGGTCCATCAGCATGCAGTGATCCAGATTTTCACTGTGGTGCATCATCAACCCCACACAGAATAACACAGGAAGAACTAAATGACCTGATTTGTGATTTGGACTTATCAAAGAACAAGGCAGAATTGCTAGGATCAAGACTCCAACAATGGAATCTTCTAGAAGAAGATGTCACAATTACTGCATATCGAAAGCGCCACCAGCAATTGGAGCCTTTCTTCAGAAAGGAAAGTAATCTGATATTCTGTTCCAATATTGAGGGCCTCATGAATGCTTTAAAAATCACTCATGACCCACAAGAATGGAGACTATTTGTGGACTCTTCGAAACTGAGTCTCAAGGCTGTGCTTTTGCACAATGGAAACATTCTTCCATCTATTCCAGTAGCGTATGCTGTCCACATGAAAGAGACATACGATAACTTAAGGCAGCTACTGAATTCCATTGAGTATAACAAGTACAGCTGGCACCTCTGTGGTGATTTGAAGGTAGTTGCCCTTTTAATGGGACTGCAGCAAGGATATACAAAATACATGTGTTTCTTATGCGAGTGGGATAGCCGAGCAAGGGAAATGCACTACATGAGGAAGGAATGGACTCACAGGCAGAATGTAGCCATTGGAGAGAAGAATATCCAACACCCAGCTCTGGTTGAGGCTCAGAAAATCTTGCTACCACCCCTTCACATCAAACTAGGTTTGATGAAGAACTTCGTGAAAGCCATTGACCGGACTTTGCCAGCATTCCGATACCTGCATGAAAAATTCCCTCGACTCAGCGAAGCAAAGATTAAAGAGGGAGTTTTTGTGGGTCCTCAGATTCGAGAGCTTTTCAAAGATGACCGGTTCAACAACTTGCTGGAAGGTGACGCGAAACAAGCATGGAATGCTTTTCGCCTAGTTTCTACAAACTTCCTCGGAAACGTTAGGGCAGAAAACTATAAGGAACTAGTAGAAGACATGTTGATGAAGTATAAGAAACTTGGCTGCAATATGTCTCTAAAGATTCACTTCCTTCATTCCCATTTGGATTTCTTTCCTAGCAACTGTGGTATTGTTAGTGATGAACACAGCGAACGTTTTCATCAAGATATCGCAACAATGGAACAAAGATACCAGGGAAAATGGTCCACTACAATGCTGGCTGACTACTGCTGGACACTCCTCAGAGATGCTCCCGAACAGCTGTACAAGAGACAGGCGAAGAAATCTAAGATGTAGTCAATGACTTGATTTTTTATAGGTAGGCTATTACAGTTGACCTTTTACTATTGGAATGCATTTCGTTATGTAAACATTAATTTCTTGCAGATTACAAAAAAACTAGAGCCAATTTTGCAATTTGACTGTCATATTCGTGTTCAGCACATAAAAATTGATAAGAATTGACTAATTTTATTTCAGTAACATGACTTTTGTAAAAATTTGTTGTCCAGTGTAACAGGGAATCCGATTGATCTTATTATATACAAAATGTTGTCCATATTGTTAAAGAATACAGAAGGCATGAAGTTTAAGGAAAGACCATATTTGCTGTCGTATTTTACAGATGATGCTACTCTAATTATTCATGCTGTTTTTTTTTTAAATCCACATCTAAAGTATATTCTTTGCAAGAAATTCAGGACTTAACATTGCCAAAACAGGCGCAGTTTGAAAGGAAGTAAGACTGAATTTATGTTACCTTGCATACAGTTTTCGGTGTATCTGAATAAAATTGTAAACATTTCGAAAATAAAACTGAACTGATAAATTCTTTTAAACATTAGGTTAATCTATCCATAATAGCAAAAATTAATTATTTGTTCGTCTCGCTATCACCCCCCCCACACACACACACACACACAGACACACGCACACACACAAAAGTTTGGGGAGAATTAAATCAATACTACTTTCATGCTTATATGACAGCCAAAAAAGTGGACAAACGAAAATTTTCGGTTCAAAACTTTTCTAAATGTGAATTAGTCACAACAGATATTGAAAAATGTTTATCATCTTTGAAAAATAACACGGTTTCATAGAGTTCGAAATCTAGAATAATATGTTTCAGTTTGTTTCATTGTGAAATATGTGAGGTTCAATTACTATTCCTATTAGGAGATGACATTCTGATAAACTTATTTTTTTTAAAAACTCCAAAAATGTTGGTGTTGTGTTATATTGGCTTAAAAATATTATTATAGAAAAAGTATACCACAGTCAGGAGAAGATTGTATGAAAACAAAATGGATGAATAAGGGTTAACAAGGTACTAGCTTTTCTATTAAAAAAAATGCTACCGACGTTAGTGGTGTGCTTACAGGCTATTATTGATTTAAACCTAAATATGGTCCATCACATAATGTATTTCCTTTCAAAGTATACATCAATGTGTCATTGAAGTTACAGTTAGATATAATTATTAATGCCACACCCTTCATCAATTTCCAATTATAAATTATGTTTCGTAGCAATAAATCGTGTAAAGACTTAACAACGTAATTTTCAGATCCGATTTTAAGCCAGCTGGTGAAACAACAATGAAGATGAATTTTCAGTTTGAATATGGATTGTTGCCAAAAATAATGTATTCAAGTGTTTTTTTACAAAATAATCGAAATTACAATGGTTTCATTATCGTGTTTTACTTAACATTTTACTATTTAATTCATTTTTGCACAAAACAAAATTGTCTGATATCTATAAATGCACGTTTTGTAACAGTGCCCTGAAACAATGCTGTATTTGTTTTGGGAAAGTAATATGATAGCTAGGTTATGGAATGCCGGGTCCCATTGGAAACATTCAACACATGGTGTAATCGAAGGATTTATCACAAAGTATAATACCCACACAGTCTCGGCAAAGAAGTCACTCTGAGCGCCCATAGTTTAATAGTCTAGAGGACTTACCTCTGAAAAGATACGTAATGGAATCGAGAACATTCTCTGGCAACGTGTTCTTTCTCACACCTCATTATAAAATAGAGTTTCGAAATACACAACTACAGCACTCGTTTTTCAAAAATCAGCGTAGTCGCAAAGATCTTGTAGTTTTTAGTTAACGGTATCAAATTTCCTGAGTCTGACCTTTCTCCTGATGAATCGATTATTGCGATAATCGGAGTTTCCGTGATCAAGACTTTACCATAATACTTAATTATATTACTGCTTCATTTATCTTTCATAAGTGAACTTACTCTGAAATATTTCCTGTCTCTGACAGACCGCATCCTGGAAGGCACCGTGCAGAAACAGGTCATCTGAATCAAATCGAACTTCAAAATCATCATATGTCGACACACGATGCAGCTGAAACAAGTAAACTGGTTTCCATTTTATTGGAGTCGAAGAGATCAGAAGACGTCTTATAACGTAATCTCAAAGAAGCGCGCAATCGATATGTCTTCAAAGGGAAAGTGGCTGAAAGCTAGGCTGGCAACTGATGATAATTTTGAGTAAGGCAGTATTGATAGTATTCGTGTCGTTAAGTTTGCCAAGCAAGGTTTTCTAAGGGCCCAGAATCTTTTCAGAACTAAAGAGACATTGTATTCGGCTCCAATTACTAAACAGAGTGTTCAGTAACTCAATTTAAAGACTAAAGTTATGTCAATACAGCACGGATACCCGCCATTGGTATGATGCAATCGAAGGCCTATGTTAAAGGTCAAGGGAATATTTCTCTCTTAAAAGTAGTCGGAAATGAGAAAATCGAACATGACTCATAACAAATTTTTATTTTTTATTTTTATTGTGAAATGTGCCTCGTATTCTAACACCTAAAGAATTTACATCCTTCTTGAATTAAGAATATTGTATGCCACAAAGAACAATGAGATTGTATTTTCAGTGAATATTAAGTTTATTCGCGGTTAGGGGATGGTATTTTGAAAATGATTTACCTTGTATATTGCTGTTTGCATCAACCATACAGGGAAGCAAAATATACAGCACACGATATTTTCCGCTGTTACCAGTGATTCGTATTCTTCGCCGCTTGTGATGACTAATTTGGCACCAACGGCACAACACTCTGTCAGCAGGACACGCTTGCACCACCTCTGGACACATCCGTTTAAATTAATCTACATAAAAACATAAATTCATACTCAACACCGTGTTAACGGACGTCTGTTGCTACTATCAGTATACTATTCAAACATAATAAAAATTTGCAGTGATATCAAAACAGAAGAAATATCTCAGTCATTAAAATCGTATGCACACTATCTATACTAAACGAAATTTGAAATATCCAGATTAACAGGGATTTTTTTAAAAATCTGCATACAGGAGGTCCCTTTTCAGAGACAGAAAGCCTGAACTGCAGTCCGATGACAGAAAAAGGAAATTAGAATAAATTCTGACCTATAACAGAAGTTTAAAGGAATTTTCATCGTACAATAATCTTCTGAATACAGAAATGTTCAATATTATTAAATCTTCAGAATACATAAGTCTTTAGAATAAAGGATATTTCAGAATCGAGTAGTCTTCTGAATACATGAATCTTCAGGTTACGTGAATTTTCAGAATACATAAATCTTCAGGATACAGGAATCTTCACAATACAGGAAATATGTGGTACCTTATAACAAGACGCACCTTCGCTCAGCTGGTGAGGCTTAAAAGAGCGTGTCCATAACAACCTTGCTCACTATTGTTCAACCGTAAAGGGGCGTGTGCATGACAACCTTGCCCGCTTTTGTTCAACCGTAAAGGAGCGAGTGCATGACAACCTTGCCCGCTTTAGGAACGTGTGCATGACAACCTTGCCCGCTTTTAAAGGAGCGTGTATATGACAACCTTGCCCACTTTTGTCCGGCCTTAAAGAAGCGTGTACATGACAACCTTGCCCACTTTTGTCCGACCTTAAAGAAGCGTGTACATGACAACCTTGCCCACTTTTGTTCAACCGTAAAGGAACGTGTCCATAACAACCTCGCCCGCTTTCGTTCAACCGTACTGCGTACTGTCTTACCTGTGCATGACAACCTTAACCGCTTTAGGAGTATGTGCATGACAACCTTGCCCGCTTTTGTTCAACCGTAAAGGAGCGTGTGCATGACAACCTTGTCCGCTTTTGTTCAATGACAACCTTGCCCGCTTTCGTTCAACCGTACTGCGTACTGTCTTACCTAATTCCAAAAAATGCAACTGGAACAACAGATCCACACCAAGTTCGGTCTAGTTTTCCAGGCTTGTGTCTCGTCTGATGACACCTATCAACTGTACGTCAATTGTACCAAATGTTTGCTTTAACGTTGACTCATGACAAATCCTAAGAACATATGTAGGCAGTAGCAGCAATTATTTTCAGACTCTAATAAATAGAGGATCTCTACGTTTTTTAGTGAATGTAAGGATATATTTCACGAATGAAGTGGAAACATTGACAATACAATCTGTACCCACTTCATGAAATATTTTCTGATATCAACTCTAAAAATGTTGATTTTCTTTTTCTTAAATATTTTTCAGGCAACACCTTCGATGTGCATATATTTGTTTATAAATCCACCATGTGTCAGTTATTAATGGCTTCATTACCTCATCCATAAAAAGCTAAGAAATGTTACAATAATTTTTGGACAGGGACTTTTATTTTAAAACTTTACATTGCACATATAGCGCTTCAGGTTGTCTATTTTGTCAAAATAATGTCTGTTTTCGTACAATACGAATAAACTTTAAATTTCGTTAACCCATTTTTTTTTTGTTGCGTAAATTGATAGGGTAAACATTGCTGGAGTGGAGGCAGAATATTATAGGAACGTGACAGAACGGTCCGACAGACTTCCGAACGCAACATAATTAAACAACGAATTTAATCATTGTGAGTTTACTTGTCAGAATTTGAGTTTCTATTTTTGTTGTTTTCTGCATTCAAATGTAGATTTTTGTGTTGTGGCAAGCGTAGTCTATTTCGGTAATATACATTATACCAAATTTTGTATTGACGCTTAATTTCAGGTGGAATCATCTCTCATTAATTCTCGATTTCTCCATCGTTTTCGGGTATGATAAGAATTTTGAGGGGTTTTAAACTCGCTACTTAAACAATTTTATTAATATATTTAATCAAGAGCTTTTTGTTTCCTACACACATCTTGAGAGAGAGAGAGAGAGAGAAAGAGAAAGGGCGTGTAAAAGAAAAGAAGACAAATTAAATAGGCCTAAATAAGCAAATACAGTTCAGAATAACATACATAATGGCAGATATGCTTCCTAAATGGAAAAAAGAAAGTAGTTCCAAAAGTGATATTGCCAATGTGGCGATAGAAATGGTATCGCCACTGTAGCGATGTCATTTTTCTGCCATTGATATATTTGAATATCTCGTTATGAAATATATAAGACTAGGGCGACCAAATGACTTCAGCAACACCTTTCTATGGAATTTCACACATCTTTGTAAATGATACTGAAAAACAATGTCGAATCACATCATTATAAGGCACGAAATCCAAACTTGTTCAGGATTTGTTTCTACTCATAAAAGACACATATCTAGCACCTAAAAATATTGTGTTTGACTTCCGAATGGATTCGCGGGAAAGGTGTTGATGGAATGATTCAGGCATAGCATGCAGTTGCTTTACCTTCAAGCTAGAAAATGCTAATGTGATTTACGATATCTACCGGATCCTAAATTCCCAAAGCTTGTTTGAAATTAACAGACCTCCAATTCACCAAATATCTCCCCAATTTCTTTATTAACTGAGTTTTTACATTCTCTAGAATGTGTATATTTAAAACATAAACAATATTTTATTATACTTAGAGCATAGTCATACAATTTAAATATCTCAGACTCAAAATAACTTGAAACCAGATTTGAATGTCTCTGAAACTATTTAAATAACGGCATACAATTTAAAACGTATCGTGTATACGTTAGATCGAACTGCATCGACTCGGATCTGCGGAAGGATAATCTGATAAGGTAAGAAACATACCTTGTCTAAAGCGGAATTCAATATTTGAACAGTTTTAACAATCTAGTGATATCCATTTAACTTTTTTCTTTTCCAGCTTACCTCGACACTGAAGTGTCTCTGATTGTGCATTGAGTCCATGGCACGTGTGAATGTGGTGTATAGCCGGTCCCCTAGGGTGTCCAGGTTGGGATCCAACATCACCAGGCAAGGCGCTTAAACACGGAATATAAAAGTTCTCAAAAACTGTAAATATGTTTATCAGATATGAAATTTATTAAACAAGTTTAATATTTTTATACCATAAGTTGTTTGAATAGAGTTGTATATTGTTTATTTGTATGAGTTTCATGAACTGTACATAAATACGAGTTATAAAATCCCTTTTTAATCCCCAAAACATAGGACCTTTGCGTTCCTTTGTGACGATGCTATCAGATGTTAGTATGCATTATGTTACAATGTGTGACATAGGGGCTCCGAGCGGCCAAGTAGTCTAAAGCGCTCACCGTTACAGATCATTCCTATCTGTGACGTTCTGTCGTATTGGGGTGGGGCTCTCCCAATATAATTTAATTAAATTAAATTGAAAGTTCCACCCTGGCTCGTTAGGTTAGAAAGTTAAATTAGTGATGATGTAGATTTACAGCTCTGAGCCCCCAGTCAGCAATGCCGACGGTTAAATTATAGAGAACACGAAGATGAAATTCAATCAATAACAATTTAATAAATGTGATAATTTAAAAACGATAACTTCCAATCACTCGTCTTTCCCTCGACCACGTGACAGCCTAATTCATCCCGTGATTTACAGTGTGAGTTCGATTTTCCCCCGTCCTTGCATCTACTCATCTATTTCTTCCCGCTGATTCTTCCTTCTTTCCGTTCCTCTAACTCCTTCTTTGTCTCTGTTTCCTCTCTACTATCTCCTCCAGCTTCGCTCCAGACTTCAACTTCTCCTTTCTTCTCCTTTCCCTCTCTATTATCTCCTCCAATTCCGCTCCCAGACTTCACTCCACCTTCTTCTCCTTCCCTCCTTTCCTCCGTCTCTCTATCCAAGACAACGGGACCAAACTTTAACTGGTCTGTCCCTCAAAGCTTCCTGTGAAAAACCACAAGGCGTTAACAAATGTTTTATCGAACCTCACCTCACACTATAACGACAATTAACCATCAGATAGCTGTCACTGTTTCGGCCACGCATGCACACACATCGAAATTCCCACACACTTCTTGCAGGGTAAACAATGGCGTAATAACACAGTATCAGCGAATTGTTATACAGACATCAATACATTGCGTCACGTCAGTATATACACATATATATTTAATCTCATCGTACTACAATCTGACAAAATCAGACGCATGTCTGTACATTACAAATATTCAACAATGGCAAAATCTATAATCATCTGAACATATGTGTTAGTCTACTATAAAATACCCACATAATAAATTACAATATTAACTCTTACGACGGCTAGCAAGCTATATAATTCTTTACAAATATCAACTCATTCCTTCAAAATATGCAAACATATTAACAAAACAAAGTAATTCTTCGTACTACGATTCTAGTAATAATAAAGTATACATACGACCTACAATTAAAATGCAGTTGCATTCCACAAAGACCGAACAAATATCTACTGACCTTTTGAAGCTTTCTGTACTTAGATCTTCCCGCTCTAAGATTTTCCCGCCAATAACGAATGGCTATTCGGAGTTACGCTAACCTCTTCTCTGGGTAATTTCTCTCAGCGAACTAACTTTTGCCGGAAAACGCAGGGATATCATTCTACCCAAATCAAGGTCTCCCCCTATCTCGATTCTGATTGGGTGGCGCTGTGCCCCTGTCCAATCGTCTTAGCGGCCAGTTCAACCTGTCTGTCTGTTTGCAGGGGAAAGAAGTTAGGACACTCCCACTTCTTCATGCAATTTCTTTTGATCTGGGAACATTTCGACACCTAGGTGATAACTGGCTATCGGGCGCCTCGCAACTCCGATGTCCGGTCCTTCGATTCTAGCCACAACAATCTTACGTAACGGATTAGTGCTAGCCTTCGGCAATGTTCGACATCAAACAATGACCCGTCAGAATTACCTTGATTATACATGTTTCAAACTGGGCTACTCTGGGTCGGGGTAAACATGACACTATCTCACCTCTGTCTGCATGGGTTCGAGCCTCGGGTTTGGTCAATGTGGGTATGTGAGAAAGCTTACCAGTAGCTTCTCGTGGGTAGGTGGTTCTTTCAGGGGTTTTCCCGAGTCTTCCTACACCATTTATACTGGCCGCAATGTATGGCCTATCTTGTGCTGAAAAATGGCGTTAAACCCTACAACAACAACGTGTGACATACATTACCTGTATCAATCTGGCATTGAATAGGATAAAATTATACCGATAATCAGCAGTATCCACACTAAGTAACGTTTGCAACATGGAACAAGTTGCCTATCAAGATTGCTTTCAATTGTTTTTTGTAACTATTTACCTACAGATTAGTAACGGTTTGTCATGTAAATAAACGCTGGCCAAGCAAATTCACTGATAATGCATGAATAAAGAATAATGTATCACAGTTGGTGGCGTTTTCCATTCAGCAAACAGAAATCGACTGCAATATTATTGGATTTCAATTTTTTATCAATCAACATATCCACAGTTCAACCAAACCACCATCCCGCTTAATTGTTACAATCTGCAAGGGACACAATGAATATGTCAGATGGAGCGATAATTTTTTTATATAAAACTGTTTCCATGCAAAGATTCATTCAAAGCAGTTAGATGACTAAGTATCCGATTCTGCTTCCTCCAAACGCTTTCAGAAAAAAACGAGTCGATTAATTTCCGAAACTCAGTCAATTATATAAACTATTTTGTATGAGCTGTCTTATTTTTAGTATTTATGGGTTGCCAATGAGAGAAAATATGTAAATGAAACATTTAAAACATCATTCTACAAAGATACACCTATACAAAAATGTTAAAAATCAGGAGAAATTAACGATTTTTCTCTCGAATTTCATAATACATCAATGGCATTTAAAAGACATAAACGAAAATTCCAAAATATATTAGGATAAATCTGATAAAGACATGATTGTGAAAGTGAAGACAACGTTCCACCCACGTTGTATTAAAAGGGGTCAAGACGAGTTCAAAAGGGGTCAAGACGAGTTCAAAAGGGGTCAAGACGAGTTCAAAAGATAAGTAAAAGACTTCAGAAAAACCTAAGTGCTTGCGAAACTTAAGGCTCCATGCCGCAAGGACATAAATGCTCACTAAGCAATAATGTTTCTAAAAAGGTGTTGGATGGCGTTTTGATAGGTTTAGTGGTCGCTGAGGTACAGCCAGCGTCATCTAGGTATTTGTATAATATCACACAGCTCGTCCTTCACTGTTCGAACAAAAACGTTGTCATTTGATCGGTGATCGTCTTAAGATATCCGCGACAATTTTAAAATTTACTGGGGCTAAGGGTCGTGTGAGATTTTTATACAAGAAAAGTATCTGCCTCTTGAAATGTTAGTCTCATATGTCTGAGAATTGGCATGCGTGATCATAGACAATTTATCAACCCATAGTAGGCACAGTATTGTAGCGTATCTCTCGACCATGCAACCTCGAGTCTCTTTTTCTCGGGTTCTTGGAAAGATACTTATGTTTGAGAGAAACCCCGCTGTATCTGTCCAAGGTCTCGCGCCCCATTATGTGACAGTTCGCAGCATCAGCGAGATTTGTCGTATTTCTGGTTCCAGACAAATTTTTATTCTGAGTTGTGGCCTAGGTCGTCGACTGGAACTTATTCTGAGTCGTCGACTGGGGGCGTGATTTGAGTTGTCGTTCCTTCAATATTGGCAAAGAGACGAACATAAACAAAAAAGGAGGAGAAGAGGGATCCTCGGTAACAAGCTTCATGCTGGTAAACAAAATCTCCGTGCTTTCTTAAAAGATACTGTTCAAGTTCCCTTGTTTTGGTCCACGAAAGAACTCTACAACCAAATGTGATTGCTTCGGCTGGATCCCTTGCACTTGATCTCTAACTTATTCCACAGCACCCCACACCACCATCACAACAACACTTTACTGTATTAGATAATCGCTGGAATTACAAAGCCCCTATACATTTAAAATCAAAGATTTAACTTTAACGAAATAAAAATTTCGTGTTCCTGTGTTTTATTATTACAGTATTCCATGAAACCCTCTGAGTTGCGTCCTTGTTGCATACAAGCCCCGTGGGTAGTAAACTTAATGCATTGAGTTTCTGACACACTTGCTGAGCATGACGAGACTTTTTGAGATATACCAAAACCGGCCTTTGGGATATACTTACACCCAGGGGCTTAACCCATGGTCATCTCTCTGAAACTGTTGAGATCCTCACTCTATGACCAAATGTCCGGTTACTAGCTTGGGCATAAAAATATAAATTCTGATATGCAGTCCAATAAACATTAGCTCAAATATCATCATTATCCATTGGAGACTAAGCCCCTGGGTCGCATCTTGGAAACTATTGAAATCTCCACCTCACACACAAAAATAAGCTTACTGGGCAGGGAAAGGCCAAATGCAGACATGCAGTCAACACTGGTTCCGGGATCCATCTTTACCTTCAAAAACCTGGACCTATATGTGGGACGAATAAGTGAGAGTTGGAAATTGTGTCTTTAAAAACGCTCTAGTTCATGACTGTTTTTATGAATTGACTTTGAACTACAACCTAGCAGCTTTCTTTGTTAACGACGCGTTTTAGTTAGCACTTATGTCCTGTCCAGCACGGAGTGTTACGGATATTTTATTTATATTGTGTGCTATAGCTTTTGATCGCAGGTAATGCCTACCTGATTTTCTTGTAATAATTATGAAACATAAACAAAGCTGTTTACTTGGATTTGATTTCAACAGCTGGGTTTTTCCCTAGAAAATTCTTTTGGGTCTTATGTCAAGTGATATTAGTATATATAGGATTTGGTAAACGATATTCATTCCTGTTTAATATCAGTCTTTTTGGAATCTATGCTCAGACTTGATAGTTGTGTTCAGATATAATTTCTGAGGTAATTAAATTATTCATTGGAGTTACCTAGTATTCATTGACTTTGGAACTAAAACACTACTTTGTTATCACTGAGGACTTATTCAAAGACATTATGGATTATATCATTGTGCTCCATCAGGACATTCAAGACTACTTGCATTCATTTGGAACATTATATACTTTCAGACTTGTGATAGGATATTTACGATTAGTTGGGATTTAATTCACAATACTATAAGTTCCACTTAATTTTTTACTTTCTAAGTTAAAGAAATAAACTGTTTGTTGGGTTTTACTAAATTTGCTGGTTTCGCTTCTTACATAGTTTTAGACCTAGAGTCGTAACAGGAACGTTGCACTTCGCATCGACGTGTTTTATTTTCTTCTGCGATCACGTGGTTTATTTTCAGATTTGCGATGACGCCTGTTAATATAAATCGGAACGATGTCCTCACTTTCACAATCATCTTGTGAAATGTTTCGTTTCTGTCTTTCCTTTGTCACTGACATATTTTGATAACTGCCTTTTCTCCAGGTGTTTTTAGGAATTCTACATCGATGTCTCTTTACAGAATTATGGTTCAATTCTTTAATTAATGTATTATGGCTGTTTTCAGGTCGGACTCAAAATGTATCGACTTCTAGTAATGTGTGTGTGTGTGTGTGTGTGTGTGTGTGTGTGTGTGTGTGTGCAACATCATTCATTACCTCTCAGGGGCTGGGATTTTCCCTTTTCCTTATAAACCAGAGTGACACCAAACACAGAGACCCTGCTCGTCAATGCGCTCCTTATTTGGGACAACTCATTTTGGGTCCTCACAACAATATTCCTGGATAAAACAATATTTTTCTAAAATCATCTCCGCCTCCCCGTTTTATGGGAAAATAATCTCTTTAAAATGTTAAATCTGCTATTCTAAAAATCTTCCATTGGTTACTCATCTAAGAAATGCTGTATCATGAACCTTTCATATGATGACATGGCATTGTATTATAATTTTTTAAAGCTCTGTGTGACTTAGATGCATCGGACATTATTTTACAAAATGACTTTCTATCAAAATGTCTAGAATAAATAATCACACATGCGCAAAGTTCGTTGATTCAACAACGGTTCACACTTTCAGTCGTATTTTGAATGTATTATGCATTGTTTACCTACTAACAGCACATTACACCCACCCACCCAACAACCCATCCAATCAATTCAAATATAGTCGAGTCCAAATGACCCTAAAGTAATGGATTCACGACAGTATTTTCAATCACTGGGAGCTAGAATAATCGGATAAATACATCGTAAGGAGGATGAATCGAATTCAGTTTGGATAGACCGACAACTGGATTAATTAGGTTTGGATACTCGAAACTTTGCTGTACATGTTCTTACCATGATTTTCCATTCTCTGACACGTCCCCAAGTACGGGCGCCATAACATTCTTCCCATGGAAGAACACATTCACTTCATCCGGATCATACGTGATGTTTTCGTTCCTTTCCGAATAAAAGAGATCATTCAACTTCCGGGGATTGGCCACAAAGTCCTCCCATGGTAGAATACTCAGGCCCTTGTACCATATGTTATATTCTGCTGTAGTATTAATATTAGTGACAACCGGCTTCGTTTCCATGAGTGATCCATCGCCCTTGTTTGGGTGTCTTTGATCTTGCAGAAGTTGGTCACATCCTTTTTGTATCGGTTGCAAATTCTTGTTGCTAAAAAGAGCGTCATCCTGTGTATTCGCGTGTAAATTTAACTTCTTTGTTTTCACCAATCCCACGTTGTTGTTTGGTTTTACTTGGGGCTGTGGAATGTCGATATAGGTTACAGACCCTAGTCCTCCGAAGTAACTGTCAGTCAGCATGCTGGAATTGTTGATGTTGCTGCGGCTGACACTGGCAACATCCATGGAAGCCATAGTGATAGATTTCTGATCAGTCATACTCAAATAAACAACAAACTTTGTTAAAACAACAGCTTACATTATTACGGTTTTGTTCAGCTTTCATGCGTGATCACCGACCCTCCGTATTAAAATATCTAGCCGATCCAACGGAAAATTTGTCACGATACAATTTCTACCCCTCGAAGCTGGGACGTGGTTTCTAAGGCTTTACGGTATCTTCTTGTGCATTACAGCTAACGTTCATATACTTCAGGCACGCAAATTAACGATTTTGCCAACATGTACGTATCTGTGTCACTATGTTCGTTACCAAAATGTCGGAGTTTTAAACCTAAGATATAATCAATAGCCTATATTATAGATCGACCTCTAAACCCTTTGTCACTGTTTTGGAGTAAGAAGTACACATGCCTAGACACATGTCTAATTTGAAAAAGTCAACGATGTTTACCCTATCTAGCCACAAATATGTCCCGACTTCCAACAAACTCTAAATTTAGAGTTCAATGTCAATCACATGGACTTTATGATTAGTTGCCACTTTCACTGGTTGTTAGTTGCTTTTGTTGTGTAGAGTAAATTTTTCATTAAATTTTGGAAGACTTATTTAAATGACTAGGTTATAACTATAATGGATATATTGAAAATCCATTCTATAGAAGCCTGTATTAGTTGGAGCTGTATGAATTTCCAGTCTTTGTTATGTTAATTGCTTACTACAAACGGTCTATAGGGATTATTAAAAATCTTCATTTTTGAGACACTTCGATTCCTTGTGAATACCGTGGTAAATACATAAATCGTTATGCGATGCGCAAATGGTGCGATCGCACGGAGCCCGCAAGCTATGGGGGGCCCGGACATTTTTCAGTTTATTTAAAACAGATTAAAGCAGATTATTTAAAAAATATATATTTTATTTTGAAAACAAACCCTTTTTCTTCTAATTTGTCCGTGATATAAAAAGTAGATTTTGGGGGCCCCATTACCCTCATTTTGCACTGGTCCCGCAAAGCCTTAAACTATGTATGTATGTATGTATGTATGTATGTATGTATGTATGTGTGTATGTATGATGTGTGTGTGTGTGTGTGTGATGGTTAAAAGTTTTGTAACTATATATTATTTGTATTTGAAGTTTCATAATAAATCACTTAAACTTGTCCGCTGGGGAAGGCACTAATTTAACAATAATCATAGAATCATAGAGCCCACTGCAAGTGCGTGTATCCGTGAACTGCTTGCGGTTACTTGTTCTGATTATCTTTTCTATATTTTTCAAATATTTCGCTTTGGATCTGATATATAATGCCATAAACGGTATTCGAGTCGAGCTGCAAGTCAGCACTACGGCATAACGTTACAAACCCCGTTTAATACAATTACTGCCATTGTATGTTACACTAAAATAGTGACGTGTTAAAGATGTTTCAAGTATTTATTGGAAACATTTCTGACAGGCCTGCACTTGTGTTAGAAATAAGAAGCTTATCACTTATCCCAAAACAATCCGATGTTCGATTTCTTCACGTGAATGTATTAGTATTCAAATTACACACAATAACACAACTGTCGCCAAGATATTGTATTGAGCGCTGCTTAAGACCATATAGAGACGAATCGCAAAATAATAATAATAATAATAATAATAATAATAATAATAATAATATTATTATTATTATTATTATTACCGTTGATACTGTGTTGTTGTTGTTTCATATCACCATCTTCGACAACAGCAGCAGTGTCTCTTTTTTGATGTTCTACTTTTCGCCATTTTAGTCGCCATCATCGTCGTCATCCTCACTAAGTTCCGTTTCCGTTCAATAACTTACAAAGAACATAGTGGTTTGAAACCAGATTTAATGCAAGGCTTTTTCATTCAGACTTGTGGTATATACTGCAAACTGTATGCATGCTTCATAATGCTTCTACAGATTTTTGACTTTCTGCAGCTAATTAGGATTATTAGTCTTCTTATAGCCGGATACAAACGTAGGTCAGTTTTTGTTTTCACCCCATTGCGACAACGGAAAAGGACAAACGTAATGGCCATTAGTACCAAGAAAAGCCGGTTTTTAAACCCCAAAATATCCAGAAGACAGCATTTGTTAGGATATTTTGCATAGATTGTTTTAAGATTTTTCAATAAAAAGTGAGATCGCAGCTAATCTGAGATGAAATAAATTATGAAATAATTTTGTTAAATTTTCCTTCTGATGGTGTTTTTTTTTCTACTTTAGAACAATATTTATTATATTGCACACGTGAGTACCTCCATAGTTTTTTTTTCTCCAGTGAATCAGAAATTAAACTATTTTTATTTTAAAGATAAATTACAGAGGTACTCTTCTGTGTTATACACGAAACATTTAATATATAAAGGAGTATAAGAAATACGCTGGAAGTAATACTCATATGGTGATAGCTTGAATTGTCCATGCCGTATTGTGTTCAGATAAGCTCACTGGACACAGTGAATCACAGATATGTCAGAGGAATGACTTCGTAACCCGTCGAAGGTCATGCTTTCTCAATTACTTTTTTGCTTAAAAGCATCACTGGTTTTTCGACCAATCCTCAGTAAATCGTTCTAGCTGATTTCAAAGAGTTATGGACCGTGATGAATTGGAGCAAAATATCAGAAGGGTTTGAATCTTGGATACTTATTTTTATTTAAAAAGGCATCCTTTTCTAGCTATGCAAAAAAGGAAAGTGATGTAATATATCTGTATTTGTCAATGTGTCAGGATAGGGAGGGGGGATTCAAAGAAGTTGTAATTATGTTTATCTTATTATTGATGTCAATGAGAAATTTCCCACGGGTTT
Organism: Sinohyriopsis cumingii; assembly: GCA_028554795.2. Lineage (NCBI taxonomy): Eukaryota > Metazoa > Mollusca > Bivalvia > Unionida > Unionidae > Sinohyriopsis > Sinohyriopsis cumingii. Next base: position 91,259,341 of record CM068829.1, on the reverse strand, counting down.
CATCTCCCCTGATGTATATACACAAGGGTACCAACAAAATAAAATTCTGTTCCGGCTTGTTTGTTTGAAAGCCCAGGTTAACTAAGGTTTCTTTGGTTTTGTTACATGGTTAACACAAGAGTGTAAATTTTAATGTTTAATTTTTAACAAATTCAGACATATTCATGTATAAACGGTTACCAAATTAATGATTTAAAAAGATCTTGCCGATGCAGATCAGGAAATAAATGCATAATAATTCAATTTCAATATTTCACTAGGTAAATTCGAACGTTGAAAAAAGGCACTTTTCTTTTGGTGGTATCTATGAAGAAACACTCCTGTGAATGTCGGATAGTTGCCCCCGTCTATAGTTTCTGATGAATTGTTATTTTTCCTGGTTGTAAAGCGCCTGGCCTATGTCCATTACAGTTTATACAGCAAACTTCACAAGTTCCGATTTTTTTTAAACAAGAGATCACTTCTATTTAGGCATTATGGGATTGCGAACTACAAGGATGATTTACTTACATCCGAAATCGAAGAGTTATACAACGTGCAAAACTACGCACCTCCGAAAATGATGATTTGCCAACGGAAGTGCTTTTACAAGCATCGCAATTTTACGCTTTGCAAAAGCACATATTAACACACTTTTCTGAAAGAATTCTGCTTAGTTTAAAATTACTTCCAAGAGATGTATTAAATCGACTTAGTCAGTCATGAAAATTAACAAAGTAATGGGGCAAAGTGTTTGGAACTAATTTGTTGCTATTAACATACGGAGGTGACCTCAAGGCTGGTCAGCGTAGGGATAATATCCAAAATTAGAAAATCGCCAGATACCTATAGTCGACACGTATTTAGAAGTTGTCTGCTTCAAAGACAAATTGTGCTATTTATTATGGATTGTGATGTCCTGAATTCAAATATGACAATTAAAACAACTGATTGAATATTGTTTCCAAGATAATTAGGTTTTTACATTTTACGTCTGTGTATATTGTGTAGATAGCAGAGTTTTAATCATAAATTGTAAACGTGGGTCTTTTCATGTGTATATGGTTGCTGTACATGATACTATTTCACCTGTACTGTTTATGTAACACTTTAAAAAAACAGCGAAAGGGTTATATAAATAAAATTTATTATGAAACAAAAGGCAAATGTCTGTAATGTATATATAAGTACATAGTTTAGTCCTCATTCAGTGTCTACTCAGCGCTTCTTGGCTTGTCTCTTACATTCATTAAATGGGGCTATTCTCTTGTCACTGTCCAGCAAAACTATGCAAGCATGGGTTCATTTGTCCTGATAGCGTTTCTCCACTCTTGCCATATCTTGGTGAAATTGCTCGCCGTGTTCGTAGCTCACTGCGCCGCATGAGAGTACAAAAAATATATTTTTAGAGACATCCAAGACTTCTGTATGCCTTGATGAGGTTTTCCACCAACTCCCTGTAGTTGTCTGCCTTGTTGTTTCCGAAAAAAATTTGTTTCCACTAACTGGAAGGCTTCCTATGCCATCGTTTCCTTGCCACGCAGCGCCCAGTCAAATGCATCATCTCGAAGAAGTTCACAAATCTGATGACCCAATGAAGACACCTTCCTTTATCTTAGCTTCACTTAAACTTGGAAAGTTTCCACGGAGGTACTTGAAAGTTATTTGTGTTTCGTCCATGGTCTTGACAAAGTTCTTCATCAGACCCAGCTTGATGTGCAAGGGTGGTAACAAAATCTTCCTTGATTCAACAAGTGGTTGATGCTGAACACCTTTCCTCCCAGTCTCTAATGGCTGTCGGAGTGGCCAATCTCTCTTGATGTAGTGGGAATCTCTCGCACGACTATTCGCAGAGAAAACAGCAGTACTTTGTGTATCCAGTCTGCAGAACAAGGAAGAGAGCACGAACCTTCAAATCACCACAAAGCTGCCACTGATGATGGTCATAGTTTATGCACCTCAGAAGTTGTTCATGTCTACATAGGTTTCCTTCATAAAGACTGCATGACCAACGTTATCATTTTGCAGCAAAACATATTTAAGAATCGTCTTTGATGAATCAATGAACAGCCTCCAATCATCTGGATCATGAGCGATGTTGAGGGCTGCCATCACACCATCGATGTTGTTGCAAGCTACATGATCACTTTCCATGAAGAAGAATGGGACAAGATCCTTTTGACAGTCAAGGAATATGGAAACCCTAACATCACCTGCCTGGAGACTCCACTGATGTAGTCTGGAGCCCAACAATTCTGTCTTAATCTTGGATAGTTCCAAATCCCTGGCAGGGTCATTCAGTTTACCTTGAGAAAATATGGGTCATGTGACATTGATGGTTCAGGACTAGAAGTTTCATCCTCTTCCTCTTCCTCGTCTGACTCAAGTGAGAATGATTCTGGTGCATATGAACCGGTAGTCCTTCTCCGTGGGATATTGGGCGTATAGCTGATGGAATGTTTGGATAATGCACAGTCCACTTTTCTTCTTTGACACACCTTTCCCAACTGGATGCACTATGCAGAAGTAACAATTGCTAATATGATCTGTTGGTTCTCTCCAACTCATTGCACTGCAAAACGCATAGATTTTCTTTTCCTGTTCGATCACTGGCGAAGATTTGTTGCACGAGTGTTGCAGCATATGTGTGGGGCCCACTTTATGTCCTGATCTCCAATTTTGCAGCCAAAATAAAGGTGATTGGCTTTCTAAAACATAGTGGTTATGCTGCGCTTTTGTGATGCAAACGTCACATCGCCACAAATATAGCAGAAGTTATATGCATTGTTCACACAAATACGATGCATCTTTGCTCACTCTGGCTAAACAGAACTGTGTCCCTTTGCAAAATCAAACACTGACAAATAAGAGAGCACGACATAAATCCAGCCGAAGATGTATTTTAGTCATTTCTGGTTTAAATTGAGACCCTTTTTCTTTGTAACTAACTTATCCTTCGCCATTCCCAAGTCAAGGGTCGTATCTACTGACCCAGTATCATATCGTTAAAACTAGAGCCAATCAACAATTTGACATCATTTTCGTTCTCGTTGACCCAGAATTAGTATAGTTTGACTTAATTTATTTCGGAAGCATTTTGGCTGTAGACCAGTGGCAGTGTCGCTTATGTAGCGAAGTAGCAGAACTAATCTTCACTATTCTCAGTCAAAAATGAAATTAAGGTGTGACAGAAATAAAAAGGAAATAATGTTTCGCCCTGGTAATTGGTTTCTAACTCCCATGTCCATACCTCACAGTCTTCTTCGGGCTAAATTGTTTGGTCCGTTACCAAATCTAAAAGAAATTAAATGACTTAAGTTATATAATGATCTCCTGAGAGGAGGAAGCAGAATTAACTTTGTCATATTAACAAGTTAAATGAGTATTTTGGTAGAGATAACAACATAAAATTATTCCACAACTAAAAAGCAATGTTTGGCTTTGATATTGGCTTTGCAACTTTGAAGTGTATGTTAGTTCAGCTCCTTCTCCAATTATTGTATTCTGTGATTCCAACCACCTTACTTTCAGTAACAAAATGAAAAGCTCAAATCAGAGATTGTTGAAATAGAGCTTAATATTGCCATAACACAAGTTTAACATTAGGACATCAAAAGGAAAACATAACCTGTTTGCAGGTACACTCTCATGTGTATAGAAGTATTATATTGATGAATGTATAATTTTTGTCATTCATATGACATCTACCTATGCACTTTTATTTACTATTTTATGATACGTGTATTTGACTAATACGTAAAAGAAAGCTTTGTTGTATAAAATTCTTTTTCGTTATGATGGGAATTGTTATGTATATTTAATTTATATTGTGTACTTATCCTATGTCCATGATTGAGGATATAGTTTTTGTGTGTACCCGGATTGTTCATGTTTGTAGGTTACTAATAAGTTGTTTACT